>CM054060.1:159342321-159942321 GCA_028641055.1 Alopecurus myosuroides | reverse complement strand
GTTTTGCTTCTGACCATAATGAGTATGATTCTGTGTCAGGGGACGATACCTGTGTTCAATCGGACGGAGAAGAGTCGGTCGGGACAACAGAGCCGGAGAAGGAACCCACCACGAAGAGGGAACCGCCGGAGGAGCCGGTATGGACCCCGCGTGGCCGGTTTATTGGAGAAGATGACACCAAATCTATCTTGCATCTGCTCGAAGATCGGTATGAAGAAGATAGCAACGAAGAGGAAGAATGCGAGTCTTCACCAGGCATTGCGCGTCGAGTCGTGGTCTATACAGCCCCTGCAATAAATCTTAATCAGGGTGATGTGTCGGCAGCCGCGACTGGTGCGGCGCAAGCGCTGGCCCAGCAACGAACACTGGCTAACGGAAACCCGGTCATAGCACGGGTTGATGGTGAGCCGGCATCGGTTACCAGCGAGACAGGGGAAAATGCCCATCTCAGGAACACGTTCGGATTTATGGCAAACAGAGAAGCAGGAGCAGGAACATCACATCCACAAAACCCGGCTCTGTTTAGCAATAATCTGATCTTGGACCCCACAGTATTGGCAACAGTGATAACCCCAGAAAACGCATCAGCGCGTGCCCGAGATCTAGATGTAGCCGCCGGGCATTGGAACAACAAAGAAGGGAAGTAGAAGCTGAGAGGCAAGGAATGGCCGCACGCCAGCGTGAGTTGGAAGAATTGGAGGATCGTATTCAGGCTCAAACAACTAGGATATATAATCAGAGGCATCAGACGAGGCTACCGGCGGCAGGTGGAAACCTACAGCCATCCACGCTGTTTATTACACCCCAAGATCAGCCGATTCCGGGTGTGAATTAGGGAACTGGGCATCAGGGAGCAACGCTCGGGGGACAGCCGGCCAACGTACCAGCCGGGTTACCCGCGTTACCCGCCGGGACCCCTGAAGGCAATGCGGCGCCACCACCATCACGATTTCACACCCCCCGGGTTACTTCAACAATCCCATGGATAACGTGTACGCTGCGACTTTGGCGCTCGACCGTATTCCATTAGGAGAGTCGCCCCAAGCGATTGAGACCCGGCGAGCTATAGAGATGTTGCAGACCGCAGTTGCTCAGCAGGTTAATTACCCGGACAACAGGAGCGGTTTACATGGGACGCCGTATGTCAGCCGGCAACCCGGAAATACGAGGAATATTCAATCAAGCTCGGCGCGACGGAGGGCAGAGCAGCAGCAAATGTCGCCTCCTCCTCACAGGCCAGCGGTCCCCGCGGTCTCGGCGGCACAAGCAATTGTCGATAGTTCTCGGGCAAGGCGTATGGCCGGGTCTGCGGTGCAAGGGCCAGCAGGTGGCGTACCCCCTGCGGCGCCCGCCGAATCTCATGTTTCCCGCGCAAGACCGGTACTGACAAATTTAGCCGGGCCGAAGTGCATGTCAGATGCCATCAGAGCTGAGCCATACCCGGATAAATTCAAGGAACCGGGTAAAGTTATCAATTATGAGCCAACCATGGATCCTGAGACCTGGTTGAGTAGTTATGAGATGGCGATGTCTATTCGCAATGCATCAGAAAAACTCCAAGCCAAGTTTATGTATCTTATGATGTCTGAAGGAGCAGCAAAATTATGGTTCAACAACCTGCCTGAAAAATCCATCAATTCATGGAGTGAGTTAAAATCGGCTTTCATCAAACATTTTTATGGAACATGCAGGAAACTATACACAGTCGACGACTTGGACAGGTGTATCCAAAGAAAAGGAGAATCGTCACGCAGTTGGGTACGCCGGGTTATGGAGATACTTCATTCTTCCACAGATATTCAACCGAAAGATGCAATACAAGCTATGGCAAAGACATGCAGATACACGCCTTTGGTGCAAAAATTGGTGCGCATGAAATCCAGTAGGCATGTGTCGGAAATCACTATGGGGGAATTAATGGACGCGTGCAACAAGCATGCCTCCACTGATACCACGGAAGAGGACATAGAGGAAAAGAAAGGGAAGGCTACCATGAGCAGTAATGGAAAACCCGGCAACAGCGCCACGCCGGGTAATAATGGAGGTGGTAACGGAAACAACCAGCATAAACGTCCGTACGAGGGAAACTCCGAGTTAGTCGCCAATACCGAGGCCGGATTCCCAAGGCCTAGGGTAGATGGAAACTTCAATGGAGGAGGCAATTATCAAGGACCACCACGGCCGGCTAACCACATAGAAGCCTTCATGATGCCTTGCCCGCGTCATAGTAGGAATGGCAAGCCGGCTAATCAATCATTGGAGCAATGCGTGGACTTACAGAGGTGGAAAAACGAGGAGATACAGAAAGCCCTACGAGGCGCAGGTCGGGGAGGGGGACCGGGTCTGGGTGGAAACCCGGGCAACGGACCACCCCCCCGCTGGCAACGCAGGAGGCGGTAATCCGGGTAATAACCAGGGTGGTGCGGGTGGCTTCCAGGCTAATCCAAAACAATTAGGGAAATACCATGTCCACACCACTGTGACCTCCAAAAGGGAGAGAAAGGTGCTCAAGAGAGCGGTAAACTCGGTTTCCTCGGGTGTCCCAAGATACCTGAGATGGTCAGATCAAGAGGTAACATGGAGCAGGAGAGATCACCTGGAAGCAATAGAACATCCGGGTGTGCTAGCTTTGGTGGTAGCGCCACAGGTCAATGGCTACGAACTGAAGAAAGTTTTGATGGATGGTGGGAGTGTAACACCCCTGTTTTTAAGCACTTGTTTAATAGTATATTAGCAAGCATCTTAAGACTTTTGTAAGACAATTAAGTGGACAACATGTTTGTGTAGTCATGTTTATCTATGCAATATAAGTGGTGTGTTTCTTTTCACTCATTTGAGGATTTTCCCTGATGATTGATTATTTCCTGCCTGATGTTTTTCAACTGGAAACCCTAAGAATTTTCTTCTCAAAGTTTGGGGAATGCTTGATTCACTCATGATAGGATTATTTAGTCATGCCTTGACCAAGGAAACACTTTGGTTTGGATTTAAATAGCTTTGGGAATTTATTTCCTATTTAAACATTTAGCAGAAAAACAACAGAACTAGCTGTTTTCCACACTTGTTTTCAGGAGGTAAACATTTTTGATTTGTTGTTTTCTTGTTGTATTATGGTTTACCATGTTATTTAATACAACTAAATGCCACTGGTTTAAATTTAGAACTTGGAAAACAATCTAATCCATGATTGTTTTCCTAGTATAAAAATATTGCAAAACCATTTCTTTTTGGAAAAACAGAAACATAGCTTTTTGGACAGTTGTTTTCAGAAGGTTAGCCAACTCAAATTCTTGTGTACTTGTTGTTTTCTCAAACTAGAAAGTACATAGAACAATTACCAACTTGAATTTACAAAATCCAAGTTCAATTGCCCTTTCAAACAGAAGCAAACTTTTGCTTCAAAACTCTGTTTTTCCAACACTTAGTGAAAATTTCACTAAGTCTTTTTCGGAATTTTCTCAAAACTGTTTTTGAACCAAACTTTGGAGATTTGTTTCTCTGCCAATTCTTCATAGTTTTAAATAAAATTGGTGTCTAATGTGATTGCCTTGGATCCCTCTGTAACCCCATGTGCTTGTTGGCTCGAGACATGCCTTAGCAAGGAAGAAAAGAGGAGGGAAACTAGGGCTCGAGTAGAGGGGGGGTGTGCAAGTGGCATTGCCAAAAAAAACCCTCATGCCTCTCTACCCTAGCCCACTGTGGTGACTAGTGACTTTGGCACCGCCCCTGGCTCGAGAGAACACGAGGGAAACGGCCCCCCCTTCCCTCTGCGTGCCAACGTGCACACGCACATGCCACCCGAGAGCACACCACACGGGCCCGTGCCTACAAAGCCTCCGAGGGCTTGCCGTTTCGCCACGGCACTCCACCACCATCCACTTCCCCACCCACGAAAGAACTAGCCGTGCCTCGCCGTGTGCGAGCGGCACGAGCTAATTTTCGCCGCCGGCCACCGCAGGATCCATCGAAGTCAATCGAACAAACCCGTGAGTGAGGGCTCGTCATTTTTTCACGCGCGAGTTTCCCGTAACCCTGGCCACCTCCCTGACATCCCCCACGGTCCTTTCGCTTGCAGGAAGGCCCGCGCCATCGCCGCCGTGTCCGCCGCGCCGTCACAGAGAGGAGCTCGCCGGGGAGGAAATGAACACCGCCACCACCGCGCCACCAGCACCCCACGACCCCACCGCCACCACGCGCCGCTCCATAGCCGCCCTAGGTGAGAACCCCGCTCGCCCCGTGCACGCCGGTGAGGTGTTCGACGTCGGTTCTGTCGCGTTAGGCCAGAGGAAGAAGATATAACGCGGACCGTTGATCGCAAGATCAACGGCCACGCTTAAACGGGCGTTTCCCGCGCCCTCCGCCCCCGCGCGCGCGCAGCTGGGCTAGCCTAGGCGCTAGTTGGGCTGGGCGCGGCAGATCTGGCCCATCTGGGCTTGTCCCTGTTATTTTTTAAAAATTGAATTATTCTGGCAGAAAGATACCTGTTAGCTTTTGGCCTAGGAAAGTTAGCAAACGATTTTATTTGGCTTTGCCAATTTTTGTACATGTAGCCATACAAAATCACAACCACCTCCCTTTGGCAGAATAATGTTTTGACTTTTAGTTATTTGTTTATAGCTAGTTTGCCAGACAGTACCCTTAAAATGGAAATGAATAGAACTTCAAAAATACAAATCATTTTTGAGCAAACTCAACTGTTTTGGAAAGCCCTTGTAAATACCTACCAGTAGAATTTTAGTTTGAACCAAGGTGAGTTACCATTTGGAAATTCCATCCATTTTGGTGAAACATCTGTGAGCTATTCCAGGATTTTTAGGGGGAGTTTGGGACATTATTTTTGAGTGGGACCAATTGGAGAGGCTTTGTATTGTTAAGGACTATCACATCCTAGAAGGATTTAATTTTTGGAGCCATAGAAAAATTAGGGAGACAGAACAAGTTTTGGTACTTTTCTGCCTAATTTTTAATTCCTAGATCTTGTTTTATATGTTCATTTTGTGATGTGCACATGATGTGTTCTTGCTTGTAATGTTGTTTTCTAGTGTAGTAATGATGTTTACAAGTTTTATGAACATGTTAGAATGAATGGTTTGAGTGGTAGATTTTTTAGAATTATTTTTCCATGCATAGATCTTGCTCATAGCTTAATTTCTATCTAGGTTTTTGAGTAGATTTTTAGATGTGTATTAGGCCTTTTTGCTAGATTAATTTTCATGGAACCAGTACCATTTTGGTACTGTCATTTTGGTTACAGCACCTCTGGTTACTTGGTGCTTGTGTTTGAAGTAGATTTAAATAGCAAGGCTTAAGGTCTAGATTTCATACTAGATTATTCATGCATGCTTTTTGTCTTGTTTTCCACTAGGGAAAAATATGATTCTTGGTGGTTGAAAACAGAGGATGAAATGTCCTTGTGGCATTGTTATCCTTGTGTTTTCACCTCTGATAATTTTTTCCCTTAAGTATTAGAAATTGTTTGAGTAACATTTGGGTGCCTAGATTTAATTCCCTCACATGTGTAGCATTTGTAGTCTAGTCTTTCCTTGGTTAATAGCTAGACTTATTATTTTGTTTTGGAGGATCCAGTAGCACTTTGGTACTGATTATAGGAGTATTTTACCTCTGTTACTTTGCACACTTGTACCTAAAATTAACAAGTGAAGTATAAACTAGTCTAGTATTTTTCCCAAGTTTCTACTAGTATGAGTAGGAGTTTGTGGGGCTAGTTTGTTTGTTTTGAGCATTTTTAGAAATGTGACCAGAGGCTTATTAACCTCTTTATGAGCATTATGCTAGTGGAACACCCACTGGTATTTTTTTATCATGGTGGAAAATGAGCTTGACTTGTTGTCATGAGCCTTTTTCACCACTTGCATAATTTAGCTTATTATTTGTACTTGCCATCGAGAATATTGGGGAAGTTTTTAGACATAAAATTGTGTTTTATGTGACACCCTACTGTCTAGTAACATGTGTTTTACCCCACTGGTCCATGATGCTATTGACTTAAAATCATAAAGTTTGACCACACATAAACACTAGGAAAAAGCAGATTTTCCCACTGTGGTTTTCATGTCAATTTTCTTAAGGGATAATTGAATGACTTGAGTGCTACATTTTAATTGTTTGCTGTATGTATCACTTGTAGCATTGTTTGTCTTGGTTGGCTCTGAAAGTGTGCCTTTATTTCTGTTTACGACGTTAGAAAACGAGGAGGAAGGATTTGCTGAAGAGGGGTATTGCAACTCCTGTTACTTTCAGGACCAGGACCATCACTTGTACCAAGGCAAGCCATCCTAATGCTTGCTGAATAAATACTTATCATTATATATCATGCATGCTTTTCACTTCTGAAGTTTTCACAAAACTATATTCTCAAAACTATTTTTGTTGTGAATACTACTACTATTAATATTATTAGAAGAAGGAATCATATTAATAGTCAACTTGGTATTGCCAAGCCCTTAGCCACTAAATGGTATATACATACCATTCACCAACTGAAAATTTGAGTTCTTAAATGAACTACATAAAATGTGTTTTTGTAAACAATTACCTTATGGAAGAAAAACTCCGGAGGAAGGGTGAGACCCTGTCTACCGGAAGGATGTCATGATGGGAGATTTTTGAGAAATGTTTACAAAAGACACATAACCTAGTCTTCGCTGGACAACCATTATCGTACTGCCACTTTACCCCAATATGGGTAGGGGCTTGATTAAAAACTTGTTATGGTTAGTGTGTGAGCTATCTCAAGTGCTATAGAGGATTGGATCCTCCGAACCGAAGTGTCGCTAGGAGTGGGCATACGGGACATCTAAAGTGTGGGATTAATTTTCCCTCCAGATGCAGCAGTTGGGTCTCCTGTCTGGGCGGTGTGTGACACGGCTTGCCGGGGAGGGGGAACCCCAATTGAAGAGATAGTCATGTACTAGCTTGTACATAGTGGATAGTCAAGATCAGTTATCTGATGTTCTCATAGGTTGAGGACAGTCCATGGTTGTTTCATGGCGGATTCTGGATCTAGTGGAAATGTGTACACCTCTGCAGAGTAAAACTATTTCGAGATAGCCGCGTCCTCGGATATGGACGGTTGAATGGCCATGTAGCTAGTATTGTGTCAACTTTTCAAAAGAGGTTTTGAAGGACGGCCTTGTACCTGAGAGGTACTATGGAGGAATGACTTGGTATCAGCGAGATACTGATGAGAAGGAAACTATTACTAAAAGTTTCTGAAAAGAAAACTTTCTTTTCTAAAAGCCTTGTAAAAACCTCCAAGATATGTGATATCTACGAGAGAAAAACTACATTATTTTAAAGGATTTTTCACTAAGAAAGAAACTTGAAGAATCAACCATGGTAAATCTTTTATCTGTCATGGGTAGCTGAACCTTATGTATGGCCTACCCACTCCACCAAATAAGCATGTATGCATAATTGTAAGCTTATAAAGGATGTCTTGTTGAGTACATTCAAATGTACTCATTTGGTTTCGCCCCTGGTATCTACTTATCAGACTATGAGGAGCCACCCCAGGAGGAGTTCTATGAGGAGGAGTTCTACACTGATGGCCCTGCGAGTTAGGATCGTCTCCCAGTCAGCAGCCTGTAGGATGAGGCGTGACTTGGGTTCTACTACGCTATGCTTGTCGTCTTCCGCTGTTTTTATTTTGAATGTCTGTCCTGTGTGACAGTTATCAAGAACTTGGTCATGTGACCATTTATGTAAGACTCTAATATTCGTGTAATGGATGATGTATTCTGTATGCCAACTACTTATGTTGTTCACAACTGGTTATTCTGGGATTGTGAATGAATGCATATGAGGGGTTCTGAACCTTCCGGTTTGGGGCCTCTACAAAGTTGGTATCAGAGCCATCTTGACTCTAGGAGACCTTAGTTAGCATGGACGTTAGTGTATACTCCAAAAATCTAAGTTATAAATACAAAAAGATTGGATATATGACTATGTATAAAAATATTCCCTATATCCCACCACCTCTCTGTGTTAAACTCTACTTGCATTAAGATTGTTCTTTGCATAAACTTAAAACTTTGCACACTGTGGTCTCACTAAAACTATACTTAAAATTTTGTGTAGATGGACGTGGTCATCACCGAGGCTTTCCAGTTGGGACGTCCACGTGGCGAGACTTTCCTTTTCGAGGAGAGGCTAGTAGCTATGGCTACTGTGTTGGGACGCCCACTTCCGGAGCTGCGAGGAGGTCTAGTTGACGGTGCAACTCTGGAGGGAGACTGGTACGCGGAGGTCACTATCCGTGCACCTCTGGCTAGCCCGACAGTGGAGGCCTACGTCTTTCGTGCTGTTGATCGTTCTTGGACCGAGGCAGCCGTGCGGGTGATTCAGGAGTCAGTGGCACGACTAGCACACATTGGGGAGTACATGTTCATCGGTTCCCGGTTCGAGTTGATTGGGAGGCGCGATGAGGAGGGCATACCACTTCCTGTTGAGCCAGACACTACCACTGTTTGTCCTCACTTGGACGAGATGGAGATTCTGTTGTACCGCACTCAGCACAGGTTGGACGATCAGCGACTCGCTCACCACCTTGGCACATTGGTGCACCACACACTGATAGCCGAGACTGACGAGCTGAGGGCTGAGCTTCAGGACAGCCAGGAGGAGAGTGGAGCACTGGCACAGCAGTTGTCCCAGTTGAGGGAGGAGTTTGAGGCCGCCACCGCGAGGAGCCGTGCCTTGGAGAGACAGTTGCGGGCCACCCGCCTGAGCCGTGCTCGTCTCACCAGCAGGGTGACGGCTCTGGAGGGGGCTAACTCAGTTCTGCACACTAGGCTTCACATAGCTCGTGACGACATAGCCGCGAGAGACTCTGCCATAGAGGAGCTTGAGGAGGAGGGCGCAGAGCTCAGCAGGGAGATTGAGGAGCTCCTGCCAGTAGAGGATGTTCCGTCCGACTTGGAGGGGATGGATATGAGTGAGGCTAGCGAGCAGGATGATGATGACCTGCTTGGCGAGGAGGAGGAGGAGGACCCGGAGGAGCGTATCTTCGAGGTTGGGGACAGTGACGACTCTGTGTAGTCACAGCCTCCTCACCCTTAGCACTTGATGCTGGTCTAGATGCTAGATAAGTATGCTAGATCGTTTTGCTAGTAGTAGCCTTGCGATGACCCCACCAATCGCACCCCATGTAGCTCGATGAAGCCTTCCTTGTAAGATATGGCTTGTAATGTCTGTGTGTAATGTCAAAAACTCTGTTTAGTTATTGTGATGAATGAAATGTTCTGCTTGGTTCTTTGATGGTTGTCACTACTTTGCGTTCATTTCATCCGTGTTTGCGACTGCCCCGCTCTTGTTTTTGAAACATATCACTCGTATTCCTTTTTCTTATGTTAAAGGTACTGGGTTTTCAAAAACAAGAATATACTTCTAAAACTTACACATGTTTTCACTTCAGAATGGCACCTCGTAGTGAACCCCCACCGCCACCACCACCCACAGTGGAGGCGCTGTTGGCCCTGCTGATGGAGGATCGCCAGGCCAGCCGAGATGAGAGTGCAGCTACCATTACCGCTCTGCAACAACTAGCTGCTGCCGCCAACAATAATGGCAATGGCAATGGCAATGGCAATGGTGCTCGCTCGAGACTGAGAGACTTTCAGCACACCAACCCCCCAGTCTTCACTAGGATTGTGGAGCCTCTCGATGCTGACGACTGGCTCCGCACCATTGCAAACAAACTGGAGGTTGCTTCAGTTGAGGAGAATGATAAGGTCATGTTTGCCTCCCATTTTCTTGCTGGTCCTGCCAGGACTTGGTGGGAGACTACACGTGAGACTGTTGCTGCTGGTCACGTGTTCAACTGGGAGGATTTCTCTGCAAGATTCCGCAAGTACCACATTCCCCAAGGAATGATGGCACTTATGCGTGAGAAATTTCTGAAGCTGAGGCAGGGAAGTATGCCTGTGTCTGAGTACTGGGAGAATTTCACTACTCTGTCCAGGTATGCACAGGATGATATTAATACTGATGCTAAGAAAAGAGAGAGGTTCTTAAATGGGCTGGATGATGAGCTCCAGTGCGCTCTACTGGTGGTTCCATTCCAGGACTTGGAGACCCTTGCAAATGCTGCTATGGTGCTGGAGCACAAGCGGAAATCTGCTGATGATAACCGCAAGAGGAAAATGACTGTGCATGGAGGACCTAGTGCTCAAAGGACTCGCAACACTCTGTATGCGAGGCCACCATCCCACAAGGCGCCTGCTTATGCACCCTGCCCCAACCACAACTATGCACCAAGGCCCAACAACTACAACCACTCTGCACCTTATGCACCAAGGTACGGAGGAAATAGCTATGGTGGTAACCATGGTAGCCATTCTGGGAATAATCATGGAAACCGCTATGGAGGCAACAATGGTGGAAATGGGAACAACTCCAACAATGCTCCCAAGCCTAACCCAAGCCCAAGGCCTTCTGGAGGTTGCTTTGCCTGCGGAAAGGAAGGTCACTTTGCTCGTGAGTGCCCCACCAAAGCTACTGCCACAGCCCAGCCAACTGCAACCAAGATGAACCATGGTCCTTCCACTGGACGGCAGAATAGGATGAAGGGACACCTGCACCACGTCACTGCTGCCGAAGCTCAGGAGGCACCAGACATGGTGATGGGTATGTTTCCTGTCAACTCGGTGCCAGCCGCAGTACTGTTTGATTCTGGTGCATCGCATTCATTTGTCACTAAACCGTTTGCTGAGAAAAGTGGTATGAAGCATTCCCGTATGCACAGCCCTATGTTAGTACAAATACCTGGGGATAGTACTAAAGCCAACCTAATTTACAATGAAGTACCAGTAGAAATACAAGGAAAAACTTTTCATGCTGATCTTATAGTGTTGGGATCCAAGGGGATAGAAGTGGTACTCGGCATGAACTGGATGGCCAAGTATAAGGGGGTTATTGACTGCACTAAGAAATCAATTGAAATGATCTCTGAGGATGGGCAAAAGGTTGCGTACACGGCAACTAAACCCTCATCACAAGTTCACTGCCACACTGGTATAGCCCACCCTGACCTTGAGGAAGTCCCGGTCGTTTGCGAATACCCGGATGTTTTTCCTGAAGAGTTACCCGGTATGCCCCCTGATCGGGATATCGAGTTTGTGATCGAGTTAGTGCCCGGAACTGGACCCATAGCACAGAAGCCCTATCGGATGAACCCAAAGGAATTAGATGAGTTGAAGACCCAGCTGGATGACATGTTGAGAAAAGGTTTGATTCGCCCTAGTGCATCGCCATGGGGATCTCCGATCATTTTTGTGGAAAAACGGGACGGTACCACTCGTTTATGTGTGGACTACCGCAAGTTGAATGATGTTACCATCAAGAACAAATACCCGTTGCCCAAAATTGAAGACCTGTTTGACCAGCTGAATGGGGCCGTAATCTTCTCGAAGATCGACCTTCGGACTGGTTATCACCAATTGAAAGTCCGTGACACTGACATTCCCAAGACTGCTTTCACCACTCGTTACGGGCTGTATGAATACACCGTGATGTCCTTTGGTCTAACCAATGCCCCTGCCTATTTCATGAATCTCATGAATAAGGTATTCATGGATTTTCTAGACAAGTTTGTCGTGGTGTTTATTGACGACATTCTCATATATTCTCGGAGTGAGGAAGAACACGAGGAACATCTGAGAATTGTGCTCGGAACACTTCGTGAGCATCAATTGTATGCTAAGTTTAGTAAATGTCAATTCTGGTTGACGGAAGTCGGGTTTCTTGGACATGTAGTATCTGCGGGAGGAATATCTGTTAACCCTACTCTAGTTCAGTCGGTGGAGAAGCGTGCTGCTCCAACCAACCAGACTGAAGTCAGATCCTTTCTGGGTTTGGCAGGATATTACCGCAAGTTTGTTCAGGGATTCTCGAGTATAGCCAGACCCCTCACCCAGTTGCTCAAGAAGGATAGCAAGTTCCTATGGACGGACAAGTGTGAAGAGAGTTTCAATGAGTTGAAGCATCGACTTGTGACCGCTCCAATCCTTATTATGCCGGATATCACCAAGAATTTCGACGTATATTGTGACGCTTCTAAGCTTGGTCTTGGAAGCGTACTTATGCAAGAAGGGAAAGTGATATCTTTTATATCCCGCCAGTTGAGACCCCACGAGTTGAATTACCCCACTCATGACTTAGAGCTTGCTGCTGTTGTTCATGCCCTCAAGACATGGCGACACTTTCTTATGGGAAGAAGAGTGGAAATTTACACGGATCATAAGAGTTTAAAGTATATCTTTACTCAACGTGAGCTCAACATGAGGCAGCGCCGCTGGATTGAGCTCATTAAAGATTATGATCTGAGTATTCATTATCACCCTGGGAAGGCAAATGTGGTTGCAGATGCTCTTAGTCGAGAGCCGGCCTCTCTAAATGCTATGATTCTAGTAAGGCAGCCCGAGTTGTGGAAAGAGCTTGACCAACTTGGCATTGAAGTGGTCAGCTATGGTATGTTGGACGCCATAGAACTTAAACCAACTCTGGTTGACCAAATCAAAGAGGCGCAGAAAGGCCAGAAAAGTATTGATGGTATTAAGGCTCGCATGGAGAAAGAGAAGGTTGCTGGGTTTACTATCGATGCTGATGGGGGATTATGGTATGAAGGCCGTATTTGTGTTCCCTCTGAGTCTGATCTCAAGGAGACCATCATGGTCGAAGCGCATGAGACCATGTATTCTATCCATCCTGGAGGAACAAAGATGTATCAAGACCTGAAGGAGAGATTCTGGTGGCATGG
This sequence comes from Alopecurus myosuroides, assembly GCA_028641055.1. Classification (NCBI taxonomy): domain Eukaryota; kingdom Viridiplantae; phylum Streptophyta; class Magnoliopsida; order Poales; family Poaceae; genus Alopecurus; species Alopecurus myosuroides. The sequence goes on along the minus strand of CM054060.1, from coordinate 159,929,543 downwards.
AATGAAGCGAGAGATTGCTTCATTTGTAGCCAAGTGTCATGTCTGCCAGCAAGTGAAAGCTGGGCACCAGCGTCCCGCTGGCTTGCTCCAGCCGTTGCAAGTACCTGTTTGGAAATGGGATGATGTAGGGATGGACTTCATCACAGGACTTCCTAGGTCCAGCCGAGGAAATGATTCTATATGGGTTGTCGTGGACAGGCTCACGAAAGTTGCTCACTTTATTCCTGTCCGGACCACCTATCGTGGAGATCAGCTTGCTGATCTTTACATTACTCGGATTGTCAACCTGCACGGAGTCCCAAGCAGGATTGTTTCTGATCGAGGTACACAGTTCACATCAAGATTTTGGAAGAAGTTGCACGAGAGTTTGGGAACGAAATTAGCTTTTAGCACAGCCTATCACCCGCAGACTGATGGACAAACAGAGCGTGTGAACCAAATTCTGGAAGACATGCTCCGTGCTTGTGTGTTGTCCTATGGGATTAAATGGGAAGACTGGCTGCCTTTCGCAGAGTTTTCTTACAACAACAGTTATCAGTCTAGCTTGCAAATGGCCCCTTTTGAAGCACTGTATGGACGTAAATGCCGCACACCTCTGAATTGGACTGAGACTGGAGACAGTCAGGTTTTTGGTGTGGACACTTTGAAAGCTGCAGAAGAGCAGGTTCAGCTTATTCGGGAACGTTTAAAGACAGCTCAATCTCGTCAGAAGAGTTATGCTGATACGAAGCGTCGTGATGTCTCTTTCAGCATTGGAGATTTCGTGTACCTTCGTGTTACGCCACTCAAAGGGATGCAGCGTTTCCATGTCAAGGGAAAGCTGGCACCCAGGTATATTGGCCCTTTTAAGATCTTGGCATGTCGTGGCGAAGTTTCTTATCAGTTAGAATTACCTGAGGAGCTATCTGCGTTTCACAATGTTTTCCATGTGTCATTGCTCCGGAAATGTCTGCAAGTACCTGAGAAGGATCTCTCGTATCAAGACATAGATTTCAGGACCATTGATATCAATGATGACTTGACTTATCGTGATAGACCCCTGCGGGTTCTCGAGGAGATTGTGCGCGCTACCAGGAGGCGTGCTATAAAATTCCTTAAGATTCAGTGGACGAATCACTCTGAGGAAGAAGCTACCTGGGAGCGTGAGGATGATATCAGGAAAGAGTTCCCTGATTTTTCTTAAAGCCTAGACCCGCTAATGTCGGGACGAGATTCTTTTAAGGGGGGGAGATTTGTAACACCCCTGTTTTTAAGCACTTGTTTAATAGTATATTAGCAAGCATCTTAAGACTTTTGTAAGACAATTAAGTGGAAAACATGTTTGTGTAGTCATGTTTATCTATGCAATATAAGTGGTGTGTTTCTTTTCACTCATTTGAGGATTTTCCCTGATGATTGATTATTTCCTGCCTGATGTTTTTCAACTGGAAACCCTAAGAATTTTCTTCTCAAAGTTTGGGGAATGCTTGATTCACTCATTATAGCATTATTTAGTCATGCCTTGACCAAGGAAACACTTTGGTTTGGATTTAAATAGCTTTGGGAATTTATTTCCTATTTAAACATTTAGCAGAAAAACAACAGAACTAGCTGTTTTCCACACTTGTTTTCAGGAGGTAAACATTTTTGATTTGTTGTTTTCTTGTTGTATTATGGTTGACCATGTTATGTAATACAACTAAATGCCACTGGTTTAAATTTAGCACTTGGAAAACAATCTAATCCATGATTGTTTTCCTAGTATAAAAATATTGCAAAACCATTTCTTTTTGGAAAAACAGAAACATAGCTAGTTTGGACAGTTGTTTTCAGAAGGTTAGCCAACTCAAATTCTTGTGTACTTGTTGTTTTCTCAAACTAGAAAGTACATAGAACAATTACCAACTTGAATTTCCAAAATCCAAGTTCAATTGCCCTTTCAAACAGAAGCAAACTTTTGCTTCAAAACTCTGTTTTTCCAACACTTAGTGAATATTTCACTAAGTCTTTTTCTGAATTTTCTGAAAACTGTTTTTGAACCAAACTTTGGAGATTTGTTTCTCTGCCAATTCTTCATAGTTTTAAATAAAATTGGTGTCTAATGTGATTGCCTTGGATCCCTCTGTAACCCCATGTGCTTGTTGGCTCGAGACATGCCTTAGCAAGGAAGAAAAGAGGAGGGAAACTAGGGCTCGAGTAGAGGGGGGGTGTGCAAGTGGCATTGCCAAAAAAAAAACCTCATGCCTCTCTACCCTAGCCCACTGTGGTGACTAGTGACTTTGGCACCGCCCCTGGCTCGAGAGATCACGAGGGAAACGGCCCCCCTTCCCTCTGCGTGCCAACGTGCACACGCACATGCCACCCGAGAGCACACCACACGGGCCCGTGCCTACAAAGCCTCCGAGGGCTTGCCGTTTCGCCACGGCACTCCACCACCATCCACTCCCCCACCCACGAAAGAACTAGCCGTGCCTCGCCGTGTGCGAGCGGCACGAGCTAATTTTCGCCGCCGGCCACCGCAGGATCCATCGAAGTCAATCGAACAAACCCGTGAGTGAGGGCTCGTCATTTTTCCACGCGCGAGTTTCCCGTAACCCTGGCCACCTCCCTGACATCCCCCACGGTCCTTTCGCTTGCAGGAAGGCCCGCGCCATCGCCGCCGTGTCCGCCGCGCCGTCACAGAGAGGAGCCCGCCGGGGAGGAAACGAACACCACCACTACCGTGCCACCAGCACCCCACGACCCCACCGCCACCACGCGCCGCTCCACAGCCGCCCTAGGTGAGCACCCCGCTCGCCCCGTGCACGCCGGTGAGGTGTTCGACGCCGGTTCTGTCGCGTTAGGCCAGAGGAAGAAGATATAACGCGGACCATTGATCGCAAGATCAACGGCCACGCTTAAACGGGCGTTTCCCGCGCCCTCCGCCCCCGCGCGCGCAGCTGGGCTAGCCTAGGCGCTAGTTGGGCTGGGCGCGGCAGATCTGGCCCATCTGGGCTTGTCCCTGTTATTTTTTAAAAATTGAATTATTCTGGCAGAAAGATACCTGTTAGCTTTTGGCCTAGGAAAGTTAGCAAACGATTTTATTTGGCTTTGCCAATTTTTGTACATGTAGCCATACAAAATCACAACCACCTCCCTTTGGCAGAATAATGTTTTGACTTTTAGTTATTTTTTTATAGCTAGTTTGCCAGACAGTACCCTTAAAATGGAAATGAATAGAACTTCAAAAATACAAAACATTTTTGAGCAAACTCAACTGTTTTGGAAAGCCCTTGTAAATACCTACCAAAAGAATTTTAGTTTGAACCAAGGTGAGTTACCATTTGGAAATGCCATCCATTTTGGTTAAAAAATCTGTGAGCTATTCCAGGATTTTTAGGGGGAGTTTGGGACATTATTTTTGAGTGGGACCAATTGGAGAGGCTTTGTATTGTTAAGGACTATCACATCCTAGAAGGATTTAATTTTTGGAGCCATAGAAAAATTAGGGAGACAGAACAAGTTTTGGTACTTTTCTGCCTAATTTTTAATTCCTAGATCTTGTTTTATATGTTCATTTTGTGATGTGCACATGATGCTCTTGACTTAAAATCATTAAGTTTGACCACACATAAACACTAGGAAAAAGCAGATTTTCCCACTGTGGTTTTCATGTCAATTTTCTTAAGGGATAATTGAATGACTTGAGTGCTACATTTTAATTGTTTGTTGTATGTATCACTTGTAGCATTGTTTGTCTTGGTTGGCTCTGAAAGTGTGCCTTTATTTCTGTTTACGACGTTAGAAAACGAGGAGGAAGGATTTGCTGAAGAGGGGTATTGCAACTCCTGTTACTTTCAGGACCAGGACCATCACTTGTACCAAGGCAAGTCATCCTAATGCTTGCTGAATAAATACTTATCATTATCTATCATGCATGCTTGTCACTTCTGAAGTTTTCACAAAACTATATTCTCAAAACTATTTTTGTTGTGAATACTACTACTATTAATATTATTAGAAGAAGGAATCATATTAATAGTCAACTTGGTATTGCCAAGCCCTTAGCCACTAAATGGTATATACATACCATTCACCAACTTAAAATTTGAGTTCTTAAATGAACTACATAAAATGTGTTTTTGTAAACAATTACCTTATGGAAGAAAAACTCCGGAGGAAGGGTGAGACCCTGTCTACCGGAAGGATGTCATGATGGGAGATTTTTGAAAAATGTTTACAAAAGACACATAACCTAGTCTTCGCTGGACAACCATTATCGTACTGCCACTTTACCCCAATATGGGTAGGGGCTTGATTAAAAACTTGTTATGGTTAGTGTGTGAGCTATCTCAAGTTCTATAGAGGATTGGATCCTCCGAACCGAAGTGTCGCTAGGAGTGGGCATACGGGACATCTAAAGTGTGGGATTAATTTTCCCTCCAGATGCAGCAGTTGGGTCTCCTGTCTGGGCGGTGTGTGACACGGCTTGCCGGGGAGGGGGAACCCCAATTGAAGAGATAGTCATGTACTAGCTTGTACATAGTGGATAGTCAATATCAGTTATCTGATGTTCTCATAGGTTGAGGACAGTCCATGGTTGTTTCATGGCGGATTCTGGATCTAGTGGAAATGTGTACACCTCTGCAGAGTAAAACTATTTCGAGATAGCCGCGTCCTCGGATATGGACGGTTGAATGGCCATGTAGCTAGTATTGTGTCAACTTTTCAAAAGAGGTTTTGAAGGACGGCCTTGTACCTGAGAGGTACTATGGAGGAATGACTTGGTATCTGCGAGATACTGATGAGCAGGAAACTATTACTAAAAGTTTCTGAAAAGAAAACTTTCTTTTCTAAAAGCCTTGTAAAAACCTCCAAGATATGTGATATCTACGAGAGAAAAACTACATTATTTTAAAGGATTTTTCACTAAGAAAGAAACTTGAAGAATCAACCATGGTAAATCTTTTATCTGTCATGGGTAGCTGAACCTTATGTATGGCCTACCCACTCCACCAAATAAGCATGTATGCATAATTGTAAGCTTATAAAGGATGTCTTGTTGAGTACATTCAAATGTACTCATTTGGTTTCGCCCCTGGTATCTACTTATCAGACTATGAGGAGCCACCCCAGGAGGAGTTCTATGAGGAGGAGTTCTACACTGATGGCCCTGCGAGTTAGGATCGTCTCCCAGTCAGCAGCATGTAGGATGAGGCGTGACTCGGGTTCTACTACGCTATGCTTGTCGTCTTCCGCTGTGTTTATTTTGAATGTCTGTCCTGTGTGACAGTTATCAAGAACTTGGTCATGTGACCATTTATGTAAGACTCTAATATTCGTGTAATGGATGATGTATTCTGTATGCCAACTACGTATGTTGTTCACAACTGGTTATTCTGGGATTGTGAATGAATGCATATGAGGGGTTCTGAACCTTCCGGTTTGGGGCCTCTACAGGGAGTAGCATCAATATCCTATACTGGGAAACCTTTCTACGTATGGGGCTCAAGGAGTCTCAGTTGCAGAAAAGTTCCACAGTTTTCCACGGAATTGTGCCAGGACATTCGGCCTGCCCCGAGGGAAAGATTACAATAGAGGTTGCCTTTGGAGAATCGAAGGACAATTACAGAGTAGAGTGGATCACATTCGAGGTGGTGAAATTGCGTAGTCCTTATCATGCGCTGTTCGGAAGGCCGGCTTATGCCAAATTCATGGCTAGGCCGTGTTATGTGTACCTACAGCTAAAAATACCAGGTCCTAAACAAACTATCACTATACATGGGAACAGGACTGTGGCAGCCGAGTGTGATGAGGGAGATGCGGCACTTGCATAACAAGCTTCTGCGAAGGAAGAACTGAGGTATTACCGGTCTCAGGTAGACCCGGAAGATTGAGCAGCTCTGAAGAAACCAAACACGGACGATGAGAGAGCCAAGTTTAAAGCAGCCCAAGACACGAAGATGGTGGCTTTTGTTGAGGGCGACTCTTCCAAACAGTTTGCTATAGGTTCTAACCTGGGTAATGAGGAGGAAGAGGCACTCATTAATTTTATTCGCGAGAATCAGGACGTGTTCGCCTGGACGCCGAGTGACATGCCGGGTATCCCGACTGAGCTCGCCGAACACAGCTTGCATGTTGATCCCAAGTCTCAGCCAGTGAAGCAGAGCCTGAGAAAAATGAACGAGGAAAGGAGAAAGGCTATAGGGGCAGAGATAGCTCGGCTCCTAGCAGCCGGCTTTATCATGGAGGTCTTTCACCCAGACTGGCTGGCAAACCCGGTTTTAGTGCTGAAAAAGAACAATGAGTGGAGAATGTGCATAGATTATACGAGTCTCAATAAGCATTGCCCAAAGGATCCATTTTCCCTTCCAAGGATAGATCAGAGCATAGACGCGGTCGCGCGAAGTGGCCTATTATGCTTCCTGGATGCTTATTCCGGGTATCACCAGATAAAACCAAAAAAGCAAGATTGGGAGAAAACATCATTCATAACTCCTTTTGGGGCCTTATGCTATAAAACTATGACCTTTGGATTGAAAAATGCAGGTGCAACATACCAACGGTGTATTCAGAAGTGCTTCGAGGATCAGATTGGACGCAACGTCCACGCTTATGTTGATGATGTGGTGACCAAAACAAGGAAAGCAGAAACATTCATTGATGACCTGAAAGAAACGTTCAAGAACCTGAGGAGATACCAGATGAAGCTCAACCCAACCAAGTGCGTGTTTGGGGTTCCTGCGGGGAAGTTACTCGGTTTCATGGTTTCTGAGCGGGGGATCGAAGCTAACCCGGAAAAGATCAAAGCCATCCAGATCTTGAAAAAGCCTGAGGAGCTGAAACATGTTCAGAAGCTTACAGGATGCGTGGCCGCGTTAAGCAGGTTTATATCCCGGCTCGGAGAAAAAGCGATACCCCTATACCGACTCTTGAAGAAAACAGACAAGTTCGTATGGGACCAAGAGGCGGACGAAGCATTTGAGGCTCTAAAAAAGCAGTTATCTGAGGCACCGGTTCTGGATGCGCTGGGTCCCAAGGAGCCTATGTTATTGTATGTTGCGGCCGGGCCCCGGGCAGTTAGTGCAGTGGTTGTGGTTGAGCGCAAGGAGGATGGGAAGGATCACCCGGTGCAAAGGCCGGTTTACTATGTGAGCAAGGTTTTATCGGAAGCAAAGCAGCGATACCCTCACTGGCAAAAGCTAGTCTTTGGGGTATTCATGGCCAGCCAGAAATTGAAGCCATACTTTCAGGAACACCCTATCACGGTGGTAAGCTCAATTCCAATGGCAGATATCATAAGAAATTCAGACGCAACAAGCAGGGTGGCCAAGTGGGCCATTGAGATGGGATACTACCACATTAACTATGAGCCCCGGTCTGCGATCAAGTCTCAAGCTTTAGTCGATTTTATCAACGATTGGACACACCCAAGCATGACCATAATGATGCCAAGCTCAGAGTCTTGGGTGATGCATTTTGATGGTTCCAAGCAGTACGAGGGGTCAGGATCTGGGGTGGTACTTACATCACCAAAAGGAGACAAGTTGAGTTATGTGTTACAAATTCACTTCGACTGCTCTAACAACGTGGCCGAGTACGAGGCCCTGTTACATGGACTACGAGTAGCAAAGGAAATGAACATCAAGCGGATAAGGTGCTACGGAGACTTGGATCTCGTGGTACAGCAGGTCTCAGGAACATGGGACAGAAAGGATGCAACCATGGTAGCATGTCGCAGAGAGGTGGACAAGGTAGCCGGGTCTTTTTCTGGGTATCAGGTGGAGCACATCGATAGGCGAAAGAACGAGGCATCAGATGCGCTCGCCAGACTCGGTTCGCGTCGAGAGTCGGTTCCGCCTAATGTCTTTCTGGACGAGTTATGGCGGCCCTCTGTCAGAACCGAATCTGAAGAAGTGGCTCACCAAGACCCGGATTTGGAGTTAGTGGCCGCAGTACGTGCTATCCCTGAATGGACAGAGCCGTTCCTAGCGTTTCTGCTACGGAGCGAGTTACCACAACAGGAGGTTTTAGCCCGACAAATCTTGAGACGAGCAAAGGGTTACTCTATCATTAACGGAGAACTTTATAAGAGAAGCGTTGCAGGTGTCTTTCTACGTTGCGTAGCCCCAGAAGAAGGCCGTCAAATATTGAAGGAGATTCATGAAGGTGATTGCGGACATCATGCCTCCACGAGATCTCTTGTGGCTAAGGCATATCGGCACGGTTTCTTTTGGCTCACGGCCATAGCAGATGCAGAGCACTTAGTAGAAAGATGCGATGGGTGTCAAAGGTATGCTCGGCAAACTCATGTGCCGGCTATGGAGTTGCGGACGATTCCCTTGACTTGGCCGTCTGCTGTTTGGGGTATGGATATGGTAGGTCCTTTCCACATGTCTCCATGCAAAAAGACCCATCTGCTAGTGGCTATTGATAAGTTCACAAAATTGGTTGAGGTGATGCCTGTTACAAATTGTGAGGCGGCCACAGCTGTGAATTTTTGAAGAAGATCATACATCGATTTGGATACCCCCACAGCATAATCACAGACAATGGAACCAACATGTCTTTAGGAGAGATGGAGAAGTTTTGTGGAAACAACGGTATCCGGCTTGATGTGGCCTCTGTGGCTCATCCGCAAGCCAATGGGCAGGTGGAGAGAGCAAACCAGGAGTTACTTCGAGGATTGAAACCACGACTACGAGTCCCGTGTCTTCGAGCTGCTGGAGCATGGGTGGAGGAGTTACCTTCTGTGGTTTGGGGAATTAACACTACACCTAATATATCTACTCAGATGACCCCGTTTTTTATGGTTTATGGTGCAGAGGCAGTCCTTCCGAGTGATATTATCCATGATTCGCCCCGTGTGGCAACTTACGTTGAGGTGGAGAACGAGAAGACCCGGCAAGACGCCGTGGACATGTTAGAAGAGCACAGGGAGCAAGCTTTGAAGCGATCAGCTATATATCAGCAGTACTTGAGGAGGTATCACAGTCGCCGAGTCAAAACCCGTGTTTTCCAGGAAGGAGACCTGGTGTTGCGCTTAGTACAATCCAAGGAAGGAAAGCACAAGCTATCCCCCCATGGGAGGGCACGTTCATCATAAGCCGGAATTTGCACAATGGATCATACTACTTAATAGATGCAAGGGAAGAGTCGGATACTGCCAATGACACTGCCCATACCACTTCATCTATGCAAGAGTGAGAAAGACCATGGAACGTGGCTCAGCTACGTCCCTACTACACTTAGCATAAGATCGGCTTGCAAATTGTATTGCACGATGTAACAGGCAGCAGGTTTCAGACGCACTCTTTTCCTATCCAAGGTACCTAAGGGGACTGGAGGGTTTTTAATGAGGCGGCCTGCTGACCTAACCTTTTCATATCAATAAAGAGATGGTCAAATCATTATAGTTCCTGTGTTTCCTGTATTTTTGTTGTTTCTTTGCATAATTTTCTATGTTTGATCATGATTCATATCAGGTAAGTATATTACGTTCAGTTAACTGTAATCATCCCAATTGTAAGAAATATAGTTTCAAGTTTACGCACCTTTTGTTTTTACGTCAAGTTGTCTGTAAATCCTACTATTGCATAGCATATACCTAGGTCTTGGGGGTTGATTGCTTGAATAGCACAGTTACAAACTCAGACCCGGCCACGATGCCATTAAGGTATGAGGGTTGATTACTTGTAATAAGTACAGTTGCAATCTCATAACCTGGACAATAGAGCCAAACTTTTCTTGGCCTTTCCTGTTTAAGCTTGATGTGACTCGCAACAAAGTGGCATGTTTTGCTAGCCTATAAATTCAATCAGTCATGATGCCCATGGGGACTTTCCTGGCCCTGTTTTCATAGAGTTATAGCAACATTGAGTACCCACGCGAAAGCCGGCTTACAACAAAGAGGGTCATCCAAACCATAAGTTATGCAGAGTAAAGGCAATAGCCGGAAACTCACAATATATTAAGCATAAACTTCAAAGTATATAAAGGATAGTGGTACGGTCGAGGACTTGGAGAAAATAAAAGGTTTTCCTAGATCCATCAACTTCCAGACCCCAAACCCGGGTCTCAGGGACTTGGGGACTTGAGAAAGCGGAAAAAATTCCTAAGCCAATAATCCCAAGACCCAAAGTCCGGGTCTTGGGGTCTTGGCGACTTAAGAAGCAAAGTTTCCCAAGCCAGAAAACCCTCAACCCAAAGTCCGGGTCTTGGGGACTTGGAAGAAAATCTTCACGATCCTGCAATCCGGACTCGGTACCCATTGCAAAGAAATGTATACCAAAAGCAAAAATATGCAAACATAAGGTCGAAAAGTGCATACCAAATGGATGACCAGAAGGGCCATCAAAGCCATAGAAGTTTAAACGTATTACAAACCAAAGGATTAGTATCAAAAGTGCACAGGCGCACTATCAAATAAACAAGTGTAACAGGCATATTACAATGCCTATTGGCCGAATGAGTGTTTGTTGGTAAAGACGAGAACATTACTCGGCGTCCATAGCCGAGTCATCAAGGGTGGTCTTGGAAGCCGGGTCTTCAGTGTTCTCCTCTATGGCTTTCTCTGCCTCTGTGTCCGGGTCAACCGCGGAATCAGCGCGAGCTGGAGGAGGAACAACTGGAGTCGACGACGCTGGTGCAGAACCGGTCCCGGCTTTCTTCTTGGCGACCTCTTCCTTGTACCGAGTCAATATATCAAAGGGAGCAGGGAAATCAGAGGGTACCGGCTTATCTTCAGCGTTGTACGGAAGGGGTAAGCTTGTTTACATCGAGCTTCTCGGCAATCAAGCTGGCCGAGTGATGAATTTGAGTATTGATGACTTTGAGGTCCTTTGCTGTGAACTTCGAACCATCAGTATTAAACTCAGGAAATCCATTCACAAGCGTTGCCGGCTCAATTTTCGGATAGTAGGCTTTGGCCAATGCAATACCACGTATCACTCCAACTCGGCACGCCGAGCGTTTCCAGATATCAATCCAGTCAGGGATTGTCGAGTATGCTTCAAGCATCTGGGTTACGCCGCCATAAGTGTCGGTCCACTTCACAGCTTCGAGGGTCCACTTTGTCCCCGCTGAGAATTGTCGGATGACAGTTTTGAGTATCTTCAGCTTCTTGAGATCATCATGTTCCCCAGCAACTTCACCCGGACCTGCAGTACAAAAAGAAAAGCAAGGTGGTGAGACTCGGGCCAAAAACCCTCTAAAATGAAAAATTCGAGTGATAATCAGGAGTATAGATGTGCTTTACCAACGATGGACTTATAAGTATCGGCAATAAAAGTTGAGAGTTTGTTCAAAAGCTCCTCAGCATTATGGAGTTTCTTCTTGTACTTCTTGCACCGCTTAGAAAGCTCTTTCACCTCGGCTTCCAGGTCTTCACGAAGTTTGGTCTCAGCTTGCAGGAGTTCGTTGGTTTTTGCCAACATTTCATCCGTCCGGGTCATATAAGCCTGAAAAAAGACAAGGAAATATCAGTCGGCAATAGGATAAAGTTGCACGCGAAAAGTTGTATAGCCGCAAAAGTACCGAATAAATTGTTGACAGTTCACCCGGAACTTGGGGACTAGGATGAGTACGTAAATAGTATTACTTAAACTAACCTGATGCTCAGCCGCCAGAGACTCGATAATCCCCTCTTCAGTTGCTTTCAGGGAGTGGTAATCCTTTAATATCTTTTCAAAATCAAGGCCGCTCAGAGCCGGCCTGGAAGAGCTGGGGTCCTGATTACCCGGTGGTGGGGTCGCCTCCTGTTTGAGGGGGTCGACTCTGGTTGCCTGGGTATTGGGAGCAGGAGCTGCCCTTTGCGTCCCAAGATACTCGATGCCGGGATCAGCCGACTGACGCGTGGGCGGAGGAGTCTCGGTCCTGGGAATGGCCGTGTCATCCAGCTCTTGCTCTTCAACGCATGGGGGCTTAATGGCGCTCTCCGGGTCTTCCATCGCCGGGTTATCAACAGGGGTTTCCTCCTGGTCACTAAGTGTGACCTTGGCTCAGAGGAAAGAAAAACAAAAAGTTAGTAAGCGATAGAGGGAAACTGCGGAAAATATAGAGACATTGGCGAATAAGGCATGCGAATTACCCGGTATTCATGACAAAGTCGCCCGGAAGATCATTACTAGACCCGGAAGACACTGATAAAGAATTGGAAAGTGAGACTCAGAGCTGCCCAGCTAACGGATGATTTGGGGATGGATATTTTCGAGGAATGTGGGCAGAATAAGTTGAAGGAGTACCGGCTCGGCGAGCAGGCGACATAGGGATCCCGGGGTTGAGGGGATCGTCACCCGGAGAAGTCCGGGTTGCCCGTCGCTTGGCTGGAGTTGTGTCCTTCAGAGATGATATAGTGGTTAGATACCTGTTAAGTTTGCACATACCGGCATAGGAGTACGGCTCTGAGGTCATGGAGGAGTACGGCACCTTGAAAGTAACTCCTCTGGGTTTCCTCTTCTGGCCCACCTCAACCTCCAGCTCTACCTCGCTCTCCTCCGATTGAGAGCCGTCCTTATCAGCTAGTGCTGGTGATTGTGGGGCATTGTCGGAAGGAGGAGAATTTTGGTCTAATAGATTAACAAAGTATCTATTAAGTAGTGACTCGGAATGACCTTCATTGCTGTCACTCGGTTCTTCCTCCTCCGAGTTTTCAGAAGAGGGAGGGGTGATAATCTTCCAAAACGCATCGGTTTCCTGGGTGAGAAACAACAGAGGTAAAAGTTAGTATGTGTATGTAAGAAAAATTAGTCGGTATAGAAGGTGTTAGCCGGTTCTTACTGGAGGAGCCGGGTTAGAGCGGGTGAAAGGACCGAGTCCGGAGATGCTCTTGATGACATCTACTTTCTCGGCCAAGAAGTTCTTCATGGACCTATTGATATCCGCGGCCGGGTATGATTTCTCCGAGTATCGGAGAGAATCGGTTAGGTGACCCGAATACTCACAGATGAGTTTGGAGCGGACACTGTTTGGTTGGATTCTACAGCTAACCCAGGTTTTAATTAAGTTTAGCCCGCAAAGACCATGGGCAGCAAGAACTGCTAGCTTGTGGAGGAGAGGTTGGATGGATTGTCTGTCGGCATCCGGTGCGAACGAGCTAAGGTTGTCGCTAAGTGAGAGGGTCTCGACAGAGAAACCCGGCAAGGGCTTCTCGCCGGGTATGGATGTATCTTTGCAGTAGAAAAAGGTTTTCTGCCAGTGCTTCACGTGAGTGTGAAGGCTGAGAGTCGGCATCAGAGAATTTTTACGTCTCTGAATGGACACCCCCCCCCCCACACACACACACACACACACAGACGAGGAGGGGTCCGTCCGTGCTCTCTCGGTAGGGCTTGCATTGAAAGAGCTCTAAAAACAAGGCAAGATTTGGGGAAATGCAAAGATAGGCCACGCAAAGAACGATAAAGTGGCAGATATTCAAAATCGAGTTAGGACCAATGTCGAAAAATCAGAGTTTATAATGGTCAAGGAGATCGCGAAAGAAAGGATGACCCGGGGGGCGGAAACCCCGGATCACGTGCCCGAGGAAAACAACGACTTCACCTGAGCCGGGTGAAGGCAGGGTCTTTTCCCCGGGCGCTCTCCAGGAGATTTACGACTCTGCGGGCAGGACACCTAACTCGGCTAATTCCTCCAGCTTGGCCCTGGTGACAGTCGACCTAGCCCAGTTGACTGAGATCGACTGACCTGGCTTTTGCTTCAAAGCCGGGTTTTTTCCCTTGGACTTGGTGCTAGCCTTGGGAGCCATGGAAATGGATCTAGAAGAAATTGAAAAACAAGGATAAATCTAGGGAAAAATAAGAAAGAGATGTGCACGCGATGAACATTAAGATAAGAACCTGAAAAATGCATCTACTATTTAGATCTAGAAGGTGCTTACCGGAAAACGGGGAGTGGAGCTTGGCGGCGCGGCGGTGGTGGCTTGGTCCTTGGAGACGGCGGCGGCAGCAGCGCGCGGTCTGGATCCAAGCTTGCTCCCGGGCTCCAATGGCGCGGCGAGGTTGTTCGAGTAATGTCCGGCGAGCTCCACTGGCGCAAGGCGGAGATGCGGAGCGGCGTCCGGTGACTGAGCTTGACGGCGCGCGTGCGGATCGGGTGGCTAGGGTTGAGCTTGAGCGCCCGGGTGCGAGTGGCGAGCGAGAGGAAGAAGGAGATAGAAGGGAGCCGTTTGAGATTTAGGGTTTGCTCCCTAGGGCCTATTTATAGGCGTAGTGAAACCCTAGGGGTCCAACGGTAAGTTTAGTGATTTGCGGAAAGATAAGATCCGGTTCGTAATCTCTTGGATAAGGATTTCAGGAATTATGGCGGAATGGCCGAGTCAGTTAAGCCCGCCTAAAGATCCGGACTTGAGAACTATTACTCGGACTGATTAAGTGGAGAAGATGAGAGCCGGGTTATAGAATGTGCCCTTGGGAATGTGATCCAAGGCGCGATACCCGGCTCAAATGGAAATCGGGTTATTATATGGACCGCCAAAAGAGCAGGCCTGGCTGTAGTTAAAAGCAATCTAACCCGTCATGTCATGGATATAAATGTGTATTGTTTTTCAGGGAATAGCATGCGCTTCGTGGTTGGTTCCAAGATGCCCAAGCTATTCTGGGGACTAGTGTTGGGGGGATGATAACCCGGTAGGCCCATGTCTGGGCGAGACCCGTCCCAAGAGGAAGGAAGTTCTAGAAGACCTGAAAGGGAGCGCGGGCCTTGTAACTCGTACCTTGGGGGTCACGGTAGGGGATTTAGGGTTATGCGCGGATCCTGAGTGGGATTCTGGAAAGTACCTTGTATGGAAAGTTAGGAAGCCGGGGGTTACATAAACCGGCTTCTAGGGCAAAGAGACCAGGCTCTTGAGTTTTGAGAGAAAGAGAAGGATTCGAGCTTGTAACCCCAGATTGGAGTTTCGGCGACATTATAGCCAGGAACCCTAGATAGCTAGTTGACATGATTTCCTCTGAGCTAAACCCTCTCCCAAACATCAGAGTCGATTCGCCCCAATCTAAGTTACCCCCGGTAATGTCTGTCGTGAATATCCCGTGACAGTTCTCCTTTTAATAAAGCACCGGAGAAAAACATTAACACTCCGTGAACAGACGTGATCCTCACATCACATCCATCCTCTCCGGTTGTCCCAATTTCTATCACTTTGGGGCCTCGGGTTCCAGACAACGATGTGTGAAAACAACTTGCAGATATGATCAAGAAAGATAATTATACTCATGAAACAATAACATGTTCATATCTGAGATCATGGCACTCGGGCCCTAGTGACAAGCATTAAGCATAACAAGTTGCAACAACGGTAGAAAAAACTAACAATGGATACTAGGCACTATGCCCTAATAATCTGGCATTATTACATGAACGATATCATCCAATCCCTTCTATCCCTCTCAGGCTATAGCGGGGATTACTCACACATGGATGGGTGAATCATGGATGGTTGATGGAGAAGTGGTGGCGGTCACGATGGCAATGATCTCCTCCGAATCCTCGTCTCGGCAGGGCGCCGGAACAGGAACTTCTGATCACCGAAATAGGTTTCGAGGTGGCGGCGGCGCTGTGATGTGTTTCTCTGGAATATGACAAACCCCCGTCGGTTTTTAGGTTACGGGGCATAAGTAGTCGAAAGGGGAGCCGGGGGGGTGCCTGGGGCCACCACACCATCTGTAGGCGTGGCCTTAGGGGGCACGCCCAGGGGTGTTGTGGGGCCCCTCCTTCCCCCCTCCGAGTCTCCTTCTGGCTCCGGGGATCTTCGAGTGAAATAAGGTCACTGGGTTCTATTCCGGGCAATTTCTTAAAAGTTGATTTTTCTGCACAAAACGAGACACTGATACGTCCATTTTGCATCACTATTTTATAGCATAATTTTTTGTTATTCATCGATATATTTCATGTTATGATGCATCCCTTATGTTATTTTATCTTATTTTGTATGTTTCATAATTTTTGGAGAATAAACACCGGGACCAGAAATCTGATGGAAAAAGCACCGTCGAGATACCATATGTTAGAAGATCAGAAGAAGAAGAGGGACACCGGAGGTGTCTTAGAAGTTCAAAGGAGGAGTCCAGCCAGAAGGGGAGCCACAGGGGGGCCACCAGGGGCCCACACCATGAGGTGGCGCCCCCTGGCCACGCCACCAGGTGGTGTGGCCACCCTGGCCCACCTCTGGTCGAAGTCTTTCGCGTACTTGACCCCCAGGGAACCCTAAGCCTCAGACCATCATCGAAAAATTATTCCGCCGCCTCCTCGGGGCGGAAAACACCCGAGATAGAAAAGCTCTCTGGCAGGGAGAAATCTGTCGGGGAAATTCCTTTCCGGAGTGGGGAAATCACCGCCATCGACACCGTTATCACTCCGGGCATCATCAAGATCGTCATCATCATCATCATCACCACCAGCACCATCACCCTCATCATCCACCGTCATCCCGCTTTAACAATTAGGGTCATCTATCGTTGTTTTACATTAGATCTCTCTCCCGGTGTGGATTACTTGTTAGTAGTTGATGCTTATGAGATTTATCGGTGTTTTCACTTTATGACCAGATTGTTATCATCCGTTATATCACCTAGGATTATGATCCATATGATGTCTTGTGAGTAGTTCGTGTTGTTCTTGAGGACATGGGAGAATTCAAGTTGTTAGTAGTGAAGTGATGATGAGTAATATTTAATGGTTTGATATTTAAGGTCTGGTGTTATTCTTCTAGTGGTCTCATGTGAACGTCGACTACGTGATACTTCACCATTTATGGGCCTAGGGGAATGCATCGTGTATTTGGCTACTAACTGTGGGGTTGTCGGAGTGACATAAACCTAAACCGCCCGTTAGGAAACCATTACACGAGGGAGGGTAGGATCCCGGAGTTTAAAGTTGTGGTTAGATTTATTTCTTAATTATTTTCTTGTAGTTGCGGTTGCTTGCAAGGGGTATAATCACAAGTATGTATTAGTCTTGGATGGGACGGTACATTAGCATAGGTTCACCCACACAACACTTATCAAAACACTAAAGTTTATTCAGCGGCATGGAACAAAAGCACTTGACAGAAACCTCCCGTGTGTCCTCGAGAACGTTTGTTAATCATAAGTAAACCCACCAGCTTGTCCTTTGCTGAAGAAAGGATTGGGCCACTTGATGCAATTATTATTACAATATTTTATTTACTCGCACTTTATTTATCTGCAATATCAAAAGCCCCTACAAATCTATCTTTCAGTATTTACAGTTATTCCTTCATCGAAATTGCTTGTCAACACCTTCTGCTCCTCGTTGGGTTCAACACTCTTATTTATCGAAATTACTAGATACACCCCCTATACTTGTCGGTCATAAAGACTATTTTCTGGCGCCGTTGCCGGGGAGTGAAGCACTATTGGGAAGTGGAATTGATAAAGGAAGCTTCTGCTGTAAGTGCTATTTTTATTACTGTCTACTGCTTTATTACACTATGTTTGGATCTCCTTTTGAGTCCTTATTTGCGGGCATTTCTGCCACTTCTAGGGTAGTAAGTGACCCACCGCCTTATGATTTGGATCCTTATAAAATACCTATAAAGATTGTTAAACATGTTATGAATAACTTCTATTCAGGTGATGGAACTGTCCATCCCGGTGATCATTTTCTCTTTTTACATGAATTATGCAAGTTGTTCAAGTGTGCAGGTATTACAATGGGCCAAGCGAAGAGGAAATTATTCCCTATATCATTGACAGGACGAGCCGCTGAATGGTTCAAACTGCTAAAAAATAGCCAGACTATTGGATGGGAGGAAATGTACCTCTCTTTTATTCTAAATTCTATCCTCCCAGTGAAATTCATAGAGATCGGAATTATATATATAATTTTTGGCCTCATGACGGAGAGAGTACTGCCCAAGAATGGGGAGATTGAAGTTACTAATGCTCAAATTCCCCATTCATGAGCTCCCCAGTAATATTGTTATTAATAATTTCTATGCAAGGCTTTCTCTTCATGATAAGGATTTATTGGATGCTTCTTGTTCTGGATCATTTACACGTACGAAGGATGAAGCTAAATGGGATCTTCTTGACCGTATTCAAGAAAACACTAAAGGTTGGGAGAATGACAAAGGTAGAAAGTCAGGTATAAACTATGATTATGAATGCATTAAAAAAATTATGTCATCCAATGATATTCATAATGTTAGTATTGTTTATGGTCTTGATTCTCAAGTTGCTGCAAACTTATATAAGGATTTTCCTTCTTATATTGATATTCCCAAAAAGGAATGGGATAAGTACCATGCACCTTATAAAGATATTGTTGATTGTGTTCCTGCTAGAGATATAGAAGTTCATACCGTTGATTATATTGTGCCTGAACCTTACATTGAGAAAATGTCTTTCCGTGCTAAGGTAAAAGAACATTCTATGTTAGCTAGTGTGGTTACTAAAAGTGCAAGAAAACCTGTAGAAACCGAGGAACAAATAACTGTAGAACCTACAGTAGCAATAGTAAAGGACCTTGTTTCTGAAAATGTAGAAGAGGGACACATTATATTTTGTGAAGATGCTTCTAATATTGTCTCTCATCCTAGTAAATCTAGGAAACCTAGTGTTCCTGTGCTATCTGTTAGGTTAGGTGATCATTGCTATTATGGTTTGTGTGATATTGGTGCTAGTTCTAGTGTTATTCCTTATGAGCTTTATGGAGAAATCATGCATGAAATTGGTTCTTGTGAACTTGAAGACATTGATGTGATTATTCAGCTTTCTAATAGGGAAACTATTTCTCCAATTGTATTGTTAGAGATGTGGAGGTCTTATGTGGTAAAACTAAATATCCTGTTGATTTTCTAGTACTAGGCACTTCTGCTAGTGATACTCTTCCTATTATATTTGGTAGACCTTTCTTAAACACTTGTGGTGTTGTTATAGATTGTAAAAAGGAGAAAATCCTTACAAAGTTTGATGGAGAGTCCTACGAATTTAATTTCTCCAAATTTTCTAAAGCACCTTATGAAGATGAATTACCTAATGAGAATTATAGAGTTGAACAATTGGCTGCTATTGCTCTTGCTCCTAACAATCCTTTGCAGAAATACATGGAAGACCACGAAAGTGATGTCTTTAGGGAATAAAGAAATGAAATTGACGAGATTTTCCTACATCGGCCAGTGATGCTAAAACATAATTTATCGGTGGAAGACTTGGGTACCACACTACCACCCAAGGAGGATCCTGTTTTTGATTTAAAGCCTTTGCCTCACAATCTTAAATATGCTCATATTGATGATAAGAAATTATATCTTGTTATTATTAGTTCTAAACTTTATGGTAAAGAAGAGGAGAGATTATTGAGAATATTGAGGAAACACAGAGGGGCTATTGGTTATACTATTGATGATTTGAAGGGGATTTCTCCTGCTATATGTCATCATGCTATTAATATTGAACCTGATGCAAAGCCACTTGTTGAACATCGACGTCGTTTAAATCCTAAGATGGAGGATGTGGTAAGAAATGAGGTATTGAAACTCCTTGATGCTGGTATTATTTATCCTATTGCTGATAGTAGATGGGTTAGTCTTGTGCATTGTGTCCCTAAGAAAGGAGGGATGACTGTTGTGCCCAATGAAAATAATGAACTTATTCCTCAAAGAGTAGTGGTTGGTTATACGATGTGTATTGATTTTAGGAAAGTTAATAAGGTTACTAAGAAAGATCATTATCCTTTGCCTTTTATTTATCAAATGTTAGAGAGGTTGTCTAAGAAAACTCATTTCTGCTTTCTTGATGGTTATTCTGGGTTCTCTCAAATTGTTGTTGGAAAGCCTGATCAAGAGAGAACAACTTTCACTTGTCCTTTTGGAACCTATGTGTAATGTCCCAGTGTTTAGGAACTCACGGGGGGTAGAATTTTAATATGTGCATCTGCATGCATGTGTTTGCAAAACCTGAATAAATTTTTCGCAAAACCAAAACCCTGGAGTGATCGAGGTTCCATCGATATTCCAATTCTTAGATAGAGGTAGACACTGGAAGGTGATGGAATTTCGACATGACCTTTAGGTTATATTTTTGAACTTAGGAGTTCAAAATTTAAATTATTTAAATTTAGGAATGTTTGAGTTTAAAATTGAGTTTGAATTTGAATTTGAATTGGGAATTCAAATTGGTTAAACAGGACTATATCCTAATCATAATTAAATGGAAACAAATATGAAATAACAAGTATTGGATATTTCCAATATCAATGAGTATAGAAAAAACTAAAACAATTAAATTTTATTAATAACATCACAAGATACAAAGTCTTTACAACTGGTTCCAAAAATAGAAAATTACAACAATGTTACAAGGGTATCATTACAGGAATTTGTTCCTAAACTAAGACCTATCTAATCCTTAGTATCTGTTATCTTCTTCACCTGCAAAATAAAACACAAACCAAAAACAGAGAGATTAGGGGGAATTAGCACCCTCAATTTGTCAGTGTGTTGCACTGATGAACTCATCATTGGGTTATTAAACCTGTGTAGTATCTGTTCTAATCAAGATGGCCTCAGACCAGCATCACAGGCAAGGCCAAGAAATACAACTGGCAGCACAAGAAAAATAGAAGGCCAGGATAAGACTAGCCGCATTGCTAGGTGAAAAGATCTTCTCAGCTAGCACACAAGCAAACAACACACTCACCAGCACACTTTGGTGCTGTCAAGACCACTGCTACAGTATAAATAACTCATTAGCCGCAAGGGGAGGGGATCAACATCACACTTTCCCCTGTTCCTGCTCGGATTGTGAAAGCAACCAAGAACAGGAAGAAATAACACCACCATATCATCCACTCATAAGCATCCACAAGTACTGGAGCATCAGATTGCAGATCTAGCAATCAAGATCACAAGGCCAAGGCACAGCGAAGCAGCAGGAGTAAAACAAGAAAGCCACAAGCACCAAAAGCCACCAACCTATTGCTCATCACACAAGGTGAATCTCTATGTACCATCAAATCCATTTAATGGCTAGTTATACACTAAGATGGGTTGGGGTTGATTACCCTCAGAGTAGCATAGAAGTGCTATGCTATACTCATCATAGGGGTTGTAAGCATCAAGTTAGTCATCTGTTCTTATTAAAGAGAGGCCTCATACTTTGCATCATAGGCTTAGGGGCAAAAAGAAGCAAGTGCAAGAAATCTGTTCTTAGCAGACAATTTCAGAGAAATAAAATCATCAGGTGTTGTAGTCTGTTCTTATCAAGTGATGCATAGGGACAGCAGATCAAGAGAGCATAAGTTCTTATTAGTGAATAAGATCGTGAAGCCAAGCTTTGAGCAAAATATTTATTGTATCGTATCATACATCCTCAATACAGTTGCTGGGCATCAGATGCAAGGATCTGGTACCTCAACAAAACTTCACAAAAGGATGTAATCAGTTAAATAAAATGATGTGATGATGGCATATTCTCTGAACCTAAGATTCAGAGTAACACCTATCAAAATAAAATACACCCATAGAAATTATTGGAGCAACACATCATGGTGTGCTCTGTCCAACAGATTTCAAGCCACAGTTGAATCCTATTGGATTCTTCCATAGCACAGGCACAGGGAGAAATTCCCAAATAATTTCTGCAGCATACCAACATCTCAAACAAATTCCTAAGGGAAATTATTCAACCAAAAATCATCTTTGCTTCCATCACAGGGATGGAAAAATTCCTCCACAACAATTTGTACCAAATAATCCATTGGGAAAATTTCCAAAGCCTAAACCATCCATCACAAACCTCACAGAAATATCACAATGCATCATGCCATGAACACTGGCACGAGGGACAGGTTCCAGAGCAATGGAGGGAGGAGACAGAGAGAGTAGGGGACGAGACAGAGAGAGTAGAGGAGGAGAAGGGGAACTCATAGGTGGTCACCATCGTGGTGACCACATCCAGTTGGTGAAGCGCAGAGATGGCGGCGTGGCACCGCGGTTGCACTCTAGGAGGCCGTCCCGGAGGCACCTCGCCACCACAGCCATCGACGACCGCTGGAGAGCAGCAGCAGCACCAGGGCAGCACAAGTGGCACCCTGAATCACCTCGGAGGAGCAGGCACACACCGGAGAGGGGTGGAGCGCCTTGGGCTCTCGAACCCTAGGGTTAGGGTTTGGAAGCGCACGAGAAGCATAGAGAGCGGAGAGCAGATCAAGGAGGAGGAAGTTGTAGAGGGTGAGTTGGCGCATGTTTCGCACCCATCCACGGTGGCGGGGGTGGCTGGAGCTAGCCGGGAGAAATCGCCGAAGGTGGAGGCGATTTGATCGCCTGGGAGTCGCCTGGGGTCGGGGATGGGGGTTGAGAGGAGAAGGAGCGTACGGGTGCGCGTGTGTGCGTCTGGCCCGGCTCAGCCGAGCGGGTTGGGTTTAACCCGGAATGGTCGACCCACCTGTCAGCCCTAGGGGCATAATGGTCATTTGACCATTTCTTTAATAAAAGTGTAAAACAAAAAAAATCTATAAATTACTAAAAATTACAATAAAAATTAATAAAAATTCCAGTAAAGAATTTTTGTATTGTAATAAAGGAATATCACTAATAAATACTTATAGTCTTCAAATTATGGTTTTAAAATTATATTTTAATAATAAAACTTTGATAATAAAATTTAGAAGAATTCAAATCTATTTAATCAAATGCAAATTTATTCTCTCAACCATATTTAAATATCTTGAGCATTTCAAAACACTCCATAACAAGTGTTTTCTGTTAAAACAATAATTATTTAAACAATAAAATAAATAATAATAAAATAATAAATATTGATAAACAATAAATTCACAAACATATAACTACCACAAAAGACTTAGTAAATCAAACAATCACTTAGTTAAAAAATGCATACATATCGTTATGCATAGTATCATCATTTTCCTCTTTAAACATTGTCTTTACCAGACAATGATGGTGTTTTGTAGAACAAGTCAGGATCTGCTCCAAGCATCAGACTTCATTACCTGTCCATATCAAGGCAAGTTCATCACTTGCTCATGTCCTTTGAATTATTTCATAACAACTATTTTCAAAACCCCTATCGTAATACTACCTACACTCAAAAGAATGCATGATCCTATTTCTTATAATAATATGACTAATTGAATGAGTACCCAAGTGGTAGTGTTCTGTTTGGTGAGCGGATGGGACCATGGTAAGATGAATGGGTAAAAGGAAGGTTCCATATGCATGGGAAAGTACTACCTAGGAGTTAACAACAAATGCCATCATAACTCGGTGCGTCGTAAATACCGTGTTGACCATGCGTCTTCTATGGGGGGAGTAAGTCAGCTGTGATCTTCTCTCGTTCGCATGTCAACGGGCTGCCAGGGACATACGCTGTAGGTCTTGCGGGACTACATGCACATGGGTGGGATCCCTTAATTCCCGCGGACTCTGTGGTCTATGATGGTCTGCCAGGGAAACCTAGATATCCATCGTGAGGGGTGGAATCAGGGGTTCAACCTGCTGGTGGAAATGGGTGGGCATGCGTTGTGCGGAGAAGCACGGTTTGGCTTGGACGAACAACCGGGCCCCACACCTGAGTGGGAGTGGACAGGATCGCGCACCTGGTTGTGCAACATGGTCTTGGTCACCCATGGATAAAGTAACGCACCTCTGCAAAGTGTAAAAGGATGTGGCATGTTACCTCTTGTTCCGGGAAAGAACTGCGAACGCTACAGGAAAGGCAACTCCATGAAGTTCTAGTCCTATGATGGTCTGGCGGGCATAGTTTTCAGTATTAAAAGCAACCTCTTGAAGAAAGATTGACAAAACCTTGCATCTGTCTAGACTCTTTAGAGTCGAGGACCGTAGTTAGTGCATCAATTACTTCCGTACTTAATGAACTTGTTGAGTAAAGCTCGTTAATCATTCGATACCGTTTGACCCCCTGCTTAGGCTATGAGAACTTAGAGGAGGCATCCTTCAACATCATCGAAGGCCAAGACGAAATTTACTACGAGGAGTCGGATCTCTCTGGAGGAGTGGAAGGGGTGGACTACACCATCCAGTACGGAGCTGACCCAGAGGGGGCTAAATCTGACTAGGTTTAGCCTAGTCTGAAATTAATACTTAGCACGGTCGAATCGAGCAGCCTTGGACTCTATATTTGGTTGTTGAGTTCCCGTGTATGCACCTGCTTTACATTTCGGTTGTTCTAACTTCAAATAATGATATGACCTCATCATGAGCTCATTCTCTCGTTAGCACATTATGTTTTGTAATATACATGTTGTATGACAATCAAGTCCCGCAATGTTTCTGCTGTACCACCCTGAGGGATGTAATAATTGCGGAACGGTGTTCTGTGAGTGTTATATCAACGACTTGCTTACTACAACATGTAGTGGTATGCTGGGTCACCGCAGCTGGTATTAGAGCAATTGCTTTGACCTTAGGTTAGAAACCTAGTAAAGGGATATACCCTATAGGGTTTTAGAACGTAACGATAAAGAATGTGCTGGAAGTATGATAGGTATTCACTTGGGAATATTCTGGTCATATTTCCAGAATATTGAATCTTTGTTATATTCTATTAATAACATCAATGTTACTTGTGAATAGTGACTATGAAAGGCGGGAGTTCAGGGAGAACGGAATGGGTTAAACATGAGAGGCTTGAGCACTATAAAGGGGAGTTGACTAAGCAGCTACGAGCTTTGCTTCGAGCTTTCGAGTTTCACACCAACCTCAAAGTCAACACCTACACTTACAAGGATGGTGAGACTATTCTGAAATACCGGGTATTAATCCTAATACCCAGGGAATTAACACCACATATGACTACACCTAGTGGTGAAGGAAGGAGACAGATGGTGGCTTACCAACAGGCCTTAGTACAAGCCTTAGCAACCATCAGGGAGCATAAGGCTATTCAGCTGTCACGTACCAGCTTCACAGCCATTCCACATGACCGCCTAAGCACAGAGTTGGCACTTGACCATTCTGTGTTGATAAAAACCAAGCCAAAGTTAGCCACTAGCCTGCTAGATCGATATAGGAAGTTGGTAGGATATTTCTATAGAACTCACCACGTCATAGTTGATGGCAAAGATGGTATGTTGGAAGATCTGATCAAACCACCTAGTCCAGAGCAAAAGGGGAACAAGAAGGCTCGGGAGAGGGATGAACCGTACTATACCCCAGGAGCAGAGTCATCCAAGAAACCAACCCAAGATAGACAGTCCAGGTATTCCACTACCCCAGAACCTATCCACTATCCGGTTATACCACCTAATGAGCCAGAACCATACAACTCGTATGTAATTTCGAATGAACCTAGTGACATAAAGCCAAATATCTTTGGTGGGGTCCTAGAATCAGATTCGTTTATGGAGAACTCTGATGGCTGGAGGTTTGAATGGTATCCTGGTACCAGTCAACATCCTATTCCATGTGACGATATGTCAGAGGATGAGGATCAGGATAGTGTGGAGGAAGTCGTAGCTCAGGAAGCACATATTGTTGTCATGAACATATCATCTAATGAGGAGGAGCAGGTAGAGACCCAACCTATGCAGGAGGTACCATTTGATCACAGCTACTGCACTAGTACCACTTGTTTCGCAGAAGGGGAATCCTCACAGTACACCAGTACTGAAGAGTTTGTGTCCTACCTTGATGATTATTGGGACATGGATGGACTTTCTCTGAGCGATACCCAGTCTATGGACACTTCTGACACAGATTATGTTCCATTTCGGAGGTCGTTTATCTCTAAGGCGGTGCGCAGGAATTCAGGCTACACAGGGTGGACTCCTGGCATGTACTCTGAGTAGTACAATGACATCCATGGAGATGGTGTAAGGGCTCGAGTGAGGTAGTAGTTTAGGAGTTTCGAGCCATGTATCATAAATAAGGGTCGGAGTGTGTGAGCGACCTAGTGGTGCTTTGTACTGCTTTACTTTCTATAATTCACTATGGTGAAGGCTTGTAACCGACCTATACATATCTGTATATTATGTGAAATGTGTTATTTGTATTTGGATTTGGATTTTGTTTCTCTTGTGTGACTAGTGTTGCATGTGAAGTGAGGCTCAGAAAGCATGAGCATGATGTAACTATGAGTTTGTTCGCTTCACATTGCAGGACTAGGGGAATATGGAGAGTGGCAGAACCAGTGAGGCTGACGCGCAGCGTCTGGAGGAAGAAAACAAGGCGAAGGCTCATGAGGATGCTGCAGGAGCAGAGTTACCACCACCACTCAGGCCACTAGCAGAGCAAAATTTCATGGAGTACATGAAGTTTGTTCAAGAAAATCAAAAAAAGTTCATGCAAGAATTGCTAAACCAGGTGGGGCCTGGGAGAGCAGCTGAACCAAGAATGCTAACTCTGTCGGACTTCCAGAAGACTAAACCGGCACCATTTTCTACCGCCAGAGATCCTATGGATGCTGAAGACTGGTTAGTCTATACTGAAAGAATTCTCAAGGCTATCAATGCGAATGATGCGGAGAAGGTGCGCTTTGCTACACATCTTCTGAATGGACCAGCAACAGCATGGTGGTATAATCAGATTATCCTGAAGGCACCAGAGAAGGTATTCACATGGGAGAAATTCAAGGAAAAATTCAGGGAGTATCATGTTCCTGACAGTGACATGGAGCTCAAGAGGAGGGAGTTTGAGGATCTCCAGCAGGGGACACACCATATGATTTGGTATGTCAATGAGTTCAGCAGACTTTTTCGTTATGCTACTGATGAAGTTGACACTGACAAGAATAGGATCAAGAGGTTCTTGAGAGGTCTAGATACCTATGCTGCCATGCAGTTAAGGACGTCCAAACCATCTAACTTCCAAGAGTTGATGAACTCTACCGTTACCTGGGAGAATGACTATAAGTTGGTTCAGCAGAACCGACAGAAGAAGGCCAAGCTTGAGCCTAAGAAGTTTCAGCCAAGTCGACCTACTTCAACTTTGAGTTTCAAGCCTAGAATAAAGTCGGGAGGAGCCTCGATCAATCGTGGAATGTTTAATCCGAGCAATAAGATCATCTGCCACAACTGTGATCTTCCTGGACACTTTAAGAATGAATGTAAGCAGCCCAAGGTTGTTTGCTTCAGGTGTGAAAAAGAAGGACACATTAAGCCAGACTGTCCTAACAAGGCAACTGGAGGTGGTTTCAACAAAGGTGGAGCTAGGCCCGGGGGAGCAAGTGGATTCACAGCTGGAGGTGGCGGCAGCGAGAAGAACAATAATGGAAAACGAGCAAAACCCTTCGGGAAACTGAAATGCACATCTCTGGAGGAGGCTTACAACTCGTACACTACCGTACTAGGTACGCTCAGTCTTCTTACACAATATGGCAAGGTTTTATTTGATACCGGTGCCACGACTTCATTCATCTCCAGTTATATTGTGGATAAGTATGGGGTAAGGTGTTCACGTTTAGAATGTCCTCTTACCGTTATGACGGCTGGAGGTACGCTCTTAGTTACGCGTGCAAGGCCAGATCAAGTCATCATGATCTGTGGTTGCACATATTACGCAGATCTATTTGTTATTCCTTTGAAGAACATTGATGCCGTTCTGGGAATAGACTGGATGACGGAGAATGGAGCTTTAATTGACTGTGAGGAGAAGACTGTTTCTCTTAGGAAGCCTGGAGGAGTAGAGTTACTTATCAAGCAGATAAGCATACTCATGTGGAGGCTGAACTCCAACTCAACTCACTCAATGAAGCTAAGTTAGAAGATATACCAGTAGTCAATGAGTTTCCAGATGTTTTTCCAGCAGAATTACCGGGAATGCCACCAGATAGGGAGATCGAGTTTACCATTGATTTGATACCAGGTACATCACCTATTTCTCAGGCACCGTACAAGATGGGTCCTAAGGAATTAAAGGAACTTAAAGAACAGTTAGATGAACTTGAAAGAAAGGGATTCATCAGAGAAAGTATATCACCATGGGGATCACCAGTGATATTTGTGGACAAGAGAGATGGAGGTAGAAGAATGTGTGTTGATTTCAGAAATCTGAACAATGTCACTATCAAGAACAAGTATCCATTACCAAGAATTCAAGATTTGTTTGATCAAGTCCATGGAGCTGGAGTGTTCTCCAAGATTGATCTGAGATCAGGGTACCGTCAGATCAAAATTAAACCAAAAGATGTACCCAAAACAGCTTTTGTTTCAAGGTATGGATATCATGAATATTTGGTTGTTCCTTTTGGACTGACCAATGCACCAGCTATTTTCATGAATTTGATGAACAAGATCTTCATGCCATACTTAGATAAGTTCGTGATTGTGTTCATCGATGATATTCTGATATATTCAAAGAACAAAGAAGATCATGCTAAGCACTTAAGGATGGCATTACAAGTTCTGAGGGAACATCAGTTGTATGCCAAATTCAGTTAGTGCAAGTTTTGGTTAGATCAAGTAGAATACCTTGGACATGTCATCAGCAAGGAAGGTATTGCAGTAAATCCTGACAAGGTACAGTCAGTTTTGGACTGGAAGGCGCCAACTAATGTTAAGGAAATTCGAGGATTCCTCGGAATGGCCGGGTATTATAGAAGATTCATTGAAGTATTTTCCGAGATAGCAGGGCCTATGACCAATTTGTTAAGAAAGAATGCTCCTTTTGTATGGTCAGATAAGTGCGAAGCCAGTTTTCAGGAGTTGAAGAAACGATTGACAACAGCTCCAATCCTAGCAGTACCTGAACCAGGCAAGGATTATATCGTATATTGTGATGCATCCAAGAATGGATTGGGATGTGTACTCATGCAAGATCGGAAGGTAATAGCTTATGGATCAAGACAGCTCAAACCACATGAAGTTAACTTCCCAACTCATGATCTGTGTAACAGCCCAATTTTTGGAAGACATGAAAAACTCGTTTTCAATAACCCAAAAATCAGGGCCAACAAAAACTTTTTAATATGTTTGACTAATGCTTGTGTTTCTTTTCTATTTGGTTGTTGTAGGTGTTTGTGTTTGAGTTTGTTAACAACTAATATTAAAAACAATGATCATAATTTTCTTAAAACACAAAACTTGTGATCAAGTCATGACAAGGATGCTTATCATCTTCATCCATCACACTCTTTTAGCAAAAACCTTTTCGAAAATGTTTTGATGTTAGAAGAAACCCAAAGGCCAAGTTTTGAGAAAACAAAAGTGAAGGGTTCGTTGCATAGAAAACAAAAAATTTCCTACACGAGAGACACCCGAAAGGCCAAGATCTAATCTAGGAGACGAATTGCAACGGGCAACAAGAGGGTTAAGGAGAACACATACCCTTGAAGACTCAAAGTGGTACGAGATCAAATCTCGTTGTTGGCGTAGTCGTACTCACACCGATCCCGATGGCGAGAAGATGAGCACCGCAATCCGGCGGTGCATCCGTGATTGGTCACACGTACGGTTGATGACGACCTCCGTTCCCTCGTTCCAGCGGGGCGCGGAAGTAGAGGATCCCTCGGAACTCCAGCAGCACGACGGCGTGGTGTGGTGGAGAAAAACATTGCTCAGGGCTTCGCCAAGCGCACGAACAAGTGGTGGAGCAGCGGCAGGAGGGAGGAAGAGATGACACAAGTGTGTGTGTGGGGGAGAGGGAGCTCTCACCCCTCCTTTTATAGGAGGGGATGGCAGCCACGAATTTTTGGCTGCCTCCACCTCTCCCTCATCATGTGAGTGGAGTCTCCACTCAACCCACTCATTCTTCCATTAATTCCCACTCAAAATCCCAAGGGTTTTCTTTAATAAATAAATAAAACAATTTTATTTCTTTATTTTAATATTTGTTAATTCCATTAACAAACATTAACATATAACCCCTTGAGTTAGTTGTTAAATCTATTAACAACCATTTGATAAGAATCCCCTTGAACTATTTCAAAATTACTCGAAACAATTTCGGTGACTATTTCAATATTCCCCGAAACAATTTCGGTGTTGTCCAAACTTTTCTCCGATATTCCGTATCCTCTCAAATGCGTCATCGAACCTTAAGTGTGTCACCCTACGGTTCGCGAATAAGATAGACATGATCGAGACTCCTCTCCGATCAATAATCAACAGCGGGATCTGGAGATCCGTGATGACTCCTATATATTCAACGATGACTCTCGTGATCGTGTGAACCAACAACGTCGTGAACTATTCCCTTTGTCTCGCGATATTTTACTTGTCCGAGATTCGATCATTGGTATCAACCATACCTTGTTCAATCTCGTTACCGACAAGTACTCTTTTCTCGTTCCCATGATATAACATCCTTGTGATCATATCACGTGCTTGCAAGCGGTTTCGATGTGATATCACCGAGAGGGCCCAGAGTATATCTCTCCGTCATTTGGATGGACAAATCCCACTCTTGATCCATGATCCTCAACTAATACTTTCCGAATACTCAACGACACCTTTATAGTCACCCTGTTACGGTGTGACGTTTGATGCCATCAAAGCACTCTTCCGGTATCAGTGATTGACATGATCTCATGGTCTAAGGAATAAGTTACTTCGTGTGTTTGATATAACAATGTAAACTAAATGACTTGGTCGCATTGCTATATTCTCTTTGGGTATATGTTCATCACATCATTCTTCTAATGACATGACCCCGTTATTAATAACATCCAATGTTCATGATCAGGAAACCTTGATCATCTATTAATCAACGAGCTAGTTAAAAGAGAGGCTTTACTAGGAACCATTGTTTGTTTATTAAGCACACATGTATCAACGTTTCCGGTTAATACAATTCTAGCATGAGAAATAAACATTCATCATAAACAAGGAATAAGATAATAACCATTTTATTATTGCCTCTCGGGCATATTCCCTTCAGTCTCCCACTTGCACTAGAGTCAATAATCTAGTCTGTAAGCACTTTAACACATATGGCGTACGAGTGTTATTACCATGCTTCGCATGCGGTAAACATCATCAAAAAGATCTGAACTGTTCAGGTCCCATTGTATTTGCATGTTCTTTGCGTCTACACGCATCACTCATTCTCTAATGAGATGGCTTTGTATATATATATGGTCAATTGATGAAAACTTAATTCCTCAGCTTAAACTGATGTCACTAACATTGTGAAAATGTAGCTTCATAGTGTTAGCATTCTTGGAAACTCACCAAGTTCCGGTGATACCTTAATTCCTCAGCTTAAACTGATGTTACTAACATTGTGAAAATGTAGCTTCATAGTTTCAGCATTCTTGGAAATTCACCAAGTTCAATAAAGAACTCCTTGACACAAAATACGCTTATAATCAGTTGTTAACACAACGATATACTTTAGCCTTTGTTGTAGTATCTGTCACAATATTTTAATTTTGAAACTCTTTCAAATCCAGCATGGAACTTTCTTCCATCCTATTGTGCTACCCTTCATCACATATTTTATTTGAGATAAAATTATTTGAATAAATGACAAGACTATTAGTGTAACATATTACAACTAATATTTTGTCATTACTATATAGGAAAACATATCCTTAGCATTTCTAAAATGACACAAGGATCTCTCCCACTGTCGTCTAATCATCATATGAATTCTCCTACTATAACATTTTATAGCATAGGACTCATCTGGTTGTGTACATAGCATGGAAACATGACTTAGAAATCTCAATTTCAATGATGCTCATCATGTGTCAAAACACATGAATCTTGCTCAATTATTTTCCATGTGACAAGAACTCCTTCTTGTCATTTTCATATTGACTTACTTCAATATTTCATCTATGTAATTTGGCTTCAATCATATCAGGCGCTTCAATCCATCTTTTATAGATATCGATGCCCAATATCTTCTAAGCCTTTCATCAATATGAAAATCTTAATAGTGTTAATTTAAAATACATATTTTCCAATCAACCATATGTCATCTACATAAAGTATTGGAAATATGTCATAGCGCTCCCAATTAATTTCTTGTAACTTTACAAGCATCTTTATCGTTCATGATGGAATCAAACTCTTTTGATAACTTCATTAAGGTAAAGATTTCATCTTCGTTATGCTCATTTCAACCATTGAAGTGTGTATACCTTTCTAGCAACCTTTTGAATTTTCCAAAACTCTCAGACTGTGTCAAGTACACATCCTTGATCAAACTTCCTCGAGAGGAGAGTTGGTTTTGTTATTCAACTGCCATATCATAATATGTAACTTTTTGCTAGAACTATCCGCAAAGACTAAAGCATCACTACGGAAGATCAAAATCTTGTAGTAGTTAACTCTTTGAACTTCGTCGAAAATAACTTTTCGATAAGTACAATTTTAATAAGATGTAAAATCCATGTCTTTGTCGCTATATAGACCCTTTTGCTATCGCTAGGCATCATGCCTATCGAAAGGACTACCAAGTCACATACTTGATATTCATACAAGGATACTATAGCGGATATAATGACTCATAGTCAATTTTACGAAGTCAGGGCCCATCATTTGCTTCCTTTATAAGGTCCAGGTCCTTTTGTTGTCAAAACAACACTTTACACTTAAACCACAAGTTGTTCTAAGTACAAAGTTTTTGGACTTTTCTGGTACAGTTCGCAAACTCATTTGAAGTATCTACAACATTTGTAGTGTCTTCTACTTAGTCAAAATAGTAAACCCCGGAACAACTTCCAGTGTTGCGCTACTCTTGACATGATAACGAAGATTCTCTAACCTTGTTGAGTTTGTACTGTGCTCCCACTCACTTGTTTCGCAAGAACTACTTTCTCGAGAAATCAACCCTTTCTGACAAACAACATTTGTCTTTTGGTTCGGTGATAGGAGAAATACCCAATGTTTTATTTGGGATAACCTTATAAACATATATTTATCCTATTTTGGTTGTAAACATTTTACACATGCTATGCATACCAAAACTTAAGAAAGTGACAATTCGGGTCACTACCCAAACCATATCTTATATGTTGTCAATTTCAACGGATCATGATGGTGCTATTTTCAGTGGAAAAACGGTTGTCACTAATGTATAAACTACAAAATTATAATGGCAATTTTATTAATCTTACCATGTCAAACAGGGTTTGATTTTGTCTTTTGAATACTCCAATCTAATGTGGGGTATTCGAGAAGTATAAGTTGTAGAACAATTCTGCAACTTCTCAGATGTTTTGCTAAACTTGTAACTCAAACTTTATCCTTTATGATCCAATCATAAATACTTGATTATCTTGTTACATTGATTTTAACTTCATATTAACAACCTTTTGAACCAATTCAAAATGTCAAACTCTGCTCCCTTTAAATAGATATACTCACATATCTACTTAAATCATCGACAGAATTTTATGAAGGAAAAATTAATCCACCATACATGACTACACATAATGGACTATATACATCAATATGTATAATCTCCACTAAATTAGTCGTCCATTCTACTTTGGCCTAAGAACGGAATTCTAGTCATCTTTTGGAAGAGGTCTCACAAGCGTCAATAAAATGACTCCGGAAGTCCATCAATATGGAGTTCCTTCATGTTTTCCTTTCCGATATGAACTAAAATGGTGGTGTTACAATTTAAGTGAAACTCTTCAACGTCTTGCAACGTTTAACATTCAGTCTTATAGATGTTTACTTTACCAACATGATTTATATTAACATATCCATCAATTATGGAATATGGTCATAGTTTGAACAATCTCATTTGTTCTCACAAAGGACTAGAACAAAATAATAATTTATTAAGTTCTTAAAATAAATCTTGAATGTTTGGTTCGATACGATAATGAACACAATAACACTTTATTTATGTTCTTGTCATAATCGATTCCACATCTATTACTAGTTCCTTTTAGGCCCTTGTATTTCTTGCATTGCGTTGCTTTGTATGACAACTCATACCAACCAATGTGGTATCAAAATACCCAAAAATACTTTGTTAACTAGTAATACATCTATAACTTGTATATCAAGTATATACTCCTGAGCTGGACTTTTCCAGTTATCTTCTTTTCTGCCATATATCTATTTGTAATTCTATTTTCAATATTCCCTTTCCTTTATAGAAGAATCATTCAACATCAAACAATGCTAGTCTTACTAGCTCATTTTCTTTGGCGTGTTAGTCATATACTATCACCCATTGAGTCATACTTTGAGTTTGATTGTTCTACTAATATCACCATATTAATAGCATTCTTCTAGATTCCACTCTTAGCAATTTCCGAGTAAGGTAAACTACTTTACCCATACTTCTAATCCATCCCCTCATAACAATTTTATGATTAAGTTACTATAGCTCGAAGGAAGGGATTTAGAGGATAATTTTGAGCGCCCAACTTCTTGGAATATTCAAACGCCTAGCGTCTTCAATCATTGCATATATTCAGATAATATAAGCAAACATTGTCACGCTAAATTATACTCAGTCATGTTGCCACAAATAAGTTTCTGGATATCAATATATCTTTCACTTGATTATTTCTGAAAACAACTCTTTTCAGTTCCTAAATCACTTTGATCAACAAAACATTCTTTTGAAGATAAAGTGATACGAAAGCAACCATGACTCTGGATTCTAAGTAGGAATTATTTGCTCTCTAGATCAATCATTCATTAACCATATGGAGCTAGGTAGGAAATACCAAAAATCTACAATAGGACTTAATTTTAAATTTCACTAATACGGTACCAATCTTAAATGCTATTTACCAGATCATAACAGTTATATCTCAATTAAAAATCTAAGAGTAAGGTAGTTATGTGGATGCCAATGACTACTACAAGTTGTGCAAATTCACTTTGATTTGTTGTTCATGATAAATAAGTTCAAGTTAATTCAAAAGTAAACCATGAACTCCCACTCAAAAACAACATCCCTCTTAGTCGTCTTTAGTGATTACACGAACCAAATTCACTACACCAAAACCGATCATCACGTGAGATGATGTAGCTTCAAAGGCGAACATCCACATGTTCATCATATCATCCATATGACTCATGCTTTACCTTTCGGTTACGTGTTCCGAGGCCATGTCTGTACATGCTAGGCTCGCCAAGTAGAACCGTAGTATTGCATGTGTTTCAAGGCCATGTCTGTACATGCTAGGCTTGAAAACACCCGTTGTATGCGAACGTTGAGTCTGTCACACCCGATCATCACGTGGTGTCTCGAAACGACGAACTTTCTTAACGGTGCATACTTAAGGAAGAACACATTATTATCTTGATATTAAGTGAGAGGGATCATCTTATAATGCTACCAACGTTATCTAAGCAAAACAAGATGCATAAAAGGATTAACATCACAAACATCACATGTAAGGATAACGTGATATGATATGGTCCTCCTTGCACTTGATCTCCATCATGTGCATCATGGTATGATCTCCATCATTCCACCGACGTGGTACCAAGTACCATGGCACCCAATCTTGATTGTCCATCAAGAAGAAGACAATCATATGGATACCTTCCGGTATATCAATAATTTACAAAATAGATCATCTCATAATCAAATTTGTAATATTGACCATATCACATCACATGCCCAGCAAAAACTAGTTAGACGCCTCTAAATTATTTTTGCATATTTTACGTGGCTTAGGGCTTTCGATGATAGAACCGTTCATACCTACGAACATCAACCACAACGTTGATAAACACATTTTTAACAACCCTTCGTAGATTAGATCTTAACTATAGTAGGAGAAACAGACACCCGCAAGCCACTTATGCAATACAAGTTGCATGTCAGTTGTGGAACAAGTCTCATGTACGTGGACATGTAAGGTTAGTCCGGGCCGCTTCATCCCACTATGCCACTAAGATCATAAAATAGTCAAGGAGGTAATAACATGATCATCAACGCCCACATACACCTATGTGTTCTACCCGTACAAAACATCTACGCATAGATCCGGCTCTGATACCACTGAAGGGTTCGTTGCATAGAAAACAAAAAATTTCCTACACGAGAGACACCCGAAAGGCCAAGATCTAATCTAGGAGACGAATTGCAACGGGCAACAAGAGGGTTAAGGAGAACACATACCCTTGAAGACTCAAAGTGGTACGAGATCAAATCTCGTTGTTGGCGTAGTCGTACTCACACCGATCCCGATGGCGAGAAGATGAGCACCGCAATCCGGCGGTGCATCCGTGATTGGTCACACGTACGGTTGATGACGACCTCCGTTCCCTCGTTCCAGCGGGGCGCGGAAGTAGAGGATCCCTCGGAACTCCAGCAGCACGACGGCGTGGTGTGGTGGAGAAAAACATTGCTCAGGGCTTCGCCAAGCGCACGAACAAGTGGTGGAGCAGCGGCAGGAGGGAGGAAGAGATGACACAAGTGTGTGTGTGGGGGAGAGGGAGCTCTCACCCCTCCTTTTATAGGAGGGGATGGCAGCCACGAATTTTTGGCTGCCTCCACCTCTCCCTCATCATGTGAGTGGAGTCTCCACTCAACCCACTCATTCTTCCATTAATTCCCACTCAAAATCCCAAGGGTTTTCTTTAATAAATAAATAAAACAATTTTATTTCTTTATTTTAATATTTGTTAATTCCATTAACAAACATTAACATATAACCCCTTGAGTTAGTTGTTAAATCTATTAACAACCATTTGATAAGAATCCCCTTGAACTATTTCAAAATTACTCGAAACAATTTCGGTGACTATTTCAATATTCCCCGAAACAATTTCGGTGCTGTCCAAACTTTTCTCCGATATTCCGTATCCTCACAAATGCGTCATCGAACCTTAAGTGTGTCACCCTACGGTTCGCGAATAAGATAGACATGATCGAGACTCCTCTCCGATCAATAATCAACAGCGGGATCTGGAGATCCGTGATGACTCCTATATATTCAACGATGACTCTCGTGATCGTGTGAACCAACAACGTCGTGAACTATTCCCTTTGTCTCGCGATATTTTACTTGTCCGAGATTCGATCATTGGTATCAACCATACCTTGTTCAATCTCGTTACCGACAAGTACTCTTTTCTCGTTCCCATGATATAACATCCTTGTGATCATATCACGTGCTTGCAAGCGGTTTCGATGTGATATCACCGAGAGGGCCCAGAGTATATCTCTCCGTCATTTGGATGGACAAATCCCACTCTTGATCCATGATCCTCAACTAATACTTTCCGAATACTCAACGACACCTTTATAGTCACCCTGTTACGGTGTGACGTTTGATGCCATCAAAGCACTCTTCCGGTATCAGTGATTGACATGATCTCATGGTCTAAGGAATAAGTTACTTCGTGTGTTTGATATAACAATGTAAACTAAATGACTTGATCGCATTGCTATATTCTCTTTGGGTATATGTTCATCACATCATTCTTCTAATGACATGACCCCGTTATTAATAACATCCAATGTTCATGATCAAGAAACCTTGATCATCTATTAATCAACGAGCTAGTTAAAAGAGAGGCTTTACTAGGAACCATTGTTTGTTTATTAAGCACACATGTATCAACGTTTCCGGTTAATACAATTCTAGCATGAGAAATAAACATTCATCATAAACAAGGAATAAGATAATAACCATTTTATTATTGCCTCTCGGGCATATTCCCTTCAAAAAGAATATTTTCCAAAACTATATAAAAGGTATTTTGGAGCTAATCATCTCCAACCTGTTTTTAACCAAGATGTTTTTGCAAAGTATTTCAAAAACTCTTTATCACTTCCTTCTTTTGCAAAAACTATAAGAGGGGACTATGTTACCCTTGTGTTCTACCTCAATTATATTGTTTTGGGAAATAATCACTTTTGTGCTGAAACTCTTTATAAAATCATCTTGTCATGGTATGTCTTGATCACTACCCAAAATTAACACTTAAGAGAAACACATGGACATTAAATTGAAGAGCATAGTGGTTTGAGTGATCTTGTGTGTCTTGTTATTTTATCTGCATTGTTGTGTGTATTTACCTTGTGTTTGCTTTGAAGTATTTATTTCTGCTTGTTGATTAATGTGTGCTGTTCTAATAAAATAAAACCTATTAATAACAAGATCAAGCATCTATATCATATTCCATCACATGCTCTTATCATCTTCTGTTTTCTTACAAATCTCCAATTTTGGAGACAGTCTTCCATGACAAATCTTGAACTATTCAGCAATGCATCCTCTTACATATCATTGTATATATCTATGATTTCCATCCAAGTTGTTATTCTTGATATTGAAACACTTTGGCATCTTATTTCAAAGTCCCTTAGAAGGCATCCCTAAATATTGATCATATCCATGTTATCTTGATGCACTTTTTCTGTGTTAATCAAAATAACTCCTTATTGTTTTCAGGCCCTATGAACCTACCCTTGTCATCTCAATGACCTATACATCACCTTCATATGGTCCATTTATTTTCCAAAGACCATTTGATTATTTATCTCTCATGGTTTTTAAACTACTAAATAAACTCCTGTTTTCACCATCTTTCCACTTGGTGCCTCAAATATTTTCAAAAGAGTTGTTTATTAAAAATCACTTTTGAGACCTATATTATGTACTCTATCATCCCAACTCAAAAATATTTGTTTTAAAAGCATTTTACTATTTATTATTTTCTATTTCCCAAAAGGCCAGAAATGGATTTTAAAATATTTTGTGAAGAAAAGTATTTCCTAAAATCTTGGAAAAATTACTCAACATGCCTATGGTCATGTGGGACATATTTATAGAAAAACATTTGCAAGTTGTTTTGAAAAGTTTGGAGAAAACATTTAAAAACATTTTCTGCCATTTTTGAATTTCCAAAATTTTGTGAAAGAAAAGTTTTCATAAAAACTTGAGATCACCACCCTTAGACTCCATTTTTTATACTCTATCTTCTAGACATGTTTTATTACATGTGTTATATTCTTTTTTTTGAAGAAATCCAGCACAAACACCTTCTGGTGAAAACCAAGATCTCATTTTTCTTGAACTTCTCTCACTCCATTTTCTGTCCCCTTGCTTCCTGGTACTCCTTGTCACCTGGACTCACATGTGAACCACCTCTGGAGCCTCATTGTCCCTTTCTCCTTGGCTATCACAAGGTGGCAAGCCTTGCATGCCAATGCTGGCCTAGCTGGCCGAGCCATGCCTCCATCTGTCGAAACCAGCTTGTCTACTAGCTTCACGAGCCTCCCAGGAACACACCAGTGCCCTCCATTTCCCTCCTCTCGCTCTCATTCC
Source organism: Alopecurus myosuroides (assembly GCA_028641055.1). Classification (NCBI taxonomy): domain Eukaryota; kingdom Viridiplantae; phylum Streptophyta; class Magnoliopsida; order Poales; family Poaceae; genus Alopecurus; species Alopecurus myosuroides. The sequence continues at coordinate 159,890,439 of CM054060.1, read as the reverse complement.
CTTCCTCCTCCCTATCAAACACCTGCGGGTGCAAATCAAGTGCCATTGCTCCCCGACACTCCCATGCCTATCCTGACCCCTTCTCTTGCCAGGATCACTCCCTCACCATGCCCTACTGCCTGGCAACCTCTCACCTGAAGAAATCATGTGTGAACATCTCGCTCGCACGCCGGTCGTGGCCGCCATGGACGCCGAGGCGCCTAGCTCTGTGGCCAGACATCCCCGAGACATCCCCTCACTTCCAACCTTGTCCACCCACCTCACCTCCCTCTCAATCAAACCCATGCATCGAAATCCCCTTCCCTATCTCTCTGCATCGCCGGAATCACACCGGAGTAGCCGCGGACGCACTCCACATCGGGACACCGGCACAGGCGCTCCCCAACCCTCTACATGCACTCCACACCTTCCTCTTGCTCTCAATCGCCCAGTAGACATCCCCTTTTGACTTTTTGCTCACTGCAGGATCGCCCCGACGGACGTTTTGCTCAGGCGCCGCCACCGCCCGTCGAACTCTCTCATTCAGGCGTTCCCGTCGAGCGCTATCGGCACCACGGGCTCCACCGTGTTCTCAGGAGCATTTTTATGCTCGCGGCGCTTCCAGGTGGCCACCAGAGCTCCCGGCGGCGAGCTCCACTCTCCGCAGCGGTGGCCGGTGCGGACGCCGTCGTCTCTTTTGGTCACCGGCGGTTGGCCCGTCTTGATCTATTCCTGGCCGTTGGATCGAGATCCAACGGCAGATCTCAAGATCCACCTCTCCAGGCCACTGACCAGTGGGCGCGGTCAGCTGTTTGACCCTGCCCGCGCGGGAAAGGCTCATGGGCCGGCCCGCCGCCACGCTGCTCTCTTCCCGCCTGGCCTGTCTCCGTCTGGCCCAACTCGCAGATCCGGCCTGTGTGGTTTCCTGAAGGTTTTTTTTTTTCCTGCAGATCCATTTCTGGTGCTTCACTTTAATTCGAAATAAAAATGCTAAAAAGCGAATATTGCCAAACTAAAAATCACAGTACTAGATCTACAAAATCTTAACCACCTCCAACTTGTAGATCTGCTTTTTGTGCTATATTTTAGGAGAACTAAAATAAATGGCAGAGACACTCATGAACACCATTTCTTTAATAACTTTAGTTTTATGTATCCAAATCTTGCAAACTCAACTGTTCTGAGTAGCCCTTGATAATATCTATCTTTTGCAGTCGGCCTTGTGTTGACTTGAGTTGTTGTTTGAAAATGACATGCATGTTAGTTTTTAGGCCAGAGAGCACTTCTGTGAATTGTTTAATTTTATTGGTAATGATTTTTGAAGTGAATCCAATTGTGTTGCTTTGCTAATGACTAGGAGCACCTAATTCTAGTTTTTCATGATGTTAGGAGTTACAGAATAGGATTGGTGCAATACTTAGTGTTTAGCTCTTTTCTGCATTTTATTGCTATACCCTTATTTAAACTGTGTGTTATATTATTTTGCTATAAAATTGATTCCTAGCATGTGTAGGGTATTAGTACATGCTTTATTGTTGTTTTGATTGTGTCATTATCATGTTAGGAAAATGTGTGTGAAAAGCATGTTGTTGTAGTATTTTTCCATAGGGTTGTTTTCCTTGTTATATTAGGTTAAATCTTGCATTTCTTCCTATGGGTATGATGATTTTCATAAATGCTTTAGTATTGTTTTCCCTAGCATAGCTACTGTTATTTTACAATATTATACTTGCTTGCATGCTTGAGTGAGCTCTAGATAATTTTGGCATGCCATGCTAGTTTTAGGTAAATTCTGCCATAGTAGTTATTTGCATGCTTAGTTTTTGATAAATTGTTTAGGTTGTTATTTTGATATTACTAGCATGTCTAGGTGTTGTTTTCTCTGTTATGTGGATGTCATCTTACAGATCCATCATGTTAGAATAAATCATGTTTAATGATCTCTTATGGATATGCATGTCTGCTTGTCAAAATAGCCTTTTTGCATGTCTAGTTTTAATAGTTGTTTTGCTCCATGATTATTTTCATGCATTGAGTGATGCCATGGTATTTTTGTTCTGGTTTTGTCTCTGTTATTAGGTTGATTAGGTACTGGTTATATTAATTCTCCATGGTTAGAAAAGCATGTGTTACTATGGGCTTGTAGTATTGCTTGATAATATTTTCCTATGCATGTGTATGTGTTCCTAGGTTGTTTTCTTGTTATTTTGCTCATCCTCATGAATGACCAGAGAGTCATTTAACCTTATTTGGGAATGTTATGAGAGTGGCACACCCACTGGACCCATGCCATTTTGGTTGAGGATTCATAACATCAATTCTAGTGCTAGTCATGTGTGTTGTCTGTGCATGTTTTTCTTGTTGGTGTGCACCCTAGTAATTTTGTTTGTGAGTGTACTTGTTTGATGAAATGCTTGCTGTATGTTTACTTTTTGTCAAGTGCTTTCCTTTGTTTGGTTCTGATTGGGTGTTTTCCTTTTTGATGTTTACGACGTTAGATAACGAAGACGGTATTATTTCCCGGAGAGGTTTTTATTGCAACTCTTGTTTATTTCAAGAGCAAGACCAAGACCAGTGCCAAGGCAAGCCATTCTAAATGTTTGCTGTTGTTTTACTTATCATTATCTATCATGCATGTTTTACTTCTTAAGTTTTACAAAAGTTTGATTCAAAAACTATCTTTTTAAGTGGACTATACCACTATCTGTTTTTATGTATCTAATATGATATATCCACTATATAATCTTGGTGTTACCAAGCCCTTTAGATATTTTAGTATCATCACTTAATCAACTTAAGTCCCCTAGTGGGCATTTTAACTTGATGTTTTTGGAAAGCAAAAGATTGGAAAAACCCCGAGGAAAGGTGGGACCTTGTCCGAGGGAGGTTTGAGAAGAAGGAAATGTTTTCGTCTTGTTTTCCAAAAATGACACATAACCTAGTCTTCGCCGGACAACCAAGCCGTGCTGCCACATTACCTCAATATGGGAACGGGGTCTAGCTAATTGCTTGTCGGTGTTAGTCCGTGTCTACCTCAATGTGCTATAGGGGTTAGAGTCCCCCGAACCGAATTGTCGCCAGGAGGGAGAATGGGACATTCAGAGTGTGGGGATTAAGTTCGCCACCGGTTGCAGCAATTGGGTCTCCTGCCATGGCGGTGTGTTGTCAGGGGAAACCGGATCGATACGGCTGACTCACTCGGTGCCGGGGAGAACAAACCCAGTTGAGGAGGTAGTCATTTACTAGCACTGACATAGTGGATGGTTAGGACCAGTTATCCGATGTTTGCATACTGTCTCGGACAGTCCGTGGTTGTTCACGGCGGATGTACTGGATCTTGTGGATTGTGTACACCTCTGCAGAGTAAAACTATTCAGAATAGCCGCGCCCTCGGATATGGGCAGTTGAATGGCCATGTAGCTAGTATTGTGTCAATGTTTTCAAAAAGCTGGAAAAGTGTTTTGGAACTTGTACCTGGGAGGTACGTTGAAAGGGAATGATTGTACCTTTGAGGTACCGGATAAATGATGATCTTAAAGATGTGTTGTTCCAAGAAGTTTTGCAAAGAGAAATGTTTTCTTTATCTAGAATGTTTTATCAAAACCTTGTGGACATGCTTTATCTACAAGAGAAATAAAATATCTTTTGAAGTATCTTCTTCAACAAAGGAAAAAAAACTTGTGCAACTATGATGAGTCTTAAATTCATCATGGCTAGTAGAGCCCTAATTAAAGCCTTCCTACCACCTTTATATCTGCATACTTGCATGTTTAGCTTTCATTTAGGGTGACTTGCAGGAGTACATTCAAACGTACTCATGAATGGTTTCGTCCCTGGCTTTGTCTTAGCCAGACTTTGCGCAGAAACCCGGAGAATCTGAAGAAGATGGTGTCGCTGACGGCTATGCGAACTAGGAACGTCTCCGAGTCAGTAGCCTGTAGGTAGTCAAGGCGTGACTTGGGTTTACCACGAGTGTGTTTTGCAGTCTTCCGCTATTTTTGGTGTGTGTTCCTGCCCTGCGTGGCAGTTGTTTTCAACTGAGTCAAGTGACCAGTTGTGTAAGCCGTGTATTCGCGTCGTGGATGTTGTAATCTGCAATGCCAACTCGAGTATGTTGTTCACGACTGACTGATCATGGGATCGTGAATGTATGCATACTGGAGGTCTCGGACTGCTAGTCTGGGGTCCCCACAGAGTTGGTATCAGAGCCATCCTGACTTTAGGAGACCTTAGTTTAGCATGGACGTCAGATAGGAAAACAAAACTATTTTGGTAAAAACTATATTACTGCCAAAAATGTTTCTATCTCATAAAAACCTAAGCATGGTTTCCATTTTTCTTATATTTTCAAAAACCATTGACTTGTTTATAAAACAAACTTTTGAAGAAAACCAGAGAAAATAGTAAACATATCTTATTGCCTTTTGTTTTCATGGCTAAAAAGGGGTTTGGTAAATAAATAAACATGGGTTTATAAAATTTTGGTTTTCATTTAAAAGTATATCAAAAAGTTTCTTCTGTTATTTTCTCTATTAAAAATTACATACTTGGCGATGTCCCGAGAAGACCTTAGTAGTTGACAACCCGAAGAAAAAGAAGCTTCCTTCAGAAGACCTCAACATCAAGATGAGATAAAGAGAAGGCTTCAACAATCCTTTTTGTCGACCCAGCCCCATAGGAATTGATAGGTGTCGCTCAGTTGTTTTTGCTACCCGTTCTTCATCGATTCTAGACGTTTGCTTGTGCTTAAAATACCTGGTTTGCCTTTGATTGTGTGCTGCTTGTTAAAGGAATTGTGTTTGTTGGATTGTCTTGCTTTGTTCTGGTTGAGTAGTTTTTTCACAACTCTGCTTATCAGTATGAAAAAAAAATTCCTTTTTTACCTTTTGGCACCAGTGTTTCAACATGTTATCAAGTTAGTGCACCCATATCCCTCTGTTTTTCCACAACACCCAGAAGCAGAAGAAGAATCACTTCAGAGCTACAATTTTCACTGGAACTTCAAAGGGATACATGATTCAAGGGATAACATTGCACCAGACTAATGAAAGTTTCAGAAAGTAAGATACAAGTCCGTTTCCAAACACAGACCACTACACCTACTCTGGTGTAGACACTAACATTGCCTAGCCCTCGCTGGCTGGAACCCGGTCTGAAGGTGAGCCAGTTTCACCTGACGCTGAACACCAAGTCAGGCGACGGCGAAGCCCCTCTAGTCTTCCTGGCCTTGTGCCGCCAGCTTGGACCTCCACAACCTCAGCCACCGGCGCCACTGCTCGTCCTTCTTCCATCGCGGTATCACTCCTGGCGCCAGACCACCAGTCATGGATGTCCCAGGCTGCAAAGATCATGGCTAACAGGATCACCGTGATTGATCCCACCAGGCAAACACTGAAGAGTAGCACGATAAGCACGTGCTCCAAGAAATTTGCTCGCTCCAGCACGGAGACATACTCCCTGAAGAAGTCATTGATTAACTGGGAAATGAAGCTCATAGTGTGGTGCGATTTAGAGAACCTCGGCTACCTTTTTATAGCAGCAAGAGCAGAGCCCTCTCCTTCGTCAAGCACTACGCGGGAAAAGCCGAAGAATCCAGCTGCAGTACTCGCAAATGGCGCGAAATCACCAGCGCGCCCCTCCACCAAGTGGTCAAAGAATCGACATGTCTCACTCACAACAGTCTCATGGCGAAGTGTCAGCCCACCCTGAGCTCAAAGTGGGCGGGACGCCCTGATGCCAAGGGTGTGTGCACTAGGAGAGAAGGCCAGGCAAGGAGAAGAAGAGGAAGAGAGAAGGGCATCGACTGCCAGGTGGGCCTGGCCCCACATGTCATTGTATGACCCCAGAGAACTCCGGGTGTACCAAGCTTCTAACTCTCTTTCTATTCGTGAGAAAAATCTTGCCAAGATCACTAGTTGTTTGTAGCCTCTACCCTACACAACTAGGTCTCTGTGACCCCTTTGTGAGCATCCAGTCTTATTTTCAGGGTTGAAGCAAATTTTGGTTTTCTTAAAAATTTGGTTAAAAGAGTTTTGTTTTTGTTGTTTGTTGAGAAAACCCTCTTCCTTGTTTTCCCTTACGAATCTCGAGGACGAGATTCATTTTAAGGGGGGAAGAGCTGTAACAGCCCAATTTTTGGAAGACATGAAAACTCGTTTTCAATAACCCAAAAATCAGGGCCAACAAAAACTTTTTAATATGTTTGACTAATGCTTGTGTTTCTTTTCTATTTGGTTGTTGTAGGTGTTTGTGTTTGAGTTTGTTAACAACTAATATTAAAAACAATGATCATAATTTTCTTAAAACACAAAACTTGTGATCAAGTCATGACAAGGATGCTTATCATCTTCATCCATCACACTCTTTTAGCAAAAACCTTTTCGAAAATGTTTTGATGTTAGAAGAAACCCAAAGGCCAAGTTTTGAGAAAACAAAAGAATATTTTCCAAAACTATATAAAAGGTATTTTGGAGCTAATCATCTCCAACCTGTTTTTAACCAAGATGTTTTTGCAAAGTATTTCAAAAACTCTTTATCACTTCCTTCTTTTGCAAAAACTATAAGAGGGGACTATGTTACCCTTGTGTTCTACCTCAATTATATTGTTTTGGGAAATAATCACTTTTGTGCTGAAACTCTTTATAAAATCATCTTGTCATGGTATGTCTTGATCACTACCCAAAATTAACACTTAAGAGAAACACATGGACATTAAATTGAAGAGCATAGTGGTTTGAGTGATCTTGTGTGTCTTGTTATTTTATCTGCATTGTTGTGTGTATTTACCTTGTGTTTGCTTTGAAGTATTTATTTCTGCTTGTTGATTAATGTGTGCTGTTCTAATAAAATAAAACCTATTAATAACAAGATCAAGCATCTATATCATATTCCATCACATGCTCTTATCATCTTCTGTTTTCTTACAAATCTCCAATTTTGGAGACAGTCTTCCATGACAAATCTTGAACTATTCAGCAATGCATCCTCTTACATATCATTGTATATATCTATGATTTCCATCCAAGTTGTTATTCTTGATATTGAAACACTTTGGCATCTTATTTCAAAGTCCCTTAGAAGGCATCCCTAAATATTGATCATATCCATGTTATCTTGATGCACTTTTTCTGTGTTAATCAAAATAACTCCTTATTGTTTTCAGGCCCTATGAACCTACCCTTGTCATCTCAATGACCTATACATCACCTTCATATGGTCCATTTATTTTCCAAAGACCATTTGATTATTTATCTCTCATGGTTTTTAAACTACTAAATAAACTCCTGTTTTCACCATCTTTCCACTTGGTGCCTCAAATATTTTCAAAAGAGTTGTTTATTAAAAATCACTTTTGAGACCTATATTATGTACTCTATCATCCCAACTCAAAAATATTTGTTTTAAAAGCATTTTACTATTTATTATTTTCTATTTCCCAAAAGGCCAGAAATGGATTTTAAAATATTTTGTGAAGAAAAGTATTTCCTAAAATCTTGGAAAAATTACTCAACATGCCTATGGTCATGTGGGACATATTTATAGAAAAACATTTGCAAGTTGTTTTGAAAAGTTTGGAGAAAACATTTAAAAACATTTTCTGCCATTTTTGAATTTCCAAAATTTTGTGAAAGAAAAGTTTTCATAAAAACTTGAGATCACCACCCTTAGGCTCCATTTTTGATACTCTATCTTCTAGACATGTTTTATTACATGTGTTATATTCTTTTTTTTTGAAGAAATCCAGCACAAACACCTTCTGGTGAAAACCAAGATCTCATTTTTCTTGAACTTCTCTCACTCCATTTTCTGTCCCCTTGCTTCCTGGTACTCCTTGTCACCTGGACTCACATGTGAACCACCTCTGGAGCCTCATTGTCCCTTTCTCCTTGGCTATCACAAGGTGGCAAGCCTTGCATGCCAATGCTGGCCTAGCTGGCCGAGCCATGCCTCCATCTGTCGAAACCAGCTTGTCTACTAGCTTCACGAGCCTCCCAGGAACACACCAGTGCCCTCCATTTCCCTCCTCTCGCTCTCATTCCCTTCCTCCTCCCTATCAAACACCTGCGGGTGCAAATCAAGTGCCATTGCTCCCCGACACTCCCATGCCTATCCTGACCCCTTCTCTTGCCAGGATCACTCCCTCACCATGCCCTACTGCCTGGCAACCTCTCACCTGAAGAAATCATGTGTGAACATCTCGCTCGCACGCCGGCCGTGGCCGCCATGGACGCCGAGGCGCCTAGCTCTGTGGCCAGACATCCCCGAGACATCCCCTCACTTCCAACCTTGTCCACCCACCTCACCTCCCTCTCAATCAAACCCATGCATGGAAATCCCCTTCCCTATCTCTCTGCATCGCCGGAATCACACCGGAGTAGCCGCGGACGCACTCCACATCGGGACACCGGCACAGGCGCTGCCCAACCCTCTACATGCACTCCACACCTTCCTCTTGCTCTCAATCTCCCAGTAGACATCCCCTTTTGACTTTTTGCTCACTGCAGGATCGCCCCGACGGACGTTTTGCTCAGGCGCCGCCACCGCCCGTCGAACTCTCTCATTCAGGCGTTCCCGTCGAGCGCTATCGGCACCACGGGCTCCACCGTGTTCTCAGGAGCATTTTTATGCTCGCGGCGCTTCCAGGTGGCCACCAGAGCTCCCGGCGGCGAGCTCCACTCTCCGCAGCGGTGGCCGGTGCGGACGCCGTCGTCTCTTTTGGTCACCGGCGGTTGGCCCGTCTTGATCTATTCCTGGCCGTTGGATCGAGATCCAACGGCAGATCTCAAGATCCACCTCTCCAGGCCACTGACCAGTGGGCGCGGTCAGCTGTTTGACCCTGCCCGCGCGGGAAAGGCTCATGGGCCGGCCCGCCGCCACGCTGCTCTCTTCCCGCCTGGCCTGTCTCCGTCTAGCCCAACTCGCAGATCCGGCCTGTGTGGTTTCCTGAAGGTTTTTTTTTTCCTGCAGATCCATTTCTGGTGCTTCACTTTAATTCGAAATAAAAATGCTAAAAAGCGAATCTTGCCAAACTAAAAATCACAGTACTAGATCTACAAAATCTTAACCACCTCCAACTTGTAGATCTGCTTTTTGTGCTATATTTTAGGAGAACTAAAATAAATGGCAGAGACACTCATGAACACCATTTCTTTAATAACTTTAGTTTTATGTATCCAAATCTTGCAAACTCAACTGTTCTGAGTAACCCTTGATAATATCTATCTTTTGCAGTTGGCCTTGTGTTGACTTGAGTTGTTGTTTGAAAATTACATGCATGTTAGTTTTTAGGCCAGAGAGCACTTCTGTGAATTGTTTAATTTTATTGGTAATGATTTTTGAAGTGAATCCAATTGTGTTGCTTTGCTAATGACTAGGAGCACATAATTCTAGTTTTTCATGATGTTAGGAGTTACAGAATAGGATTGGTGCAATACTTAGTGTTTAGCTCTTTTCTGCATTTTATTGCTATACCCTTATTTAAACTGTGTGTTATATTATTTTGCTATAAAATTGATTCCTAGCATGTGTAGGGTATTAGTACATGCTTTATTGGTGTTTTTAGTGTGTCATTATCATGTTAGGAAAATGTGTGTGAAAAGCATGTTGTTGTAGTATTTTTCCATAGGGTTGTTTTCCTTGTTATATTAGGTTAAATCTTGCATTTCTTCCTATGGGTATGATGATTTTCATAAATGCTTTAGTATTGTTTTCCCTAGCATAGCTACTGTTATTTTACAATATTATACTTGCTTGCATGCTTGAGTGAGCTCTAGATAAATTTGGCATGCCATGCTAGTTTTAGGTAAATTCTGCCATAGTAGTTATTTGCATGCTTAGTTTTTGATAAATTGTTTAGGTTGTTATTTTGATATTACTAGCATGTCTAGGTGTTGTTTTCTCTGTTATGTGGATGTCATCTTACAGATCCATCATGTTAGAATAAATCATGTTTAATGATCTCTTATGGATATGCATGTCTGCTTGTCAAAATAGCCTTTTTGCATGTCTAGTTTTAATAGTTGTTTTGCTCCATGATTATTTTCATGCATTGAGTGATGCCATGGTATTTTTGTTCTGGTTTTGTCTCTGTTATTAGGTTGATTAGGTACTGGTTATATTAATTCTCCATGATTAGAAAAGCATGTGTTACTATGGGCTTGTAGTATTGCTTGATAATATTTTCCTATGCATGTGTATGTGTTCCTAGGTTGTTTTCTTGTTATTTTGCTCATCCTCATGAATGACCAGAGAGTCATTTAACCTTATTTGGGAATGTTATGAGAGTGGCACACCCACTGGACCCATTCCATTTTGGTTGAGGATTCATAACATCAATTCTAGTGCTAGTCATGTGTGTTGTCTGTGCATGTTTTTCTTGTTGGTGTGCACCCTAGTAATTTTGTTTGTGAGTGTACTTGTTTGATGAAATGCTTGCTGTATGTTTACTTTTTGTCAAGTGCTTTCCTTTGTTTGGTTCTGATTGGGTGTTTTCCTTTTTGATGTTTACGACGTTAGATAACGAAGACGGTATTATTTCCCGGAGAGGTTTTTATTGCAACTCTTGTTTATTTCAAGAGCAAGACCAAGACCAGTGCCAAGGCAAGCCATTATAAATGTTTGCTGTTGTTTTACTTATCATTATCTATCATGCATGTTTTACTTCTGAAGTTTTACAAAAGTTTGATTCAAAAACTATCTTTTTAAGTGGACTATACCACTATCTGTTTTTATGTATCTAATATGATATATCCACTATATAATCTTGGTGTTACCAAGCCCTTTAGATATTTTAGTATCATCACTTAATCAACTTAAGTCCCCTAGTGGGCATTTTAACTTGATGTTTTTGGAAAGCAAAAGATTGGAAAAACCCCGAGGAAAGGTGGGACCTTGTCCGAGGGAGGTTTGAGAAGAAGGAAATGTTTTCGTCTTGTTTTCCAAAAATGACACATAACCTAGTCTTCGCCGGACAACCAAGCCGTGCTGCCACATTACCTCAATATGGGAACGGGGTCTAGCTAATTGCTTGTCGGTGTTAGTCCGTGTCTACCTCAATGTGCTATAGGGGTTAGAGTCCCCCGAACCGAATTGTCGCCAGGAGGGAGAATGGGACATTCAGAGTGTGGGGATTAAGTTCGCCACCGGTTGCAGCAATTGGGTCTCCTGCCATGGCGGTGTGTTGTCAGGGGAAACCGGATCGATACGGCTGACTCACTCGGTGCCGGGGAGAACAAACCCAGTTGAGGAGGTAGTCATTTACTAGCACTGACATAGTGGATGGTTAGGACCAGTTATCCGATGTTTGCATACTGTCTCGGACAGTCCGTGGTTGTTCACGGCGGATGTACTGGATCTTGTGGATTGTGTACACCTCTGCAGAGTAAAACTATTCAGAATAGCCGCGCCCTCGGATATGGGCAGTTGAATGGCCATGTAGCTAGTATTGTGTCAATGTTTTCAAAAAGCTGGAAAAGTGTTTTGGAACTTGTACCTGGGAGGTACGTTGAAAGGGAATGATTGTACCTTTGAGGTACCGGATAAATGATGATCTTAAAGATGTGTTGTTCCAAGAAGTTTTGCAAAGAGAAATGTTTTCTTTATCTAGAATGTTTTATCAAAACCTTGTGGACATGCTTTATCTACAAGAGAAATAAAATATCTTTTGAAGTATCTTCTTCAACAAAGGAAAAAAAAAACTTGTGCAACTATGATGAGTCTTAAATTCATCATGGCTAGTAGAGCCCTAATTAAAGCCTTCCTACCACCTTTATATCTGCATACTTGCATGTTTAGCTTTCATTTAGGGTGACTTGCAGGAGTACATTCAAACGTACTCATGAATGGTTTCGTCCCTGGCTATTGTCTTAGCCAGACTTTGCGCAGAAACCCGGAGAATCTGAAGAAGATGGTGTCGCTGACGGCTATGCGAACTAGGAACGTCTCCGAGTCAGTAGCCTGTAGGTAGTCAAGGCGTGACTTGGGTTTACCACGAGTGTGTTTTGCAGTCTTCCGCTGTTTTTGGTGTGTGTTCCTGCCCTGCGTGGCAGTTGTTTTCAACTGAGTCAAGTGACCAGTTGTGTAAGCCGTGTATTCGCGTCGTGGATGTTGTAATCTGCAATGCCAACTCGAGTATGTTGTTCACGACTGACTGATCATGGGATCGTGAATGTATGCATACTGGAGGTCTCGGACTGCTAGTCTGGGGTCCCCACAATCTGGAATTGGCAGCTGTAGTATTTGCTTTGAAGAGATGGAGGTCATTTCTTTATGGATCAAAGTGTGAGCTTTACACGGATCACAAAAGTCTCAAATATTTCTTCACTCGGAAAGAATTGAATATGAGGCAAAGAAGATGGTTAGATTTGATCAAAGATTATGATCTTACCATCAACTATACACCAGGAAAGGCCAATGTGGTAGCCGATGCTTTAAGCCGGAAGAGTACTAACAGTCAACCAATTCAATGTGAATTGCCAAATGAGTTGAAGAGGGAAATAGAACAAGTAGAGATTGAGATACTGGAGGTACAGTCTTTGGGAGGTTTTTATACCATGAAGATCATGGAAGAGAGAAAAAGTGATCTCAGGAATGAGATAATTCGGCGGCAAGACAAGGATCCTTTCATAAAAGAAGAACTCCAAAGAATTAAAGAAGGAAGACCTTCTGAATTCCATTTAGGTGAACATAGTTCATTATGGTTCAACAAGAGGCTTTGTGTACCTGATATTACGGAAATCAAGAAATTGATACTTAAGGAGGCACATGATACACCGTACTCTATTCACCCTGGGAGTACCAAGATATACATGGATCTCAGAGACATATTCTGGTGGAACAATATAAGAGGGATATTGCCAAGTATGTTTCTGAATGTCACACATGCCAGAGAGTAAAGGCTGAACATCAAAGTCCAGTAGGACCATTACAACCCTTAGACACTCCAGAATGGAAGTGGGAGGAGATTGGCATGGGTTTCATTACTGGTCTACTAATGACTAAAACACATAAGGATATGATTTGGGTTATTGTTGATAGATTGACCAAGAGTGCACATTTTCTAGCAGTCAACCAGAAAGATAACGCCGAGAAATTAGTGGATATATATGTCAAGGAGATAGTCAGTAAACATGGTGTACCTAATAGGATAGTTTTAGACAGAGGCTCTGTGTTTACTTCAGAATTCTGGAAGAAAATACATAAAGCTTTGGGATCTCAATTAGATATTAGTACTGCTTATCATCCTCAGACCAGAGGACAAACTGAAAGAACTAATCAGATCTTAGAAGACATGCTTCGGGCATGTGCTCTTTATTTTGGTGGATCATGGGATGAACATTTACCATTAGCAGAATTCTCATACAATAACAGTTATCAAAGCAGTTTGAAAGCTGCACCCTTTGAAGTACTTTATGGACGAAAGTGTAGATCACCAATATGTTGGTTCGAGACCGGAGGCAAGTCTGAGTTTGAACCAGACTATGTCAAGGATCAACAGAACATTGTTGATATCATCAGAGACCGTCTGAAAATAGCTCAAAGTCATCAGAAAAGTTAGGCTGATCAGAAGAGAAGGACATGGGAACCAAAAATCAGGGATATGGTCTATCTCCGAGTTAGTACGATGAAAGGGCTTATGAGGTTCGGAGTTAAAGGAAAGTTAAGTCCTCGATACATAGGACCTTACAAGATTCTAGCACAGAATAGGAATGTAGCTTATACCCTACAACTACCCGAGAAATTGAAGCAAGTCCATAATGTTTTCCATGTATCCCAACTCCGGAAGTGTTTGAAGGAACCGGAAGATTCCGTTAATCAGGAGGAGCTGGAGTTAAAATCAGACCTCACATATGTGAAGGAACCGAAAAAGATTCTAGCAGAAGACTGGAACAGACTCCGGAACCGAGCTATAAAGTACTGCAAAGTATAGTGGAAACATCACCCTGAACGTGAAGCTACATGGGAGAAGGAAGAGGAGTTACGACAAAACTACCCCGAGCTCTTCAGGTATTATTGTTACAACTTCGGGACGAAGTTCTCGTTAAGGAGGGAAGACTGTAATGTCCCAGCGTTTAGGAACTCACGGGGGTAGAATTTATATCTGTGCATCTACATGCATGTGTTTGCAAAACCTGAATAATTTTTTTGCAAAACCAAAACCCTGGAGTGATCGAGGTTCCATCGATATTCTGATTCTTAGATAGAGGTAGACACTAGAAGGTGATGGAATTTCTACATGACCTTTAGGTTATATTTTGAACTTAGGAGTTCAAATTTCAAATTATTTAAATTTAGGATTGTTTGAGTTTAAAATTGAGTTTGAATTTGAATTGAGAATTCAAATTGGTTAAACAGGATTATATCCTAATCATAATTAAATGGAAACAAATATGAAATAACAAGTATTGGATATTTCCAATATCAATGAGTATAGAAAAAAATAAAACAATTAATTTTTATTAATAACATCACAAGATACAAAGTCTTTACAACTGGTTCCAAAAATAGAAAATTACAACAATGTTACAAGGGTATCATTACAGGAATTTGTTCCTAAACTAAGACCTATCTAGTCCTTAGTATTTGTTATCTTCTTCACCTGCAAAATAAAACACAAACAAAAAACAGAGAGATTAGGGGGAATTAGTACTCTCAGTTTGTCAGTGTGTTGCACTCATGAACTCATCATTGGGTTATTAAACCTGTGTAGTATCTGTTCTAATCAAGATGGCCTCAGACCAGCATCATAGGAAAGGCCAAGAAATACAACTGGCATCACAAGAAAAATAGAAGGCCAGGATAAGACCAGCCGCATTGCTAGGTGAAAAGATCTTCTTAGCTAGCACACAAGCAAACATCACACTCACCAGCACACTTTGGTGTTGTCAAGACCACTGCTACAGTATAAATAACTCATTAGCCGCAAGGGGAGTGGATCAACATCACACTTTCCCCTGTTCCTGCTCGGGTTGTGAAAGCAACCAAGAACAGGAAGAAACAACACCACCATATCATGCACTCATAAGCATCCACAAGTACTGGAGCAACAGATTGCAGATCTAGCAATCAAGATCACAAGGCCAACGCACAGGGAAGCAGCAGGAGTAAAACAAGAAAGCCACAAGCACCAAAAGCCACCAACCTATTGCTCATCACACAAGGTGAATCTCTATGTACCATCAAAGCCATTTAATGGCTAGTTATACACAAAGATGGGTTGGGGTTGATTACCCTCAGAGTAGCATAGAAGTGCTATGCTATACTCATCATAGGGGTTGTAAGCATCAAGTTTGTCATCTGTTCTTATTAAAGAGAGGCCTCAGACTTTGCATCATAGGCTTAGGGAAAAAAGAAGCAAGTGCAAGCAATCTGTTCTTAGCAGACAATTTCAGAGAGATAAAATCATCAGGTGTTGTAGTCTGTTCTTATCAAGTGATGCATAGGGACAGCAGATCAATAGAGCATAAGTTCTTATCAGTGAGTAAGATCTTGAAGCCAAGCTTTGAGCAAAATAGTTATTGTATCATATCATACATCCTCAATACAGTTGCTGGGCATCAGATCCAAGGATCTGGTACCTCAACACAACTTCACAAAAGGATGTAATCAGTTAAATAAAATGATGTGATGATGGCATATTCTCTGAACCTAAGATTCAGAGTAACACCTATCAAAATCAAATACACCCATAGAAATTATTGGATCAACACATCATGGTGTGCTCTGTCCAACAGAGATCAAGCCACAGGGTTAAGTCACAGGGAATGAATCCTAGTGGATTCTTCCATAGCACAGGCACTAGGAGAAATTCTCAAATAATTTCTATAGCATACCAACATCTCAAACAAATTCCTAAGGGAAATTATACAACCAAAAATCATCTTTGCTTCCATCACAGGGATGGAAAAATTCCTCCACAACAATTTGTACCAAATAATCCATTGGGAAATTTCCCAAGCCTAAACCATCCATCACAAACCTCACAGAAATATCACAAGGCATCATGCCATGAACACTGACACGAGGGCCAGGTTACAGAGCAATGGGGGAGCCAGAGAGAGTAGGGGAGGAGACAGAGAGAGTAGAGGAGGAGAAGGGGAACTCACAGGTGGTCACCATCGTGGTGACCATATCTAGTTGGTGAAGCGCAGAGCGGGCGGCGTGGCACCGCGGTTGCACTCCAGGAGGTCGTCCCAGAGGCACCTCGCCACCGCAGCCATCGACGACCGCTAGGGAGCAGCAGCAGCACCAGGGCAGCACATGTGGCACCCTGAATCACCTCGGAGGAGCAGGCACACACCAGAGAGGGTTGGAGCGCCTCAGGCTCCCGAACCCTAGGGTTAGGGTTTGGAAGCGCACGAGAAGCACAACGAGCGGAGAGTAGATCGAGGAGGAGGAAATTGTAGAGGGTGAGTTGGCGCATCTTTTGCACCCATCCACGGCGGCGGGGGTGGCCGGAGCTAGCCGGGAGAAATCACCGGAGGCGGAGGCGATTTGGTCGCCTGGGAGTCGCCTGGGGTCGGGGATGGGGGTGAGAGGAGAAGGAGCGCAAGGGTGCGCGTGTGTGCGTCTGGCCCGGCTCAGCCGAGCGGGTTGGGTTCAACTCGGAGTGGTTGACCCACCTGTCAGCCCTAGGGTCATAATGGTCATTTGACCATTTCCTTAATAAAAGAATAAAACCAAAAATCTATAAATTACTAAAAATTACAAAAAAATTAATAAAAATTCCAGTAAAGAATTTGTATATTGTAATAAAGGAATATCACTAAGTAATACTTATAGTCTTAAAATTATGGTTTTAAAATAATATTTTAATAATAAAACTTTGATAATAAAATTTAGAAGAATTCAAATCTATGTAATCAAATGCAAATTTATTCTCTCAACCATATTTAAAAATCTTGAGCATTTCAAAACACTCCATAACAAGTGTTTTCTGTTAAAACGATAATTATTTAAACAATAAAATAAATAATAAAATTAATAATAAATATTGATAAACAATAAATTCACAAACATATAACTAGCACAAAAGACTTAGTAAATCAAACAATCACTTAGTTAAAAAAAAAGCGTACATATCATTATGCATAGTAGCATCATTTGCCTCTTTAAACATTGTCTTTACCAGACAATGATGGTGTTTTGTAGAACAAGGAAGTTAGGATCTGCTCCAAGCATTAGACTTCATTACCTATCCATATCAAGGCAAGTTCATCACTCGCTCATGTTCTTTGAATTATTTTATAACAACTATATTCAAAAACCCTATCGTAATACTACCTACACTCGAAAGAATGCATGATCCTATTTTTTATAATAATATGACTAATCGAATGACGGCCCAAGTGGTACTGTTCTGTTTGGTGGGCGGATGGGACCATGGTAAGATGAATAGGTCAAAGGAAGTTTCCATCTGCATGGGAAAGTATTACCTAGGAGTTAACAAAAATGCCGTCAGAACTCAGTGCACCGTAAATACCGCGTTGACCATGGGTCTTCTATGAGGGGAGTAAGTCAGCTGTGATCTTCTCTCGTTCGCATGTCAACGGGCTGCCAGAGACATACGCTGTAGGTCTTGCGAGACTACATGCACATGGATGGGATCCCTTAATTCCCGCGGACTCTGGGGTCTATGATGGTCTGCCAGGGGCGCCTAGATATCCATCATGAGGGGTGGAATCAGGGGTTCAACCTGCTGGTGGAAATGGGTGGGCATGCGTTGTGCGGAGAAGCACGGTTTGGCTTGGATCAACAACCGGGCCCCACACCTGAGTGGGAGTGGACAGGATCGCGCGCCTGGTTGTGCAACATGGTCTTGGTCACCCATGGGTAAAGTAACGCACCCCTGCATAGTGTAAAAGGATGTGGCATTTTACCCCTTGTTTCGGGAAGGAACTGTGAACGCTACTAGAAAGGTAACTCCATGAAGTTCTAGTCCTATGATGGTCTGGCGGGCATAGCTTTCAGTATTAAAAGCAACATCTTGAAGAAAGATTGAAAAAACTTTGCATATGTCTAGACTCTTTAGAGTCGAGGACCGTAGTTAGTGCATCAGTTACTTCCATACTTAATGAACTTGTTGAGTAATGCTCGTTACTCATTCAATCCCGTTTGACCCCCTTCTTAGGCTATGAGAACTTAGAGGAGGCATCCTTCAAGATCCTCGGAGGCCAAGAAGAAATTTACTACGAGGAGCCGGATCTCTCCGGAGGATTGGAAGGGGTGGACTACACCATCCAGTACAGAGCTGACCCAGAGGGGGCTGAATCTGACTAGGTTTAGCCTAGTCTGAAATTAATACTTAGCACGGTCGAATCGAGCAGCCTTGGACTCTATATTTGGTTGTTGAGTTCCCGTGTATGCACCTGATTTACATTTCGGTTGTTGTTCTAACTTCAAATAATGAGATGACCTCATCATGAGCTCATTCTCTCGTCAGCACATTATGTTTTGTAATATACACGTTGCATGACAATCAAGTCCCGCAATGTTTCTGATGTACCACCCTGAGGGATGTAATAATTGTGGAACGGTGTTATGTGAGTGTTATATCAACGACTTGCGTACTACAACATGCAGTGGTATGCTGGGTCACCGCACTATGCTTATAGAAGTATGCCTTTTGGTTTATGTAATGCTTCTGCTACTTTTCAAAGATGCATGTCAGCTACCTTTCATGGTTTTTGTGAAGAAATTCCGGAAGTCTTCATGGACGACTTCTCCGTTTATGGAACTTCTTTTGATAATTGTTTGCAGATTCTTGATAAAGTTTTGCAGAGATGTGAGGAGACTAATCTTGTTCTTAATTGGGAGAAATGCCATTTTATGGTCAATGAAGGAATTGTTCTTGGACATAAAATTTCTGAAAGAGGTATTGAAGTTGATAGAGCTAAAGTTAAAGCTATTGAGAAAATGCCCTGTCCTAGGGATGTCAAAGTTATTCGTAGTATTCTTGGTCATGCTGGTTTCTATAGAAGTTTTATTAAAGATTTCTCTCAAGTATCAAAGCCTCTTACTAATCTTCTTCAAAAATATGTACCTTTTGTTTTTTATGAACATTGTAAAGAAGCTTTTGAAATTTTAAAGAAGGCTTTAATATCTGCCCCTATTCAACCCCCTGATTTGAATTTACCATTTGAAATTATGTGTGATGCTAGTGATTATGCTGTAGGTGTTGTTCTTGGACATCGGGTAGATAAGAAGTTAAATGTTATTCATTATGCTAGTAAAACTCTTGATGCCGCTCAAAAGAATTATGCTACCACTGAGAAAGAGTTCCTAGCTGTAGTTTTTTCTTGTGATAAATTTAGGCAGTATATTGTTGATTCTAAAGTTGTTATTCATACTGATCATGTTGCTATTAAGTACCTTATGGAAAAGAAAGATGCTAATCCTAGGCTTATTAGATGGGTGCTTCTCTTAGAAGAGTTTGATTTACATATTGTGGATAGGAAGGGTGCTGAAAATCCTGTCGCTGATAATTTGTCTCGATTAGAAAATATCTCTGATGATCCTATTCATGTTAATGATAGTTTTCCTAATGAACAGTTGGCTGCAATAAAAGCGAGCTCTCAAGAGAGTCCATGGTATGCTGATTATGCTAACTTTATTGTTTCCAAGTATTTTCCTCCTACCTTTATAGCTCAGCAAAGAAGAAAATTCTTCTATGATTTGAGGCATTATTTTTGGGATGACCCACACTTATATAAAGAAGGTGTTGATGGTATTATGCGAAGATGTGTTCCTAAAAATGAACAACAAGAGATATTGAGAAAATTTCATAGTAGTGCTTCTGGAGGACATCACGCTGGAGATAGAACTGCACATAAGGTTCTACAATCAGGTTTTTATTGCCCTACTCTCTTTAAAGATGCTAGAAAGTTTGTTTTATCTTGTGATCAGTGTCAAAGGGTTGGAAATATTTCTAGACTTAATGAAATGCCTATGAATTATTCTCTTATTGAACCGTTTGATTGTTGGGGTTTTGACTTTATGGGTCCTTTCCCTCCTTCACGAGGTTGCACTCATATTCTTGTTGCTATTGATTATGTTACTAAATGGGTAGAAGCTATACCTACTAAAAGTGTTGATGGTGAAACCTCATTAAAAATGCTTAAAGACATTATTTCCCTAGGTTTGGTGTGCCTAGATATCTTATGACTGATGGGGGTTCTCATTTTATTCATTGTGGTTTTAGAAAGACTCTTGCTAAATACGATGTTAATTAGTGGGAAATTAGAATTATCAAATAGAGAAATCAAATCTATCTTGCAAAAGACTTTTAACAAATCTAGAAAAAATTGGGCTGAGAAATTAAATGATGCTCTGTGGGCTTATAGAACTTCTTATAAAAATCTCATGGGCATGTCTCCTTATAAAATGGTTTATGGAAAATCTTGCCACTTTCCCCTAGAACTAGAACACAAAGCTTATTGGGCAGTGAAAGACCTAAATAGAGATTTTAAACTTGCTGGTGAGAAAAGGTTGCTTGACTTAAGTTCTTTAGATGAATGGAGGACTGAAGCATATGAAAATGCTAAGCTCTTTAAAGAGAAAGTTAAAAGGTGGCATGATAAGAGAATTATTAAAAGAGAATTTCATGTTGGTGAGAAAGTGCTATTGTATAGGTCTCGTCTCAGAGTTTTTGCAGGAAAATTACTCTCGAGATGGGAAGGACCTTTTGTTATCGAAGAGGTATATCATTCAGGGGCAATTAAAATTGTTTCCCTTGAAGACAACACTTCACAAGTGGTGAATGGCCAAAGACTCAAGCATTATATTTCTGGAGATCCTTATAATGAAAATGTTGATTGTATTCGAGCCATGATCCCGGAGGAATTTATTAAGAAGCATATTTCAGAAACTGCAGAGTCAGTTTTCGAATAGGTATCACTTTTGGTAAGAAAACATTCGCGAAACATCTTCCAACTTTTAATTTTACTGTTTTTGGAAAATATGAAAAATTATGAGCCGGAAACAAGGCGGAAACGGAGCCCGGAGGCTCCACACCATGGGGTGGCGCGGGCCCACCCATGGACGCGCCAGCCCATGGTGTGGGTGCCCTGGAGCCCCTCTCCGACTCGTTTTCGCCCAGGACTTTCCTTTCGTTATGAAACTTTTTTCTATATAATCCCCTGGACCCCCGTGGTCCGTATATCGTTTTCTCGTCGTGTTTCTGTTTCGAGCTGTTTTCCTGTCAGGAGTTCAGAGTTTCTAGGTCAAGATGTCCTCCTTCGGCTCTAGCATTGAGGATTACGCTACACGTCGTCTTCGACAAATCCAGCAAGTCATCAACAAGGGTGCTTTCGCGGGATGGGCGACGGAGGAAGAGATAGATTCAAGGAAGGAATACATGGTTAACAGCTTGAGGGAAGAAATTCGGATGGCTGCACCAGCACCAATGAGCAACCCCACCTTTGTGTGATCCATTAACCCTCAGCATCGCTACTCTCATAATGTGTAGGGGACCGTGCCTCAGGATCAAGACCTGAACATGTTCCCTATGATAGCTGAAGCACACCGGGTCGCCGATCAATTCTGCAAACAATATCGGATTCTCAAGGCCGAGGTAGCAATTCTGGAGGCAGAAAACATCGAGCTTCGTCGTATCATCAAAGGCTTTCTGACTCCTCTCCGAATGATTCAACCTTCATCACCGCCGAAGAAATAAATCATCATTGGTATTGGCATCCCCTTGGCTTGTTCCAAGCTTGGGGGGAGTGTCGTGGTATCACATCACTATATTTCATCTTTTTACCTTTTCAGTAGAGTCATATCATGAGTAGAGAAGTTATCATATAGGATGGTTTGCAGTATGGAAGTGTCTCTCCTTAGTTGGTTATCGTTGTATCCGTTGGTGTGAGTTGCCGGTTTGGAATATTAATGAGAAGTTTCATCATTTACTTTCTACACCCCTTATTTTAGTTTTCAATTTCTGTCATATGGTTGAGCTTGTTGTTAGTATTTGGTGTCACTCTGGAGATCATTAAGTTAATCTAGTTGGTTTTGGCAAACTTAGCTTGGGTCAGTAGAAATAATATTTTGAGATGCTAGTATAAGAAAGAGGAATTTGCCTATTAGCTCATAAACTTAGTATTCACAAGTTAAGATCGCTTGGGTTTTCAATGAAGATTGCATGATTGGTTTCATCATATGTATATTTGTTTGTTTTCCCTCAACTCTTATGCTTGCTTCCCAGCCTTGCTGGGCAAAAACCCTGTACTGAGAGCGAATGCTTCTCGTGCATCCAAACCTTGAGCCCCAAAATCGTGCCATTTGTGTCCACCATACCTTCCTACATGTGGTATTTCACCGCCACTCCAAGTAAATTGCTCATGTGTTACCTTTAAAACCTTCAAAATTATCCCCGTTTTGTGTTCCTGTTTTAGCTCATGAGGACGCAAATAGAGAATATTTATCTCACTTGTTGATTGGACTCACACACCTGGACTAGTGGCTTCATCCGCTTATCCAAATGCTAGAAGAGCTGGCAGCGGGGTTCCCAACCCCAAATAATAATACAAATTATCTTCACTATTTTTGCCCCTGATTTATCAGTCAAAGCATAATTGTGTAAACAAAAGATACAGAGAGATGACCTTCTATACCAGTTGCGTCCTTCAATGGGAGCCGCTCTTGTGAAGTCTAGTTGGCTTGTGACGTACTGTATTTTCTATTTGCCATTCGTTGACATAAACATACACCTCTCTTAAAATTTAGACACTCCTCCATGTTTTGTGATTGTTGGCAGGCACCCGAGGATTCGGTGAGCCATGGTTTGTGTAAGATGGGTGGGAGGAGTGTCATGCATTTTATACCTCTGTTTATTAAAATAAAATCTCTAGCACATGAGTGATCCATGCTTCCCTCTACGAAGGGCCTATATTTTACTTTTATGTTGAGTCAGTAAACCCATTCCTTTCTGTCTCCAGCAAGCATTTGAGTTGTTGTGATCTCACCATCTATATGTTGATTTATTCAATCATGTTTTCTATCCTTCTTTGTTTAGCACATGCTTTATTATCTGAATGAATATTACTTTGAAAGCTATGAATTACTGTAAAAGGATTGTTATAATTGAACATGTTAAGCTCTACAATATAAGCCTTGTTATGAAGACCTCACCTAAGATAAGTATGATATCATTAAATGTTCTCTGACCAAGAACGAAGTTTGCCGTCACCAATTTTGATTATCTCTTTTGCATCTTTGTTTGTGACTCCCATTACTCATTTCAAGTTAAGTTATATGATAGTAAGTTGATGCCTATGATGATTGGTGCATAGATGAATGTGATGCTTCTTGTCCGTATTTATCGACTCTTCACTCCATAAACCTGTGGTCATGTTTAATGAGTCCAGTTTTGCTTGGGGACAAGCGAGGTCTAAGCTTGGGGGAGTTGATACGTCCATTTTGCATCACTATTTTATATCATAATTTGATGTTATTCATCAATATATTTCATGTTATGATGCATCCCTTATGTTATTTTATCTTATTTTGCATGTTTATAATTTTTGGAGAATAAACACCGGGACCTGAAATCTGATGGAAAAGCACCATCGAGATACCATATTTCAGAAGATCAAAAGAAGAAGACGGACATCGGGGGTGTCTTAGAAGTTCAGAGGAAGAGTGCAGCCACAAGGGGAGCCAGAGGGGGGCCACCAGGGGCCCACACCACGAGGTGGCGCCCCTGGCCGCGCCACCAGGTGGTGTGGGCACCCTGGCCCACCTCTGGTCGAGATCTTTCGCGTACTTGACCCCCAGGGAACCCTAAGCCTTAGACCATCATCGAAGAGTTATTCTGCCACCGCCTCGGGGCGGAAAACAACCGAGAGAGAAAAGCTCTCTGGCAGGGAGAAATCTGCCGGGGAAATTCCCCTCCGGAGAGGGCAAATCACCGCCATCGTCACCATCATCACTCCGGGCATCATCAAGATCGTCATCATCATCATCATCACCCTCATCATCCACCGTCATCCCTCTGTAACAATTAGGGGGCTCTATCGTTGTTTTACATTAGATCTCTCTCTCGGTGTGGATTACTTGTTAGTAGTTGATGCTTGTGAGATTTATCGGTGTTTGCACTTTATGACCAGATTTTTATCATCTATTATATCACCTCTGATTATGATCCATATGATGTCTTGTTAGTAGTTCGTGTTGTTCTTGAGGACATGGGAGAAGTCAAGTTGTTAGTAGTGAAGTGATGTTCACTAATATTTAATGGTTTGATATTTAAGTTGTGGTGTTATTCTTCTAGTGGGTGTCATGTGAACGTCGAATACATGATACTTCACCATTTATGGGCCTAGGGGATTCATCGTGTATTTGGCTACTAACTGTGGGGTTGCCGGAGTGACAGAAACCTAAACCCCCGTTAGGAAACCATTACACGAGGGAGCGTAGGATCCCAGAGTTTAAATCTGTGGTTAGATTTATTTCTTAATTATTTTCTTGTAGTTGCGGATGCTTGCAAGGGGTATAATCACAAGTATGTATTAATCTTGGATGGGACGGTACATTAGCATAGGTTCGCCCGCACAACACTTATCAAAACACTAAAGTTTATTCAGCGGCATGGAACAAAAGCACTTGACAGAAACCTCCCGTGTGTCCTCGAGAACGTTTGTTAATCATAAGTAAACCCATCGGCTTGTCCTTTGCTGAAGAAAGGATTGGGCCACTTGCTGCAATTATTATTACTGCATTTTATTTACTCGCACTTTATTTATCTGCAATATCAAAAAACCCTACAAATCTATCTTTCGGTATTTACAGTTATTCCTTCATCGAAACTGCTTGTCAACAATTTCTGCTCCTCGTTGGTTTCGGCACTCTTATTTATAGAAAGTACTACGATGCACCCCCTATACTTGTGGGTCATCAGAAACCAAGGTAATTCTGCTGAAAACAGTGTTAGTCCGTTTTAGTTGTATCCAAAAACTCACAAGTTTAGAGGCAAACAATAGCAAAAGTGTTCGGAAAAGTAGATACGTTTTGAACGTATCACTCATCATCGATTAACGGGGACTATTCCTTGGGAACACAAGTGTCGTGGAGGCACCTCGGCACCTTCATGTACATCTTCGAGTTGTGGTGTCGTTGTTGCTTGCCTGCTTCATCGAATACCCTCAACACGAGCAGCTACGACGATGACAGACAACTTGAATGCAAAATAAAGTCACCTTTAGCCTTGATGCTCATTTATTTTTAGATTTTTAATATCACTTTATGCTTTGATCAACAATGTTTTATCGCTATGCATGATTATGGTCGTTACTGCTCTCTTAGTTGGTCGCTCCCAGTCTCTTGCTAGCCAACACCTGTAGAGAGTATGAGCTCTACTCGTCCATCCAAATCCCTTAAACCAAAGTTATTTCAGTGTGTCCACTATACCTACCCATACATGGTATTTCCCTACCATTCCAAACAAATTACTCATGTGTTGCCTTTAAATCCTTCAAAATTATTAAACCTTGCTTTGTGTTCCTGTTTTAGCTCATGAGGAAGTATTAAATGCTTTATTATTTCTTCATGTTGGATGGCTTCACCTGTTGACTTGCATGCATCATTCGATTTTCCCTCATATTGAAAAAAGAGTTGGCCAATAGGTGCCCAGCCCACAAAAGATAAATTACAATAATAACAATTAATCTCCTTCACACATTGTTCCTGAGAAATCAGTCAAACAACGGTTAGTGATAAACAAAGGAGAAGAGCAATGTTATCGTTCCTCTATGGGATCCGCTCTTAAATCAATTCGTTGAGATAAACATACACCTCTCTCAAAATTATATTTTCAATATTATTTGTTTTATCAAATAAAAGCTCTAGCACATGAGTGACCCATGCTTCCCTCTACGAAGGGCATTTCTTTATATATAGGATGAGTCTTCACCTTCTTACTTTATGCACCAATTAGGAGAGCATAATTGTCATTCTGAGTATAATGTGCATAGACTTCTTTTTCTTTGACTTGGTAACATAACCAAGTCCTTCCTTCCCATTTTAAACTTTTTGGGAATTCCCAAGACCATTGAGAACCTCCTAATTTCCTACCATGTTAGTTGGAAAACAAGGGTTACCAGAAGAGGCAAAAACAATAGTAGAGGAAGTAGAGACAACTTGCTTGTTAGATTGTTCATCTAGGATGTGATCACGAGATTTTTTCAATCTATCATGAATTTCCTTAAGAGACCTGAACTACTTATTTTAGCTTCTCATGATCTTCAACAAGTCTATCATGATAAATCCCTAGCTAAACCTCATCTTTTCTATAGGTTTTAGCAATAGCAAGATACAATTCATTTTATTTTATTATTTTAAAAATGCAAAGAGCATAGATTTCTTGTAAACTACAAAGCTTCTCCTCAAGAGAGACTCTACGAGATTTTTCTTTCTCAAGAGATTTTTAAAGATCCCCATATTCATTAGGAACATGATGATGTCCGACGTTGGTAAATCACAAGAGAAAGTTTGTGAAGAGTGCAGCGGCAAGTTTTCCCTCAGAAAAGAAACCAAGGTTGAATCGACCAGTAGGAGGACAAGCAACTTCGGAAGGTTGATGCAGTTGATGTGGTAGGGCGCACTACCGGTTTAGCAGCAACGTGGAACCTACACAACACAATCAATTCACTTTGCCCCAACGAAGTAGTGAGGTTGTCAATCTCACCGGATAACAAAGAGGTTAAATGTATGGTGTGGAAAACAGTATGAGAACAATTTAAAAACATCAGTAGTAGTGTGAAAACAGTGGAAGCAGTGTGAAAACAGTAATTGCAGTGGTTGTATTATCAGTATAAGAAAATGGACCGGGGTCCACAGTTACTAGTGGTGCCTCTCCATAAAAGATAGAAAACATGTGTGGTGAACAAATTACAACTGAGCAATTGATAGGTAATGAAACATGCATGACATAATGATTACTATGTGATTCATGCAGGCATTACAACAAGATGCATAGATCATTATCCAACTGCATCTATGACTAATAATGCACCCTCAGAATATCATCCGAACAAACCTTGGGTATTAAGTTGCAAGCAACAGATAATCGCAGTAAGCAAAGTGTGTAATGTAAACAATGTAAACATCGTTGTTTTCTCCCTAATGGCAACAACACATCCTCCATCCGTCACATTTCTGTCACTCGAGCACATATGCAAAGGAGGCATGAACCCACTATCGAGCATAAATAGTCCCTCTTCGAGTTACTAGCATCTACTTGGCCAGAGAATATACTAACAACGGAGAGCATTCAAGATCATAAATAACATACACATGAAGACAACATGATAGATTGATAATAAAGAGACATAGCATTCAATAATCATTGGATCCCAGCAACCACAACATGCAGCATTACAATAAGATGATCTCGATCATGTAGGGCAGCTGACGAGATCTAAACATGAGGCATAAAGAGGAGATAATAACCATCTAGCTACTGCTATGGACCCGTAGTCCAAGAATGAACTACTCACGCATCACTCTAGAGGCGAGCATGGTGGTGTAGAGCCCTCCGGTGATGATTTCCCCTCCCTGCGGGGTGCCGGGGAGAACTCCAAAACCCTCCCGATATCGGGTTGACGATGACGGTGGCTTCGGGTGTTTTTCATGGAAAAGTGGTATATCTTTAGGGTTCACGCATCGGGGGGAATAAATAGGCGAAAGGGCGATGGGGGTGGGCGCCCGAGGGCCCACACCACCCCATGGCACTGCCAGGGTGGCGCGCCACCCTATGGTGTGGCCCCCTGTGGCCCCCCTCCGGGCCTCTTTGGGACTCCGTGGAACCTTCAGGAATTCTAAGACTTCCGGGCTTCGAATTTTCCAATTCCGAAAATATTTCCAGAACAACTTCTCTGAAACTAAAAACAACAGAAAACAGGAACTGGCTCTGTGGCATCTTGTCAATAGGTTAGTCCCAGGAAATCGATAAAAATGAAATAAAGTGTAAGGAAAACATGTAGCATATGGCTTGAAAACAACATGGAACATCATATATTAAGGATACGTTTATGACGTATCAACATCCCCAAGCTTAGTTCCTACTCGTCCTCGAGTAGTTAAACGGTAAAAACACATAATTTCTGAGGTGACATGCTACCAACATAAACTTTATCATCCAAATTGTAAAAGCATAAGTATAGCCGAGATCATAGAACTAAAACACAAGCATGGTAGATATAATTTTAACAGTGAAACATAGCAATCACTTTGCATCATGAGAAGTAACACAAATAAAAGATCATGAATAATAATGCACTTGAAAGTTATACGTTTGTTTCAAGCATAGAGAAAACATAGCAACGTGATATTTCGCTTGTTCATAAGAGTGGGGAAAAACATAAATTCCAGGACACCTTCAAAGTTTAAGAGGAATACTAGAACTAATAATTTGAGAGCAAATAATAACTTAGCATGAATCAATTAATAATGTTTCTAGGACAAATGCACATTAAACTCAGAATTAAAACTATGCTCTATGACTTGTGCATAAAGTTAGAAGATGGAGACTCAACATAAAAGTAAAAGAATGGCCCTTCGCAGAGGGAAGCAGGGATCACTCATGTGCTAGAGCTTTTCATTTTGTTAAACAGAGGTATTGAAAACATTTTTTTAGAGAGGTGTATACTTATGTCAACGAATGGTAAACTGAAAATACAGTACGTCACAAGCCAACTAGACTTCACAAGAGAGGCTCCCATAGAAGGACGCATCTGGGTAAAAGGTCATCCTTTTTTCTCTTTTGTTTACACAATTATGCTTTGACTGATAAATCAAGGGCAAAAATAGTGAAGCGAATTTATTGTATTAAGTTTGGGACTGGGCACCCCGCTGCCAGCTCTTCTATCAATTGGATAAGCGGATGAAGCCACTAGTCCAGGGTGTAAAATTCCAATCAACAAGTGAGATAAAGATTCTCTATTTACGTCCTCGTGAGCTAAAACAGGTTCACAAAACATGATTAATTTTGAAGGTTTTAAAGGTAACACATGAGAAATTTACTTTGGAGTGGCGGTTATATACCACATGTAGGTAGGTATGATGGACACGCTTGGCAAACTTTAGTTTCTTGGGAGTTGGATGCACGAGTAGAGCTCATACTCAGTACAGGTGGAGGCTAGTAAAAGACTGGGAGCGACAAATCAACAGAGCAATAATGGCCATAATCATGCATAGCGACAAAAACATCATTAATCAAACCATATAGGGTATTACAAGTTTAAAAACTAAATGATCATAAAGGCTATAAGTGACTGGTTTGTAGTCATAAAGGTGTGAGCATGCGCCAAGTCAACCAAATAAAACATTCAAAAGAGAACAGCACAAATTTATGCTTCAATATGACAACAATAACTCATGATTCTTTCAATGGCACATTAAACATTCTCAGCTATTTGAGACAAATCATGCTACAAAAATAACCACTAGGCTTTAGAATTAAAATAACGTCTAACATGACATGAAAAAGTTTAGCCACAGTCTATACAAGCTTCTAATTGCACCGTTATAAGCACGAAAATTGTGATACTGCTTTCCAACACCAAGCAATTCATACCAAACAAAAACTCTCCAAGAGATACAGAAACTAAGCAAGATATGCAATAAAAACAGGAGCTAAAAAGGAATTTTGGAGCAACTAGAAGAAAAAACTAAGAATACGAGTATAACGAGTATTCAATGAAAAAGTAGAGTGTGTCTCTATCCCAAACAAGAATTCTAGGTTCCAACAATATTATTGCAGAAAGGAAAACAAAAGAAAAACAAATAGACGCTCCAAGTAAAAATTCATATGATGTGACCGAATAAAAATATAGTTTCACTAGAAGTGACCTGATAAATTGTTGATGAAGAAGGGTATGCCTTGGGCATCCCCAAGCTTAGACGCTTGAGTCTTCTTAGAATTTTCTGGAATGAACCACGGCGTCATTCCCAAGCTTTTACCTTGCACTCTTCTTAATCACATTATATCACCCTCTTCTCTTGACCCTTGAAAACTTCGTTCACACCACACTCAAAGTAGTTCACATTAGAGGGTCAGTGCAACAATAAACAATCCATATTTTCTGCATGGGCACAAGTGCAATTTATACTTTTAAACATTAGCTACAACCACTGATGTTTCGTGAAGCAAAGAAATCCACTCGACATAGTAAAAGAGCAAATGCGAGAAAAATGGCAGAATTTTCCAAAACCAAAACAGTCTGTAATGAAGAATTTTTTTCGGGGCACTTAAGTTGCTCGGATCGAAAAACATAAACAACAAAAATGTTTTGGAATTAGCCGAGGAATAAGCACAAAAAGTTTCAGGTCATTTTGATCTTTCTGTAATTTATACGATTTTTTACGGTGGACAGTAGAAATCTGTTTTCTGCGCAGAAATCCAAAACCAACTCCAACTTTCGTTAGAAACTTTACTTGGAACAACTAAAACATGAAAATAAAGATACGAAGGAGTTGCTACAGAATTATACAACCCCTTGACTCAAAGAAAACAGATAAAAACAAAGCAAAATAAAACCATGGGTTATCTCCCAAGAAATGATTTTCTTCAACGCCTTTTAGCTAGGCCCAGAAAAATGGAATCAAGTGTTTTCAAGTGAAGAAGCATCCAAATTATCACGAGGCTTACGTTTACCTTTCTTGCCCTTATTCTTACTTTTAGGGAACTGATGGTCTAAGCATGGTTTATAAGTGAAAGTCATGGTACCTTTCCCCATATCAATAGTTGCTCCTAATAGGTTTAGCAGAGATCTTCCAAGGGTAATTTGGCCTCCTCCTACACATTCAATGAAAAGATAATGAGTGGAGACCGTTTTTCCTAGGATTTTTGTAAACACTCCCTCAGCTATCCCAATGGGAAATACCGTAGTGTTATTAGTGAAATGTATTTCTTCTCCTCCCTCAGAAAGTCCCCAAAGATTCAAAGGTTCATAAATTTCTTTAGGTATAAGACAAAATTCAGACATAGTATCACAACGAGCATGAAAATTTTCACCATTTATTGCAACCTTCACTGTAGGAATCATATTTGAGGCTTCAGAGTTTATTGGGACATAATAAAGGTGTTCACGAATCTGATTATGACCTTCTTTTAAACAAGATACACGTGACTCAAGAGTATTCAATCTAGCCTAAATGCTTGCAAAGGCTTTATCAGAGCTACTAGGTCAGCTATAGGTTGAAATTAATTTTTTTATAGCATTAAAAGCTTGATCGCCATAACAATGAAGGAAATCTCCTCCTACCACATTATCCAAAGCATATCTATAGCAAAGAACAAGACCAAAAAAAACTACGAAGAAACAGTCTTAGAGTCATTTTAGGTTCAATTTTGCAATAGGAATCAAAGACTCTAGACCAAGCTTCCTTAAAACTCTCATCGCTCCCTTGTTCGAAAGTGAAGATTATTTCCTCGTGTGACCTGGTAAAAGGAACAGAAGTACTCATTTTAGCAAGATTAAAAACAGGATAAAAGCAACAACTAGAATAAGAACTAATTTTTTGAGTTTTTGATAAAGAGAAGAAAACAAGACAAAATAAAATAAACTAAGAAAAACTAAAACAAATTAAAGATATTGAAAGTGAGAGACTCCCCTTGCAAGAATTCTCTTCCTCCTCGGCAACGGCGCCAAAAAACTTTTTGATAGCTGACGTTGGTAAACTCCAAGAGAAAGGTTGTGAACCGTGCACCAGCAAGTTTTCCCTCAGAAAAGAAACCAAGGTTGAATCGACCAGTAGGAGGACAAGAAACTTCTGAAGGTTGATGCAGTTGATGTGGTAGGGCGCACTACCGGTTCAGCAACAACGTGGAACCTACACAGCACAATCAATTCACTTTGCCCCAACAAAGCAATGAGGTTGTCAATCTCACTGGTTTTGCTGATAACAAAGAGGTTGAATGTATGGTGTGGAAAACAGTATGAGAACAATGTGAAAACAGCAGGAGCAGTGTGAAAACAGTGGAAGCGGTGTGAAAACAGTAATTGATGTGGTTGTATTATCAGTATGATAAAATGGACCGGGGTCCACAGTTCACTAGCGGTGTCTCTCCACAAAAGATAGATTACATGTGTGGTGAATAAATTATAGCTGGGCAATTGATAGATAAGGAAACATTCATGACATGATGATTACTATGTGATTCATGCGGGCATTACAACAAGATTCATATACCGTTATCCAACTACATCTATGACTAATAATCCACCCTCAGAATATCATCCGAACAAACCTTGGGTATTAAGTTGCAAGCAACAGATAATCGCAGTAAGCAAAGTGTGTAATGTAAACATCGTTGTTTTCTCCCTAATTGAAACATCACATCCTACATCCGTCATGTTTCTGTCACTCGAGCACAGATGCAAAGGAGGCATGAACCCACTATCGAGCATAAATACTCCCTCTTGGAGTTACTAGTATCTACTTGGCCAGAGCATCTACTAACAATAGAGAGCATGCAAGATCATAAATAACATACACATGAAGACAATATGATAGATTGATAGTCAAGAGGCATAGCATTCAATAATCATCGGATCCCAGCAAACACAACATGTAGCATTACAATAAGATGATCTCGATCATGTAGGGAAGCTCACGAGATCTAAACATGAGGCATAAAGAGGAGAGACCAACCATCTAGCTACTGCTATGGACCCGTAGTCTAAGGATGAACTACTCACGCATCACTCCAGAGGCGGGCATGGTGGTGTAGAGCCCTCTGGTGATGATTTCCCTTCCCGTCAGGGTGCCGGGGAGAACTCCAAGACCCTCCCGATCTCGGGTTGATGATGACGGCGGTCTTGGGTATTTTTCGTGGGAAAGTGGTATATATTTAGGGTTCACGCATCAGGGGGAATAAATAGGCGAAAGGGCGATGGAGGTGGGTGCCCGAGGGGCCCACACCACCCCATGGCGCGGAAAGGGGGCGCGGCGCCCTATGGTGTGCCCCCCTCCGGGCCTCTTCAGGACTCCGTGGAACCTTCGGGAATTCTAAGACTTCCGAGCTTCGAATTTTCCAGTTCCGAGAATATTTCCAAAACAACTTTTCTGAAACTAAAAACAACAGAAAACAGGAACTTGCTCTGTGGCATCTTGTCAATAGGTTAGTCCCAGGGAATCGATAAAAATGACATAAAGTGTAAGGAAAACTTGTAGCATATGACATGAAAACAACATGGAACATCAGAAATTAAGAATATGTTTATGACGTATCACATGACCATTGTGACCTTCCAAGGTCATCATGATTTCCTCCTTTTCATCCATATAAGAGCATTGGCCTCATGGAGTTTCTCCATGAGAGCATCCACATTTTCCTTGTTTTCACCTTCAAGGCTAGCCAACCATAAGTCTTTTTTTCTGAGACTTATCCTCCTTATTAGCATTTTCAACACAATCCAACAAACAAGGAGGAGTAGAGACAATGTGTTTGGAGCGTGAGGGAGTTACCGATGTGGCCTTTTCCGTGATACATGTAGGTCGGATGGGAGCATTCTCATTAGGGGATTCGAAAAGTGAGGACGGTGAAGTGGACGAGCTAGCTATGGTGACGTGAGACACACATAAAACTTCATCTTCATCGCTGGAGATGTATGACTTCAACATGGGACCCTCTTGAATATGTACAGCCCTTAAGACTCTTCTTGCAAAGTTCTTGGTGGGAGGAGATTTGGCCTTGTCCTTGCGAATGAGCTTTCCTTCATTCTCTTCTCTTGGATAAATGGAAAATTCTCTAACAAAGTGATTGGAACTTCCACAATTGTAGCAAGCCCTTGGACTCTCAAGACTTGGCTTCAAGTTCCTTAGAGGCCTTGGAGCACCCGTCTTCCTATCCGCTCTTTTCTTCCAGCATCCATGGTCTACCAAATAAATTACTTTATGAAGGACCCTTTGGATGTTATGTTCATCACTTTCATCATCATATTCCTCATGTTCTTAAACATGGGAAACCACCTTGAAATTCAAAGAAAGACTGGAGATTTTCCAAACCCCCTTGATCGAGCAAGGGCATCATTTGTGAGCCAAGGTGATGACGATGAACTCACTAAGAACACCAATGTAGTTAAGGGAGGTGAAGTCCGATCTTGTACAAATGTTGGAGGCAAGGTTCTTCTCAAAGGGAGTGATGGCCTTAAGGAACATCATTTTTATCCAATCACCACTAATCTCATCCATACCAAAGTATCTCGATGAGTGGATAGGGCCAAAAGTCTTTGATGGAGCTCTTCGGGAGATTCATCATCATGCATCACAAATGACTCGGCTTGATCAAGGGAAATGTCATACTTGGAGGATTGGATGCTAGCATTGCCTTGGAACAAAGTATTGAGACTATCCCAGGCTTCTTTGGCGGTCTTTCAAGAACGGATGTGTGCAAGATGTTCCTAGGGAAGAGCCTTTTGGATGATGTGAAATGCGTTTTTTTAGTTGGGACTCCGTATCCTCTCTTGAATCCACGGACGACGCTTCTCCACAAGGCATTGCAAGATCTAGATAGATGAGGCTTCATTTTGAACTTCCACAAAGAGTATTCATTAATGTTAAGCATGGGAGGTGGTCCAACATTAAGAATGTGTGGCATAGGTGCAATGAGATGCATAGTGTTATAGTCGGGAGGTGGTGGAACATTAGCGTGATCCCCCGAACCATTAGCCTTGGAAGACTTGGATTTCACGACATCTTCCGCTTTCTTCGTTTTAGCCTTGGCTTGCGCCTGGGCTTGACGAATGGCTTCCTCTATCATAGTGGAAACATCGGGTATTTCCCTGGTGTCTCCATCACGACAGAGGCGGCGGGAGATGCCTCGGGCTCCTTAATCTTACCCATCAATAGTTCGAGCATGTTCCTCATCTTGGAAATGTTTGACTTGATGCTAGTGGTAACCTCGGTTAGATTGGTTTGGATGGTTTCAATCGATGTCTCAAGGTTTCCTATAGTTTCAGTCATATGAAGCATTTCATCTAAAGGTTAGGAAGAAGTACACATTTTTACCATCCTTCTCTCACGCGGTTAAGCCTTAGATAAGAGACAAGACTCTCGTACCAATTCAAAGTACGGTATGGTCAAGTATAGGGGGTGAATAGGTGACTAACAAATTTTTTATTTTCCTTTTTTTTAGTTTTGGATAAACAAGTAAATCACAAGGTTATCTTGATGTGCAACTAGGTGAACAACCTTTGTGATAAGATACAAAGTACGCAATAGAAGCAATATATAAAGCACAAGATAAACCACAAGTGTAAACAAGGAAGCAAGGGTATGTTTCCCGAAGTTTATTTCCAAGGGAAGTACGCCTATGTTAGAGAGGCGAGGATCCACCTAGGCACTCCAATAGCACGGAGGTGCACGCCTCGTTCTCCTTGAGCTTCTCCGGTGAGGGAGATTCTCGTTTCCACTATGAGGTCGACTTGAATGCATAGAACAAACCTTTAGACAAGGTTGAGGAAACTCCACAACTCAATTGGTTGCTCTCATCAAGATCTGAAGCTTTTTACAGCAAGGTCGAAGCTCCAAGAACTAGGGTTACTTTAGGATTTCTAAGCACCCAAGAGGTTTCAAGATCCGCTAGGATTTGATAGGGGGGTTTGCATTCCTTTGGTGGAACTATGGATCTAGGTATCCTCAAGCACTCCACAAAGTATCAAGGTATTTGGGTGGTTGATGACCCACAAGTGTAGGGAATCGCAACAGTCTTTAATGGTAAGTGTAACCCAATTTATTGATTTGAAACAAGGGGAGCCAAAGAATACCTATAAGCCTTAGCAGTTGAGTTGTCAATTCAGCCACACCTGAGAAGCACTTAGCAAAATATATTAGTAATAAAAGGTGCAATAAAATATGGATGGAGTGGTGTTGTGATGTTTCTCTTGCGTCCTCAACATACGTAATACAATGGCAATTGTATAGATGCACTGGTTCAGCAAAAAGATAGTTAACGTTGTGGAATTTAGAGTTAAACAAGTGATATTTGTAATCTGTAATAAATGGACCAGCAAGGAAACAAGTAGTAAAAGAATGTAAAAAACAGTAGCAATAATACTAGAAGATGGACCGGGGTTCACAGGTTCACTAGTGGTAACTCTCCAAGCAATAGAATAAGTGTTGGGTAAAAAAATTACAACTAGGCAATTGAAAAAACATGGGGGAATAACAATGTTATTATGACGAGATATAGTTCACGGGTTCTAACATGGTAGGCATTACGTCAAAATAAATATACCGCTATCCAGCATGCATCTATTACTAATAGTCCACCTTGAGAAAGCTATCCAGCGTATCTAGCTGGTATTAAGTTGCAGCAACAAAGTGATTGCATTGGTGCAACAAACAATTGAATTAAGTAAAGTACGTAATGTAAGAAATGGTTCTCGTCTGTAGACAATAGCACCATTGTTTTCTCCCTAGTGGCAACAACACATCCCCCACATGTCACGTTTCTGTCACTCGAGCACAAATGTACGGGAGACATGAACCCACAATCTAGCATAAATACTCCCTCTTGGAGATGCATACAACTATGTGATCAAGATAACCATACAAAACGGAGAGCATGCAAGAAAACATTAAAACACTCTAAGGATATAAGTGAAGATTCTCATATAAAGACATGAACATAATAATCATAATTCCATGGTTTATCATATTCCAGCAAACACAAAACATATCATTACATCAGATGGATTTCTATCATGTGAGGCGGCTCAATAGATCGTAGTATTGAACATCAAGGTGGAGACAGTACCAACTAGCTACTGCTATGAACCCGTAGTCCATGCGGGAACTACTCACGAAGCATCATGGAGGAAGAACGGTCAATGGAGATGGCTCCGGGGGCACTTCCCCGTCTCGGAAAAGTGCCAGAACAGAGAGTTATGTCCCCGAATTAGGGTTTTCGATGGTGGCGGAGCTCAGATGCGTTTCTGAAAAAATTGTTGTGGGTCCTCTGTTTTTAGGTCAAGGGTGAACTTATAGGTGAAGAGGCGATGCAAGGAGGTGTCGAGGGTCTCCAAGTGACCCCCAGGCGCAGGCAAGGAAGGGTGCCGTTGGCCCCACCTTGGGTTGTCCTTCTGGCTCCTGGAGTTTTCCGGGGAGTTAGGACTACTGGAATTTTTTTAGAATTCTGAGTACTTTGATTTTTGACCTATTTCTGCAATGCATAGATAAATAAACATGAACTGGCACTGGGAACCTTGTTAATAGGTAAGTCCAATAAATGATAGTAAACATAGAAAAACATAGTGAAAACATGTACAAAATAAGCATGGAGCACAAAAAACTATAGATATGTTTGGGACGTATTATTGGTTGGAGTGGGAGATCTAGAAGGTTGAATCTTGCCATTAATGGAGAAAAGAGAGTGTGTGAATCTTAGAATGTTGGGAATATGCCCTAGAGGCAATCATGTATGATGTAGTTCTCAATGTATTCATAAAGTTATTAAGTTGTCCTTGTTTTGAACATCTGATATATATCATTGAATATGTGATTCGATTGTGGAACTATGTATTCATGTTGTTCATGCTAAATTGTCCTTGGTCATTAAGGTTGTGTTGTACACACAATCTAGACTAATGTGAATGTTGGTTCATGACTCGGTTCCACTTGTCATGGGCATGGTGATGCCATTCCAACTTTCACAGACTCGGATAAAGAATTTAACAAGTCGGACTGGACCATATTGAGATGCAATGAGTAAGTCATAATTTCCATGTCTCAATCAATGCAATCCTTAGACCTGAGGTTGTCGCACAATCCGAGTTGTGGATCACCGACTTAGGTTCTGTCAAACGATGTTCCATGACAAGACAGTTATAAAGGCAGAGTTCGGGTCGAATGAGAAGAAAGTTGCGCGATGTGGATAATCAAGATGGGATTTTGCCCCTCTGACTGGAGAGATATTCTCTGGGCCCTCTCGAGTGATATGATTCCGGAAGCATGGCCATGCGCGATTCGGTTAAGTGTTAACCGGGTCTATTGACTAAGAGTTAGTCAGATGAATCATATATCACGGATCGAGAAGAGAGTTGAGCTATTTAAGGGATGACGATAATTCTTCTATAGTTCGACAAGGTATATCGTGAGGCAAAAGGGACTCAGATGAAAGTCACATTGGAAGGTATGTCGTCATGACTCTATGGCACTTGGGAGTCGGCACGTTCTGCTAGGAGCCGCTACCAGTTGATCGATTGGGAGTCGGACTCCAATCGTGTCCAAGTCGCCATGAGCTTGCAGGGTCACACACTTAAGAGCGGGAGCAAGTATATTGGTCGGGTTGGACCCGAAACAGAAATGGACTGAATTAGTGAGTTGGACTCGCGGAGGGAATGGGCCACAAGCGTTATGGAGCCCACTCCCGCTCGCTATATAAAGAGGGGCGTGGGTTGCCCAACGGGCACATATTTTTCCACTCTCATGCATTGGGAACCCTAGCCCCACTCAGTCCAGCCACCGCACCGGACCTAGCAGTCCGTCATCGGAGCTCCTCCTCGTACGTGTGGATACCGGCAGAGGTGATGTACGTTCAGCACTTCGACGATCGCGGGATTGGATTGTGGGACTACACTGCATCGACGTGCTTCTTCAATAATCCGCACCTGCGCGTATAGTGGTAATCCTCATGGCCCTCTACCTCGGCTAGATCTTGGAAGTACCGCGTAGAAAAGTTTTTGTTTATCTCTACACGTTCCAACATAGAATTCAATGGGGGGAGACGACCCCCCCCCCCCCCCCCCGCGCGTGCTTTATACTCTCTCCAAATAAGGTCGTTGGAGTTGAGGCTTCGCAGGACCTGTACTACCGGCCCAATGTCAGTACTACCGCCAAGTCTTCGAAACGGACTTCAGTCTTTAGTTGGGCGCACACTCGGTACTTCCGACTTCGGTTCCGGTATTACTGTAAATACGGTACTACAGGGCAAGTACCAGAAAAGTGTGTGGAGTATACAATACGCATTTCTTGACGGGGAGCCTACCCACAGAAGTGGTCTCAGAAGTACCAGCTTGGGGACACCCGGTACTTCCGCTCGAAGCCCCGTTACTACCACACAGTCGGTACTACTGTTCCACTACCGGCCAGCTACTGGGCGCGTGCACGGGACCT
Organism: Alopecurus myosuroides; assembly: GCA_028641055.1. NCBI lineage: Eukaryota > Viridiplantae > Streptophyta > Magnoliopsida > Poales > Poaceae > Alopecurus > Alopecurus myosuroides. Next base: position 159,851,349 of record CM054060.1, on the reverse strand, counting down.
TACGAGTTACGACCTGTGGCCACTCGCAAATGTCTAGCCCTGGTAGTTAGGGTAGTACTACCTCCCTCGGGGCAGCTGGTACTACCGCCGAGCAGACCCAAAAACTCTCCAAACTGTCTTTATGTGCTTGTTCTTATTGGGGAAGACATAACCATGAGCAAGTCATTAGTGATACTTATAGACTAATACAAGGACATTCTTAGATAAGCTAATTTTATCGTCATCAAACATTTTTATGGAATGAGATGCACTTTCACCTTTCACTTTGTTACATACTTGGTCCTTAAAATACTCAAATATCCCATTTTTAGAGCTGCCCACATCAGATGGCATACCAAGGCACTGCTCATTAAGAGTCTCATTCTGCACATTCAAGATATTCTTCACCATACTCCAAGATGCTACCGGACATCCCTTGCTAAAGAAAATTGATGATGCAATTTATTGTTTGTCAAGTGCTTTGTAATATGTATCCAACAAGTTCGATACCTCCTCCGCTTACCGAACACTCACCTTAAAAAACAAGAGACTGTCATCCGCAAACAAGAGATGATTCACCGATGGTGCGGAAGGCGCCACCTTGAGTCCACTAATATTTGATGACCAATCACTTGAATTTAAGAGGCACGGACTACCCTCTGCTAATATCAAGAATTGATACGGCGATATCGGATCTTCGTGTCAAATTCCCCTCGAGGGATTATCCTCGCCCAATTTATTACCATTGTGTCTCGCCCAATTTATTACCATTGAACACAAGTAAGAAGGAAACATATCTCACCATCCCCGTAATTACTGAAACCCAGTTTTGATCGAAACCCATTGTAAACATCATAACTTCTAAATACTCCCACTCAACCATGTTGTATGCTTTCATCATATCCAACTTCAAGGCACAATTTTTTTCCCTTGCTCTCTTCATAAAATGCGAACAATTATAAGCAAATATAATGTTGGCAGTGATTAACCTCCCGGGGCAAAAAAAACTGACTGCTCATGAGAGATAAAATACGGAAGAATTAACTTTTGGTGATTCACAATGACATTAGAGGCTATCTTATATAGCACTTGCACAAACTTATAGGGAAAAATTGTGAAAGAAGGGTCGGGTTGGGCACCTTCGGAACAAGAACTAAAATGGTGCCATTTATTCATCGGGCACTCTACCCCCCCCCCCCCCCCCCCCCTCCCCCTCTCACAATTTCCAGTGTTGCACTAGTTACATCAGCCCCAGACACGTCCCAATGCCGATGAAAGAAACGTGCCGGAAACCCATCGGACCAGGGGCTTGTGAAACAAACTTTTCTTGACTTCATCAACCGTATCTGGTGTGAGGGGATTAGGGCATATACAGTGGTGTCTAGTCAGCCGTCTGTAACAGAGTCCACGTAGGAAATAATATGACGTGGGAGAGAGAGATAAGTAAAATCTGGGCAGTCCGTCGGTAGAAATAACGACGGTCGATTAGCGCAAAAATCTCCGCTTATCGACGACACTTTTACCATTGTACCGAGGACGTCGGTTATCGTGGGTCAGAGATGGGATCTCGTCTTCCGCCATTCCCCTTTCCCGCGAAAGTTTTCCTCGTGCCCGTGAAGGAAATCTCCACGACCCGCTCGTTCTCCATGACTCTTATCTCTTCTCCACCACAGTCCATAGCTCTCCACGAGACCACAAGCATCCAGATGCGCTCATTGCCCTGTCTGGTGCACTAGGTATTTTTTTGCAGAGCTAGACAGTATGAGCCACAAATCGACTCGGTTCCCTGCACCGCCGCCTCCAGGGGAGCCGCAGCAGCTCACTAGCGCCGAGCGTGCCGCCGCCGTTGCCCGCGCCGGGGCGGCCGTTTCGTCGGTTGAATCTTCAGGGACGGAGAAGCAACCATGGAAACCTGTAGCCACTCCCTACGATTTTTTCTCCATTGTAACCGTACTCGGCACATGATCCAAGACATGCCTTCTACTCCTTTCGACAAGTACAAGTCACGAAAATTATAGGTTAGCTGCTCCATCTCCCGCCTGTTCTTCCAAGACATGATGCATGCCTTCATCTCCAGCCGAATTAGTAATCAGTTTAACCAGATTATTTTTCCTTCCTTCTCATGCTCTCCCTTTGGTGAAAGAACGGGCCATGTGCCACAAAAACAAGACGTGCGCTCTGCGTAGGTCGTCCTATGCGAGTCAAATGTAGGTCCCCTTCTATGCCGTTAGATCTTTATCCAACGTTTATAAATCAGCAATTACCGATTTTTATTTTAGTCTCTGACTTTTTCAGATATAGAATCTGCACTCCATAACAGTCTCACTTAAACGAAGGGGTATATCGCGTTGCTCCCAGACATCTCGATAATTACAGCAAAAATGTCATTGCAACAAATTCACGGGTATCGCAACAAAAATTATCGACCCGTGTACAAAAAAAAGTATTGCAACAAATTGTTTCTAATAAATTTGAAAAATAAGTAATGCTACAAAAAAATAGTTAAACAATATGTTTATTGCATTGCAACAAAAAAGTTCAAACAATTCAACAAAAATCACAACCTATTGCAATAAAAAATCTACATCAATTAAAATTTTGGTAAGTAACAAAATAATTTGTCACCGTTTTAGTTGTAACAAAAATCGTCACCTATTTCAACAAGAAAATAAATCGATAGCAACAAAAAAATTACATGTTTACAACATGTAAAGAGCGCAAAACATACCGTTCCAAATGAATTCTATAAACACATGCATTTCTCCAGAAAAAATCATCCAGAGAAACATTGCAACATCTCGCATGTGCTTTCTCAATGTGTTGTTTGCGAACGTGTTATAAATTTTTAAGACGTACGCAATGTTGGCCGAAAATGGTGAAAACAGTTAGTACATATATGACTACATCTACTTATTTTATTGGGCTGCTAAAAAAGCTGACGTAAAAACTGGGCCAAAAAAATTAAATTTCTACTAAATGGACCTGCGTGTACACATAGGCTGGCCCGAAATGGGCTCGCGTACACATAGGCTGGCCCGAAATGGGCTCGATCCGCTGAAACCAGCAATCGATTCTAGGCGACCTAGCGCTGCGCGCATTAGGTCCGAAAACAAACAAAGCATGGTCACACTTTTTCCTTGAACAAGCCGCAAAGTAGTCTAATTCCGGTATGGGTTGACGCACCAAAAAGGGAGCCAATCCAATGTTGTACCGGTTGGACTGCAACTAATGCTACCTTGTAGCAAAATGGACTTGACTCCATCATATCTCAGCCAAAAAAATTTGCCAACACCTAATTCTAGCCAGACAGCGGTTTTGGAGCTGTGGTTCATTGGATTCAATTGTTGAATCTTCTCAATCGAGCGCAAACTTGGCAATTTGACGATTGACCTCATCCTCTCTGGTCCATATGTTTGCGCCAGAACGACGCGTCTGTCTCTGACCATTCGTTGTCCCGTCCCTTTCCCCACACTGCAGGGTGAGGAGGCAGCGTTAATCTAACCAAAAATAATAATAATCTCGCAAGAAGCCTCCCTGCTCTGCTCCAGTTGCCTCCCTCCCAGTTGCTTGGCATCAGATTCTCTCAACAAGGCATGCACAGCCAACACAGCAGTGACAGCGCACAGCGGCCGCGATGCCAGCTCCACCTTTTTGCTCTCGATTTATCGCTAGTTTCCGCTTCCTTTTTCGTGCCGGTTCTTGTTTAGCTACCAGTTAACCGCCGGCGCTTGCCAAACCCCAGCCACCAACAGCGGTCAGCAGACCCCACTTTCTCCTGCCCATCTTGGCGGTTCTTGAGGTGCCGCTTTCAGTTCTCCACCCTGTGCTTTCGGATTGATTCTTGAGAATTCTTCCTGGAAACAAGCCTCAGTTTTCTCATTGTCTATCTTGGCAAAAAGTTCGTGGGGTTCGATAACTTTGATTGGTCGTGAAGGAAAGAAACTCTCCCCTGAGAAAGGGATTGAGCAAAGTCTTGAGTTGACCGACTTGGTCATGGAGCCGTCGGCTGGGTTCCGGGCCTCTGCCTGGAGCTGTATCAAGTTCTCGCCCTTCTTCTGTGGCCTTCTTCTCCTGGGGATCATCAAAGGTGAGCACAGTGCCTGCTCTAATTATTAATGGTTCACTTTGCTTGGATACTTCTCTTTGCCTGAACTATTTGCATTTCGTCCCATCATGTGGTTGCTTGCTTGTGTGATCACCCCTGTTATATCTTGTATGGATGATTTTTTCATTTTGCGAATGGAAGTGAATGCTTGTTGTACAGATTCCATATTTTGTAACGACCATATGTAGTAGTTTTAGTTTGAACAATGATGGAACCAACACAGTTCAAAGTAGCTGGGTAGGCATATTTTCTCAAATGAAACATGGGCTGTGGTCGAAGCCATTTTTTCTGCTTCAGTTTTTCTATGTATGGATTCATTCATCTTGGAGCTATGTACGATGTAAACTGATTACTGCGAGGTCATTGCAACTGGGAATTCAAGTGGTATAGAAGGAAATACATGCAACTGTGGTATTCGAAGTAAATGACCGCAAGGGTGATCTGAATCTGTTTATTCTATAGACAAAGTGGACATCTTGCTAAACTCTAACGCATAATTAGTTTCATTGTCTGATTTGCGATCCTCATTTGTTAATTTTTTTTCCCATCCAGGTGTTCTGTTTGGCCCATGGACATGGATTATAATGACGATCGGAATTTCTGCACTCGTGCTGGGATTATGGCCTGTGCATGTGATTTGGACATACTACTGCATCATCAGGTAGCGTTCACAGTTTTGTACGAATCTATCTGCAAAGAAAGTATCAAGTAATGAACCTATGTACTTAGATGTGCTGAGTTGCTGACCAGTAATCACCTTTTCTACCAAGGCAGAACCAAGCTGGTGGGACCTGTAGTAAAGCTGCTGCTTCTTATTTCTGCACCTGGGGTTTTAGTCTTGTGGCTGATTGTTGGCATCGTTGGAAGTGTACTTGCTGGGTTTGCGTATGGCTTTCTAGCACCAGTAATGGCCACATTTGATGCAGTCGGGGAAGGAAAAGAACGTCCACTCGTTCATAGTTTTGTGGTATATTTATGATTTTACTTTGCAGTGTCCTACTTCGAAATTGTGCTATTTATATCCCCTCTATTTTCGAAGTTTTGTGTCTACATGCATGTTGTAACCAACAATTAATAATGCAATAATAAGTGGTTTATTTTGTCAAAATTGGTACCATTCGATTATATTCAAAAGCACTTTCTTACGATTGTGTAACAAAATATTGCACACGAAATTTATGTCAAAGTTTAAAAGTGGATTTTCAAAACAAAATGTTTTACATGACGAGCTAAATTGAAATGCAGGATGGAACATGGAGCACTATAACAGGAGGTTGTACAGTAGTCAGAGACCTGAGAGATATGCTATTCCATTCATATTTTTCATTTATGGACGATCTACGTCTTCACGAACCTCCTAATGGAATGCCATTTGAAATAAGGTTTTGCTCTCTTCTTTTGTTCTTCGCTATTTCTCTTGTATCCAAGAAGGTTGAAATTTCTTTGTGTTAGTTTTACTTGGACAAAATTACATGAGTTACTAGGACTAACTTGAGCAGTGCAACAAATTTTACCCTAATTGTATTATATATAATGTTGTAACCATGGAATATGGAACCTTCATATAAGATGCTAACAGCATTATATGTGTCACTGAAATTACTATTGTGTTTATTTGTTATCTGGTGCATTTAGTTTTGTAATGCAGAAACAGTTCAGATAAAGTACAGAATAATGTTTGACCTAAAGCTCCACCTTATCCGAAAATGTTTTACTTAAGATCTTTCATGGAAAAAAGATATGTGAAAGTTTGCCTTGTCAAACAAAATGGCACTATGATGTATACTTAAATACCTTATGTTGATCCCTTTTACTTCTTGAATAATTATATGTAATAAAATAAAATATTAACTCTGCATTTCCCAGAGTGCTTGACATTCCTGGTGCGGTATTTGCTGCCGCATGTGGACTCTTAGTGGATGGAATAATGTTCACAGTAATTGCTTTGTACAAGTTCCCTGTGATGCTTTTCAAAGGATGGAAACGATTGATTGAAGACCTAGTTGGCAGAGAAGGGCCTTTTCTAGAGACAGCATGTGTGCCATTCGCTGGTCTGGCTATTCTTCTCTGGCCATTTGCAGTTTTAGGAGCCTTCCTAGCCTCCATCATCTCCAGTGTTCCTCTAGGTGCATATGCTGCCATTGTGGTTTATCAGGTATAAAAAAGAAACAAACATATTTTTACTTCTTACACCAAGTGTTAGCTGAATTAACCTCTCAGCAGTGAAGTCGTGAGGCTTACTCTTGCAAGCCTTGTTGGTGTGTCAGGAATCATCGCTTTTCATGGGACTATCTTATGCAATATCATCAGTATCCATCTTCGATGAGTATACAAATGATGTACTTGACATGTCACCAGGATCTTGCTTTCCTAGGTATAGATGATGTATTCCATATTTTAGTATCCTCCTTGCGGTGTCCTTGAATAAAACAAATTAACTGAAAATCATGTCTAGGTTTCACTATCGGAAAAATCAAGCTTCCGCAGAAAGTGGTCCGTTATCAAGGCCTGCCTCATTCAAGGACAATCAAGATGGGAAGAAAGCTCCAATTCGTGTTACATCGTTTAAGAGTAGCTTTGAAGAGTTCAATCCATTCAAGGTAATTGGATTTGACAGATTTTTTTTATAATGTGCATAAATTTTGGGGTTTATCATGTATTCTAATATGTTGGGAGTGATGCCTGTTTGGACTTATAAAGGTTACACTATGCTAGTTAATTATGCCCTTGCAATTTTATTTATAAGCAAGCTATAATTCTATTATGTTAAATTTGTTTAGTCTAATAATTTATAATGTTGTTTAGTTGCTAGATCACCTATTTGAAGAGTGTAAGCATCGTGGCGAGGCTCTTGTTGCTGAAGGAGTGATAACTCCGAAAGATATTGAAGAAACAAAATCAGGCAAAGTTGGCAGCGGAGTAATTAATGTTGGTTTGCCAGCATATGTTATTCTTAATGCACTCCTACGGTCTGCAAAGGAAAATTCTGATGGCCTACTTCTAAGTGAGTAGAAATGATTTTCTGCAGTAAAATCAAGAGTTATGGCTTAGCTTGACTTGCCTTATGAAATATGCAGGAGATGGCTGTGAAATAACATCTGACAACAGGCCTAAGAATACAATATTTGATTGGTTCTTCGACCCTCTGATGGTCATCAAAGATCAAATCAAGGCCGATAATTTTACAGAAGAGGAAGAAATGTACCTTCAAAAACGTGTACTGTTGATCAGCGACCCGAAGCGCCTCAAGGCAACTCTTCCCCATTTGCCATCCCTGAATGAGCGAAAACAAGCAGAAATAGATGCATTTGCTCGGAGGTATTTTTGCCCACCACTCTGCCCTATTGGCAAAACAGCAATTACACCTTTTTTTTCTGATTCATTTGATCCTATACAAGATTGCAAGGGATCACAAAGTCAATATCAAGGTACCCGACATCCAAGCGCCGTTTCGACGACCTGGTCAAAGCACTTTCCGAGGAGCTTGAGAGGGCAATGGGTGGCAGCCGATCTGTCAGCGGATCACAGTTTCAAAGGCTGAGGAGCGGCCTCGTTCGAATGCTTAGCCAGAGATCGATGGGAAAAACAACAAGCGCCCGAGGCTTTGATCAAGAGGCGCAGCTTACAAGTGATGCTCGTGATGCATAATATTTCAGAAGAGCAGCGAAGAGAAGATCTCCGTTGTCCATACGTGTTTTCTGAGCTATTTTCACTAACTTTGTACAGATAATTGACACTGATATGTGAGCCTGTATGCTGCAAGCTTGCCATTCTCAGTATATCTCTGAAGAAAGTGAGATATACACTTTTTGTGTAATTCGAGTGTGGGTTATATTGGTGCCTTAACATAGTTTCTGCTAAATAATTTGTGAAGAGAGATATTTTGTTATTTTCCTTCTCATGTCTCACATCTCGGGGGAAGAGTTTTATAACAGAAATCTGCATGGACATGGCATGGAAGAAGAATTGAAGAACCAGACAGGGGAAGAAACAAAATGATGTCCAAATGGCTCAAAGCCTAGGTGTTACCTGGATACCCATCGTCTCTATATTGAGTTTGTAAGGGAAAAGAAGGAATGGCAGCTTGGGAGGAAATTATAATTTGCAAACCAGCCAGATAAACAGAGATGTGAAATAACTATAGAAGCCACTACACAACTTAGTTAATTTCATCTCGAACTTGAGTGCAGCTGGTATTACATTCAGGAATGAAGGATTACAGGTTTGTCCTTCGTTGCCGTGGAAGGAGCAACAACAGTATCGTCATAGCATGATGGGAAGCTAAAATGAGGACAAGAGAGCTAGAAGTGATGGTCCATTACACATGAGGAAGAAATATGGCAAGTCTCAACAATGAACACAGCATCTGAATCATCAATTTGCTTTCTTCTTGGCATCTTTAGCCTGCCCCTTCTTGCGGATCTTGATGCACATGCTGAGGCGTGTACTATCCACGAGCGATTCTGGTAGAAGGGAGATGAGGAACCACATAACAGAGTGAGGCCAGTACGGTGTGCACCTCGGCTCATAGCCAATGTGGCGAATAGCAGCACGAGCATAGGTGTCAGCAGATGGCACAAGGAAGGAAGATCTCCTGATTGATGCCATCTTTGTTGCCACATACAAGGGCACCTGAATAGACCAACAGAGTTAAAGTTAGAGCTTCATACCAAATACAAAGCATTAAAAATCTCTTAACAAACATGCAAGAGAAATAATTCAAATAATTGGCTTCCAATAGACTTCAAAGGATCCTCCAAGGGAAATATGTGATACTGACATGCAAGAGAAATAATTCAAATAATTGGCTTCCAATAGACTTCAAAGGATCCTCCAAGGGAAAAATGTGCAACTCATTTCTTGTTGTAAACTATCTGTATGTTGCTTTGTGCACGGACGAAGCACTTTCATTTAGAGGATTGAATTTCGAATCATAAACTACCAGAGGTGAAGGCATATATAAATCGATAAAATTAAGTACACAAAATTAAGTTGAGGATTGAATTTCGAATGATAAACTACCAGAGGTGAAGGCATGTATAAATCGATAAAAATAAGTACACAAAATTAAGCTGACAACGAGAAAATTACACTTTTCGATTGACAATGCCTTAATTTGCGTTGAGTCGCATCTATATGTAATGCTTGGCATATACCCGTAGCGGTCAGCAAATTTAGAACTAGACAACCAAGCTAATTTTTTGTAACAAACAGTAATTCATTTGAATGTCACAGAGAGTCATCCAAGAGAAGGGAATACTAGTGGTTACCTGGCATTGGACATCGATGCCCTTGCCCTTGTACTCGACGTAGAGGCATCTCGAGAACTGGTCAACGTACCTGAAAAGAAAGAACAGTGAGTAACCTCTCTGCTGTCAATCTAATCACAACTTGTGAATGAATGAAAATATATGCATCCAATTCACAACCGTACATATTTTCACCACAGATCTGAACCTGCTGACGATACATCAAGCAAATGATCCTAAATTTTTGGTACAGCCACAGTTTCCAACTACTTATATGTAGTAAACGCCTAACCCCCAGACTGACACCAGATTCCAGACATGAGTATGACACTAGAACTAACAAGTCACGCCGAAAGTGCTTGCTGTGATTCCCTATCCCAATTCTTCCTAGAATAGTACCAGATCACAACAAACATTTTGCTAAATCAAGTATCTTCAATTGAGTAGGTAAAGTAGTGCCCTCTGCTCACAGGGTTGCTTCTACTACGCCATCTACAAGACCAATGGCACACTATGGTATGTACTAAGCAAATTAAACAGTAGTAATTTCGATAAGCAAAGGCGAGAGAACTCACGCTTTGGTGGCGGCGTAGACGGAGTAGAGCGGATCGGAGGGCACAACTGAGGCAGCACCGGAGCCGATGTTGACGATGGCGCCGCGCTTCCTGTCGACCATTCCTGGGAGCACTGCGTGCGTGACCCGCGTGACGCCCTCGACGTTGACCCGGATCAGGGTCCGCATGAGCTCCTCGTCCACCTCGTGGAAGTAGCGGGCGTACGGGTAGGAGACCCCGGCGTTGTTGACGAGCACACCGACGTCGAGGCCCCGGATGCTCTCCTTGAGCGCCTCCACCCCGGCGGCGAGCCCCTCGCCCGCGAAGTCGAGGACGAAGGTGCGGACCTCGGTCTTGGGGTACTTGGCCTTGATCTCCTCGGAGACCGCGGTGAGCTTGTCCGGGTTGCGGCCGACGAGCACGAGGCTGAGGCCGGAGGCGGCGAGGCGGAAGGCGATGGCGCGGCCGATGCCGTCGGTGGAGCCGGTGACGACGGCCCAGGGCCCGTAGCGGCGGCGCAAGGGCTTGCCGGGGCGGAGGAAGGCGGCGTATACCCAGAGAGCGAAGCGCAGGGCGGCGCTGACGGCGACGAGGAGGCCGACGGTGGCCAGGGCAAGCGCCCACCACGGCTGCGCGCGGAGGAACTCGACGTGGGCGCACGTGCCGGCCATGGTGCTCGCTGGGTTGGGGGAGGAGTTGCCGATGCGGTGCGGAGCGGAGAGAGAGTTATAGCGGGGCGGGGCGGGGCGGGTCGGCTGGATCTTGATGGGGTTGGTGGAGCCGGTGCACCAGTCGAACGCTCAGCCATAAAACCAAATACAGATGCACGTCGTGTCGGGCCCAAATTCCTGCTCCGAGTGAACGTTCGTTCTTCCAATTCAAATTTAATACTCGTACTAGCCTTACCAGGATGGATTTCAAATATGAACTTCAGTTAAGAAGAAAATCGCTTTTGCAGTCTGATTAGCCCAGTGTTAAAATAATCTTCCGTCCGTGAGTGGAGGATGTGTATCGTCCTTGTCTCAACTCAAAGTAGGTCCAACAGATTTGGTCCAGATGATCTCATCTTTGCTTCTGGGTATATAACTAACAAAAAGCATGATCTTGGAACACCATTTGCCGCTCCGGATGGCACCCACCGGGTTCGGGGCCGGGTCGGCGTCCCCCATACCCGCCCCATTTAACTTGTCGGGTCTCATTTCTTACCATACCCACGACCCGACCGGGTTCGGGGCCCCAACGGGTACCCATTTAAGAAGCGACACCGACACATGCGGAGAATAAAACAATGGAATATTAAGACGAGGTTGGTGGAAATAGACACGTGTGTACGTGTGTTGTCTTCGGGATTCCAGATTCCAACGCGTCCATGTGATGAGTGAGTTTTGTGGTCCATAGCTCGTGGACGTGTGGTTAGGCATAGCATTATTAGGGATATGATTAGCACTTAGAGCGGGTCTGCGGGTATGCGGGTACGGGTTTGCCACCCCCATACCCGCCCCACTAGACCTGGCGGGTCGAACATTTTACTAAACCCTCCCCATTTAAGGCGGGTACCCGGCGGGTTTGCGGGTTTCGGGGCCCCATTGCCATCCGTATTTGCCGCCCTAAGAGCAACTCTAACAAAACCCCTAAAAGGGACGGAACTGGGAAAGTTCCGATGGCTTTAGTGGTTGGGCTCTGTTTTTGCGTCGTGGCATCGACTCAAAACCTGTCCAACCTGAAAACGCCTTACCAAACCCCCCCCCCCCCCAAAAAAAAATCTCCCCTCCAGCCGTTAGTACGTACGGGCTCCCGAGCCATTCTCGGGTCAATCCGATTTGGAACCTAGCCGCCTCTACCGCAATTGCTCATCGTCGTGCTTAGCTCCGGTGATCGATTCATCCCTCCCCCCCCCCCTCCCCGATAAGGGTTGGCCCAATCTTCTCGATGAACTCTCACTGATAACTTGAATTGATAACTCGTGTCTCATTGAAAACTCTCTGACTGATCCCTGATGCGAATGCAACACTTTGCAACCCAATGGATATTCTCAACTCCGCAAGCTTGCACAACGTAGCCACCGATTATGAGGTGGTTCTGTACCGTCTTATTCCTAGTGGAACAGCAGGTAGCACGCAATTTTGCAATGGTAACAATACTTTCAGATGAATGCTTACAAGGAGCAATTCAAATCCAAAGGTTCTAGGGTTTATGTTTAACGTAGTCTGCCCCTCTAATCCGCAGCTCCTAGCTTATATGAGGGGGTATGGGTGCGGCCACAAGAGTCTTTGCGCAAGCACCCCTACTCCAACTCGGTTTGGACTCAATTGTTTGGGTTGGACTCAACCAATCCGAGCATACTTGATACAAACCGACCCCAAAGGGGTTCGGCCACTTTGGACACGCAGACCCACTCCTATAATGCGCAATAACATTGTGTTATGCGCCCTAACACCCTCCATGTGCTGCCTCCCTCTCCTTCCTTAAGCACATGTTGTTTTCCAGCTGTTGGGTCTTGTTTTCCACCATGTACATGTTGTTTTCACCAAGTGTAGACTTGTTTTCCAGTAGCTCCCCTCTTGCTTTCAACTTGTACATGTTGTTTTCACCAAGTGTTATCTTGTTTTCCATCTTATCTTCCTTGTTTTCTATCTCCTCTTGATGTTCTCCTCCAAGTGTGTTTGCGTTATGAATAAACCTGATCATACATAAATGCATAGATTTAGGTAGTATAAAATTCTCACAATTATAAACATCATATTCCAATAGGAGTGAATTCACATGGTGTTCTAATAGCTTGGTCCTTGATCTTGTCATTGGTCCAAGTCTCACATCATTATCTTGAGCAGCAACATTATCATGTGTATCAATAGGTGAAGAGCTAGGCATGTCCTCATCATCCTCCCTCCCCCCTTGAAAAGGCGTCGACCTCGACGCAGCAAGGTCATCTCCATAGTATGGTGTCAAATCAATCACATTAAAATAATTGCTAACACCAAACTCATCAGCTGGAAGGTCTATCTTGTATGCATTATCATTGATCCTCGAAATAACTCTATATGGACCAGCACCTCTAGGCATCAATTTGGACTTGCGCAATGTGGGAAACCTATCCTTGCAAAAATGAACCCACACCATGTCTCCTGGCTGAAATATCGCCTCTTTCCTCTTCTTATTAACTTTTTCAGCCACATGTCTTCCCTTCTTCTATATAGCTTCTTTTGTTTTCTCATGGATTTTTCTCACAAATTCAGCTCTTTTTTATGCCTCCATGTTTACTCTCTCTTGTATGGGAAGTGGCAGCAAATCAAGTGGTGTTATTGGTTTGAAACCATACACCACCTCAAACGGGCATAACTGAGTAGTGGAGTGCACAACCCTATTATAAGCAAACTCAACATGAGGCAAGCACTCTTCCCACTCCCGCAGATTTTTCTTGATCATGGCTCGCAACAATGTAGATAATGTGTGATTCACCACCTCCATTTGTCCATCGGTTTGGGGGTGACAAGTAGTAGAAAACAACAACTTTGTCCCCAGTTTCCCTCATAGTGTTTTCCAGAAATAGCTCATAAACTTCACATCATGATCAGAAACAATAGTCTTGGGTACTCCATGTAATCTCACTATGTCCCTGAAAAACAGATTAGCAATATGCGACGCAACGTCTCTCTTTTGGCATTCAATAAAGTGTGACATTTTAGAAAACCTATCCACTATCACAAATATAGAATCATGTCCTCTTTTAGTCCTTGGCAATCCTAACACAAAATCCATACTAATATCTTCCCAAGGTGTAGTAGGTGCAGTAAGAGGAGTATACAAACCATGAGGCTTCAATTTTGATTTAGCTTTGTTGCAAGTGATGCAACATTGCACAAACTGATGTCTATGCACGCTTCTATTCTTGTAGACAGTGTTGGACTTCCAACTGCAGAGGTTTGTAGAACAGCAGCAAGTTTCCCTTAAGTGGATCACCCAAGGTTTATCGAACTCGGCGAGGTAGAGGTCAAAGATATCCCTCTCAAGCAACTCTGCAATTAAGATACAAGAAGTCTCTTGTGTCCCCAACACACCCAATATACTTGTCAGGTATATAGGTGCACTAGTTCGGCGAAGAGATAGTGAAATGCGAGTAATATGGATGGTTATAAGTAATAATAGCAATCTGAAATAAATATGGCAGCAAGCAAACATGTAGCAGAACAGGCGGAAAACGGTGTTTCAATGCTTGGAAACAAGGCCTAGGGATCCTACTTTCACTAGTGGACACTCTCAACAATGATCACATATTGAATAACTAAGTATCTTCTCTTTACTATGCTACTCTTAACCCTCTTCGGTTGGATAACGAACACTAATCATTGCGTAGGGCTACAAAAAACATTCCTTAAAGTAAGCATTCTCATGTCTAGTTAACCCCACGTTGTCACTATGAGCGTCCTAGAAGGTACTAGACAAACACCACAATTCATAGAAGAGACACACACGATGTGCACACTGTCACCTTCACACCGCGGGACAAGGTGACTCCAAAGTTCATATTAATAAAACACTTGAGTAGCACAAGATGAAGAGTAACATCTACTTATTCAACTAGATTACAAAGCTCACGATCACATATAGATCACACCATGGGAGAGAGAGATGAACCACATAGCTACCGGTAGAGCTCTCAGCCTCGAGGGAGAACTACTCCCTCCTCATCATAGGAGACAGCAACGACGATGGAGATGGCGGTGGAGTCGATGGAGATGGCTTTCGGGGGGGCACTTCCCCGTCCCGGCAGGGTGCCAGAACAGAGGACTGTCCCCCGAAACTTGGGTTGACGATGACGGCGGCTGCAGAAGGTTTCATGTAATTTCGCCGATTCTTCTAGGTTTTTCCCTCGGGGAGTATATATAGGCGAAAGGGCGATGGCGGTGGGCGCCCGAGGGGCCCACACCACCTCTCGGCGCGGCCAGGGGCCTACCCGCGCCCATGCATGGTGTGGGGGCTTCGAGGCCCCCCTCCGGGTCTCCTTTGGACTTCTGGAAGCCTCCGGGGGAAATAGGAACTTCGGGATTCGTGGGGTCCAATTCCGAGAATATTTCCAGAACAACTTTTCTGAAATAAAAAACAACAGAAAACATGGAACTGGCACTTGGCATCTTGTTAATAGGTTAGTCCCGAAAAATGTAAGAAAATGTAGGAAAACATACGGAAAACATGTAGCAATTGGCATAATATCAACATGGAACATCATAAATTATAGATATGTTGGAGACGTATCACAAACCTATACACATCACGCCTCATGTGTGTCCAATAAAAATTGTCCGCTAACATAAGCAATGTTTTCTCTCGTCCAAAGTGTCCCATCAATCCTCCACTATGAGATTCCTGCAATAAGAACAAACACAATGAACACTCGGGAATACACAATTTGTTATCTCTAAACAAAAACCCATCATGTATGTGATATTTTTACCATGCCTTAACAGTAGTACATTTAGCAAATGGCATAGAAAATTCATTATCCTCAGCATATAATTCTTTAATACCCTCAAACCCGAAACTTGCACTTCTAATTTTGTGAGTAACATATTTTTCCTTGACAAAGCATCATCAACTATGTTATCCAATCCCTTTTATGCTTAATGATGTATGGAAAAGATTCTACGAACTCTACCCATTAAGCATGTCTTCTATTAAAATTAGATTGGCTCTTTAAGAATTTTAAAGCTTCATGATCAGAATGTATAATGAACTCTTTAGGCCACAAATAATGTTTACATACTTCTAAAACTCTCACAAGGGCATATAATTCAATTTAATTGAGAACCATGATCTGATACCAAGATGATAAGGGGTGGACCAATCTTCTCGATGAACTCTGACTGATAACTTGAATTGATAACTCGTGTCTCACTACAAACTCTCCGGCTGATCCCTGATGCCAATGCAACAGTTTGCAACCCAGTGGATATTCTCAACTCCACACGCTTGCACAACGTAGCCACCGACTACGAGGTGGTCCTGTACTGTCTTATTCCCAGTGGAACAGCAGGTAGCACACAATTTTGCAATGGTAACAATACTTTCGGATGAATGCTTACAAGGAGCAATTCGAATCCAAAGGTTTTAGGGTTTATGTTTAACATAGTCTGCCCCTCTAATCCGCGGCTCCTAGCTTATATATGGGGGTATGGGTGCCGCCGCAAGAGTCCTTGCGCAAGCATCCCTACTCCAACTTGGTTTGGACTCAATTGTTTGGGTTGGACTCAACCAATCCGACCATACTTGATACAAACCGACCCAAAGGGGTTCGGCCACTTTGGACACGCAGGCCCACTCCTATAATGCGCAATAACATTGTGTTATGCTCCCTAACACCCTCCATGTGTTGCCTCCCTCTCCTCCCTCAAGCACATGTTGTTTTCCAGCTGTTGGGTCTTGTTTTCCACCATGTACATGTTGTTTTCACCAAGTGTAGACTTGTTTTCCAGCAGCTCCCCTCTTGCTTTCAACTTGTACATGTTGTTTTCACCAAGTGTTATCTTGTTTTCCAGCCGCTCTTCCTTGTTTTCCAGCTCCTCTTGATGTTCCCTTCCAAGTGTGTTTGTGTTATGAATAAACCTGATCATACATAAATGCATAGATTTAGGTAGTATAAAATTCTCACAATTATAAACATCATATTCCAATAGGAGTGAATTCACCTGTTGTTCTAATAGCTTGGTCCTTGATCTTTTCATTGGTCCAAGTCTCACACTATTATCTTTAGCAGCAACATTATCATGTGTATCAATAGGTGAAGAGCTAGGGATGTCCTCATCACCCCACCCCACCCCCCACCCCCCGCGCCGCTGCTGGATTTCCACAATGGAGCCAACGGCTGTAATGGATCACCCCTCCCCTCCCCACAGCCAGCGACAGGGGTCGTGCCTCGCATCGACGAGCATAGCTTCATCCACGACGAGCCTGGAACCGGGCACCGCCGGAGTAGTCCCACTGCGGTCAACAGAGACGGTGCTGCGGGCCCTCTGGGAGTACAGCTCCGGCGACGTGGCCAACGAGCAGGGCCCTATGGCCCTCGTGGAGACCAAGGAGGACCTCCTCTAGCTCGGGATCCAGAAGAGCCTCCAGCAAAAGCGGAGGCAGGCGATTCGGTGCTGCCGCTACCAGCGCCGCCTCGATGACTAAAACGAGCGGCAACTGCAGCACGGCCTCCGTGCGGACAAGGAGATGCAGGAGAAGAAGCTCAAGTGGGACTCCATTGCGGCGGCCCAGTTCCAGCAGCAAGCCGCCTCCTCCAGCTGCTCCTCATCCGACGACGATGACGACTCCAGTGAGGCATGAAGACGACACGACGGAGGGAAGAAGAAGTCCCAGCGAAGAAGTCGGGCATTTTTTCCTAGTACATGTAGGGTGCGGCGATGAACCCTTGTGCTCGATTTTCAGTTCCAGTTTACGGGGTCTGCTACGATCTCCTACCGCACGAAATGAAAACCGTGTTTTCAGTTCGGCATTTACGGGTTCTATTAGAGATGCTCTAACAAGCTTGGTGGCCTTGGGGTGATGCATCTTGAAAAAAAACTTCTCCTATTCGCCTACAATGGCTTTGACTTTATTGGGTGTTGTAGGCTTTGACTTTATTGGGTGGACGATTCCAAAGATTGGATCATACTTGGAAACCCTTGCAATGAATAAGATAGACATCTCTTTGCGGCGGCCACGGAGGTCACGGTGAGAGACGGTAAAAGGACTCTTTTATGAAAATTCTCATGGCATCTTGGTCAACGGCCGATGGATATTGTCCCAAAAATCTATAGCATTGCCAAGAAGATGATGGAATCTACTCCGTCTCCCCAACCTACAAGATGCAATACGAGGGCCTCGTTGCCACTAACATGAAACAAAAAATTGGAAGACTCCCCCCCTAAATGCAAGATCTTCGCTTGGCTTGTTTTACAAAATAAGATTTGGACCTTAGATCGTCTTCAAATAAGAGGTTGGAAAAATTGTGGAGAGTGCCCCTATGCAACCACACTCAAGAAACTGCGGCTCATATCATCTTCAAATTTTGTTTTGCTACTAAATTTGAACGACCTTTCTAGATTGGTGTGGTCTACATGACCCCCCTCCCTCTCACTGCCCCTCACAATGGATCAATGAGGTTAAAGTGAAAGATTGGTGGTCAAATCTTGTTTTGTCAAATGGAAAACATCGCAAAGCATTGGCCTCCTTGGCTATGCTCATCTTTGGGACGGTTTGAAATGAAAGAAATGGTAGAGTTTTTCACCACCATGTAACTCCAACTAATGTTATCATCGCCAAGATCAGAGAGGAAGCAAAATTTTGGGCGGGGATAAGTTCTTGCCTTCTTGGTAATGTAATGCCGGGAGAGTAGGGTTTTTGTAGAAGTTATAGGTTGTGTTCTAGGCATTGATCTTCGAACATATTTACTTCTCTATTAATGAAAATGGTAAATCTTTTGGCTTGTTTTAAAAAAAAAATCAGCCCAACTAGTTTGGGCTAAACCTAGACAAATTTTGGGGGGTCGGCTTCTCCACAGAGCTTCTTGGAGAACCCTCTAAAAGAATTAGTTCTAAGCTATGTTAGCTGCGCCTTAATCTTTGTAATAAAAACAGAAGCTCTCGTTTCAAAAAAAAAAAATCTTCCAATTAAAAAAGATCTCTTGTTTTGTCCTTCTTGGTGTAGTTGCATTTTGCTGCTCTTATCATAAAGGCATGATGAATGATGTTACAAAACCTAATCACAATGTTTCATGGTGAATGAAACCGGGAATCCTTATCCATGTTGCTCTTAAAAAATCATCGTTTTTCTTTTTGAGGGTTTTTGTTTTCTTTTTATGACAATTTATCGTAATACCAAACATCAATGTTTCCGTAAATTCTAACCAAGTCAGTAGGCAGATTTGAGTTTGTCCGCTATAATCCTCAAACGTTGTTCAACACGCACACTCTTGTGGCAATGCCCTTTGACCGGGGAAATCTATATAGCCTCATAGGTGTAGATGCACCCACTACTCAAAAATAAAATTTTAAAATATCAAAAAATTCTAAACAAAAATTTCATATATATACAATTATGTTACCACAAGAAGTTTCCCAAAAAACAAATACTCCCTTGTCTCGTATTAATTGTTTTAAACTTGGACAAAAGCAGATGCACCTAGACATATTTTAGTGTTAGATACATCTACGTTTGTCCAATTTTGAGACAATTAATATGAGACGGAGGGAGCACATTTTTGCGTGGCATGTGCAAAAAAAGACAAATTTCGGTGCTTCAAATGACTTTTCACGAGACATTTTTTAAAATCTTTTTTCACAGCCCACAAATTTTTTTCACTTTTTATTGTGCTAACATAAAATGTCCTGATACGTATCCGAATTTCTATTTTTTTATTTTTTTTTAAAGTATTTAAAATGCATTTCCCATAACAGTGTCAAAACATCGTGTCCCTTTCACTGTACTATATTGTTTTCTCCCGGACCGCCCTACCTAAAATTTCCCGGGGAGAAGGGCAGGAAAACATAAAGTAAGGGCATCTCCAGCCGTTGCGCCCCCCCAGGGCCCAAAACGCCGCCGTTTTGGTGCCGCCGCGGCGCTAAACGGCGCTATTCTGGAACCTGGGGGGGCTCGTTTCCCAGTCGCGTCCCGAGCCCAACAAATCGGCCCAAACAAACGCAGTTGAAAACTAGTCGAAATTTTATTGAAATTTGAAACTGCGTACATATTCGGCGCGATTTGAAAGCTAAAACGATAAATTTAAACTAAAAACAGCGGATACTACGCGATGACTACGCCTACGTCTACGCTTCGTCGTCTTCGTCGTGGCGGTGCTGGTTGGAGGGTCCAGCGCCGTCCTGGCTCGCCGCGGCGAGACGGCGCTGCTCCGCCCGCTCCGCTCGGGCCTGCAGGCGCAGCCGGTGCAGCTGCGCCTGCTCAGAGGGCGGGCGGTTGCGCCGCCGCTCACCCTGCAGCGCTAGCTCACGCTGCGCCTCGTAGAGGGCGATGACGCCCTCCTGCTCGACGGAGGCAGCCCGCCGGGCCATCTGGCGGCGCACCTCTCGCGCCGCCTCCTCCCGCTGGTGCGTCTCCAGGGAGGCTCGAACTGCGGCTGCTTCCGCCGCCGCCGCAGCCTGCTCGAGGACGCCGCGCACCTTGCGGTACGAGTCCTCGTTCTGCGAGGTCTCGAAGGAGTGCAGCCCGGCGTGCTGCTCGGGCCACACCGGCTGCCTCCTCACCTCGCGCCTCCAGTGGCGGGCAGCCCGCCGTGCTTCGCGCGCCTCGTCGTGCTCGGGAGGCTGCTCCGGCGCCACCACCTGCGGCTCCGGTGCAGCTTGCTGCGCTGGCTGTAGCTCGTCGTCGCTGTTGGGCCACGCCTCCCAGTGGTTGTCCATTGCGGCGGGGTTCGAAGGTGGAGAAAAGAACGGCGAGGAGGGGTCGAGAATGGCGTACGGGGAGGGCGCGGCCACCGTTTTTATAGCCTGGCTGGGCCAGTCGCCGCGCCGCGCGTGTCGCCGCTGCCGCACCGCCATTAATCCGGTGGACTTTGACTGGCCACGCGTGTCGCCGCTGCATGCACTGGCCGCCGCCTCCGGCAGCCTTTGACGGCGCGGGCGCCGAGAAGGAAGTCACGGGCGGGGGTTTCCGTTCCCGCGCTTTTTCCCGGCGCGTCACTGACAGCGTTGGCCCGCCCGCGCGGCCTCGCAGTTTTGCCCCCCCAGGCCGAACCCAGCGGGCTGGGTTCGGCCTGGGTGCCGCGGCGCCAAATAGCGCCGAAACGGCGCTATTTGGGCCTCTGGGGGGGCGAGTGGTGAAGAAGCGGCGCTATTCGCCGCTTCCGCCGCGAAAAAAGCCCCCTGGGGGGGCTCTGGGGGGGGACGGCTGGAGATGCCCTAAGCCCGTCGTGATATCTTGACTGGATTGGATGATGGTGACGGGAATTCAAAGTCAAGGCGATAGCCCGAGAAGGCAATCTTTACATGGCACAGGCCGCAGAAGCATGGCATAAGGCAGTGGCACGCGCACCGTCGGGACGAAATCTAGCCGCGGTGGAGGCAGAGCCACGCAGTTTTGCTGCGCCACACTCTTTGCACAGGATGGAAACACATGTTTGGTATGGTTCCATCGATAGTGGACATGCCATCGTCCTGTTTTGTTACTCGCAAAACAAGAAATCTTACGTCCTTGCTATCTAAACTTGGTGGATCATCAGTAGTGCTACGAGACACAGAAGGTGTCAGCATCCAGAATCGTTCACCTACTGTATATAGCTAGAGAAGGAAATACGGAGTAGTACTAGTAAAGAACGCTGCACATCGAAGGCGTTTCCACGGGACGGGATGGAAAGGAAAGGAGCGGTGGAGTGGTGGTTCGTGAATGCGATGGCGACGGGGGGGTTTTGGGTTCGGGTCGGGGGCGTTGGGGGTTTGATGAGCTGAAATTAAGAAGGCAGGCGGTGTATGCACGAACCTCCAACTTCTGCCAACTCCTCCTGAGCAAGCAGCTTGAAGTGAAATGGGCACGGCGGATCCCCGAGCAGAGCTGCCAGTGCGGGCGCGGAGCACTGAGCATAAAGGCGGGACTGGGCATAATAATTCATAAAGACGCAATTAATCTGGGCGGATGGAGGGCGACGCCGCGGCGGCGACGGAGGGAGCCGGGCTTGAATGCTTGGCAGCTGGAACAGTGGTATGGAAAAGGACCCTCGCCACACGGCCCCAGGGTGAACTGGGTGCTGGCTGCCTGTATGGAAAAGCATCTCCACGACTGTTGACCGAAGACCTCTAAAAAAATTGTTGGACGGGTAATCAACCAATTTCATGCACCTCTACTGTTTGAATTTTGTCATCTGAAACGAGAACATGAACACCAAGATTCAAGGAACAGAAAAGCAAGTGAAATTGCTCCAAGACGAGTTACATAGCACATGCCCTGTTACTTTCCAACACCTGATGCAACCAACCAACCAACCGCATGCATACCATGCATCTCCTTGCTTGATGTCTCTTAACACAAAAGTTCCTTGCTTGAGTTCTTACATTCCTACTACGATGTTAATCTGCCAAAATACGCCATGCGACGCCTACGAGCTGTCACACTGTACACACAGATGTATGCAGCAAGTACCACATCACCGTCAAAAGTTTCCAGCTAGACAGGAGCGTGTTCCTTGATCACGCATCTACAAAATTGTTAGGGGAAAACAGGTGTCAGCTAAATGTTGCTTGGGGATTAAAATCTGAAAGTGTTCAGATGAAAGTTTTACCAATGAGCGAGAGCCCGGCAATGTCCTCATTTCCTTGTGATCTGAACATGGTACACTAGCTCATCTTCGTCCAGGTCCTTCAACAGCACGCAGATATCTCCTGTCCGAAGCTCGTTTGCTGCCACGAAAGGCTTCCAGCCTCTGGTGAATCCCACGAATACGGGGTTCTCGTGGTAAAACACGGGCCATAGTCTCTTCATAGGATCCTTGAGCATTACGACATTTCGGTCTAGCCTCCCTTTTCGCCGGAGAGCATTTGGGAGTGAGGTGGGTAATAACTAACCAAGATAGCAAAACAAGAGGTTAACAATAGAACTATTAGTGAGCAGCTGAATCGGGTCAACTAAGACTTCAATCACAATAATAATAATAACTTCAAAGTCTCAAACACACGAGGATGACAGTGTTCGTGTAAGTCATAGTACTAACATTTAGAAAAACGAGATCTGATGATCATACTAACTTGTGGTACTGGTTAGTATTAGTTCGCCACACTTGTTAAGGCTCTCATTTGATGATCATACCAGCAAAAGAAAGAAAGCTTCCATTTTCTACATAAAACAAGGAGCTATCTCTATGGTCCAAATAGTAATACATGTTTCCACCTGCACCACTTGTTCACCCTGGACCATCAACTATGGACTCACACATTGTAAGCTACAGACATTCACAAATTATTTAAGAGTCAATAGATGAATCTATAAAATATTCAAACTACAGATATACGTTTTCAACTGAAGAAGAATGAGATGTACAGATAAGGAAGTGAATTGCGAGGTTTTAAGGTGTACTATTAAATATTCTGAGAAATCTAATAGAGCTAATAGATAATCACTCTGTCCTTTACAACATCTAAGGCCTGGTCGTTGATACAGCACCAAGAATTCTGAATCTGATGCAGCAAGTCAGGGTGAAAATCCGAAGAAATGGTCTTTTTCTTTGCGCCTAATAGACACCCCATAGGAGTATGCGGTCAACTTTGGCCATTAATTCATTTTGAAGTCGATTAGTACAGCAAACACATGAAAGTTTCCCTAAAGAAATGTTACAGATCTAATCATCTAATGATTGTGCTTTTAGCCTTTTCAGTGATCGAACTTATATAGTGCTGGTTGTTCATGGCCTCGTGGGTTGTACAACACTTGTGCCTTGCCACACATTTATAAAGCACAGGCCGAAATCCGTGAAACTAAGGCATAACTTTTTAATGTTAACTTCCTGCACAAACCTAACATACAAATATGTAACTGCAATATTGATATGAAGTAGAGTAGATAATATTTCAAAGGCATTTACAATTTAAATGTTTCTTATTTTGCAAGTCATATTTATTGCCACATATTTATAAAGCACAGACCAAAACCAGTGAAATTAAGGCATAACTTTTTAATGTTAACTTCCTGCACAAACCTAACAACATACGAATATGTAACTGCACAATATTGATGTGAAGTAGAGTAGATAATTTTTCGAAGGAATTTACAATTTAAAGGTTTCTTATTTTGCAAGTCGTATTTATTGCGCAAAGAGAAAACATCATGAAAGTAATAAAAAAATAATAGTGAAACTGCAAAAGAAGACTATATGGTGTCTACAGAACTCACAAGCCATGTCTGGGTGGTAGAAGGGATGCAGAATTGCAAGTTGGTCTTTAGTACAGAATGATTATCTAACTCCAAAACTTCAATCTTGACAGGCAGCAAAACCGCTTGGGTCACATGATGACTATCCTTCCTATCTTCCTGGTTGAAGGAATGATGTTCTGCACAGGTAAAATGTGAACGTCCAATCTGGTATGCTTATCCAATTGGCAAGCCTATCTGATTTTACACTCATTTTACACAAGAAAAAAAGGTATAAGCAGTTCACCTGACGGACATGCAACTGCATGGTTGGCACGTACAGGACCGTTGTTCAGTTGTTGTCTACAAGAAATGCTACCCATGGGTTCAAACTGGTCCATTTGTGTTTTAGGTTGAACAGTAGGTCCTACAAAACAAACAAGAATATATATATATATATCAGATAGGATCTTAATTTTCCATTAAAAAATAATACAAGAACAATGAAATTTTATAAAAAGCTGTAGCAACCACAGTAAATTATGACAAAAATGGCACCCTTTCACCTTTTCCATTGACAAGAAGATCGATCTCTGTCTTGATATGTGTAGATTTAGATATCTTGCCAGGAGTTTGTTGCACACAGGAGTGAGTACCAGCATACCTTCGTGACGATTGTTCAACAAGGTTTACTCCCGTTGCACTACAGTTACCAACCAATTTATCATCAGTTTTCAGTTGTTTTTCAGGTCTAATCAGTCCAGTGACATCAAGAGCTGCTCGACCGGCATACCCTTGTAAGGATTGTCCAAAAGAATTCACTCCCATTGAACTACAATTGCTGACCAATTTGTCCTCCGTTTTCACTAGTTTTTCAGGTTTAATCAATCCAGTACCATCAAGAGCTGCCTGGCCACTCCCAATAGTCTTCTTCCACTTCTCCAAGGATTGTTCAAAAGAATTTACTCCCACTGAACTAACATTGTGGACCAATCTCTCCTCAGTTTTCGGTAGTTTTTCAGGTTTAATCAGTACAGTGCCATCAAGAGCTGCTCGGCCGCTCACAGTAACCTTGTTCCATTTCTCCAAGGATGGAGAACCTCCTTGTAATGATTGTTCAAAAGAATTTCCTCCCACTGAACTAAAATTGTGGACCAATTTCTCCTCAGTTTTTAGCAGTTTTTCAGGTTTGACCGGTAAAGTGCCATCTAGAGCTGCTCGGCCACTTACAGTAGCCTTCTTCCATTTCTCCAAGGATGCAGAACCTCCTGGAGCTTCATATTTGCTGCAAACGTTTCCATTGGCATCCATCTTGCTATTGTTAGGAGATATTTCCAAAGCTGTAGTACATTCTAACTGAACTGTATTTCCTTCTTGTTTCCTTCTCAAGTCTTTATTTGAATCCTGTATTTCTGTACATTTTGTTGGAATAGCGATCTCTGGCTCAGATCCTTTTGTCATGCCTGTATCTTCTATGTGGGGAGGAAATATTGTTGCCTCCACCACATCATCCTTTTCTTGTGCCAAGGGAGATGCGTCAGTCACTGGATGATTTCAGACCTTATTGTTTCTTCTGTGCTGCAAACTGATGAAATACAGGTTGTTTTGCACTCTCCAGCGGCCAAAGTTCCCTCCGTGTTATCTAGAGCAATTGAGGGTCCACACAAAGCCCCACTCGCACCTCCTTTAGGGTTTCTTCTGTATTAGCAGTCACATAATGCATTTCTGAAGCCGCGTGCAATGTCTTTAGCTTCTCTGTATCCTCATTTTCTTGTGTTAAAGGAGCCTCATCATCAGCAATTAGAATAATTTCAGAGCTCTTTGTGCCTTTGGTCCAAGTTTGAATTATAGCGTTTGATGTCTGCTTCCCATTGTCCAAATATCCATCCTTGTCAGATAGCGCTATCGGGGATACATGTTCAACCCAACTTACTACTCTGTTAGGATCTTCTTTTGAATTTACAGCCACTGGACGTGCTCCTGAAACTGCATTCATAGATTTAGCGCCATCCGTTTCATCAGGTGGATGACACCCTTTCTGTTTCTTCCCACCTTGCATTTCAACACTGAAACATAATCTTTCACAAGAATCCATACCAAAGACCCGCACAGAAAAATGTAACCTAGCAGTGTACTCAAACAAGAGGACGTCTCCCAACTTAATCGAATGGTCTGAAACAAAACTGTCCCACCCCTCACGAAAAGCTAGATAACCATCTACCACCGATAGTCTGACACTTGAAAAATTCCCCTCTGAGTCTTGAAGACTTACACGACGATTAGTGAAATCTTTCAATTTGGGTTCAACCGCTGGTGGTATCAACTGCACAACAGTGAATGTAATGAAACATATTCATAACGGTACATACAAAGAAGAGAAGAATTATAGAAGAGGGGAGTAAAGATCATAATATGAACCAGAGCAAATGCTTCTTAAAGCTGATCACATGATAAAAACAGATGATGAGCAAAATTAATGGCATTACGACTTAGTCAGACATGAAAACTAATTAGAAACCTACACATACCAGGAATTCCTTGAAATTGTTGTTGTACACAAACTTGATGAATGCGAATATCACATTCCTCTGCTCCTTGTGACCACTTTGCACCTTCTGCTCCTTGTTATAGCCCTGCGTTGTGTTCTTCATCTTCCATCTGTCACCACTCCATGCGTTCTCACCCTTGTCCTCGGTTCGCATTTTCTTGCTCTTATCAAATATCTCGGCTGTCTTCTTCCTTTTGTTCTCCTTCTTGCTATCGATCATCATCTGAGTTTTGTTTTCCTTGGACAGATCGAGTGGTGTATTCTTCTTCTTTTTCTTCATTTCATTTTTCTGCATCTCATTATTGTTGAACAGGTGTGGCTTGCTCCGCCCTTTATGCTGGACATAATCATAAACCCGTTTCTTGTTTTCACCATTGTGACTGCTCAGATGTTTGTTTTTCTTTTTATGCCTCTCACAGTACTTATTATTGCTGTGCATGCTCTTCCTCTTATCCTTGTGATGATCACAACTAAACTTCTTTTCAGCGCTGTGAGTGCACGGCATTTTCCTGCTCTTCTCCTTCAAAGAGTCCTTATTCTTGTCGAGTGGGAGCAGCGTGCTCCTCCTCTTATCCTTGTCATGATCACCAATCTGAATCTTGTGCTCACTGCCATGACTGCTCGATTTCTTATTCTTTCTATACTTGGTCTTATCGTCATGTATCCTCTTCTCACCCTTGTTTTTCGCCTTCTCGTGTAACACATCCACATCCTCCTTCTCGAGGCTGATCCGCAATTTCCTTCTCTTCTCCAAGACTGCAGCTGGTGCCTTCCATTTCTTCTTCTTGTCACCGTCCAACATCTTCCTCTCCTCCTCATCCTCTTCCTCCTCGTCTTCCTCCTCTTCCTCATCGTCCTCCTCCTCCTCCTCATAGTTGTTCAATTTCCTCTTATCCTCCTTCTTGTTCTTCCCCTTAATATCATGGCTCCTGAGCCGGTCCAGGCATGCCAGCTCAGAAACACCACCATTTATCATCTTTCTTCTCCTGCACAAAAAAATCAACAACACAAAAGCCCCTTAATCACCTTGAACCTCAGAGAATCAACACAGGTGGAGTGGAGGTAATGAACTTATGATACTAGCCAGTAGCAAAACCCTCGATAATTCCTCGGAGATTTGGTAAAATGCCGAGTGTTAACTTCCCAATTGCTCCAAAACAAAAAGGACCGGGTATTTTGCAGTGCCCCATGTGCCCGTTTCAATATTTTATTGTTATAGTTGGCTTAACATCGTCCCCCACTAAACACATACACGGATCTAAAATGGCCATTGTGCCCCCTTCTCCACCGATTTGCGCCTCCCAGTTCTCTCTGCCCGTGTCAAAGCCCGCACCCTCGCCGTGAGAGTTCGCCCATTTGGATGCGGCGCCGTTGAGTCAACCCAGCCAACGAAGGGGAAACAATGGGCTCGGATCCTTCAGTTTTCTTCCGGGTCCTCCCATCCGGCGCTTCTGCTCCCTCGCAGAACCTTCCAGCAACGATTCTTCAAGAGGGATGTGGGTAGGGTTACAATGGTAGGGGGCTGTCCTCCCCTTAAGTGGAGGACTCACCTCGCTTGAGGCCGGGACCTTGCCGGAGCACCGCACAGCGCCGCCTCGCTCGGGTGCGTCGCCGGCCGGGACAGAAGAGAGCGACAATTGTGGGGTTCTCTATTATTTGACACTCGAACATATCCAAAAATCGAACACCACACCAAGAAATCTCTCCCGGGACCCAAGAGAACTAGTAGTACATTTTGTTCCAGCAACAGATAACTGACGATTTAACCCCAGGAAACGCCCAAATGAACTAATCAAGAACCCTTGGGAATCTTAAAAAAAAAAAAAACTCGCGCGTTGTCTAAAAAAAGAGAGAATTAAGCAAGAACCGTTACCTCCAAGTCTCCAGGTCCGGTGAGTCCTCCATGGAATCAAGAGAGCATCAGGGGAATAAACTAGCAAGTACTCTGCGGCTCTCGGTGAGGATGATTCGGGGGAGAAAAAGAGGTGAAGAGCTCGATTTTACTTTTTTTTTAGAGTGAAGAGCTCGACCCCTCGATTCTGCTGCTGCGGCAACCAGCTCCAGCGCATCGGTTTCCCACCTTTTCCCCGGAGCGGAAAATAGGAGTAGAGCAGGAGGAAGGACTGTGCATTAGTGGGTGGACGTGGAACCCACTTGACAGCGAGAGAAGGGTTGAAAAGAAAGCTCGAATTAGCAGTGGGAACTGGAAGGTGGAAGCCCATCGGTGACTGTTGGTCTTCGTCTGGGCGTCGAGGGGCTACGAGGCACGAGCACTTGTTGCTATCGTCACGGTTATTTAGCCCATATTTGTTTGGGCTGCTGCCGTTGAGAAAAGCGATAGCTGTTAGAAAACTGTTGTGAAAATTGTTGTTGGATTTTAAGATTTGGTGTTTAGAAAGACTACCGTTAATGGTTGTTGTTGCTGGTTTGAAAGATGAAATGTCCGGAATGTCGGATGAAAAAGTTATATAACTAAAGATTCGAAATGAATTAACTAATTCTGACACTTTTAAGGCTGAATTATCTCAATTTACATTTTCACTTTGCTAAGTTAATTGTAAAAATCATTAATTATCAAAATATTTATAGCATTTGGCTTTTGGCTCGGAAGTCGAAATTTTCGTGGCAATTATATGACAGGACATGAAACATCACATATATTCAAAGATAATACGAGATGGTAGCGACATATTACAACACTTCTCCATACAAATCCAAAAGAGTTCCAATCTTCTCATGTCTGGACATATCTTACAAGACTCAAAAGAACTAGAAGTTTTCTCACTCCTAGACACCTCCCCTTGGTGCGAACAAAGCATCGGCTATGCTATCACGAGTGTTGTTCATGATATCATGATCCTCTTCCAAATCATTACCTACATTGCCTCCTGGTGTGGACATAACATGCCTTGGAGGCATATAATTCTCATCACTATCGCATCAATAGAAGTGTAGGTCAAACAACTGACTATCGCGAATGAAGTTATGGAGTGCTAGACATGCAATGATGATCTTCGGCTGCTTCTCTATCGGGTAACTTGATATACCATGCAAGATGCGCCATTTCTGGTTCAGTACCCCAAATGCTCCCGATAACATTCTGCAAAGATGAATGGGCATGGTTGAATATTTCTTTCTTTCCAGAAGGTTTTGCAGCTAGTCGAAACTCGGGTAGATGATACTTGGTTCCTATATATGATGAAAGATACCCATCCCGATTGGGATAACCCGACTCAACTAGATAGTATCGTTCTGAATGAAATAGAATGAAACGGAATTAGTGATTGCATATGTGTCACCAATATCAGCCAATGAAGAGTGCAAATGCCTAACATATATGTGGAGGAGGATGAGGAAATTTTGCTTCAAACTTGAGCAATGTATCTTTGAATATCCTGGTGTCATGCACGGAAACTGGCCATCCTGCAACTATGGAGGTGAAACACATGTCAAAATCAAAAACAACCATAACATTATGTGTGGGATATCCAAGTCGACCAACATGGTTGACAATATCATTAGTTGGCACAATAACTGGTATGTGTGTCCCATCAATTGCACCAATTTCATCATTGAAATGCGGTGTAAACCTAGAGCCCCGTAGCCTCTCATGCACTGTTGGGAACTATGAATCAATAGGTTTGATGATATCTCCCGCTAACTGATTCACACAATATAACACCTCCGCAAACTTCCTATTGATTGTCTCCTTGGATCTCTTGAGTCGGTTATGAACTTGAGTCACATATTGTGGACTCCCAAGAGTCCACAAAAACATTCCAAGTGCCTCCTCAGAACACGTTTTTGTTGAGCCCTCTAGACCATAGTTTTCAACTAAAGTGTCATGAAAAGAATCAAAACATGGACTATGCATTCTAAACATGTCATAACAATCCTTTGGGTTACCCAAGTTATCAAATACCCATATCCGGTATATCTTGGTTCTATCCTCGGTTTCTTCATAAGATGCTTCTCAGAGTGTTGAAGAACATGATACATCATTTGAGTATTCCGTCACCAGTGACGCCTTCTTGAATCCATAAGTGCAGACTCAATTCTATCATCATTGCCACTTTCACCACTCTGACTTGTGCTCATCTATAGACAACAACATTCATATGATCAGCAATTTATATGATGAAAATAACTCAAAATGGCAACACATATGCTCAAAGCTGCACCAAAACAACAATGTATATGATGAAAACAACACAAACAACAACATATATGCACAAAAATGCGCGAAAAAAACAATATATATGATGAAAACAACACAAAACAACAAAATATATGCTTAAAATTGCACTAAAACAGAAATATATATGATTAAAGCAGCACAAAACAACAACATATATGCTCCAAACTGCGCGAAAACATCAATATATATGATGAAAACAACACACAACAGCAAAATATATGCTCAAAACTTCACTATAAGAACAATATATATGATGAAAGCAGCACAAAACAACAAGCAGAACAGGCAGGAGCAGACAGACACAGACAAAGACACTTGCTGGGCAATTGTTCCTTATATGCCTCCAATGCATCTTCAGTTTGTGCACCACCCCCAGGAAGCAAAATCCAGGCTTGGACGGTTTCAAGCTCCTATATCTCAAGAGATTACCACCTGCAATGTCTTCCCCTCTATGCTTCTTATGGAGGGCACAAGCAGCAAGAGAATTGTCATGAAACTTTTTGTTGAGGACCAAGATCATACCCCTCTGCACCTTTGGTTTTCCAATGTTGTAAGCATTTCTTCCGTGAAGAAAAGATCTAGAGCAAGAATTTCCACACCCTCTTGTGAGGAGATGGCAAGAAGAAGCCCAAGACTTGCTGCTCTGAAATATGGTTTCAAGAAGGGACCAGCAGTTGAAGCTTCTATTCCAAAGAAAAAGCCAAGATCAGCAAATTTTGGCAACATTGAAGATGTCACACCACACACTCCAATTTCTATGCTGCAGAAGGCGGGAAAAGCTCTTCAAATCCCTAAAGACCAACTGACAGTGGACAAGCTTATGGCTTCTCCAGCTACATCAAAGCCCAAAATTTTTTAAATGATTAAGATGGCCCAAAGCTACTTTTGACCCAACAAGGGGCATATTTTGTTATTTCCCTTAGCATAACTTGTTACCATGCTATTGTTTAAATCCATTTTCACTTTGTTTATGTGTGAAACTTGTCACTGTCACTATTATGGTCATTTGTTAGTCTTTTTATGCTTGACTGTATGCTATCTCTTTCCTTGCGGTTATAATGAATAGTACACCTATTTGGCTTTTTGATTGGAGAGTTCTTTGTTGGAATGTGAGAGGCCTCAATGACCAAGAAAAAAGACTAATTATCTATAACAAGATTGATGAAAGCAACGATGTTGTAATTTTCTTGCAAGAAACAAAAAGGGATAATTTTGATCACTCTTTCATCAAGTCCTTCTGTCCTAAAAGATTTGATATATTTGCCTTTTCTCCCTCAATTAGTGCTTCTGGTGGAATTATTGTGATTTGGAATAGCTCAATATTTACTGGCAAATTGTTGGAAATTCACAAATCTGCAATCAGAATTGCTTTTACTTCAACTCACTCTGCCGAAACATGGAATCTAGTAACTATATATGGCCCTTGCAGAGGACAAAAAAGAGACAATTTTGTTAGCTAGCTTTATAATCTTCATATCCCTTCACATGAAAACTGACTTCTTCTTGGAGATTTTAGTTTTACGAGATCTGTTGAAAACAGAAATAGAGATAGTGCAGACATGAATGATATCTTTCTTTTTAATTCAATTATCAGCCATTTAGGCCTTCTAAAATTACCTTTAAAAGGTAGAAACTTTATATGGTCAAATATGCAAGAGCAATCTCTTCTTGAGTAGCTGGATTGGTTTTCTACCCCCCCTGATTGGACTCTTAAATATCCAAACACCCTTGTGCTACCTCTTGTGAAACTTCTGGTCACATTCCCTGTGTGGTTTCCATCTCAAGTACAATCCCGAAATCTAAAATATTCAGATTTGAAAATTATTGGATTCATCGGCATGGTTTTATGGATATTGTACAGAAGGCATGGACAGAACCTGTAAGAGGAAGGTGTTCTACCACAAGATTGAATGCAAAACTGAAGAATGTCATATACAGTCTTAAGAAATGGGGCAAAAATGTTTCTCAGATAAAAATCCTTACTGAAAACTGCAACAAAGTAATTTTAGTACTGGATCAATTAGAAGATAAGAGATTATTGAGCTGACCAAAATCAAATTTTAGGTTGATTGTAAAAACTCATATCTAAAATTTAATTAAATCCCAGGCTCAATACTGGAAAAAAGAGATGCACATTAAGGTGGATTCAGCTTGGAGGGGAGAACACAAAAAAATTCCATGCAAAAGAAACTGAAAGATACAGACACAATATTATCACTGAGCTGAAAGATGATAATGATGTTCCTTTATATGATCATCATCATAAAGCAGTTGCTTTATAAAATGCTATAAAGTAAGGATGGACATTTTGAAAGTACACAAAGGTCAACTAGAGGGGGGTGAATAGGTGACCTACAAATATTAGGTCTTTTTCAATTTTAGTGGGGGCGTTGGAAAGTTAATAACCTAGTTATCTAGATGTGCAACTAAGTATACACCATATGTGACAAAAAAACGAGTAGCAACGGAAGTAAAGGCAAGGCACAAGATAACCACAAGTGAAAAACACGGAGACAAGGATATGTTTCCCGTAGTTCCTTCTTAAAAGAAGCACGTCTACGTTGGAGAGGTGGGGAGCCACCTAGGCGCTCCTCAATAGCACTGATGTGCACACCTTGTTCTCCTTGAGCTTCTCCGGTGAGGGAGATTCTCGTTTCCACTATGAGGTCGACTTGAAGGCGTTGACCAAACCTTTACAAGTAGTTGAGGCAACTCCACAAGTGAAGTGGAGGCTCTCAACGATCCGAAGCTTCTTGCTACAAGGTGGAAGCTACAAGCACTAGGGTTTCCCTTGGATGACAAGGCAACCAAGAGATTACAAGATCCCAAGAGGTATGGTGTGGGAATACAATTTTTGGCTTGGTAGAAAGGTAGATCTAGTCCTCCTCCATGAGATCCTTGAAGGGCATCGAGTTTGGTTGGAGGAGGAGGGAGATCGGGGCGTTTTGAGCTCTTCAACAATGGAGGAGAGAGAGGAATGGACGAACTAGCTATCTAGAGGAATAAGATAGCTATTTATAGGCTCCTCCAATTTCTGACCGTTGCAGTGTGCCAGGGCCGGAATATTCCGGGGTTAGCACCGGAAATTTCCGGCCCAGCAAGGCCGGATATTTGAAATGTCCGGGGGGCGGAAATTTGAATATTCTGGGGCCGAAAAATTCCGCCCCCATCTCTGTGCGCGGGCAGCAGCACCGCGCCGAAAAACTGCTAAGGACCAGGCCGGATATTTGAATAATCCGGGGGGGGGGGGGATTTTTGAATAATCCGGGGCCGGAAATTTCCGGCCAATAATCCGCCCCCATCTCTGCGCGCGGGCACCTGAGGAATCTCCGAAAAATGCTAAGGACCAAGAGGCCGGATATTTGCCCCGGAATATTCCGGGCAAATATCCGCCCCACCTTCTATGCGCGGGCAGTAGGAGAAGTACTTAGTCGTCTTGATGAGGCCAGAGGGGGCGGATATTCCGCCCCATACACACCGGAAATTCCGGGGTAGCAGCTGAAATTTCCGGTAGCAGTAGAGATAATGTTCAGAGCTCCTCTTTAAAACTTTTGAGTGCATTTATCAATAATCATCTGAGAGGCCAGCTGCATACACTTAAATAATATTGTTAGATAGATGATACCCGTGTTGTTATCATCACCAAAATCATTAGATGGATCATGAGCTTTCAATCTCCCCCTTTTTGGTGAGTGATGACAACACGGGTATTTGCATAGGGATAAACTAACAATACAATAGAAAGTAAAACATCACAGATAGCATATATAGGAGACATGCCTCCTAATAATAATAGTTCACACAAACAAATCCACGAATAACGAGCACGATGAGACGAAGTTCGAAAAGACGCACGAACCGATGAAAAAAAATGATAAAGAACGAAACCCACCCTAGCAAATCCCCGCGATCACTAGATCTTCTCCCCCTTTGGCATCAGGATACCAAAAAGAGAAAAGACAACAGTACGTCCCATGGAGAAAACTCTAGGCATGGGTATCTTCTTCTTCCTCCTCGCTAGCAGACGCAATGTCCTCATCATCATCCACTCCCAGATCCCAGTCGACGTCGCGGTTGTTCCAGTTCTTGTATGGAATTCTGTCAGGAAGAGGAGCTGGCACATTGGGAGTGTTGAGGTCAGTCATGATGGTGCGCTGATTCTCCTGGATGTTGCGGTGCTCAACATAAGCATTGTAGTTCTCCTTGTGGATGCACACATTCATGCACATCACCTTCTCAATGGCACGAGCGAGCCAGGAGCGCTTCTTGGTGCCTGGAGGAGGTGGACGCATGCTAGGATCACGGTGACCCTGACCCGAGGCGCCAACATCATGAGCAGCCTGCTGAATGTGAGCGGCCTTCTTGTACAACTTGACATTCGTGTGGTCATCACAGTCTAACTCCAGATCAGCGCGGAGTTCAGCAGGGTAGCGAGACTTGATGAGCTTCATGATGTATGGAGCATATGGGGGCACCTTCGGTTGAATAGAGCAAAGTGGATCTCGTTGAAGATGAAATCCATCACATCAATCTTGTGACGCTCCGTATCAGTCATGTCGCCGTCGGTGAAGGTGTGATAGGCATGGACATGAGATTAACCAAGCCACCACGAATCTCATTGTTATTGCCCGCGCTCGGGGCAATAGTCGCTCTGAACATGCGCAGCAGGATGTCATAAATGGGGAAGAGACCCATCGCAGAACCCACAACACCAGTAGAACCATACAGCTCAGCAAGCATGTTCTTCTCATACTCAACCCTGCGAATGTGCATGCGAGAACCCTGAGGAGTGTTGAGACCAGCAAAGGGGTATCCCAGCTCGGCAGCAAAGTCATGGAAGTTGGCGGTGAGCAGGTAGGGGCCAGACATCCAGGACATCCCAATATCCTCAGACTCATCGAAGACCAGAGTGGAGAAGAACTGCTGGATGAAAGTGATGTTGTAGGAGCATGAGGTCTCCATGAGGGGACGCAGACCCAGAAGTTCAGCCAGCTGGACAGAGTTGTTGAAGTATGCGGGATTGGCAGCCATGTGTGCAAAATTGATGAACTTCATGGGGCAAACTGGCTTGCTCATCACAGTGTACACTTGCTTGAAGAGAGTCTCCTGCTCAACGTGCCAGAAGCAGGAGTCAATGGTTGGGTCTTGAGGACCCTCAGTGTACCAGGCCTTGGCCCGCCATGCCTTGAACTCAGAGATAGACATGGTGGCCAAGTTGAGAGTTGTCTTCCCCTGCTTCTTGTTGGCCTTGAGAGCTGCCCTGGATGCATCACGTTGACGCTCATATTCCTTCTCAGCATCCCTCTCACGACGGCGAGTCTCCGCCTCATCCACTAAAGTGTCCTCGTCATCTTCCCTCAAGTGTCGGTACCTCTTGCGAGAGCTAGTCACCTTGGGGGGCCTAGAGCTTGAACCATATGCGAGAAAAGCAAGAGAAAACGCAAAGAAAACAAACAAACAAATATCAGAAAGGCGGATCACAACTTGTGGAAGTGGGAGAACAGATATCAGTTAGAGATTCAGGGCAGGTCGGATATTCCGGTCTAGGGTGAAAATTCCGGGGGGGGGGGGGCGGAAATTCCGGCACCAGGTGAAATTTCCGGGGGGCGGAAATTCCGGACCTGGGGCGGAAATTTCCGGCCCTCGAGATTTCGCACCAGATCTAAATCTAGGGCCTACCACGAATATAAAACAACGAGGAAGTGCAATGAGGGGAACACTAGGGGATGTGTGATACTAGTATATGGACGTTCCTCCCAAAATCACAAGGAATATGAAAGAACATGAGATCAAATCATCCAGTAACCCTAGATTGCGGAGAAAACGAAGCACATACCGGGATCCATGGTGGAGGAAGGGATGTGCGGTCTCTTGATCCACAAAAATCAACCGGAGGATGAAGAGGGGAGGCAAGGGGGCCTCCCGGACGTCTCGGAGGTGGCGGCTACGGTTGGGGGCGGAGTGGAGGCGAAGGGAGGGGAAACAGTCAGGAACTGCCCCTCCCGTCGCCTATTTATAGCCCCCAGCCGCACAGACCGGATTATTCCGGTATTAGGACGGGAATATTCCGGGGGCCGGAGATTTGGGACGGAATATCCGCCCCAAATATCCGGTGTGCCTTCTGCGAGCGGGCATGCTGTATGTTTGGGGGAATTTTCTGGTCAATCTCGAGCCCCGGAAATTTCCGGGGCTTAAGACACGGAATATTCCGGCCCCCCCGGATATTTGCACCGGAAATTTCTGCCCCAAATTTCCGGAGTGCCTTCTGTGAGTGGGCACCTTGGAAATGGGTGAAAATTTCTGAGGCAAATGTCTGGAGGCCGGAAATTTCCGGGCCCTAGGCCGGAATTTCCGGGGTTCCCGTGCCTTCCGAGGTTTTTGTGGAAAAGGATATAAGAAGTGAGCCTCCAAAACAAAACATCAATCAAAGACGATGAACACACAAAACACGAACGAAAATCAAAACTCAATACAAAGAGAAATGTTGGTGGCCTAAGCCACCGTGTTTGAGTGTATACCAAGGAGCCTCGAAGATGTATCTTGGGCCCAAAAGTATGACTCACGTTTAAGCACAATAAGTCACAAAATGACTAGATATGCGTGAAGTTTTGATTGTTTTGCTCATGATAGGTGGAGTGTTGGTTCATGAATTGAAATACGCTCCCCCTATTGTCACATCCCAATTTTGGAATACCTAATAACACAGTTGTTTTGCTAATTGCTTGACTAATAAACCTTGGTTGTGTTTGTTTGTGTTTGTTTAAGTGCAACTAAACAAACTAATTATATAAACTTGCAAACTTAAAAAGATAGCAAAGCTGTAAACTAAAAATATTCAACATATTGTTCCAATGACTTTGGCAATATTTTCTAAAGTAAATATTGATCAAAGTGTTTTCCAAAACTATCTTATGAATCCAATACTTGTTGAAAATAATTCCAAGGCCTAAATTAAGAAAGAGAAAACACTTAATAAATTTCCATAAAGGATTATCAGAAAAAGAGGCATTCTTAAATGCTTCACCAAAATATTATCAAATGTTTTTCCAACCTTGCAAGATTAAAAACAAAGGTATTGGAGAGCATTGACTTGCTATCTCTAGTCACATAAATATTTTGGCAAAGCATTGCTAAAGAAAAGCCAAGTGCTTTATTAAATAGAAATTCCAATATTTCCAGAAACAGAAAACTAAAACAAGTTACTATTGGAAACTTTCTTAAAATGAGATGAAATTAATACCATTGCTTCCTTATATCAAATAAGGAACACACACAAGAGGAGACCAAGAATTGAATCCATTAAAGCCCTGAAAACATGAATTTTCTCCACAG
This sequence comes from Alopecurus myosuroides, assembly GCA_028641055.1. NCBI lineage: Eukaryota > Viridiplantae > Streptophyta > Magnoliopsida > Poales > Poaceae > Alopecurus > Alopecurus myosuroides. The sequence continues at coordinate 159,813,557 of CM054060.1, read as the reverse complement.
CAACATTTGGGATTTTGAACAAGTTTGTTCTACAAACTTTTTCCAAATGCCATGAAATAAATACCACAGGCTCTATATCATAAATAAGGATGAAAACCAAAAGGGCACAAGTTTTTGAATAATTTAAGTTGCCAAAAACCCCTGTTTTCTTGACAGCACCTTTTTGAAATTTGAACAAGTTTGTTCTATGAAGTAACTCAAAATGACTTGAATTTTCTACCACATAAGGAACACATCAAATAAGGAATGTGTGCCAAAAATTATCATTTTTGGAAGCTCCTAAGTAGTCTAATAAATTCAATGTCCATTTTTGTAAGAATTCAAATTTGAACAACTTTGAATTATAAAGTTCCCCCAATTGAGCCAATTTTCATATATGTTGTACATCTCAACTAATTAGAATTTTGGGCAAAAGGATTTCAAATTTTAACTTTGTTTGCCTAGGGAAAACATCCATTTTCTGAGAGTACAGGGACCTACTTGTAATTCTCCAGGGACCAAAATGTAATCCTAGTCACACCTTCTTCTTCCTCCTGTAGATGACGCAGCAGAGGGCATGGAGGCCCATGCTTCTTGGATTCGAGTAGAAGCCATCTAGTTGATTAAAAGCCCCCATGTGCACCTCTGTGGTCACTACCTGCTCCCTCTCCCCCCCCCCCCTCGAAGTCTCTCCTCTCTCTCTCTTAGATTTTTACAAACCAAACCCTAGCCCGTACATGGTCGCCGGCGATTCGGTAGTTGCAGCGCTCACCGACGGCAGCCGTTGTGCCCTTCAGCTCCGCATCGACGTGTAGAGGGCGTGTGCCAGAGGAATCAGGGCGGAAGGACGCGATGAGCCCGCGCCATCTCCATCTTCCCCGAGCCCGACGACGACTCCGGCGAGCCATTGCCGCGGCCACAGACTTCCTCCTCCTTCACCGTCGGTTCCATAGCATCTAGGGTAAGCAGGGGAATCCCCCCGTCGTTTTTCCCCCTCCCTCTCCCTCTAGAACGCCGCCGGCCGTGGTCACCGTCCGGCCGCCGCCGCGCAACCGTCGCCGCCGCCCTCCGTTCGCTCCCGGGAAGCGAGACCGCCATATTTAGCTCCCCCTCGACGCGAGCAACGTGCGTATAGTCTTTGATTCGGGAAACGTGGTCGATTTCAAGCAGATTGGAGCTCGCCGGAGCAGATTCCCGCCGGCGTGACGTCGTGCTGACGCAACCGTAGCGTCATCCTCCCTTGACCCCGCGCGGGCAAAGTCAAACTGCGGGTGGGGCCTTGCTGTGCTCGCGTGGCAGCCCCGTGGCGGCCAGGCCCGCAGGTCAGCGGCTTTGGCTGGGATCTGCCGCGGTGCAACTAGATCCAGGCCGGCCCTATTCGCAGATCTGGCCCAACAGCAATGTTTTTCCATTTAATTTTTGACAGAAACATGTATGGTTACTTTTAGCTCCAAAAGGCAACTTAAAAGATGAATTTTACCAAACCAAAATTCACAGATCTAAAGAAACAAAATATGAACCATCTCCACTTTGTAGATATACATTTGGATGGATAGATTTGAAATGAAAAATGTTTTGGTGACAGCTACCAGAAACACCAAAATGAGCACCATTTTTATTTTACAACTCAGAATGAAGTGAGGCCAATTGCATTGGAAAGCCCTTGGAATTTACTAACAGGAGCATTTAACCTAGTTTCCAAATTCATTGTATTTTTGAAATGGCATGCAATTTGGTAAAAAACCAGAGAGCACTTTGGTGATTTTTATAAAATTATTAAAAATGATTTTTGATGCAAACTCAACTGGATGGTCTTGTATATGTTTAGGGCTATCCAAACCTAGAAGGGTTTAATTTTTAGAGCATCCTAGAAAATTTGGTGGACAGATCATTTTTTTGCATGTTTCTGCCATTTTGGCATTTTAGCTAATTAATTGTTGTGATGATATTTTTGTGTTGCAATATTGTTTTCTAGCATGTATAATGTTGTGTGAACTTGCTTTATAAGTATTACTTAGCTATTTTATCATGTTAGAATGTGTGGACTTGAGTTGAGAAGAAATAGGATTTATATTAATATCATATGATTATTCTCTAGTAATACTTGCATAGCAATTTTTGATTGATTAACTTTGTGTGCAAGTGATTGAATTGTTTTGTTGAGAGATTAGATACAGCACCATGTTGATACTTATATTGTGTTGTTATAACCTCTGCTAGGTTGGTTTTGAATTGGTAGAAAAGCATGAGTAGCTTAATCATTACTATGAGAATGGTTATGGAAAAATTCCCTCATGTGTGGAATTTTGACATAATCATTTGTGGTTTTGTGGCCAAATATTTTTGTGTTGTATTCATAGGACCAGTAGCATTTTGATAAGGTTGTTATGAGTACTTGACACCTAGATTTTTCACTTGTGTGAAAACAATAGCATGAGTAGCATTGTCTTGCTATGTTAGCACCCTATTATTTTCTGCTAGTATTGTTAATGCACTAGATGCTAGTTTAATTTCTTGTTAATTTTTTTAGCAAGTAGGACCAGAGGCATTGTGACCTCTTAATGCTTTGATATGCTAGTGGAGCACCCACTGGTGTCATTGCATTTTTGGTGGAAACATTAATTCCCCCACACTAGATGTGTTTCTTTTATATATGTTTTGAGTAGATCTTTAAATGCTTTTTAGGCTTATTGCTAGATTAATTCTCATGAAACCAGTACCATTTAGGTACTGTTATTTTGGTTATAGCACCTCTAGATACTTGGTGCTTGTGTTTAAAATAGATTTAAATAGCAATGCTTAAAGTCTAAATTTCATACTAGGATATTCATGTATGCTTTTTGTCTTGTTTTCCCCTAGGGAAAAATATGAATCTTTGGTGTGGAAACCAGAGGATGGAATGTACTTGTGGCATTATTATCTTAGGGTTTTCACCTCTGATAGGTTTCCTCTTAAGTAGCATAAAAGCATGAATAACACTTGGATGACTAGGAATTAATCTCCTCACATGTGTAGCATTTTAAGCATAGTTTTTCCTTGTTTCCTAGCTATGCTTTTTATGTTATTTTGTGGAATCCAGTAGCATTTATGGTACTGGTTAGAGGAGTATTTTGCCTCTGCTAGCTTGCACACTTGTGCATAAAATTAACTAGTGTAGCCTAAACTAGTCTAGTATTTTTCCTAAATTTTCTACTAGTATGAGTAGGAGTTTTTGGATGCTAGATTGTTTGTTTGTTTTGAGCACTTTTATAAAAGTGACCAGAGGCTTATTAACCTCTTGGTGAGCATATTTGCTAGTGGAACACCCACTGGTATGTTTGCCTCATGGTGGAAACATAGGTTTGACTTGTTGTCATGAGCTTATTTCACCACTTGAGTAATTTAGCAAATTATGTGTGCTAGCCATAGAGATTGTTGTGGGAATTTTTAGACATCAAAATGTGTTTTATGTGACACCCTACTGTCTAGTAACATGTGCTTTACCCCACTGGTCCATGGTGTTCTTAACAAAAAATCATTGAATTGGCCACACATAAACACTAGGAAAAAAGCAGACTTTTCAACTATAGTTTTATTGCCAATTTTTCTTAAGGGAAAAATTGAGAACTTGGGTGGTACTTCTTGATTGCTTGCTGTATGTATTACTTGTAGCCTTGTTTGTCTTGTTTGGTTCTGAATGTGTGTCCTTTATTCTCTTTTTACGGCGTTAGAAAACGAAGAGGAAGGAAGTGTCGTGAAGCTCTGTTTCAAGTTCCAGTCACTCCAACCAACCAGGGACACAAAGAGATACCAGGCAAGCCATCCTGATTGCTTGCTGATACAATACTTACCATTAAATATCATGCATGTTTTACTTCTGAAGTTTTACCAAAAACTTGGTTATCAAAACTATTTTTGAGGTGGAAATTACTACTATACTATATTATAGGTTACTATCATGCCAATAGTTAAACTTGGTAATACCAAGCCCATAGGCCACCATATGGTATTTATTACCATCAAATATATTAGTCCCTAAGTGGACACCCTAAAATTGTGATTCTACAAAACAAAGGCTTTACGGAAAAACCCGGAGAAAAGGCGGATCCTTGTTCTCCGGAGGAATGTGGAAGTGGTCATTTTTGAGAAAGTGGTGTTTTTCAAAAATGACACATAACCTAGTCTTCGCCGGACAACCTTTACCGTACTACCACCCTACCCTAACATGGGCACGGGGCTTAACTTGAAGTTTGTTCTTATTAGTGTGTGCTATCTCACTTGCTATAAGGGGCGTCGTACCCTCGAACCGAATGTCGTCAAAACTCCCAATGTTGAGGCATATAAAGTGTGGGATTAATTTTCCCTCCGGTTGCATCGGTTGAGTCTCCTGTCATGGCGATGTGCGACATGGTGCCGAGGAGATTAAACTCAACTGAGAGATAGGCATATTCTAGCTTGAACATAGTGGATGGTTATGATCAGATACCTGATGTTTACATACTGTTGTTACAGTCCGTGGTTGTTTCACGGGAGGTGTACTGGATCTGGTGGATGTGTACACCTCTGCAGAGTATAACTTTTTCGAAGAAGCCGCGTCCTCGGATATGGACAGTTGAATGGCCATGTAGCTAGCATTGTGTCAATGTTTTCAAAAAGAGTTTTTGAAAGGGAAATTTTGGAAAGGAAGTATTGAACTTGTGAAGTTCGGAAAGGAATGGAAACTTATACCGTGGAGGTATCGTCGATGATGAAAAGCCAGATGATGTTATACAAAACAAAATGTTTTGCAAAGAAAACCTTTTCTACTCTAAGCAAGAATTCTGGAAGCTGATTCCAAGAAGTTTTGCAAAAGAGAAAATATTCTTTAACAAAGTTTTACAAAACCTCTTGTACATGCGATATCTACAAGAGAAATAAAACTATATTATTTTTCTTCTGAAGTATCTTCTTCAACGAAGATACAGATAAACCTGACTGCAACTGTGGTGTCATCATATATGAACACCATTGATAGTGAACCATATTTATAGCCTACCTAATCCACCATATAAGCATATTTGCATGTTGGTAAGTGACATGATGGATGTCTTGCTGAGTACATTCAAATGTACTCATTTGGTTTCGCCCCTGGTATCTACTTATCAGATTTGGAGAAGGAGCCTCCAAAGGATATCTATGAAGAGGAGTACGGAGTTGACGGCTTTGCGAACTAGGATTGTCTCCGGGTCAGCAGCCTGTAGGTTAAGGCGTGACTTGGGCTCAACTACGTTGTGTTTTATTTGTCTTCCGCTGTGTTTGTTAAGTGCCTGCCCTTTTGGCAGTTGTGCTAGACTTGATCATGTGATCATTTGTGTAATACCTTTATGTATTCGTGTAATGGATGATGTATTTCTGTGTGCCAACTGTGTATGTTGTTCACGACTGATCTTTCTGGGATCGTGAATGTATGCATACGTAGGGTTTCAGACTGCCGGTCTGGGGTCCTTACAGAGTTGGTATCAGAGCCATCCTGACCTTAGGAGACCTTAGTTAGCATGGACGTCAGATAGGAAAGAAAAGTATTTTTTTGAGTAAAAACCCATTTACTATGTGCATTATTTTTATCTAAGGGATTTTTAGTATATTTTCCCCTCCTTGTTATCTTTTCAAAAAGATTCTAAATGTATATCAAGGGCGTCCTTGAACAGTGGTTCGAAGGGCGAGCCTTACAGAGTTAGTATCTCTCTCGGTTAAGAGTTTATTTCTTACTTGTTTGCAACTGCTCCGCTCTGTTTTTGAAACATCTCTCGCCTTTGAAGTTTTCTGTCCAGAAAATAGTTGGAGTTTCAAAAACAGATTGTTGCATAAAGTTTTATCAAAACTTTACTTCTATTTATCTTGTTTTCATACAAAAAACTTTTATACTTGCCGATGTCCCGAGAAGACCAAAAAAATTGCCTAGCTCTACAGTAATGATGGTCAGAAGTAGATATAGTTCTTCAGCCACTTCTAGGATTTTGGATTAGTCTAGTTTGGAGTAATTTAGCGATTACCCCATGAGTCGTTTCCCCCGACGTAGCTCCAATGGAGCCTTGCTTGTGTGTTTTGGCTTGCTTATGTGTGTCCGTAGGACTTTGTGCTATTGTGTGGTGTAGAATTTGGTTCATCTAGGCTTCTATATGTTTGTGGGGTGCTCAAAATTTGCAGATTTATGATTGCCCCGCTCTTGTTTTTGAATCGCCTCGTGTTAAATTTTTGCAAGCAAAAATGTTAGTATAGTATTAAAAAACAAGAATTTGTTGCTTAGACTTATACTTGTTTTCGCTTTATAATGCGACCCGTCGTGAACCACCACCATCTTCCCCACCATCAATGAAAGCACTGTTGGACCTAATAATAGAGGACCATCAAGCCACACGAACTGATAGCGTTGATACCAGTGATGCACTTCAACAGATAAAGCTCCAAAAATGACAACCTTCAAAGAAGAAAAGGCGTGAAGAAAACCAACCAATACTGACCAAAACCTCGGGTTTGTCTGTTTGCAAAAGACTCTTTTTACCCTGTTGGCTAAATGTAGCACCTTTTTTTTATGTTCCCTTTTAAAAGACCAAACAAAAGAAATCCCCCTTTTAAAAAGTTATATACCTCCCTCCTCTGGAGAAAGGTACAACAGAAGCCATCACATGCCATGATGCGCAACCCCCTCAGAAGCCAGTCAAAAGAGCACAACTCAATATTCGACACACGATGACGCCAGTCGTATCTTGTCGGACAAACATTATCTAATAGAAAGCTAACAAGACTAACATGCTTTGTTTAATATTAGGTTGACACCTAACCAAAGCATGCAAACTAATGAGAACTCTTTCTAAACCAAGGAATTAAGTGACTTACGACACTTTTTAATCTAGTTGGTAAAAAGGAGAAGTCACGAGAAAATAAGAGGATGAACTATTCGTTTACTAGTCAATAGGATATCATGTGTATCTACTTTGGAAACCAAATCTTGGTAGACATTGTAGGTACTATGAGATTCGAGGTTTAGAAAATTAAGTGAACGATGGAACAATTATGATAGCTCTAGGAAACAGCAGTTTTCCTGTTTTTATTTCTTTGTGTGCTCTTGATTGAAATGAATTTATGTTTTATTTCAATCTAGATTACTAACTTATATGGAGTTGTTAGGACTTGTTATTATGTTGTTTTCTTACAATAAATCCACCATAGAAAGTGTGTGCATGATTGGAAAACTCGAAGAAAAATGAAATAGCATTTGTTACCTTCTAGTTTTATTATTTGGATTGTTGAGTGGGCAAATCCTTGTAGATTTGTTGTACCTAGATTTTGTTATGGTTATTATAGATCCAGTACCATTTTGGTACTGTTATTTATATGCTATTATCTTCATTAAATCGCATGTGATCTTATAGCAAAGCATGAGTGACAATTGCTATTTTTCCAGTTTTTATTATTTGGAATTATTGTGAAAGCTAGACCTTTGTGTGAATGCTTTGATAAATTTTGTGCTATGTTTTCTTTGAGTCCAGTACCATTTAGGTACTGTTATTTTTATGCTTGTACCTATGTTAGCTTGCATGTCTCTTAATAGTAAAGCATATGTAAGCATTGCTATCAATATGCACTAGTATGCTTCACTAGATTAAATAGCCTTATATTTTTATCTTGTATGCAAAGTTTTTCATGAGTAATCAGAGGCTTAGTACCTATTTTTACTTGGTATTAGTAGGCCATAGCCCACTGGTCCCATTGCCTTTTGGCTTGAGGATGAAAATCCCCAACCATACACCTGTGTGAAAATAGCATGTTTCACTATGTGATTGATTTCTATTTTCCACCATGGAAAATATAATTGTTTCTTTTCACTTATGCAAGTGAGAAGTTTATTTATTATTAGTAAATACTAATATGTTTAGGTGTGATCCTTTTGTTAGCATAATATTCCTTAGGGGTATCATGTTAAGAAATGTTTCATTATCGTGTGCTAAAATTAAATTGTTCGCAAATAAAATAAATTCCTCTTGATTGGTAGATTGTTTGTGAATAATTTTAAATTGAGTGTATGGATTTTTAAAGAGGTTTAGATAACTTTTCATTAATTGCATAGCTACTGGTTATGTGAGTTATACCTTGCTTGTGTGCTAGTAATTGTTTAAGAAAAACATAAATTGCTAGAATTAATTTATGCATGGTAAATAGTTGTATCATGGGATTGTTTTGATGTTGTGCTTACTAACATGAGTAAGTTTTGGGTACTGTTATTAGGTACATTTATGTTCATGACTTGCTTGTTTAAGTTTAAACATCATGATAGCATTGTTTGCTTCTCAAGGGTGAAGCTAGTTTCACCACTAGAAAATGGTGATTTTTGCTCTAGTATTACCCTCTTTTTATTTTATGAGTATATGTGTTGATATAGCATGTTTAGGAAGTTATTAATTCTGTTATCATGCCATGAATTATTTTAGTTTCATGTTCTATGGTTATAGGATATGATTATCTCTTATAGCATGCTGGTGTAGATTTTTCATACTAGTATGTTATTTGTGCAGTCCTGTTTTTATGCCTGTGAAATAGGAGTTTCATCTTGTGTAAAGATGGTGTTTTAGAGTATCTTTATGATTGAATTAATTGGTTTTTAGCTACTGGTTGTTTGCTAATTGTTCATGATTGATGGATTCCAAAACCTCTAATAAACAATAACCTAGTGAATAAATAGTCTATTCATCTGTGGTGTTGTTTGCTTGCTTATTGGATTTTGTTTAAATGTTTTACCTTAGCATGAGTTTATACTTGTGTTATGATTGTGCTTAAGAGTATCTTAAGAATCTAAAACATCCAACTAAAATCATGAACACTTTAAGTGATAGTTGCTTGTGGTGAGTAATAACCACTGCCATGAGTATTGTTCTGTCTGTTTGTTTTACCTTAGCAACCTAACCTTTGCACCACGAGCTATGTTTTTAGCTTCTTATATACCTTAGTATGAGAGTGGTAGACCACTCCATATGGGTTATGTAAGATGTGGGATATAGCTAGGAACTCATGTAAAAAAAAAAATTGACGGTACATTTCCAGGTAGTTCTGCACTAACCTTAATTTTTGTTCAAACTAGGAAACAAAAGTTTTGGACCTAACACTGTACTGGTGTATTTTTTTTAAAAGTGAAATTGCTAATTTAGGGATGTACCCCACCTCCCAAGAAAAGTCAAAGGGGAGAAGCACCTGCACTCCAACACTAACATTCTGTTTGTTGGCCCTCCCTTAGTCCTCGCTTGTGAATCTCGGGGACGAGATTCTTTTTAAGGGGGGAAGACCTGTCACATCCCAATTTTGGAATACCTAATAACACAGTTGTTTTGCTAATTGCTTGACTAATAAACCTTGGTTGTGTTTGTTTGTGTTTGTTTAAGTGCAACTAAACAAACTAATTATATAAACTTGCAAACTTAAAAAGATAGCAAAGCTGTAAACTAAAAATATTCAACATATTGTTCCAATGACTTTGGCAATATTTTCTAAAGTAAATATTGATCAAAGTGTTTTCCAAAACTATCTTATGAATCCAATACTTGTTGAATATAATTCCAAGGCCTAAATTATCATTTTTGGAAGCTCCTAAGTAGTCTAATAAATTCAATGTCCATTTTTGTAAGAATTCAAATTTGAACAACTTTGAATTATAAAGTTCCCCCAATTGAGCCAATTTTCATATATGTTGTACATCTCAACTAATTAGAATTTTGGGCAAAAGTATTTCAAATTTTAACTTTGTTTGCCTAGGGAAAACATCCATTTTCTGAGAGTACAGGGACCTACTTGTAATTCTCCAGGGACCAAAATGTAATCCTAGTCACACCTTCTTCTTCCTCCTGTAGATGACGCAGCAGAGGGCATGGAGGCCCATGCTTCTTGGATTCGAGTAGAAGCCATCTAGTTGATTAAAAGCCCCATGTGCACCTCTGTGGTCACTACCTGCTCCCTCTCCCCCCCTCGAAGTCTCTCCTCTCTCTCTCTTAGATTTTTACAAACCAAACCCTAGCCCGTACATGGTCGCCGGCGATTCGGTAGTTGCAGCGCTCACCGACGGCAGCCGTTGTGCCCTTCAGCTCCGCATCGACGTGTAGAGGGCGTGTGCCAGAGGAATCAGGGCGGAAGGACGCGATGAGCCCGCGCCATCTCCATCTTCCCCGAGCCCGACGACGACTCCGGCGAGCCATTGCCGCGGCCACAGACTTCCTCCTCCTTCACCGTCGGTTCCATAGAATCTAGGGTAAGCAGGGGAATCCCCCCGTCGTTTTTCCCCCTCCCTCTCCCTCTAGAACGCCGCCGGCCGTGGTCACCGTCCGGCCGCCGCCGCGCAACCGTCGCCGCCGCCCTCCGTTCGCTCCCGGGAAGCGAGACCGCCATATTTAGCTCCCCCTCGACGCGAGCAACGTGCGTATAGTCTTTGATTCGGGAAACGTGGTCGATTTCAAGCAGATTGGAGCTCGCCGGAGCAGATTCCCGCCGGCGTGACGTCGTGCTGACGCAACCGTAGCGTCATCCTCCCTTGACCCCGCGCGGGCAAAGTCAAACTGCGGGTGGGGCCTTGCTGTGCTCGCGTGGCAGCCCCGTGGCGGCCAGGCCCGCAGGTCAGCGGCTTTGGCTGGGATCTGCCGCGGTGCAACTAGATCCAGGCCGGCCCTATTCGCAGATCTGGCCCAACAGCAATGTTTTTCCATTTAATTTTTGACAGAAACATGTATGGTTACTTTTAGCTCCAAAAGGCCACTTAAAAGATGAATTTTACCAAACCAAAATTCACAGATCTAAAGCAACAAAATATGAACCATCTCCACTTTGTAGATATACATTTGGATGGATAGATTTGAAATGAAAAATGTTTTGGTGACAGCTACCAGAAACACCAAAATGAGCACCATTTTTATTTTACAACTCAGAATGAAGTGAGGCCAATTGCATTGGAAAGCCCTTGGAATTTACTAACAGGATCATTTAACCTCGTTTCCAAATTCATTGTATTTTTGAAATGGCATGCAATTTGGTAAAAAACCAGAGAGCACTTTGGTGATTTTTATAAAATTATTAAAAATGATTTTTGATGCAAACTCAACTGGATGGTCTTGTATATGTTTAGGGCTATCCAAACCTAGAAGGGTTTAATTTTTAGAGCATCCTAGAAAATTTGGTGGACAGATCGTTTTTTTGCATGTTTCTGCCATTTTGGCATTTTAGCTAATTAATTGTTGTGATGATATTTTTGTGTTGCAATATTGTTTTCTAGCATGTATAATGTTGTGTGAACTTGCTTTCTAAGTATTACTTAGCTATTTTATCATGTTAGAATGTGTGGACTTGAGTTGAGAAGAAATAGGATTTATATTAATATCATATGATTATTCTCTAGTAATACTTGCATAGCAATTTTTGATTGATTAACTTTGTGTGCAAGTGATTGAATTGTTTTGTTGAGAGATTAGATACAGCACCATGTTGATACTTATATTGTGTTGTTATAACCTCTGCTAGGTTGGTTTTGAATTGGTAGAAAAGCATGAGTAGCTTAATCATTACTATGAGAATGGTTATGGAAAAATTCCCTCATGTGTGGAATTTTGACATAATCATTTGTGGTTTTGTGGCCAAATATTTTTGTGTTGTATTCATAGGACCAGTAGCATTTTGATAAGGTTGTTATGAGTACTTGACACCTAGATTTTTCACTTGTGTGAAAACAATAGCATGAGTAGCATTGTCTTGCTATGTTAGCACCCTATTATTTTCTGCTAGTATTGTTAATGCACTAGATGCTAGTTTAATTTCTTGTTAATTTTTTTAGCAAGTAGGACCAGAGGCATTGTGACCTCTTAATGCTTTGATATGCTAGTGGAGCACCCACTGGTGTCATTGCATTTTTGGTGGAAACATTAATTCCCCCACACTAGATGTGTTTCTTTTATATATGTTTTGAGTAGATCTTTAAATGCTTTTTAGGCTTATTGCTAGATTAATTCTCATGAAACCAGTACCATTTAGGTACTGTTATTTTGGTTATAGCACCTCTAGATACTTGGTGCTTGTGTTTAAAATAGATTTAAATAGCAATGCTTAAAGTCTAAATTTCATACTAGGATATTCATGTATGCTTTTTGTCTTGTTTTCCCCTAGGGAAAAATATGAATCTTTGGTGTGGAAACCAGAGGATGGAATGTACTTGTGGCATTATTATCTTAGGGTTTTCACCTCTGATAGGTTTCCTCTTAAGTAGCATAAAAGCATGAATAACACTTGGATGACTAGGAATTAATCTCCTCACATGTGTAGCATTTTAAGCATAGTTTTTCCTTGTTTCCTAGCTATGCTTTTTATGTTATTTTGTGGAATCCAGTAGCATTTATGGTACTGGTTAGAGGAGTATTTTGCCTCTGCTAGCTTGCACACTTGTGCATAAAATTAACTAGTGTAGCCTAAACTAGTCTAGTATTTTTCCTAAATTTTCTACTAGTATGAGTAGGAGTTTTTGGATGCTAGATTGTTTGTTTGTTTTGAGCACTTTTATAAAAGTGACCAGAGGCTTATTAACCTCTTGGTGAGCATATTTGCTAGTGGAACACCCACTGGTATGTTTGCCTCATGGTGGAAACATAGGTTTGACTTGTTGTCATGAGCTTATTTCACCACTTGAGTAATTTAGCAAATTATGTGTGCTAGCCATAGAGATTGTTGTGGGAATTTTTAGACATCAAAATGTGTTTTATGTGACACCCTACTGTCTAGTAACATGTGCTTTACCCCACTGGTCCATGGTGTTCTTAACAAAAAATCATTGAATTGGCCACACATAAACACTAGGAAAAAAGCAGACTTTTCAACTATAGTTTTATTGCCAATTTTTCTTAAGGGAAAAATTGAGAACTTGGGTGGTACTTCTTGATTGCTTGCTGTATGTATTACTTGTAGCCTTGTTTGTCTTGTTTGGTTCTGAATGTGTGTCCTTTATTCTCTTTTTACGGCGTTAGAAAACGAAGAGGAAGGAAGTGTCGTGAAGCTCTGTTTCAAGTTCCAGTCACTCCAACCAACCAGGGACACAAAGAGATACCAGGCAAGCCATCCTGATTGCTTGCTGATACAATACTTACCATTAAATATCATGCATGTTTTACTTCTGAAGTTTTACCAAAAACTTGGTTATCAAAACTATTTTTGAGGTGGAAATTACTACTATACTATATTATAGGTTACTATCATGCCAATAGTTAAACTTGGTAATACCAAGCCCATAGGCCACCATATGGTATTTATTACCATCAAATATATTAGTCCCTAAGTGGACACCCTAAAATTGTGATTCTACAAAACAAAGGCTTTACGGAAAAACCCGGAGAAAAGGCGGATCCTTGTTCTCCGGAGGAATGTGGAAGTGGTCATTTTTGAGAAAGTGGTGTTTTTCAAAAATGACACATAACCTAGTCTTCGCCGGACAACCTTTACCGTACTACCACCCTACCCTAACATGGGCACGGGGCTTAACTTGAAGTTTGTTCTTATTAGTGTGTGCTATCTCACTTGCTATAAGGGGCGTCGTACCCTCGAACCGAATGTCGTCAAAACTCCCAATGTTGAGGCATATAAAGTGTGGGATTAATTTTCCCTCCGGTTGCATCGGTTGAGTCTCCTGTCATGGCGATGTGCGACATGGTGCCGAGGAGATTAAACTCAACTGAGAGATAGGCATATTCTAGCTTGAACATAGTGGATGGTTATGATCAGATACCTGATGTTTACATACTGTTGTTACAGTCCGTGGTTGTTTCACGGGAGGTGTACTGGATCTGGTGGATGTGTACACCTCTGCAGAGTATAACTTTTTCGAAGAAGCCGCGTCCTCGGATATGGACAGTTGAATGGCCATGTAGCTAGCATTGTGTCAATGTTTTCAAAAAGAGTTTTTGAAAGGGAAATTTTGGAAAGGAAGTATTGAACTTGTGAAGTTCGGAAAGGAATGGAAACTTATACCGTGGAGGTATCGTCGATGATGAAAAGCCAGATGATGTTATACAAAACAAAATGTTTTGCAAAGAAAACCTTTTCTACTCTAAGCAAGAATTCTGGAAGCTGATTCCAAGAAGTTTTGCAAAAGAGAAAATATTCTTTAACAAAGTTTTACAAAACCTCTTGTACATGCGATATCTACAAGAGAAATAAAACTATATTATTTTTCTTCTGAAGTATCTTCTTCAACGAAGATACAGATAAACCTGACTGCAACTGTGGTGTCATCATATATGAACACCATTGATAGTGAACCATATTTATAGCCTACCTAATCCACCATATAAGCATATTTGCATGTTGGTAAGTGACATGATGGATGTCTTGCTGAGTACATTCAAATGTACTCATTTGGTTTCGCCCCTGGTATCTACTTATCAGATTTGGAGAAGGAGCCTCCAAAGGATATCTATGAAGAGGAGTACGGAGTTGACGGCTTTGCGAACTAGGATTGTCTCCGGGTCAGCAGCCTGTAGGTTAAGGCGTGACTTGGGCTCAACTACGTTGTGTTTTATTTGTCTTCCGCTGTGTTTGTTAAGTGCCTGCCCTTTTAGCAGTTGTGCTAGACTTGATCATGTGATCATTTGTGTAATACCTTTATGTATTCGTGTAATGGATGATGTATTTCTGTGTGCCAACTGTGTATGTTGTTCACGACTGATCTTTCTGGGATCGTGAATGTATGCATACGTAGGGTTTCAGACTGCCGGTCTGGGGTCCTTACACCTATGTCCATGCCTACATCTATACTAGATAGCATATATAGTGAAGGTAATTATGCAAGGGTTCAAGAGAAGTTAGACGCATCGATAACATTTAGTTCATTCCTCAAACCCCGAAATCTTGGTTCATCAAGGGCCTTAGTGAAGATGTCCGCGAGTTGATCCTTGGTCGGCACATAGGAAAGATCAATATCACCCTTCTCAACATGATCCCGAATGAAATGATGTCGTATCTCAATGTGCTTCGTCTTGGAGTGAAGAACGGGAATGTAGGCGATCTTGATGGCACTCTCATTATCGCACAAGAGGGGAACTTTGTCGAAGTCGATGCCATAATCTCTCAATGTTTGCCGCATCCATAGTAATTGAGCACAACAACTAGCCGCGGAGATGTATTCGGCCTCGGTGGTAGAGAGGGCGATGCAATTTTGCTTCTTGGAAGACCAACATACCAATGAGCGACCAAGAAATTGACAACCTCCAGATGTAGATTTCCTATCCGTCTTCTCGCCCGCATAGTCGCATCCGAATACCCAATGAGTTGAAAGCTTGAACCCTTGGGATACCAAAGACCAAAGTTTGGGGTATGAACTAAATATCGAAAGATGCGCTTAACCGCTTCAAAATGACTTTGTCTCGGAGAGGCTTGAAACCTTGCACATTTTCCTACGCTATACATGATATCGGGTCTAGATGCACAAAGGTAGAGCAAAGAGCCAATCATGGAGCGGTATACCTTTTGATCTACCTCTTTACCATTCGGGTCGGGTTTCAAGT
The DNA here is from genome assembly GCA_028641055.1 of Alopecurus myosuroides. Classification (NCBI taxonomy): domain Eukaryota; kingdom Viridiplantae; phylum Streptophyta; class Magnoliopsida; order Poales; family Poaceae; genus Alopecurus; species Alopecurus myosuroides. Next base: position 159,798,045 of record CM054060.1, on the reverse strand, counting down.
CAATAGTCGTGGACATGGGAGTCTTCATAGGTTTGGCATCATGCATGTTGAACCGCTTTGAGCATGTCTTGAGTATACTTGGCTTGCTTGATGAATGTGCCTTCGGGATGTTGCTTGATCTCAAAGCCGAGGAAATACTCCAACTCGCCCATCATAGACATCTCAAACTTGTCCATCATAAGCTTGCAAAACTCGTCATTGAATGCGATGTTAGTAGAACCAAAGATGATATCATCCACATAGAGTTGGCATATGAACAAGTCACCTCCAACCTTTTTGGTGAAAAGGGTGGGATCGATTAAACCAACATTGAACCCACGATCCACTAAAAACTCTTTAAGGTGCTCTTACCACGCACGTGGATCTTGTTTAAATCCATAGAGTGCCTTATCGAGTTTCTAGACATAATCGGGGTGGTTGGGATCCTCGAAACCTGGAGGTTGCTTGACATAGACCAACTCATGGATGGTACCATTCAAGAATGCACTTTTAACATCCATTTGTTGTAGTTTAAAGTTGTTATGAGAGGCATATGCAAGCAAGATACGAATAGATTCAAGACGAGCTACGGGAGCGAATGTTTCACCGAAATCGATGCCTTCGACTTGAGAGAAACCTTGAGCTACCAATCTAGCCTTGTTGCGAATCAAGATGTCGTCCTTGTCTTGCTTGTTCTTGAAGATCCACTTGGTGCCGATGACGTTCTTGCAATCTTTGGGTCTTGTCACCAACTTCCACACCTTGTTGCGCTCGAAGTTGTTGAGTTCATCATGCATAGCTTCAAGCCAATCTTGATCTTCAAGAGCTTCATAGATCTTCTTGGGATCAATATGAGAGACGAAAGCATGAGCCTTGCTAAAATCCGCCAATTGTCTCCTTGTGACGACCCTTCCACGAACTTGTCCAAGAATCATGTCCTCCGTGTGACTGGCACGAGCAAGATTATCTAGCCTTCTCTTTGCCCTACGAGCTAGCATCTCCTCCAAAGTTTCCTTGGATAGCACTTGATCATCACCTTCATCATCGGAGTCTTGTCCACCTTGATTTTGATCATCAACAGGAGGTGGATCCCTTATGTGTCGAGTTGTATCATCACCATGAGTATATTGTTCTTGTCCTTCATTGTGAGCTTGGCCTTCATCATGAGCTTGGCCTTGAGTGTTAGCTTGGCCTTGATTGATCGAATGATCTTGATCGTTAGCTTGGCCTTGATTTGGAGCATGAGGTCTTGGTGCATCTTGTTGGGTAGCTTGGGTATCAATGGGTGTAGTCAATGGCTCCACTTGAGTGGAGCATAGTCCTTCTCCCTCCGTCATCCGGTAACCCTCAATGGGGATTATTTCGCCAATCCCCATTCTTTCTATGACGATGGGAGGAATTGCATCTCCTACAACACCATGATCTATACGGCCCCCTTCGTACCCATTATCCTCATCAAACACCATGTCTATAGCTTCTTCAACTTGTCCGGTGGACTTGTTGTAGACCCTATAGGCGTGAGCGTTTGTGGCATAACCAACAAACATACCCTCATAGGATTTAGTCTCGAATTTTGACAAGCGTTTACCTCTATTACGGATGAAGCACTTGCACCCAAAGACCTTGAAGTATGAAACATCCATCTTCTTGTCTGTGAGAATCTCATAAGGGGTCTTATTCAAGATCTTGCGGAGATACAATCGGTTGCTAGCATGACAAGCGATGGAGACGGCCTCGGCCCAAAAATTATAAGGAGAAGAGAAGTCCACAATCATGGTTCGAGCCGCATCCATTAGTGTCTGATTCTTTCTCTCCGCCACACCATTTTGTTGAGGAGTGTAGGGAGTGGAATATTGATGAGCAATTCCTTCCTCGCTAAGAAATCCCTGCATGGTGTAGTTCTTGAACTCGGAGCCATTGTCACTTCGGATAGCCATAATGCTCGTATTATGTTGGCGCTCCACCGAAGTGATGAACTCGATGACCCGCTTTTGAGTCTCACTCTTCCTCTTGAAAAAGTACACCCAACAATATCGAGAGTAGTCATCCACAATCACCAAGCAATACTTCTTTCCTCCAAGACTATCGTATGATAGGGGACCAAATAGGTCCAAGTGAATGAGCTCGAGGATTCTTGAGGTGGTGATGTTGGTCTTGGTGGGGTGAGCTTCTCCATGTTGCTTTCCAAGAACGCGAGAGCTACACACACGATCTTTGGCAAACTTAGCATTCGTTAGTCCTAGAACATGATTGCCACTTTGAAGGTCATGCAACATGCTCATATTGGTGTGGGCTAACCGGTGATGCCATATCCAACCCACATCAACCTTAGCCATTAGGCATGTCGCGGAACACGTGTCTCCTTTAGAGAAGTCCACTACATACATGTCGTTCTCGACATGCCCATCTCTTCCAATATCCATGCATAGCAAGAGCGATGCACTTGTGAGCTCCCGTGTAGGTGTCTTCATAGTCTTCCTGATCATCATCCTCTTCTTCACTTTCATCAACTCGAGCCACTGCCTTTGACTTCAATGCGAGGTTGGATGACTCCCCCATTCCTCTAGAGCGAGCTAGAGCATCATCCGCACTTTTGTGTGATAGAGAGATGGCGATGAACTCACTAAGCACACCAATGGAGTTGAGAGTATTATAGTCCGCTCTTGTCCGGATGCTAGTGGAGATATTCTTCTCAAATGGTGTAATGGCTTTGACAAATTTCCTCTTTATCCACTCATCGGAGATCTCTTCCTTTCCAAAGTCTCTCAACTGATTGGCAAGAGTGACAATTCTTCTATATAGCTCTTCTGGAGTCTCATCCTCTTACATAACGAAGTTCTCGGAGTTGTCAATAGCCACATCATACTTGGAAGATTGGATGCTAGAATTTCCTTGAAACAAGGTGTCAAGCTTGTCCCAAGCCTCCTTGGCGGTCTTGCAACCACGAATGTGGGTGAGATGCTCCCTTTGGAGAGCCTTCTGGATGATAACGAGAGCAGTCTTGTTGAGTTGAGATTCCACATCCTCCCTTGGAGTCAAGTTGCTCGGGTCATGCGGATGAAACCCATGAATCACACTCCTCCACAATGTGGTGCATGATCCAGAGATATGTGACTCCATTTCAAACTTCCAAGAAGAGAATTCATTAGTTTTAAGCATGGGAGGAAGTCCAACATTAAGAATGTGTGGCATGGAAACAATTGGGTGAATGGAGTCATAATTTTGAGGAGGTGGAACTTGTGCGTGGACCCCAGAACCATTAGCCGTTTGAGACTTGGAGCCACCAGAACTCTCATTTGCCTTGGCTTTAGCCTTTTGTGCGGCTTTAGCCTTAGCTTTGGCAATGTTCTCTTCGATTTGGGAATCGTCCGAAATCGTTTCCTCATCCGAACTATCCTCCTCGGAGACGTGGGAGTTCGACGGCCCCTGAGGTTTACCCATCATGTTCTCCAACATCTTCTTGATGGAGGAAACCTCCGATCCTACACTGGAGCTAACCTTGGACAATTGGCTTTGGATACTACAAACCGTTGTCTCTAGGTTAGCTATAGTGTCGGCCATTTTTGAGAGCTCCTCTTTAGAAGATTCGGAATCATCTCCGTTGACCATGATACTCTTAGGCGGTTAAGCCCGATAAAAGAGCCGAGGCTCTGATACCAATTGAAAGTACACAAAGGTCAACTAGAGGGGGGGTGAATAGGTGACCTACAAATTTTAGGTTTTTTTCAATTTTAGTGGGGGCGTTGGAAAGTTAATAACTTCGTTATCTAGATGTGCAACTAAGTATACACCTAGGCGCTCCTCAATAGCACGGATGTGCACACCTTGTTCTCCTTGAGCTTGTCCGGTGAGGGAGATTCTCGTTTCCACTATGAGGTCGAATTGAAGGCGTTGACCAAACCTTTACAAGTAGTTGAGGCAACTCCACAAGTGAGATGTAGGCTCTCAACGATCCGAAGCTTCTTGCTACAAGGTGGAAGCTACAAGCACTAGGGTTTCCCTTGGATGACAAGGCAACCAAGAGATTACAAGATCCCAAGAGGTATGGTGTGGCAATACAATTTTTGGCTTGGTAGAAAGGTAGATCTAGTCCTCCTCCATGAGATCCTTGAAGGGCATCGAGTTTGGTTGGAGGAGGAGGGAGATCGGGGCGTTTTAAGATCTTCAACAATGAAGGAGAGAGAGGAATTGACGAACTAGCTATCTAGAGGAAGAAGATAGCTATTTATAGGCTCCTCCAATTTCTGACAGTTGCAGTGTGCCAGGGCCGGAATATTCCGGGGTTAGCACCGGAAATTTCCGGCCCAGCAAGGCCATATATTTGAAATGTCCGGGGGCGGAAATTTGAATATTCCGGGGCCGGAAAATTCCGCCCAATATTCCGCCCCCATCTCTGTGCGCGGGCAGCAGCACCGCGCCGAAAAACTGCTAAGGACCAGGCCAGATATTTGAATAATCCGGGGGAGGGGGGGGGGCGGATTTTTGAATAATTTCGGGCCGGAAATTTCCGGCCAATAATCCACCCCATCTCTGCGCGCGGGCACCTGAGGAATCTCCGAAAACTGCTAAGGACCAGGAGGCCAGATATTTGCCCCGGAATATTCCGGGCAAATATCCGCCCCACCTTCTGTGCGCGGGCAGTAGGAGAAGTACTTAGTCGTCTTGATGAGGCCAGAGGGGCCGGAATATTCCGGTGCAGGGGCCGGATATTCCGCCCCATACACACCGGAAATTCCGGGGTAGCAAGTGAAATTTCCGGTAGCAGTAGAGATAATTTTCAAAGCTCCTCTTTGAACTTTTTGAGTGCATTTATCAATAATCATCTGAGAGTCCAGCTGCATACACTTAAACAATATTGTTAGATAGATGATACCCGCGTTGTTATCATCACCAAAATCATTAGAGGGGTCATGAGCTTTCACATTTCACTACCAATTGTTTGTTCTGCAGAGGTAAAAAATTGTATTGATCTGGTGGATGAGTTAAATAATCTTGTGTTTCCATTTTCTATTGAAGAGATAGAGAGTATTGTGAAGCATATGAAAATTGATAAAGCACCTGGTACTGATCGTTTTAATGGATTATTCTGAAAGACTTTCTGGCATATTGTGAAAGAGGTTTTTGTTGCCATATTAATGATTTCTATGAGAGAAAAAATAACTTGGAAAGCATCAATGGATCCTACATAACTCTAATTCCAAAGAAGCAAGTTCGTAAGACAGTAAATGATTACGCGCCCATTTCTTTGACAAACACAAGCTTGAAATTTCTAACTAAACTTCTTGCAAACATATTTTAGAAGGTAATTAAAAGATGCATACACAATAATCAATATGGCTTTATCAAATCTAGATGCATTCAAGATTACCTGGCTTGGTGTTTTTAATTTCTCCATCAGTGTAAGAATTCCAAGAATAAAATTGTTGTTTTCAAGATTGATTTGAGAAACCTTTTGATACAGTAGAACATTCAGCAATTCTTGCGGTGTTGGAGAAGAAAGGTTTTCCAAAAATTTGGAATCTTTGAGTCTGTGACATTCTTTCCACAGGAACATCTTCTATCCTGCTCAATGGACTCCATGGTAAAAGTTTCTACTGCAAGAGAGGTGTCAGGAAGGGTGATCCACTCTCACCATTGTTATATGTGATGCAAGGTGATCTGTTACAGAGCAAGGTTAATATGGCATGGAGAGGTGGTTTAAAAAAAATTGAGGTGGAAGGTGATTATCCAATAGTGTAGTATGGTGATGATACTTTAATAATTTTGTCAGCAGAGGAATACATGTCGGAGAGTGGTGTGTCAAGGGACAAGAACTCCCAGGAGGTTTGAATAACCACATTGCCTACACCTCTCGAGGGGCTTCGCGAGGAAAGCTTTGAGACTGTAACAATGGCGACACGGGGAGTTTACCCAGGTTCAGGCCACCTTGCGGTGTAAAACCCTGCTCCTGCTTGTCTAATGGATTGCACTATTGTAGTTACAATACAAGATGTGATCTTGTGCTCGGTTCAGACTAGGGGGCTCTGAGTGAATTGAGCTCACCCCACTACGGGAGCCAAGGGGGTCCTTTTATACTCGCGTTTGGACCTCCTTCTCTCTCATTCTTGGCGGGAAAGGGCTACCACAGGGTGCTAAAGTGGAGGTGATGCGCGTGTAACACACGTTCTTTGGGAGACCCCAAGAGGAAGGTATGAAGAGCACAGTAGTAAGTTTCCCTCAGAAAGAAACCAAGGTTGAATCGACCAGTAGGAGAAAGAAGCAACTTCCGAAGGTTGATGCAGCTGAGATGGCAGGGCGCACTACCAGTTCAGTATCAACGTGGAACCCACACAACACAATCAATTCACTTTGCCCCAACGAAGAAGTGAGGTTGTCAATCTCATCGGTTTTGCTGAACACAAAGAGGTTAAACGTATGGTGTGGAAAATAATATGAGAACAGTATGAAAACAACAGTAGCAGTGTGAAAACAGTGGAAGCAGTGGTTGTATTATCACAATGAGAAAATGGACCGGTGTCCACAATTCACTAGTGGCGTCTCTCCATAAAAGATAGCTAACATGTGTGGTGAACAAATTACAACTAGGAAATTGATAGATAATGAAACATGCGTGACATAATGATTACTATGAGATTCATGCGGTCATTACAACAATATACATAGACTGTCATCCAACAGAATCTATGACTAATAATCCACTCTTCGAATATCATCCAAACAAACATTGGGTATTAAGTTGCAAGCAACAGATTATCGCAGTAAGCAAAGTGTGTAATGTAAACAATGTAAACGAAGTAAAAAATCGTTGTTTTCTTCCTAATGTCAATGGTACATCCTCCATCTGTCACGTTTCTGTCACTCGAGCACAGATGCAAAGGAGGCATGAACCCACTGTCGAGCATAAATACTCCCTCTTGGATTCACTAGCATCTACTTTGCTAGAGCATCTACTAACAACGGAGAGCATGCAAGATCATAAATAACATACACATGAAGACAACATGATAGATTGATAATCAAGAGACATAGCATTCAATAATCATCGGATCCCAGCAAACACAACATGTAGCATTACAATAAGATGATCTCGATCATGTGAGGCAGCTCACGAGATCCAAAGATGAGGCATAAAGAGGAGAAGACAACCATCTAGCTACTGCTATGGACCCGTAGTCCAAGGATGAACTACTCACGCATCACTCCAGAGGCAGGCATGGTGGTGTAGACCCCTCCGATGGTGATTTTCCCTCCCGGCAGGGTGCCGGGGAGAACTTAGAACCCTCCCGATCTCGGGTTGACGATGACGGCGACCTCGGGTATTTTTCGTGGAAAAGTGGTATCTTTCTAGGGTTCACGCATCGGGGAGAATATATGGGTGAAAGGTCGATGGTGGTGGGCGCCCGAGGGGTCCACACCACCCCGAGGCATGGCCAGGGGCGCCGCCCTATGGTGTGGCCCCCCTCCGGTCCTCTTCAGGACTCCGTGGAACCTTCGGGAATTCTAAGACTTCCGGGCTTCGAATTTTCCAATTCCGAGAATATTTCCAGAACTATTATTCTGAAACTAAAAACAACAGAAAACAGGAACTGGCTCTGTGGCATCTTGTCAATAGGTTAGTCCCGGGAAATCGATAAAAATGACATAAAGTTTAAGGAAAACATGTAGCGTATGGCATGAAAACAACATGGACCATCATAAATTAAGGATACGTTTATGATGTATCAACATCCTCAAGCTTAGTTCTTACTCGTCCTCGAGTAGGTAAACGATAAAAACACAAAATTTCTAAGGTGACATGCTACCAACATAAACTTGATCATATAAATTGTTAAAGCATAAGCATAGATGAGATCATAGAACTTCAACACAAGCATGATAAATATAATTCTAACAATAAAACATAGCAATCACTTTTAATCATGAGAAGTAACACAAACAAAAGATCATGAATAATAATGCACTCAAAAGTTATACGTATGTTTCAAGCACAGAGAAAACATAGCAACGTGATATTTTGCTTGCCCTTAAGAGTGGGGAAAAACATAAATGTCAGGACACCTTCAAAACTTAATAGGAAGAGCAGAACAAGTAATTTGAGAACAAACAATAACACATCATGAATCAATTAATAATGTTTCTGGGACAAATTCACATTAAACTCGGAATGGAAACTATGCTCTCTCAAGTGTGCATAAAGTTGGAAGTTGGAGACTCAACATAAAAGTAAAAGAAAGTCCCTTCGCAAAGGGAAGTATGGACCACTCATGTGCTAGATCTTTTATTTTGTTAAACAGAGGTATTGAAAATATTTTTTAGAGAGGTGTATTCTTATGTCAACGAATAGTAAACAGAAAATACAATACGTCACAAGCCAACTAGACTTCACAAGAGCGACTCCCATAGAAGGACGCATCTAGGTTGAAGGTCATCCCTCTTTCTCTTTTGTCTACAAAATTATGCTTTGACTGATAAATCAGGGAAAAAAATAGTGAAGAGAATTTGTTGTATTAATTTTGGGCTGGGCACCCTGCTGCCAGCTTTTCTATCAATTGGATAAGCGGATGAAGCCACTAGTCCAGGGTGTGAAAGTCCAATCAACAAGCGAGATAAATATTCTCTATTTACGTTCTCATGAGCTAAAACAGGAGCACAAAACAGGAGTAATTTTGAAAGTTTGAAAGGTAACACATGAGCAATTTACTTTGGAGTGGCAGTTAAATACCACATGTAGGTAGGTATGGTGGACACATTTGGCAAAATTTGGTTTTTGGGAGTTGGATGCACGAGTAGAGATCATACTCAGTGACGAAGGGATGGATCTTAGACCCTGCGGGTAAGGACACCCCGTCTCAGGCCCAAGGTTAAGGCCCAAGAAGGGAAGCCCTTGGAGTATTCTGGAAGGCCCACTTGAAGCCCACCCGCAATGCCTTGCGGGCTAAGTTAGGAAACTTGTAACCGACATAGGATTAGAGTTCGAGTCCTCTCCGGGTAGGGTTTGAGACCTGGCCATCTATATAAGGCCAGGAGAACCACCGGAAGAGGACCAAGCAATACCGCGCCACCAAAGCCTTAAGCTCGAGATTGTACTCTCGACTTGAGCGATCATCTTTGTAACCGATCTATTCAATAATACATATCGACAGAGGCACGAGTAAGAGTTTTACCTCTACGAGGGCCCCGAACCTGGGTAAATTGTGCCCCCTGTCTAGCCGACGATCGCCACCAGCGCTCATGGGTTCTCCTATTCGAAACCCTATAGGTTCACCTGAGGGATTTGCCGAGCAACAAATTCGACAATTGGCGCCGTCTGTGGGAACGGCGGGCGCTAGATCTCCGACATCTTCGGCTTCATGGACAACCAACTCACGTTGGAAACCCTCGACTACGGTTCCAACCAATCCAATCCGGATCTGATCTGTCGTGGTCACCCCTCACTCGCCGGAATCACGCCCGGTATTCAGCGATTTAGAAAGGAGCGTCACCTTGACGTTCGGAATCCTGAAGTTCGTAACCAACAGGGACGGGATCCTCCACTTCCCTGAGGAATCACGATCTGAGTCAGAAGCTGTCGACTCACGCCTCTACCTGGAGAAAAGCGGCGAGTCCGTTCGTTTCAACACCAACGACTACCACACCCTCTCGACAGAGGAACCTTCCCGAGTCCGAAAAGCTTTCCGTACTACGCCTAGGACGCACGAGCCACGACTGGCTCAAGTCTGCATGGCAGGATCGGAATTACCCCCGGAAACATAACACAGTGCGGCAGAACGCGCTGAGATTGGCGTTTCGCGGGAGGCCTGGGATCGAGCCAAGGAAGCTATGCGAACCAGCAAGCCACCCGCAGCTGAAGCGCCACACGAGGACATGATCACCTACCACTACCATCTAGTGAGAGCGGCCGCAACCATCAAAGAAGCTCGGATAGATCTGGCCCGTCGAAAAAGAGCGGCGGATGAATCAAGTCAACGAAGAGCTGAGCTGTCCCTAACACCCTCGGTCGGAACCCGACCTGCGAGGAGGGGATACGCGTCAACATCCATGGACATCGAGTCCTTAGGCGGAGCCAGCAGGTCGATCGCACCTTCCCTGATGCGGGTCGATGAAGATGGAAACGTTTACCCGCAAACTCCAGCTGCCGCAGTCCTAGCCGCAGCAACCTACATGCAGATGAACCAACCGACGGAAAGCGATCCTCGGGCAGAACAGTACAAGCAAGTGCGCAAGGGGCTAGGTTTCGCAGCCGCGAGGCTCGCCTCCTATGACCGCCGGAAGGCCGCTGAACAACTAGAAAAGGAGAAGGAAAAAGAAAAGGAGGCATCGCGCAAGCATAGGAGCACTTCGCCTAGAAGAGACAAATCACCTCGTCGTGGTCGAGGAAAAGAAGCTCGGAGACGCGGCGATAGTCGAAGCAGCAGTGAAGGTAGCCCGAGAAATAAAAGCTCGCGGCGTCATAGCAGCCGCTCGCGGAATCGCAGCAAAGAGCCAAGGAAAGACACTGACCGCGACCAGCCAGGATACAACGCGCGGTCGGATATCGCACAGAACAAGGTGGACAAGGCAAGAGCTGCGAGGAACCGTGCGCGCTCCTCGTCCAGTTCCTCGGATGACGAGACCTGCGGCGCGCTGTGTTTCGCTCGCAGCATGCGCGAAGCACCCCTACCCAAGAGATTTAAGCTCAGCACAGAAGTCACGAAATACGATGGTTCACTCGAGCCTTCGACGTGGCTAAACGACTACCTCACGGCAGTAAAATGCCAACGTGGGAATAAAAACACGGCTATGCAGTACCTCAACCTGCACTTGGTCGGCGCGGCGCGCAGCTGGCTGGAAGCAAGGCCAAGATCTTGTTACGCATCATGGGATGACCTACACCACGATTTCTGCAAAAACTTCCAGTCCACCTACAAAATACCAGCAACCATTGAAGAACTACGAGCCTGCAAACAGAAGAGTGGAGAGTCCACCCGCGAGTATATTCAGCGATGGACAACGCTCAAGAACACCGCAGGAAACATCTCGGAAGAAGTAGCGGTTGAAGCCTTCGCAAAAGGCGCCCGATGAACTGCTTTCAGAGAAGAATTAGGCCGAGCAGCACCCAAAACTATCTGGGAGTTGATGATCATAGCCGACAAATGGGCTAATGGAGTAGACGAGTGCGCAACGAGAGAGCGTCATCACCTGCGCCCGAAGAAGATCGCCATGGCCGAAGGAAAAGGAGGAAATACTACGATCACGAGGATCGAGAAGAGATGGTAGCAGCGGAATTCACGCGAAGTCGCGACACTGGACGACGTGGAAATCGCGAGTGGAGACCAAAGGCTGAGGACAAGACTCCCGAGGAGGACCTCGATGCGTACTGCTCGCTACATCTATTTACGGATAAGCGCATGGGCAAAACTACGGCAACACACCTTCTCAAGGACTGCCGAGAGTTTATCGAAATCAGTGAGGCCTTCTCGAAGAAAAGTAGATCAGCAGCCAATCAAAATTACCCGCCACTTCCGGGAGCAGGACACCAAGGATTCCAGCCGCCACAACCCCTACCTCCACCAGCAAATCCAAACATGGCGCTAGCCGCACTACCTGCGCCACCTGCACAAAACACCGGAGCCAACGCGTACCCGAACCCGGCAGGACAACTAGGAATGATCCAGAAGGTCTGCCCATCCCGCAGAGCTCAGAAGACAAACACAAGGCAGCTATGCATGGCTGTGCAGACCCCGCCAAGAAGGCCCGAATACCTGAAGATGGCGGACCAACCGATCACATTTTCAATAGAAGACCACCCACCACGAGTCTATCGACCAGGACACGCCGCCCTCGTAATCCAAGCACAGATTGGTAACTACGAACTGGCTGGCGTATTCATGGATGGTGGCAGTGGCATCAACATTATCTATGCGGATACGCTCCGCCGGATGAACAGGAACCTAGACGGCCTTGCGGAATCAGAAACATCCTTCCACGGGATAGTTCCGGGAAAGGCGATCCGTCCACTCGGAACAATTAACTGTAACATCCCAAGTATAAAAACATCCCTAGAATGTTTGTTTCTTGTTTAATTATTGTTTTGCATCATGACATCTTAATCATTGCATTTGTTTCCTTCTTGTTTGCATCTGTTTTTATTTGTTTTCACAATTGAAATTCAAACAATATTCAAACCTTTGTTTCATACTTGTAGGTTACAATCTTTTTCAAATAAAAAGTTCAACTCAAAACCTCAATTGTTTCCAAGTAATCCATAAGTTCAACTATTAAAAATGGTGGCTTTTAATCAATCAATTAATTCAAGTGTTATTCAAAATTCAAATCAAATAAAAAACAACACCCAATTTGAAATTATGAAAATTACACAACAATTCTAATCAATTGTTTCTAATTAAACAATAAGGTTCAAACTAATTAAATTCTAGTTTTCAATAATTCAATCAATAATCAAATTCATCCAAATATTGAATTAAATTCCAAACCACATTTTTATTTTTGATCATTTGAAAAACAGAACTTGCTAGCTGTTGCTATCACTTAAATAAACAATCTAATTTTTTTCCCTAAATTTTTCTACTCCAAAACCCTTTCCATTCCTTCATATTCCTTGCAGCAAAAAAAAAACAGAGGAGAAACTCAAAAAAAAAAAAACGCAGGAGAGGGGGAGAGGCAGGCCCAGCCCACCAGGCTGCAGCCCGCTCGGTCTCCCCCTACCTCCGTACGATCGATGCACGTGCCATGGACAGCGACCTGCTGCCCACTGCTCCACCCATCCCCCCTCCTATAACTACCCCCTAGACCCCTAGAAAACCCTAACCCTAGCCGCACCCTATCCCTCCTATCTCCCCACCACCGCCGCCATCGAGAGGAGCTCGCTCGCCTCCGTTTCTTCTGCCACCACCGCCGGCCGCCGGAGCACGCCGCCGCCGCCTCCGGCACCCCCCGGCCGTGCCGCGGCCACCCCTGCGACGAGGGTGAGATCCTCTATCCATTCCCCTACCTCCCTCTCGATTTCCCTGCTGTATGTGCATCATTCCCTTCCGCCCATGGTCGAGTTGCTGCTCCCTGTCGTGCTTGTTTTCCGTCAGAAAGGAACAGATGCGTGCGCTCGTGTGCAGTTTCAGTTAACAGCGACTTGTGAGGTACAAAACCAACCAGATCCCATATCCATCACAGCAGCGCAGCGGACCAGATGGTAGCGCGCGCGCAGCGAACCCAGCAGATCGCGGGATCAAATCCCCGCACCCCCACCTTTCTGTTCCTTATTTTTCCGAATTGAATTCGGTGCAGATGCTGAACCATAACCCCCCTTCCCCCCTTATTCTGTCAACAAAGCGCACTAGCCCATCTGGTGGTTCCCTTGGCGCAACAAGCAGAGGGCAGGGGTTAAATCCCACCCCTGCCTAATAAAAACCATCTTTTTCCTTCTTTTTTTCCTAGATCTAGATCTATCCTAAATTGCTCACAGGTCCCTGTTACTTTTATCTAGGTCCCTGTAAATTTATTTCCAAGTCCCTGTATCTTTTCTAGGTCCATAATTATTTCTATAAACCAATAAAATTTCTTAAACTTGGTAAATCAATAACTTTTGTTTGGAAAATCCAATTGCAAAACTTCAAACATGTAAATCACTCCATTTTAAATTCTCTACCCAAATATAAAATTTGTTTACTGTTTTGAATATTTTAATTTGGTGAAATATTTAAATTTTGTTTAATTCACTTAATTTTTGCAAAATTCATAACTTGAACATAAAAATTCCAAACTCAATAAATAAAATATGTTTTCCATCCCATTTTTCATTTACTTTGCAAATATAAACTTTGTTTCATGTTTTGAATAATTATAATTGGTTAAATAATTTAAACCTTGTTTAAATCATTTAAATTTGCTAAATTCATAACTTGCTCAACTTAAATTATTTTTGAACATATAAAATATGTTTTCAAACTAGAAAAGTATTAACTCTTCAAATATGAAATTGGTTTAATGTTTTGAACAAATACAAATTCAAATAAATTCATACTTGAATTTAATTCATTTAAATCTTGTTTGACTTGTTTAATTCATAAATAATTCATCCTAATTCCTTTTTCAATAATTGAAACATGTATTCCACCTAAAATTTTGTGTTCTTTTCAAATATGAATTTTGTTATTTGTTTGGAACAATTTAAATTGATGAAAACACCAAATACTTGTGTAACACCTTTAAGGAACCAAAATTCCCTAACTTAATAAATAAAATTTCAAACTTGGTAAACCTTATTTCAAAATTGTTCTATTGTTGTTATTTTTCTGTTTTCCTCATCCATGCATCATGCTAATTCACTTTCACCTGTTGGTTAGTTGTAAAACAATTGTTTCAACCATAATGCATGGGCTTTTCATATGCAACTCAAATTGCATGTGTGTCCATTTAATCATGTTGTTACCATGTCAACTAGTTTAATTTGATGCATCAATTAAATGGTCATGCATCATCCCATGATTGTGCATTATGCCATGTTATTGATTGTTTGTCTCTTTGCGTTGTTTGTTTGCTTCTTATCGAATAGACGACGACGTTGAGATAGACGAGCTTTACGACACCCCTTCTGAGGAGTTAGCCCAGTACCAGGCTACTGAGTTTGCAGGCAAGTTATCACTCACATGAACCATTGTGTTCCTTTCAACATTGGTTACCGGTACTTTCCGTTGTCTATTTTGCTAGCCCTATGAATAGTTGTTTCTGTTACGAACCTATCACATGCTATCCTTTAGCCCTGATATTGCCTCACCTCCACACCTATAACCCCTTTGATTGTTGCCCGTGTCTTACTAGCATGCTTAGGGTTGTTTTGCTCGAGTCTGTTACCCGTTACTTTCTGTTATCATATTTCTATTATGTTCTGGGGCTCGATGTTAAACAACAAGCTATTAATTTTGAGGTAATAATAATTTGATGATAAGGCACCGGCAGGAGGCCCGGCGTGGTTTTGAGGCCTGCTAGTGTCGACCCTAATTAGGAAAAGGGTCTTGTCTACTGATCCATGATGAGCGCACTATCCGCATGTGGGAAGCGTGTATGGGCGCCCCCCTCAATTTGATTCGATCCGCATCTCGTCCAAATCGTCTCATTTAGTTCGGGTTTTCCATTTGCCGCATGCATATGCAGGTGCAAACCCTTGGTACCAGGGTGGAACTTTTGTAGTCGACATTTAGGGAGACACGTTCTTAGAGTGCTATGAGGGTCCCCTTTTCTTCGTGGGGCTTGATTAGCCGTGCGCTCACTGCACGGGGTTCTTTGGGCTTGATGCGAAGAAGAGTTGAGTTGTGTTGAGTGCCCCGCTTGGTGGGAGGCATTCCATCTGGCGGGTTATTCTTACGTGTACGGCCAAATTGGTGCACCCCTGCAGGGATAAATCTTCTCGAGAAGCCGTGTTTTCCGTGGTTATGGTTAACTTGGTGAAAGTACTGGCTAACAAGTACTCAGAACAACTTACACCTAACTAATGATAACCTGACTAGTAATAGGCTTATTGACACAACAATTTGAACCATCATTAATACAACTGTGTGAGTTATCCTCGGATTGCTTCTTTGGATAAGGGGCGAGATCCAGGATGGGTTTGTTTGGAGTTAGTTATAGTTGGTTACGATACGCTATCTTATCCCCTTTCTGTTAGCCGGAAGTTGTATCATGTTCTGTAGTTGGTTAGTGCAGCCAGCTGCCGCATCTTTTGTATCGCCCTTTCTTCCGTTGAACCCAAAGCATCTGTGCTTGGTGTTGACGGGTTACACTTTGGTGAACTGTGAGTCTTGCTTGCCAGTACGTTTATGTACTGACCCCTTTGGGGCTGTGGTTTCCGCAGACTACGCTTACGAGGATCCCCGTGACGGCTACTACGTGGAGTTTGACGAGGCTGCTGACGAGTAGATAGCGGACCTGGGCAGGATCCGAGAAATCGTGGATGGGCTCCGTCTTTTCGTTTCCGGCTTCTTAAGCCTATTTGGATTTGTCTGTACTCAGACCCGTTGAATGCTTCCGCTGAGATGTAATGATGATATGTTGGGACATGTGTCCTCTGGATGATTGTATTTGCTATCTCTGCTCTAGTGAGAGCTATTTGCAACTTATTTCTATTTATTTGTGTCTTAGAGATATGTTGTGCTATCATTCTGTTAAACGTCGTTGACATACCATGTGTGTATGGTATGAAGTACGTCAATGGTAGTATCCTGATTTCTATGGGATGGTTTACGTAGACGATGAACAGATAGGGGTTGGTTGTCACACATACGTGTGTTGGCCTACTCGTAAGAGATGCGGGTGCCGGTAAGCCCCGTAATCCAATCAACTACTGTTCAACGGAACTGCGAGTATCCTCTAGAAGTCCGGGTGCGACAAATGGTATCAGAGCCTGTCTGCCTGTAGGATCCCTTTTACTGGTCGCAGTTGAGTCTAGAAACTATTTTGTAGCTATATAGGAAAAATGAAACGTGAGAGTAGGAATTCTGCCATTTTATTTCTTTCCCCACCCTCCCTTTTCTGGTAAGGAAGTGCAACGTTGTTTTCCCTTCTCACCTGAACTTTCAAGTTAGGTTTTCACGTATCCTGGTTTCTCTGGGATAGTTATATCTACTAGACCATAGGAATGGAGGTGGTTGTGATATGATTTATCATGTTGCCTACTCATGATTGAGAACGGAGGCGTGTAAGCCCCGGAAGCAAATCCTCTATTCCTTAAGCAGTAGATATTGATCCTTCAGAAGCTCGGATGGGTTTTCCGTAGTACCTCAGGAGTTTTGGTCTCGTGTTTCCCGATGTTGCTTCGATATCCTGTTCTTCTCAACATCCTTTTCGTCCGTTGAAACCTTGTTGTTGCTTTCCACTTCAGTTCTTCTACCGGTGTCTAATCAAAACTTCCCCGATCATCTGCAGATGGATCTCAGGTTCTACCCGCAGGTGGTTCGGATGACTCGTTGCGAGAGCACTGCCGGTTATCCGGAGATGCTGAGGGACATGGTCACTTATCTGGGGTTCCGTTGGGCACCAGAGTACCAGGTCTACGAGCAGCAGCGAGAGTTTGACCAGACCTACTACCAGGCTATCGTCTACATTCTGTCAGATGATGGCATGAGCATTGTCCACCGCTACGAGGCAGTAGGTTCCACAGTGGATATGGCTGTGCAGCAGGCAGCTTATGTGAGTCTCACCGTCCTTCGTGCTGACTATTGGGGATTTGACGATTCTATCTATCGCCACATCCCCCGTGGTTACATCACTTCGGAGGGAGCTCACTTCACTCTCTACGACAACCTGGATGTCTACGAGCATGATAACTCCAGGCTGCACACCACCGCTCAGTTTGTGAGGCACAGTGACGCAGTTGCCACCACACTATCTCAGGAGTTGGCTTCAGTCAGAGAGCAGCTCTATCTTGCTTTGACTCGTCTGGCGACTTACACCACAGACTTTGTTGGAGATGAGCGCTTTGCACGTTTCGATCAGCCAGTTGGTCGTCGTCTGCCAGATGCTGGAGGTTACGAGCCGATCAGAGGTCCACTCCTCAACCTCGGTGCTGGTTACACTGGGATTCCTCGCTTTGGAGCACAGGGAGTCGACGCTATGTACTTCACCACACCTAGAGTCGCTCTCAGACCACGTCAGATCTACGTGGATCGTCGTTCTACCTACTTTCGTGGGCGTGCTCCTCACCGTACCTCTCGTCGTACTACTCACCGCCGTCCTGCGTGATGAGCATGGGAGTACCGATGTATCCATTCTTAGCTATGTTTAGTTATCCTTTGGCATTTGAACCATTTATGGTGTGTTGGATATTCTGATGTATTTGAACATGTGATGATGTACCTGTTGGTTATCTATTCATGCGTCGGAATAATCTCTCTTTTCGGTTACCAAGTCTATCCTTTTCTGTTGTTGTGCTAAAATGCATTTCCATTCAGGATGCCGCCAACAAGGAACAACCCGCCTGAGCCACCGCCAATCACGGAGCTGTTGACTCAGATGACTCAGGTCGTGACGCAGATGGCCCAGTTCCAGGCTAATCAGCACAACAACCAGAACGCTCCACGAGTCAGTATCAAGGAGTTTCTGAGTCTGGGGCCGAGAGCTTTCGTGGCAACACGCGAGCCTCTGGATGCCGATGACTGGATCCGTGAGATGGCCAAGGCTCTGGACATTTCTCACGTTGCTGAGGAAGACAAGGTCAAGTATGCCTCCTACCTACTGAAGGGTCAGGCAGCTACTTGGTGGGAAAACTACCAGACCATGAGAGCTGGCTACCCAATCACCTGGGGCTGTTTCAAGGAAGCTTTCCTGAAGCACCACATCCCAGATGGTCTCATGGAAAGGATGCGTGAAGAGTTTTGCTCTCTCAAGCAGGGCAAGCTGGACGTCATTGGCTATCAGAGTGAGTTCAATCGCCTCGCTCGTTACGCTGGTGATGAGGTGTCCACTGAGGCTAAGAAGATGGCAAGGTTCCGCCGAGGTTTTAACCCGGAACTCAAGTACGCCCTCACCAACATCAAGGCCAAAGACTTCGAGGAGCTCGTTAACACCGCGCTCAATGAGGAAAATGGGCGCAAGGCATTCGAGGAGTCTCGAAAGCACTCGCGTGAGGGTGGTTCCTCCTCCAACATGACCACCCCTCCGCAGAAGCGCCGCATCTGGGTGCCAAATGGTGCTATCACTCGGGCTCCATATTCCCAAGCTTCTCCAGGCTCTGCTCCCCGCCCACCCAACCCATCTCAGATGCATGGTCAGAGGTTTTCAATGGGGCAGCCAAGGCCAGATACTCCTCGTGTCGTCACTTGCTACAAATGCAAGCAGACGGGGCACTACGCTGACAAGTGCACGCAGAGGCAGCTACCTCCACCACCACCTCGTCCCAACACAAACCAGGCAATGGTGCATGCTCCCCCGGCTAAAGCCTTCAACTCCAACAACAGGCCTGTCGGGAGGACCGCAAGGGTGAATCATGTCAAGATCGACAAAGCTGAGGAAGCTGCTGACGTCGTTCTCGGTATATTACCCGTAAACTCTTTTCCAGCTAAAGTGTTGTTTGATACCGGAGCATCGCATTCTTTTGTGTCAAAGATTTTTGCCGCAACAAACAACCTAATGGTGGTTCCACTAAGCAATCAAATCACTGTTCACTCACCGGGATCGCAAATGTTGACTTCCAAGATAAGTAAGGACAATCAAATCCTAATTGGAGGCCACATTTTCCGTGCTTCACTCATGTTGCTGGGAAGTTCTGACATTGATGTCATTCTTGGTATGGATTGGCTGAAGGCCAGTAAAGCTAAAATTGACTGTGCTCAAAAGTCAATAACTCTGTTCCACCCTTCTGGCCAGATAGTCTATTCTCCAAATGAATCAAGTTATGTTCAGCTTTACACCCTCGATGCAAAACCTCTACCTCTACTTGAAAATGTCCCGGTGGTTTGTGAATTCCCTGACGTCTTTCCAGAAGAGTTGCCAGGGATGCCTCCGGACAGAGCAGTTGAGTTCGTGATCGAGCTTGAACCAGGTACTGCTCCAATCTCTAAGCATCCATACAAGATAGCTCCTCCTGAACTGAAATTGTTAAAGGAGCAAATCGATATGTACATGGAAAAAGGTTACATTCAACCTAGTTCCTCCGCTTGGGGTTGCCCAACTCTGTTCGTTGCGAAGAAGGATCAAACAAAGAGACTCGTTGTTGACTATCGTCCTCTTAACGAGAAAACCATCAAAAACAAGTATCCAATTCCTCGTATCGATGATCTTTTTGATCAACTTGCTGGAGCCTCAATATTCTCCAAGTTGGACTTGAGAATGGGTTACCATCAAATAAAGATCAGAAAGGAAGATATTCCAAAAACAGCCTTCACCACTCGGTACGGTCTGTATGAATACACCGTCATGTACTTTGGTCTCACCAATGCACCGGCGACCTTCTCAAGACTCATGAATTCTGTTTTCCACGAATACCTCGACAAGTTCGTTGTGGTATATCTCGATGACATTCTAGTCTACTCAAAATCTGAGAAAGAGCATGGAGAACATCTTCGTCTCACTCTCATGAAACTTCGCGAGCATCGTCTATATGCCAAATTCTCCAAATGTGAGTTCTGGATTCCAGAAGTTTCTTACCTTGGTCATGTCATCTCAGCCAAGGGCATAGCCATTGATCCAGAAAAGGTTAAAGCAATTGTTGATTGGAAACCTCCAAATACGGTGAAGCAAGTAAGAAGTTTTCTTGGCTTGGCTAGCTATTGCCGTCGTTTCGTCCAAAACTTTTCCAAGATTGTCAAACCTCTCACTGATCTCACAAAGAAGGACAAGAAGTTCGTTTGGTCTCCACAATGTGATGAAAGTTTCAATCTCCTGAAGACTAAACTCACTTCTACACCAGTTCTGGTTGGCCCAGATACTACCAAACCTTTCCAGATGTTCTGCGATGCATCTCTCCAAGGTCTAGGTGCAGTTCTTATGCAAGAACGTCAAGTTGTGGCTTATGCTTCACGTCAGTTGAATGCACATGAGCAAAATTATCCCACACATGACCTTGAACTTGCAGCAGTTGTGTTTGCCCTCAAGAAATGGAGACAATACTTGTTGGGTAACCACACTGAAATCTTTTCCGATCATAAGAGTCTGAAATACATCTTCACTCAACCAGATCTAAACCTCAGGCAAAGGAGATGGATTGAAAAGATTAAAGACTTTGATCTCACCATTTCTTACACTCCAGGCAAGGCTAATGTTATGGCCGATGCTCTCAGTCGCAAGTCGTATTGCAATAATCTCATGATCATGGAAAGCCAACCTCCTCTTCATGAAGAATTCCAGAAGCTGAACCTTGGTCTTGTTCCTCAAGGCTATCTTGCTAGCTTGACAGCCAGTCCAACTCTCGAGGACAAGATTCGTTCTGAACAACTTCGTGATGCTGAAATCAAGAAGATGGTAGAACACATCAAAGAAGGCAAGGAGAAATTTAAGTCCTTCTCAATTGATGACAAAGGAACTGTGTTCTTTGAAGGACGCATTACAGTTCCTCAAGTTCAAAGTCTCAAAGATGTTATTCTCAAGGAGGCTCATGAAACTCCTCTCTCCATCCACCCTGGAAGTACAAAGATGTACAGGATCTTAAGACACTGTATTGGTGGCCTGGCATGAAACGTGAAATTGCTCAATACGTTTCTGAATGCGACGTTTGTCAACGTGTTAAGGCAGTCCATCAAAAAACAGCCGGTCTACTCCAACCTCTGAAAATCCCTGAGTGGAAGTGGGACATGATTGAAATGGACTTCGTCACTGGTTTTCCAAAGTCCAAGAAGGGCAACGATGCAATCTTCGTTGTTATTGATCGTCTCACTAAAGTAGCTCACTTCTTTGCTGTCAAAGAAACGATCTCAGCTAGCCAGTTAGCAGAGCTCTACACAGCAAAGATTGTTCCTCTTCATGGTGTTCCACTGGAAATAAGCTCAGATCGTGGAAGCATATTCACTTCTCATTTCTGGAAAAGCTTTCAAGAAGCATTGGGCACCAAACTGCTGTTCAGCACAGCTTATCACCCTCAGTCTCAAGGGCAAGTCGAAAGAGTCAATCAGATTCTCGAGGATATGCTCAGAGCATGTGGTATCTCTTTTGGCATGAAATGGGAGGAATGCCTTCCATATGCTGAATTCTCCTACAACAACAGCTTCCAGGCAAGCATAGGCATGGCACCATTTGAAGCTCTCTATGGCCGCAGATGCAGGAGTCCAATCAATTGGTCTGGAGCTGGTGAACGTTCACTCTTAGGACCTGACATTGTTAAGGAAGCCGAGGAGAAAGTTCGCATCATTCGTGACAATCTCAAGATTGCTCAGTCTCGTCAGAAAAGCTACTATGACAGCAAGCACATGGATATGATCTATGCACCTGGTGACAAAGCATATCTCCGTGTAACTCCCCTCAGAGGCACTCATCGTTTTGGTGTGAAAGGAAAGCTTGCACCAAGATACATTGGTCCTTTCAACATTCTCTCAAGGCGTGCGGAAAATGCCTATCGTCTTGAACTTCCAGAAAAACTATCCAAGGTGCACGATGTGTTTCACGTGTCACAGCTCAAGAAGTGTTTCAAAGATCCAGATCGTGCAGTTGATCATGATTCCATTGAACTGCAAGATGATCTATCTTATGAGGAGCACCCTGTTCGTATTCTCGATGAGACCGAGCGTAAGACTCGCAACAAGAGCACCAAGTTCTTTAAAGTGCAATGGTCGCATCATTCCGATAAAGAGGCAACGTGGGAGACCGAAGAGGATCTTCGCAAGAAGTATCCGGACTTTTTCTCTTCTCAGTAAGGAATCTCGGGGCGCGATTCCTTCAAGGGGGGGCGTTTTGTAACATCCCAAGTATGAAAACATCCCTAGAATGTTTGTTTCTTGTTTAATTATTGTTTTGCATCATGGCATCTTAATCATTGCATTTGTTTCCTTCTTGTTTGCATCTGTTTTTATTTGTTTTCACAATTGAAATTCAAACAATATTCAAACCTTTGTTTCATACTTGTAGGTTACAATCTTTTTCAAATAAAAAGTTCAACTCAAAACCTCAATTGTTTCCAAGTAATCCATAAGTTCAACTATTAAAAATGGTGGCTTTTAATCAATCAATTAATTCAAGTGTTATTCAAAATTCAAATCAAATAAAAAACAACACCCAATTTGAAATTATGAAAATTACACAACAATTCTAATCAATTGTTTCTAATTAAACAATAAGGTTCAAACTAATTAAATTCTTGTTTTCAATAATTCAATCAATAATCAAATTCATCCAAATATTGAATTAAATTCCAAACCACATTTTTATTTTTGATCATTTGAAAAACAGAACTTGCTAGCTGTTGCTATCACTTAAATAAACAATCTAATTTTTTTTCCCTAAATTTTTCTACTCCAAAACCCTTTCCATTCCTTCATATTCCTTGCAGCAAAAAAAAAAAACAGAGGAGAAACTCAAAAAAAAAAAACGCAGGAGAGGGGGAGAGGCAGGCCCAGCCCACCAGGCTGCAGCCCGCTCGGTCTCCCCCTACCTCCGTACGATCGATGCACGTGCCATGGACAGCGACCTGCTGCCCACTGCTCCACCCATCCCCCCTCCTATAACTACCCCCTGGACCCCTAGAAAACCCTAACCCTAGCCGCACCCTATCCCTCCTATCTCCCCACCACCGCCGCCATCGAGAGGAGCTCGCTCGCCTCCGTTTCTTCTGCCACCACCGCCGGCCGCCGGAGCACGCCGCCGCCGCCTCCGGCACCCCCCCGGCCGTGCCGCGGCCACCCCTGCGACGAGGGTGAGATCCTCTATCCATTCCCCTACCTCCCTCTCGATTTCCCTGCTGTATGTGCATCATTCCCTTCCGGCCATGGTCGAGTTGTTGCTCCCTGTCGTGCTTGTTTTCCGTCAGAAAGGAACAGATGCGTGCGCTCGTGTGCAGTTTCAGTTAACAGCGACTTGTGATGTACAAAACCAACCAGATCCCATATCCATCACAGCAGCGCAGCGGACCAGATGGTAGCGCGCGCGCAGCGAACCCAGCAGATCGCGGGATCAAATCCCCGCACCCCCACCTTTCTGTTCCTTATTTTTTCGAATTGAATTCGGTGCAGATGCTGAACCATAACCCCCCTTCCCCCCCTTATTCTGTCAACAAAGCGCACTAGCCCATCTGGTGGTTCCCTTGGCGCAACAAGCAGAGGGCAGGGGTTCAAATCCCACCCCTGCCTAACAAAAACCATCTTTTTCCTTCTTTTTTTCCTAGATCTAGATCTATCCTAAATTGCTCACAGGTCCCTGTTACTTTTATCTAGGTCCCTGTAAATTTATTTCCAAGTCCCTGTATCTTTTCTAGGTCCATAATTATTTCTATAAACCAATAAAATTTCTTAAACTTGGTAAATCAATAACTTTTGTTTGGAAAATCCAATTGCAAAACTTCAAACATGTAAATCACTCCATTTTAAATTCTCTACCCAAATATAAAATTTGTTTACTGTTTTGAATATTTTAATTTGGTGAAATATTTAAATTTTGTTTAATTCACTTAATTTTTGCAAAATTCATAACTTGAACATAAAAATTCCAAACTCAATAAATAAAATATGTTTTCCATCCCATTTTTCATTTACTTTGCAAATATAAACTTTGTTTCATGTTTTGAATAATTATAATTGGTTAAATAATTTAAACCTTGTTTAAATCATTTAAATTTGCTAAATTCATAACTTGCTCAACTTAAATTATTTTTGAACATATAAAATATGTTTTCAAACTAGAAAAGTATTAACTCTTCAAATATGAAATTGGTTTAATGTTTTGAACAAATACAAATTCAAATAAATTCATACTTGAATTTAATTCATTTAAATCTTGTTTGACTTGTTTAATTCATAAATAATTCATCCTAATTCCTTTTTCAATAATTGAAACATGTATTCCACCTAAAATTTTGTGTTCTTTTCAAATATGAATTTTGTTATTTGTTTGGAACAATTTAAATTGATGAAAACACCAAATACTTGTGTAACACCTTTAAGGAACCAAAATTCCCTAACTTAATAAATAAAATTTCAAACTTGGTAAACCTTATTTCAAAATTGTTCTATTGTTGTTATTTTTCTGTTTTCCTCATCCATGCATCATGCTAATTCACTTTCACCTGTTGGTTAGTTGTAAAACAATTGTTTCAACCATAATGCATGGGCTTTTCATATGCAACTCAAATTGCATGTGTGTCCATTTAATCATGTTGTTACCATGTCAACTAGTTTAATTTGATGCATCAATTAAATGGTCATGCATCATCCCATGATTGTGCATTATGCCATGTTATTGATTGTTTGTCTCTTTGCGTTGTTTGTTTGCTTCTTCTCGAATAGACGACGACGTTGAGACAGACGAGCTTGACGACACCCCTTCTGAGGAGTTAGCCCAGTACCAGGCTACTGAGTTTGCAGGCAAGTTATCACTCACATGAACCATTGTGTTCCTTTCAACATTGGTTACCGGTACTTTCCGTTGTCTATTTTGCTAGCCCTATGAATAGTTGTTTCTGTTACGAACCTATCACATGCTATCCTTTAGCCCTGATATTGCCTCACCTCCACACCTATAACCCCTTTGATTGTTGCCCGTGTCTTACTAGCATGCTTAGGGTTGTTTTGCTCGAGTCTGTTACCCGTTACTTTCTGTTATCATATTTCTATTATGTTCTGGGGCTCGATGTTAAACAACAAGCTATTAATTTTGAGGTAATAATAATTTGATGATAAGGCACCGGCAGGAGGCCCGGCGTGGTTTTGAGGCCTGCTAGTGTCGACCCTAATTAGGAAAAGGGTCTTGTCTACTGATCCATGATGAGCGCACTATCCGCATGTGGGAAGCGTGTATGGGCGCCCCCCTCAATTTGATTCGATCCGCATCTCGTCCAAATCGTCTCATTTAGTTCGGGTTTTCCATTTGCCGCATGCATATGCAGGTGCAAACCCTTGGTACCAGGGTGGAACTTTTGTAGTCGACATTTAGGGAGACACGTTCTTAGAGTGCTATGAGGGTCCCCTTTTCTTCGTGGGGCTTGATTAGCCGTGCGCTCACTGCACGGGGTTCTTTGGGCTTGATGCGAAGAAGAGTTGAGTTGTGTTGAGTGCCCCGCTTGGTGGGAGGCATTCCATCTGGCGGGTTATTCTTACGTGTACGGCCAAATTGGTGCACCCCTGCAGGGATAAATCTTCTCGAGAAGCCGTGTTTTCCGCGGTTATGGTTAACTTGGTGAAAGTACTGGCTAACAAGTACTCAGAACAACTTACACCTAACTAATGATAACCTGACTAGTAATAGGCTTATTGACACAACAATTTGAACCATCATTAATACAACTGTGTGAGTTATCCTCGGATTGCTTCTTTGGATAAGGGGCGAGATCCAGGATGGGTTTGTTTGGAGTTAGTTATAGTTGGTTACGATACGCTATCTTATCCCCTTTCTGTTAGCCGGAAGTTGTATCATGTTCTGTAGTTGGTTAGTGCAGCCAGCTGCCGCATCTTTTGTATCGCCCTTTCTTCCGTTGAACCCAAAGCATCTGTGCTTGGTGTTGACGGGTTACACTTTGGTGAACTGTGAGTCTTGCTTGCCAGTACGTTTATGTACTGACCCCTTTGGGGCTGTGGTTTCCGCAGACTACGCTTACGAGGATCCCCGTGACGGCTACTACGTGGAGTTTGACGAGGCTGCTGACGAGTAGATAGCGGACCTGGGCAGGATCCGAGAAATCGTGGATGTGCTCCGTCTTTTCGTTTCCGGCTTCTTAAGCCTATTTGGATTTGTCTGTACTCAGACCCGTTGAATGCTTCCGCTGAGATGTAATGATGATATGTTGGGACATGTGTCCTCTGGATGATTGTATTTGCTATCTCTGCTCTAGTGAGAGCTATTTGCAACTTATTTCTATTTATTTGTGTCTTAGAGATATGTTGTGCTATCATTCTGTTAAACGCCGTTGACATACCATGTGTGTATGGTATGAAGTACGTCAATGGTAGTATCCTGATTTCTATGGGATGGTTTACGTAGACGATGAACAGATAGGGGTTGGTTGTCACACATACGTGTGTTGGCCTACTCGTAAGAGATGCGGGTGCCGGTAAGCCCCGTAATCCAATCAACTACTGTTCAACGGAACTGCGAGTATCCTCTAGAAGTCCGGGTGCGACAAATGGTATCAGAGCCTGTCTGCCTGTAGGATCCCTTTTACTGGTCGCAGTTGAGTCTAGAAACTATTTTGTAGCTATATAGGAAAAATGAAACGTGAGAGTAGGAATTCTGCCATTTTATTTCTTTCCCCACCCTCCCTTTTCTGGTAAGGAAGTGCAACGTTGTTTTCCCTTCTCACCTGAACTTTCAAGTTAGGTTTTCACGTATCCTGGTTTCTCTGGGATAGTTATATCTACTAGACCATAGGAATGGAGGTGGTTGTGATATGATTTATCATGTTGCCTACTCATGATTGAGAACGGAGGCGTGTAAGCCCCGGAAGCAAATCCTCTATTCCTTAAGCAGTAGATATTGATCCTTCAGAAGCTCGGATGGGTTTTCCGTAGTACCTCAGGAGTTTTGGTCTCGTGTTTCCCGATGTTGCTTCGATATCCTGTTCTTCTCAACATCCTTTTCGTCCGTTGAAACCTTGTTGTTGCTTTCCACTTCAGTTCTTCTACCGGTGTCTAATCAAAACTTCCCCGATCATCTGCAGATGGATCTCAGGTTCTACCCGCAGGTGGTTCGGATGACTCGTTGCGAGAGCACTGCCGGTTATCCGGAGATGCTGAGGGACATGGTCACTTATCTGGGGTTCCGTTGGGCACCAGAGTACCAGGTCTACGAGCAGCAGCGAGAGTTTGACCAGACCTACTACCAGGCTATCGTCTACATTCTGTCAGATGATGGCATGAGCATTGTCCACCGCTACGAGGCAGTAGGTTCCACAGTGGATATGGCTGTGCAGCAGGCAGCTTATGTGAGTCTCACCGTCCTTCGTGCTGACTATTGGGGATTTGACGATTCTATCTATCGCCACATCCCCCGTGGTTACATCACTTCGGAGGGAGCTCACTTCACTCTCTACGACAACCTGGATGTCTACGAGCATGATAACTCCAGGCTGCACACCACCGCTCAGTTTGTGAGGCACAGTGACGCAGTTGCCACCACACTATCTCAGGAGTTGGCTTCAGTCAGAGAGCAGCTCTATCTTGCTTTGACTCGTCTGGCGACTTACACCACAGACTTTGTTGGAGATGAGCGCTTTGCACGTTTCGATCAGCCAGTTGGTCGTCGTCTGCCAGATGCTGGAGGTTACGAGCCGATCAGAGGTCCACTCCTCAACCTCGGTGCTGGTTACACTGGGATTCCTCGCTTTGGAGCACAGGGAGTCGACGCTATGTACTTCACCACACCTAGAGTCGCTCTCAGACCACGTCAGATCTACGTGGATCGTCGTTCTACCTACTTTCGTGGGCGTGCTCCTCACCGTACCTCTCGTCGTACTACTCACCGCCGTCCTGCGTGATGAGCATGGGAGTACCGATGTATCCATTCTTAGCTATGTTTAGTTATCCTTTGGCATTTGAACCATTTATGGTGTGTTGGATATTCTGATGTATTTGAACATGTGATGATGTACCTGTTGGTTATCTATTCATGCGTCGGAATAATCTCTCTTTTCGGTTACCAAGTCTATCCTTTTCTGTTGTTGTGCTAAAATGCATTTCCATTCAGGATGCCGCCAACAAGGAACAACCCGCCTGAGCCACCGCCAATCACGGAGCTGTTGACTCAGATGACTCAGGTCGTGACGCAGATGGCCCAGTTCCATGCTAATCAGCACAACAACCAGAACGCTCCACGAGTCAGTATCAAGGAGTTTCTGAGTCTGGGGCCGAGAGCTTTCGTGGCAACACGCGAGCCTCTGGATGCCGATGACTGGATCCGTGAGATGGCCAAGGCTCTGGACATTTCTCACGTTGCTGAGGAAGACAAGGTCAAGTATGCCTCCTACCTACTGAAGGGTCAGGCAGCTACTTGGTGGGAAAACTACCAGACCATGAGAGCTGGCTACCCAATCACCTGGGGCTGTTTCAAGGAAGCTTTCCTGAAGCACCACATCCCAGATGGTCTCATGGAAAGGATGCGTGAAGAGTTTTGCTCTCTCAAGCAGGGCAAGCTGGACGTCATTGGCTATCAGAGTGAGTTCAATCGCCTCGCTCGTTACGCTGGTGATGAGGTGTCCACTGAGGCTAAGAAGATGGCAAGGTTCCGCCGAGGTTTTAACCCGGAACTCAAGTACGCCCTCACCAACATCAAGGCCAAAGACTTCGAGGAGCTCGTTAACACCGCGCTCAATGAGGAAAATGGGCGCAAGGCATTCGAGGAGTCTCGAAAGCACTCGCGTGAGGGTGGTTCCTCCTCCAACATGACCACCCCTCCGCAGAAGCGCCGCATCTGGGTGCCAAATGGTGCTATCACTCGGGCTCCATATTCCCAAGCTTCTCCAGGCTCTGCTCCCCGCCCACCCAACCCATCTCAGATGCATGGTCAGAGGTTTTCAATGGGGCAGCCAAGGCCAGATACTCCTCGTGTCGTCACTTGCTACAAATGCAAGCAGACGGGGCACTACGCTGACAAGTGCACGCAGAGGCAGCTACCTCCACCACCACCTCGTCCCAACACAAACCAGGCAATGGTGCGTGCTCCCCCGGCTAAAGCCTTCAACTCCAACAACAGGCCTGTCGGGAGGACCGCAAGGGTGAATCATGTCAAGATCGACAAAGCTGAGGAAGCTGCTGACGTCGTTCTCGGTATATTACCCGTAAACTCTTTTCCAGCTAAAGTGTTGTTTGATACCGGAGCATCGCATTCTTTTGTGTCAAAGATTTTTGCCGCAACAAACAACCTAATGGTGGTTCCACTAAGCAATCAAATCACTGTTCACTCACCGGGATCGCAAATGTTGACTTCCAAGATAAGTAAGGACAATCAAATCCTAATTGGAGGCCACATTTTCCGTGCTTCACTCATGTTGCTGGGAAGTTCTGACATTGATGTCATTCTTGGTATGGATTGGCTGAAGGCCAGTAAAGCTAAAATTGACTGTGCTCAAAAGTCAATAACTCTGTTCCACCCTTCTGGCCAGATAGTCTATTCTCCAAATGAATCAAGTTATGTTCAGCTTTACACCCTCGATGCAAAACCTCTACCTCTACTTGAAAATGTCCCGGTGGTTTGTGAATTCCCTGACGTCTTTCCAGAAGAGTTGCCAGGGATGCCTCCGGACAGAGCAGTTGAGTTCGTGATCGAGCTTGAACCAGGTACTGCTCCAATCTCTAAGCATCCATACAAGATAGCTCCTCCTGAACTGAAATTGTTAAAGGAGCAAATCGATATGTACATGGAAAAAGGTTACATTCAACCTAGTTCCTCCGCTTGGGGTTGCCCAACTCTGTTCGTTGCGAAGAAGGATCAAACAAAGAGACTCGTTGTTGACTATCGTCCTCTTAACGAGAAAACCATCAAAAACAAGTATCCAATTCCTCGTATCGATGATCTTTTTGATCAACTTGCTGGAGCCTCAATATTCTCCAAGTTGGACTTGAGAATGGGTTACCATCAAATAAAGATCAGAAAGGAAGATATTCCAAAAACAGCCTTCACCACTCGGTACGGTCTGTATGAATACACCGTCATGTACTTTGGTCTCACCAATGCACCGGCGACCTTCTCAAGACTCATGAATTCTGTTTTCCACGAATACCTCGACAAGTTCGTTGTGGTATATCTCGATGACATTCTAGTCTACTCAAAATCTGAGAAAGAGCATGGAGAACATCTTCGTCTCACTCTCATGAAACTTCGCGAGCATCGTCTATATGCCAAATTCTCCAAATGTGAGTTCTGGATTCCAGAAGTTTCTTACCTTGGTCATGTCATCTCAGCCAAGGGCATAGCCATTGATCCAGAAAAGGTTAAAGCAATTGTTGATTGGAAACCTCCAAATACGGTGAAGCAAGTAAGAAGTTTTCTTGGTTTGGCTAGCTATTGCCGTCGTTTCGTCCAAAACTTTTCCAAGATTGCCAAACCTCTCACTGATCTCACAAAGAAGGACAAGAAGTTCGTTTGGTCTCCACAATGTGATGAAAGTTTCAATCTCCTGAAGACTAAACTCACTTCTACACCAGTTCTGGTTGGCCCAGATACTACCAAACCTTTCCAGATGTTCTGCGATGCATCTCTCCAAGGTCTAGGTGCAGTTCTTATGCAAGAACGTCAAGTTGTGGCTTATGCTTCACGTCAGTTGAATGCACATGAGCAAAATTATCCCACACATGACCTTGAACTTGCAGCAGTTGTGTTTGCCCTCAAGAAATGGAGACAATACTTGTTGGGTAACCACACTGGAATCTTTTCCGATCATAAGAGTCTGAAATACATCTTCACTCAACCAGATCTAAACCTCAGGCAAAGGAGATGGATTGAAAAGATTAAAGACTTTGATCTCACCATTTCTTACACTCCAGGCAAGGCTAATGTTATGGCCGATGCTCTCAGTCGCAAGTCGTATTGCAATAATCTCATGATCATGGAAAGCCAACCTCCTCTTCATGAAGAATTCCAGAAGTTGAACCTTGGTCTTGTTCCTCAAGGCTATCTTGCTAGCTTGACAGCCAGTCCAACTCTCGAGGACAAGATTCGTTCTGAACAACTTCGTGATGCTGAAATCAAGAAGATGGTAGAACACATCAAAGAAGGCAAGGAGAAATTTAAGTCCTTCTCAATTGATGACAAAGGAACTGTGTTCTTTGAAGGACGCATTGCAGTTCCTCAAGTTCAAAGTCTCAAAGATGTTATTCTCAAGGAGGCTCATGAAACTCCTCTCTCCATCCACCCTGGAAGTACAAAGATGTACAGGATCTTAAGACACTGTATTGGTGGCCTGGCATGAAACATGAAATTGCTTAATACGTTTCTGAATGCGACGTTTGTCAATGTGTTAAGGCAGTCCATCAGAAAACAGCCGGTCTACTCCAACCTCTGAAAATCCCTGAGTGGAAGTGGGACATGATTGAAATGGACTTCGTCACTGGTTTTCCAAAGTCCAAGAAGGGCAACGATGCAATCTTCGTTGTTATTGATCGTCTCACTAAAGTAGCTCACTTCTTTCATGTCAAAGAAACGATCTCAGCTAGCCAGTTAGCAGAGCTCTACACAGCAAAGATTGTTCCTCTTCATGGTGTTCCACTGGAAATAAGCTCAGATCGTGGAAGCATATTCACTTCTCATTTCTGGAAAAGCTTTCAAGAAGCATTGGGCACCAAACTGCTGTTCAGCACAGCTTATCACCCTCGGTCTCAAGGGCAAGTCGAAAGAGTCAATCAGATTCTCGAGGATATGCTCAGAGCATGTGGTATCTTTTTTGGCATGAAATGGGAGGAATGCCTTCCATATGCTGAATTCTCCTACAACAACAGCTTCCAGGCAAGCATAGGCATGGCACCATTTGAAGCTCTCTATGGCCGCAGATGCAGGAGTCCAATCAATTGGTCTGGAGCTGGTGAACGTTCACTCTTAGGACCTGACATTGTTAAGGAAGCCGAGGAGAAAGTTCGCATCATTCGTGACAATCTCAAGATTGCTCAGTCTCGTCAGAAAAGCTACTATGACAGCAAGCACATGGATATGATCTATGCACCTGGTGACAAAGCATATCTCCGTGTAACTCCCCTCAGAGGCACTCATCGTTTTGGTGTGAAAGGAAAGCTTGCACCAAGATACATTGGTCCTTTCAACATTCTCTCAAGGCGTGCGGAAAATGCCTATCGTCTTGAACTTCCAGAAAAACTATCCAAGGTGCACGATGTGTTTCACGTGTCACAGCTCAAGAAGTGTTTCAAAGATCCAGATCGTGCAGTTGATCATGATTCCATTGAACTGCAAGATGATCTATCTTATGAGGAGCACCCTGTTCGTATTCTCGACGAGACCGAGCGTAAGACTCGCAACAAGAGCACCAAGTTCTTGAAAGTGCAATGGTCGCATCATTCCGATAAAGAGGCAACGTGGGAGACCGAAGAGGATCTTCGCAAGAAGTATCCGGACTTTTTCTCTTCTCAGTAAGGAATCTCGGGGCGCGATTCCTTCAAGGGGGGGCGTTTTGTAACATCCCAAGTATGAAAACATCCCTAGAATGTTTGTTTCTTGTTTAATTATTGTTTTGCATCATGGCATCTTAATCATTGCATTTGTTTCCTTCTTGTTTGCATCTGTTTTTATTTGTTTTCACAATTGAAATTCAAACAATATTCAAACCTTTGTTTCATACTTGTAGGTTACAATCTTTTTCAAATAAAAAGTTCAACTCAAAACCTCAATTGTTTCCAAGTAATCCATAAGTTCAACTATTAAAAATGGTGGCTTTTAATCAATCAATTAATTCAAGTGTTATTCAAAATTCAAATCAAATAAAAAATAGCACCCAATTTGAAATTATGAAAATTACACAACAATTCTAATCAATTGTTTCTAATTAAACAATAAGGTTCAAACTAATTAATTCTTGTTTTCAATAATTCAATCAATAATCAAATTCATCCAAATATTGAATTAAATTCCAAACCACATTTTTATTTTTGATCATTTGAAAAACAGAACTTGCTAGCTGTTGCTATCACTTAAATAAACAATCTAATTTTTTTCCCTAAATTTTTCTACTCCAAAACCCTTTCCATTCCTTCATATTCCTTGCAGCAAAAAAAAACAGAGGAGAAACTCAAAAAAAAAAAAAAAAAACGCAGGAGAGGGGGAGAGGCAGGCCCAGCCCACCAGGCTGCAGCCCGCTCGGTCTCCCCCTACCTCCGTACGATCGATGCACGTGCCATGGACAGCGACCTGCTGCCCACTGCTCCACCCATCCCCCCTCCTATAACTACCCCCTAGACCCCTAGAAAACCCTAACCCTAGCCGCACCCTATCCCTCCTATCTCCCCACCACCGCCGCCATCGAGAGGAGCTCGCTCGCCTCCGTTTCTTCTGCCACCACCGCCGGCCGCCGGAGCACGCCGCCGCCGCCTCCGGCACCCCCCGGCTGTGCCGCGGCCACCCCTGCGACGAGGGTGAGATCCTCTATCCATTCCCCTACCTCCCTCTCGATTTCCCTGCTGTATGTGCATCATTCCCTTCCGGCCATGGTCGAGTTGCTGCTCCCTGTCGTTGTCGGGGGGTTACCCCCGAGTAGGGTAAAGGCAAGTGGTAAAGGCGGCTTACAGAAGAGAGGTTTGGTCGAGTAGCCGACTACCTGGTACTCGCTACCCGGTCGACTGCTACTCGGTCTCACCTCAAGATGACCAGAAGGAGATATCAATCAAGTTCTATCCTTTCGAGTAGAAGAGTTGGCCCGAGTACATTTGGCGGGAACAATTGGCGGGAACCTACTCGGGCCAGAAAGTCAAAGGAGCCGTTCTGACACAGGATCCCGCGTATCCTGGGTCCGTACTTGGCAGCATTCGAACTACTGTTCATCTGGGACCGGCCTGCCTAACAGTGACAGCATGGAAGCAGGCCGTGGCAGGATAAGGGGGGCCTACTCTGTGCCTAGGTACAGTGATACCAGTCTGTCCCCTAGTTTTGCCCAACGACTTTCCAGATGAAGCCAAGGTTAGGAACCAAAGCTGTCAGCGGGAACCCGGAAGAAGGACGATGTGCACACTATGTCGACACTTGTCCATGTTTGGACGTATCCGGCTGGGCACCAGGTATATAAGGTGCCCCGCCGCCTCCTGCGTGAGGATCGATCGAACACATGCTCATATCGATCGCATACTGGGTCACGCATAAACCCTAGAACCCTAAGTTCTAGACCTAGCTCTACTCGGAGAGAGGAGAGTGGCTACTCGGTAGCGATATCATTTGTACTGTGGCTACTCGGAGAAACATCATAATACATACAGAGAGGCAGGAGTAGGGGTTTTACCTCCTCACGAGGGCCCTGAACCTGGGTAGATCGTGTTGTTTGCAGTGTATTGTTCTTACCTCACGCGGCTACTCGTCGCGTGATCCCTCCCCGGACACCTCCAGCGTCCTTCGTCCCCACATCTTTAGCCATCCCATGGCATCTGCCGTGACACCACCACGACAGTTGGCGCCCACCGTGGGGCAACCAGCGGCGCTGGCTGGAGTTTCTGTTCGGACGGGATCTTCTTCAGCGGAGCGCGTGGTCTGTGGCCTTGTCCACAGATTCGGCTCCTTCGACTTCGTCACCGACAACGCCGGCTGTTTCGGCGGCATGGCCATGCCTGAGGGCGGCTCGGTGATCTCCTTCGGCTCTCACCTCGTCTACCTCGCCACCGTCGCCAACAGCGCGTACCCCGAGCTGGTGCATGACGCGGAGGATCCTCCCGCGGTGATTGCTGCTCGCGGAAGGCCCGCATGCAGCTCTGCGAGCTGCGCAGAGGTGATGGTGACGGGTTTGGCGGCAAACACTGGCGCAGCTGCTACTGGCGCTGCGGCCGTCGTCGAGGAGGTTGACGAACCGCCTGCTGGTGGCAGGACTCACCGGCCCTACGAGAGGGAGAACAACTTGCCGCCTTCCACCTCTACGGTCATCCCCGCGTCTGCTGCGCGAGCCGGTATGCCCACTCCCACCGACATCGAGCTCCTAGCCGCTAGGGAGCAGCTCGAGCGGCAACGCCAGGAGCTGCTTGCCGAGCAGGCGGAGTTGGAGAAGATCAGGCTTGAGCTGAGTCTAGACCAGCTCGAGTACAACAAGGCTCACGGCTTCACGCCGGTCGCCAGGAGACCCAGCAGAGTAGGCGCTACGCGGCGTAACTTGGGTGTCGAGATGGCAACAGTTGCGGAGGTGCCCGCGCAGTCCGCCACCGCGAACACCTTCACAAGGCCAAGGTATAGCACACCCGCCAAGACGCTCAGGGCTGCAGAGGCCGTGGCTGCCGAGTTGCCACGCCTGGATGGAGAGGCGCGTCTCAGGCAGCAGGAGAGGCTCAACGAGTTGGTGTTGGAGGCCGCTAGGCAGAACGAGGAGTTCCGGAAGGCCAACCCGGGTGCTGGAGCTTCGCAGGTGGTTCACTCGCACGCGGCTAGATCTAACGATCAGGCCTCGTCTCCGCATCCTAGCCGCGAGAAGAGCCGCAGCGGGCGCTCGGGTAGAGACAGGCAAATGCAGGTGTATGACCCGGCTGCTGCCGCGAAACAGGTTGCTGTGCCGCAGCAGCCCGGGCGGGAACACAACGCTGCAAGAGCAGGCTCTCAAGCCCATCAAGCTCAAAGCCGTGCCCGAGATGCCGCGCGTCCAGGTTCTTCTCGGCAACCCGCAGCTCAGCCTACTCGGCAGAGGCAGCAGCCGCGCCCAGCGGCACCAGTCGCCAACCCGGTGGAGCAGCCCGCAGCTATGCAGGTGGATAGGTATGATGATGGCTACTCGGCTATGGAGATGGCTGGTTATGATATTCATGACCGTGTTGGTGAGCGCGTGTTGGCGCCTGGAGATGCAAGGCACCAGCTGGACCGTATCAGCTTGTCGGCGCGGCTTGAGAGCACGGGTCCTCCTGGCCCCGAGTGCTTTGGCCCGCGCATCATGAACGAGCCTTCCGTGAAGGGCTTCCAGCTTGCAAGAGGCACCAAGAGTTACAATGGCAGCACCAAGCCTGAAGATTGGCTCAATGACTACGTCACCGCGGTCCATATCGCGAATGGCAACAGGAGATGGGCGGTGCGCTATGTGCCGCAGATGCTAGAGGGTCCAGCTCGCACTTGGCTCAACAACTTGCCCAAGAACAGCATTAACTGCTGGCTGGACTTCTCGGATGCCTTCATCAGCAACTTCACGAGTACATACAAGAGGCCGAATAGGCCACAGCAGCTGTCAGCTTGCAGGCAGCGAGAAGACGAGACGGACCGCGAGTACCTTACTCGGTGGAGCACCTTGAGGAACACCTGTGAGGGTGTGAATGAAGCACAGGCCATCACTTGGTTTGCGCAGGGTTGCCGACATGGCAGCATGCTTTGGCAGAGATTGCAGAGGGAGATGCCGAACACTCTGGCGGAGACCATCAAGATTGCGGATCAGTACGCACTCGGTGATCCCACTCAGCCACTGATGGACTCCTCTGAGCCGAGAAGAAACTTCAACAACAGCAAGCGCAACGAGTTCCGCAACAAGCGCCGAGTAGATACTCGGTATGATCCTGAGGAGGTGAATGCAGTGAATGTCGGAGGCGGTGGTGGCCAAAGGCAGAAACCTGCTGGAGCCTACGGGCAGAACCAGAACCAGGGCCAAGGCAACAAGAAGCCATTTCGCGCCTCTCAGTCGGGTAGCGGGAACTCCGAGCAGCCGAAGAAGTTTGTCTTCGATGACATGAAGGATGGCCCATGCAGCTTTCACACTCACCATCCCTCGAGGCCTGCTAACCACACTACTCGGCAGTGCGAGTGGTGGGATGTGATCAAGAGTGATGGCTTGCCTCCTCCTCCTCCCCTGCCAGCCGCCAATGCTACCGTTCAGCCTACTCGCGCACCCGCAACCCGGCCGCCAGTGTACCCGAGAAGAGAGAATGTGAACCAAGTGGCTTTGGGAGCCAACCAGAACTTCAACAACGAGAGATACCGCAACAACAACAACAACTACAACCGCAACAACAACAACAGAGGCAACAACAACAACTATCAGGGCAACAACAACAATGGCAACAATGGGGGCAATGGCTCCAACCAGTACCAAGAGCACCATGAGAGCTATATGATCTTCACTTCTGAGGCAGTCGACAAGCAATCACAGCACAGGCGGGCCATGGAGGTCAATGCAGTGATTCCTGCTGTTCCTCATTACATGTACTGGTGCGACCAGGAGATCAGGTGGACCCGAGCAGATCATCCTAAGGTGATGCCCAACCCGGGTACCTATGCCTTGGTGCTGGATCCTACCTTCCTGGGTCCCGAGAAGAATGTGAGGTTCAGCAAGGTGCTAATCGACAACGGCAGCAGCATCAACATTGTGTACAAGGACACACTCGAGAAGCTTGGCCTGGCCGAGAACATGATGCTGCCTAGCAAGACCACCTTCCATGGCATTGTGCCCGGGATCTCATGCAACCCGATTGGCCGAGTGTGGATTGATGTGCTATTCGGTACCCGGGAGAACTGCCGCACAGAGCGCCTGCAGTTTGAAGTGGTGGATCATCAGAGCCCCTATCATGCTCTACTCGGCAGGCCTGCTCTGAGCAAGTTCATGGCCTCTACTCATGTGGCTTATCTGAAGATGAAGATCCCTGGTCCCAATGGCATCATCACCATCGCTGGCGACTACAAGAAGTCCATGGAGTGTGCCTCAGCTAGCTCCAAGCTGGCAGAGTCGATGGTGATCGAGGCCGAGAAGAAGAAGATGTACGAGGTGGTGGCCATGGCTCAGTCCGCACAAGCTGGCGCACAAGGTGTGCCGAGTACTCAGCATGGTACTGCTTTCCAAGCTGCCAAGGAGACCAAGACAGTCCAGGTCGACCCCGAGTTCCCAGACCGCGTAGCCATCATTGGTTCCGGGTTGGCGGAGAAATAGGAAAGCGCGCTCATCCACTTCCTCCGTGAGAATCGGGATGTGTTTGCCTGGACCAATGAAGATCTACCAGGAGTCCCGAGGGAGTTGGTTGAGCACTCTTTGCATGTGCGTCCTGACGCCAAGCCAGTGAAGCAGGCTATGCGCCGTTTCGGAG
The DNA here is from genome assembly GCA_028641055.1 of Alopecurus myosuroides. Classification (NCBI taxonomy): domain Eukaryota; kingdom Viridiplantae; phylum Streptophyta; class Magnoliopsida; order Poales; family Poaceae; genus Alopecurus; species Alopecurus myosuroides. The sequence goes on along the minus strand of CM054060.1, from coordinate 159,759,772 downwards.
ATGAGAGAAGGAAGGCCATCGGTGATCAGATCACCAAGTTACTGATAAGCAATTTCATCATGGAGGTGCTGCATCCGGATTGGCTAGCCAACCCGGTCATGGTCGAGAAGAAGAAGGAGGATCCCAAGGCTGCCACTGCATGGCGCATGTGCGTCGACTACACCGACTTGAACAAGGCATGCCCCAAGGATCCTTTCCCGCTACCTCGCATCGATCAGGTGATCGATTCCACTGCTGGTTGTGAACTGCTGTCTTTCATAGATGCCTACTCTGGTTTCCACCAGATTGCACTCAACCCTGCTGATCAAATAAAGACTGCTTTCATTACCCCGTACGGGGCTTATTGCTATCGTGTCATGTGTTTTGGCTTGAGGAATGCGGGTGCAACCTATCAGAGATGCATGCAGAAATGCTTGCACGACCAGCTCGGCAAGAATGTGCAGGTGTACGTAGATGACATTGTCATCAAAACGAATAAAACACATACTCTGCTTGCCGACCTGGAGGAAACCTTTGCTAACCTACGCAAGTACAAAATGAAACTGAATCCGAGTAAGTGCACCTTTGGTGTACCGGCTGGAAAGCTACTCGGTTTTCTGGTTTCTAGTCGGGGCATTGAAGCCAATCCTTCTAAGATAAAAGCTATTGAGAGCATGTCTTTACCGAGATCACTGAAAGATGTGCAGAAGTTCACGGGTTGTCTGGCATCTCTGAGCCGTTTTCTGGGCCGAATGGGCGAGAAGGCTCTGCCTCTATACCAGCTGATGAAGAAAAGTGACAAGTTTGTCTGGACTCCGCAAGCGGACGTGGCATTCAACGAGCTGAAAGCAATGCTGGCTAGCGCTCCCGTCTTGGCTAGTCCGCTACCCAAGGAGCCTATGCTGCTGTACATTGCTGCGACTAACCGAGTAGTCAGCGTGGTGATAGTGGTGGAGCGAGAAGAAGAAGGCAAGAGTGTGCAGCGCCCAGTCTATTATCTCAGTGAAGTGTTGTCCAGTTCCAAGCAAAACTATCCGCACTACCAGAAGATGACATATGGTGTGTACCTGGGCGCCAGGAAGCTGAAACATTATTTCCAGGAGCACCCCATCACTGTCGTGAGCTCTGCTCCCATCTCGGATATCATGGGCAACAAGGAGGCGAGTGGCAGAGTAGCCAAGTGGGCAATCGAGCTAGCCGCGTACGCTCCCGCGTATGCGAGAAGAGAAGCAATCAAGTCTCAGGTCCTGGCGGAGTTTCTTGTGGACTGGGCCGAGATGCAGTATGAACCTCCTGCTCCAGTTTCCAACTATTGGAGGATGCACTTTCGATGGCTCGAAAGTGAAGGAAGGCCTTGGTGCTGGTGTCGTGCTCACGTCACCCAAGCGAGATCAGCTCAAGTATGTGCTGCAGATTCATTTCAAGGCATCCAACAATGTAGCCGAGTACGAGGCAGTGGTACATGGTTTGCGAGTAGCAAAGGAGGTTGGCGTGCAGCGCATTATATGCTATGGCGATTCAGATCTGGTGGTGCAGCAAGTCTCAGGGACCTGGGATGCTTTGGATGCCAACATGGCATCGTATCGCTTCCTGGTGCAGTCAATGACTGGGTTCTTCGAAGGCTGTGAGTTTCAGCACATTCACCGAGCAGAGAACGAAGCAGCAGACGAGCTATCCAAGTTGGGATCTTCTCGGCGGTCCATCCCGGCGGGGATTGCCTTGGAGCATTTGAGGAAGCCATCTATCAAGCCTTCCCCCAACTCGGAATCCATCTTTGTTCCTTCTCTGCCAAGTGAAGAATCTGACCCAATGGAGATTGACTGGGAGAGTGCTGCAGGGAACCCGGGGACTGCCGTCCTCTACTCGGGGACTGCCATTCCCTACTCGGGGACTGCCACTCCGTACTCGGGGACTGCCATTCCCAACCCGGGGACTGCCACTCCGTACTCGGGGACTGCCACTCCTTACTCGGGGACTGCCACTCCTTACTCGGGGACTGCCACTCCGTACTCGGGGACTGCCGCCCTCAACCCAGAGGCTGTCGCATTCATTGAAGAAGTTCTCGCCAATCGGTCTGGGCTGCAAAGAAGCGCTCCTGCTCCTCCTGTGCAACCGCAAGAGCCTGTCCCAATGGAACTGGACGAACCAGTGTTTCCCATACGGGAGACACCGAGTTGGGCTATGCCCATATTATCCTTTCTAAGGGACGGCACTCTACCTGAAGATGAGGTGACTGCGAGGCAGATCCAGAGAAGGTCCAAGGGCTACACCATAGTCCGAGATGTGCTGCACAAGAGAAGTGCCACCGGCGTGCTGCAACGCTGTGTGAGCCCAGAAGAAGGAGAAGAAATTCTGGTGGAGATACACCAAGGAGAATGCGGGCACCACGCCTCTTCTCGGGCATTGGTCAAGAAAGCTTTTCGGCATGGCTTCTACTGGCTCACTGCACTGCAGCAAGCTGAAGACATTGTGAGGAAGTGCAATGGCTGCCAGATGTTCGCAAGTAAGATTCACATGCCTGCTTCCGAGTTGAAGACAATTCCTATCACATGGCCGTTTGCTGTTTGGTGCTTGGATATGGTTGGCCCCTTCAAACCGGCTAAGGGCAACATGACACATATCTTGGTCATGGTGGACAAGTTCACCAAGTGGATTGAGGTGAAGCCTATTCGGAAGTGCGATGGGGTCACAGCTGTGAAGTTCGTGAAGGATGTGATCATGAGATATGGCTACCCGCACAGTATCATCACCGACAACGGCACCAACTTTGCAGAGGGGGCAATGGTGCGATTCTGCAGAGATAAGCATATCCGACTAGACGTTGCGTCAGTCGCGCACCCTGCCTCCAATGGGCAAGTTGAGAGAGCAAATGGAATGGTACTGGCAGGTATAAAGCCAAGGCTGATTGAGCCATTGCTGAAAACACCTGGGTGTTGGCTAGAAGAGTTGCCAGCGGTGTTGTGGAGTCTAAGGACTACCCCTAACCGGTCAACCGGCTACACGCCATTCTTCTTGGTATACGGGGCTGAGGCCGTGTTGCCAATAGACTTAGAGCATGACTCCCCCCGAGTAGCCCTCTACACTGAGGTGGAGGCGAGAGAAGCTCGAGAAGACGACGTTGACCTGCTTGAAGAAGCAAGAGAGCTGACTCTGTCACGTTCGGCTATCTACCAGCAAAACCTGCGGCGTTATCATAGCCGAAAGGTGAACCCAAGGGTTTTCCGAGAAGGAGACATGGTCCTTAGGCTTGTGCAGCGCACAGCCGGGATGCACAAATTGTCTCCTCCATGGGAAGGGCCTTTCATTGTGAGCAAAGCGCTGCACAATGATGCGTACTACCTTGTAGATGTGCGCCCATCGCAGGCGAACAGGGCAGATAAAGCTGGAGAGGAAACCAAGCGCCCCTGGAATGTAGCGCTACTTCGTCGTTTTCATTCGTAAGCAAAGATGTGTATGTACCCTCTTATCCGAGTTGAAATTCTACTCTGCAATCTAAAATCGTTCTCGGGGACTGCCCTCGTCCAAAATTGCTCTAAGTGTTTTTACTCGGCTTGACCTTTTGTCTATTCGGTTGCTCCACTTCAGAACTCATAAGCGCATTGAGTACTGTGTTTAAACCTATATGCCAACTCTTCGACTCTGCTGCTGTCCGAAACCCGGCTTCATGGCAAGCAAGAGAACAAGCAAAAGGTCAATGAGCACACGAAAATCGCTAAGGAAGAAAAAGTGCAGGAACCGAGTAGAGTGTTTTGTTACTTTTGTTTCCTGTCTTGTCTTCTCGGCTAAGTGGTGGGCTGCGTTATCATGATTGTTTCTAGCGGCTAAGTATTTGCAGCTCTACTCTTTGATTCTTGTGACTCGAATACCAAAAAAGCAACAAGTTGCGGGTAGAGCAGAGATGAAAAGATAGGGTGAATAAGAAATGCAACTCGGGGACTCGCATGGAAACGCAACTCGGCATTGAGCCAGTGTCGCTCAAATTGATTAATGTCGAAATAAACAGAGTGGGCATAAAAACTGTGTAGCAAGCAAAACAAAGATAGTCTATTACATCTGCTCCCGGCATCCCGGGGATCTGATAAGTGTTCGAGTGAAAAAGTTTGCAGATAAAATCAGGTGGAGGTGGCAGTGTTGTCGGTACTGGCATTGGCTGCTGCATCTTCTGTGGTGGCCCTGGCTGCCGCATCCTCCTCGGCGCTGGCATGGGTGGCATCCGCAGCCGACTGGATGGTGGCGGACTCGTTCATCTCGACGTCCTGCTCGGTGGCTGCCAGGTCAGAAGTGGCCGTGGCCACCGAGATGGGCCCCGGAGCTGTAGAGGAACCGGAAGCTTGGCCAGGGGGACGGATCGTGTCGTCAAGAGCGGCTCCTGAAGAGGTACCGAAATCGAGTGGGGCGGTGTCGATGTGCTCGGCCTCCTCATCGCTACTCGAGACGGCCGTGCCCTTCCCCTTCCCGGCCTTGCTCCTGGGGGAATCGAAGAAACCCGACTCCAGATCGGAGTCTGTCTCCTCATCTTCCTCCTCCTCGTCCTCCTCCACCTCGGTGTCGGGCTCGGGGGGGCCGTCGATGTAGATCTCCGTCTCAGCGCACTCCGCCACTCCATACGCGATCGATTTGCGCGTGGCCACGCAGTCGGAGTCCGTCTCCCACTTGGAGTTGTCGCGCTTCCCGCGGATGAGTTGCATGTTAAGATTTTCGTACCAGGAGGAGATGCAGAGAAGCATCAAGTCCGCGCCTGCCCGAGCCCCAGAAGCACGCCACTTCTTCAACTCGGCCTTCACATTCTGTAGCTTGAGTGCGAGGTCCCGGATGGTGGTTGGCTCAGGATCCTCAGGCCAGAAGAGCTTGTGAAGCTCAAAGCCCACGCGCACGAGGTCTCTACCAACGCCGGCTAGGCGTTCGAACTGGCCTCGCATCACCAGCATGCTATCTTCAATTTCAGCCCTGGTGTCCTCTGGCTCGCCATTCGCAGCACGTGCTGCTTGGGCCTTGGCCAGTGCGGGTACACAGGAAGAAATAATGGCAGGAAAGATCTCTGGGAAGACAAGTCAGAAATTCAGAATCAGAGAAGAAAAGAACCGGGTAGAGGAAGAACCGGGAAGAATTTTGACCGAGAAGAGAAGGATGCAGAGAAGAGAAAGCTTACTCTTCAGCTCGATGCGCAGCGCCTGCAGCTGGGTTTTCCAGGATTCTTCATTGGATATGTGCTTATCCTGGATCTGGCGCAGAGTATCCATCTGCGTGAAAAGCCCAGCATTGGCCTTTGTCAGTACCTCGCACTCCTGCTTGAGGGTCTCGATTTTGGCGTTGAAGGTTGTTTCGGCTTTGGCTTTCTCGGCGATTGCTCTGTCCCTCTCGGCGCCAAGAGTGACAGCATCCTGGAGTGCCGTCCGCAGCTGAGTTTGCAGTTCCGCCACCTCTGTGGTGTGGTCCTTCACCAGCTCGACAGCCTGGTCGGACAGCTGCTTCTGCACCTCTTCCGGTTTGACGCAATCTTGATGCTCTTCAACAAACAACTTATGATCTTCTGCGGAGAGACAGACAAGGTTAGCTGAGAAGCAGAGAAGAAACAGAAACAAGAATGATTCCGAGAAGACGGCTACTCACCTTCTAACTTCTTGATGGTGGCCTCGGCGTTCTCCACAAACGCGCGGCACTTCTCGTGCTCCTCAGCCAAGTTCTTCAGGTTCTCTGTAGAGTAGGAAAGGTTAGCGCAAAAGAAAGCAGACGCGGGCGTAAACAAGAAACACAGTAACCGCATAGCTAAAAGCGTACCTTTCACTTCAGCCAGCTGCTGAGTGCTGTCGTTGGCATTCTTGCTCGCAGCTTCCGCAGCTGCCTTTTCCTTCTCCAATGCAGCGATTCGCCTCCTGGCGATAGAGTGATTCCAGAGAAGCACGCGGTATAAGTTGGTCCGCTTCAGGACGCTATCCTGAGAAGCGAGAAGGAAACAAGTTAGACAGAGCAGAAAAGATTCAACCCGAGTAGGAGGCTACTCGGAGAGTATCCGCCTACTCGGCCAGAATCTCGGGGACTGGGTGATGGTAAAGAAGAATGAAGGCGAATAGAAGAGAAGAAAAATTCAACTCAGAGAAGGACAAGTGAAACTTACTGCATAGGATTGCTCGATGTCCTCGGCGTTCTTGCGGTGCAGGAACATCTTGGCAGCGAGAGTGGCGGTGTCGGTGGAGACGGTCATGGGCTTGTATCCCAGATCCACTTTGTTCCAGTCGACGCGCATATGGTCGATTGCGCCGAGACCAAGGCCGTGCCAGTTGTCAGTGCCAAGAACCTTGCTGTCCCATTTGGCGTCGATATAGCCAATGGTATCCAGCACCTGCTCGAGGCTCCGGGATTTTATCGTTGGATCTTGGACTCCCCGAGAAGCAATAGTGACGGACTGGTTCTGATTTGGATCTGGGGGAGGGGAGTTCACGGCTACGGCCTTTCTTCCCCTCAGAAGGGCTAGCTGCTTATCCTTGGGAGAGAAGCCGATGGTGTTCTGATGGCTAACCTTAACCATGTAGTCCGGGAAGCAAGGTTGGCCAGCGGCGATGGCGGCGGCAGTGGTCGCAGTGGCAACCGGGCCGGATTCTCGAATCACCAGTGCTCCACCCGAGGCTGGCGGCGGCATTTGATTCTGATCTCTGGCCCGCTTCTTCGCCTTCTCTTTTTCGGCTCTCTGCTTCTCGGGGTCTTCGAGCTTCTTTCCCTCAGCTCTCGCCTTCGCCTTCTCGGCGGCTTCCTTCTCGGCTGCCTCTTTCTCGGCCTCGGCTTTCTCGGCGGCTTTCTTCTCGGCTGCCTCTTTTTCAGCCTCGGCCTTCTCGGCAGCTTCTTTCTCGGCTGCTCTTCTGTCAACTTCATCCCTCAGGGCATCTAGGGCCTGCTGCCTGGCAGGATCAGTTGGCGGCGCCAGGGGCGCACTATCTGGTGCGCCAATCGGCTGGGCGCTACTCGGTGTGGCGCCTGACTGCACGTCGCTCAGTGGGTAGACGTCCGCCATAGTGGCATCCGTGATGGTGGCGTCCTCTACCCGCTGCTCGCCAGCGGGGTTCTCTTGTGCGGCAGCCCCGGTGGTGGGCTGCTCTTGCTCTGCGTCTGGCTGCTCGTGGGTGGCGGTGTCATGCATCTCCTGGTCCGGATCCTCCTCGGCATTGCTGGCCGGAGGAGAGGGCGCTCTGTCATGATGAGCGGCAGTGTCCCGTGCTGCTGACGACGCACGGTTCTGCTGTTCTGTTTCTGCTCCTTGGATGTTGGTGGCGTCATCCTCCTCATCGTCAAGATTGATCAGAGGTACTGGTGCTTTGTTGGCTTGGTCGGGCGCGAGAACGGCATTCGCGTCCATGGCGGGGCTGTCGAGAAAGAAAGAATCAGAAATTAGAAGGAGATTGGGGAAAACAGCACAGCGCGAGAGGAGAGACGACCGAGAAGGAAAACTTACGCAGTGGTGGAAGGGAGCTTTCGCCTTAATCTCTTCGCGACTGCCTTGGTCGGTTTCTGCTTCTCGATGGGCTTCTTCTTCTTGGCTGGAGGCCCTTGGGCGTCACTGCCAGTCCGCTTGCGGGTGTTGGGGGCTGCGACGGACAGAGGTTTGACGACAAGGACCGCATCGTCCTTGTCCTCGTCGTCGTCCTCGTCCCCGTTCTCGTCAGCAGCTTCATCTGCGGGTTCGAGAAAAGAAAAGAAGAAAATTAGGAACAGCAAGCAAGGGATTGACGCTTCTCGCGAGCAAGCAAAGTGAGTACGTTGTTACCTTCGAATTCGTCTTCAGACCAATCGCGAAGAGACGGTTCGGCCTCGCGTTTCTCCGTCGTTGGGGAGCGCGGGAGGTTGATCTGATCCGCGGCATCGAAGGAGGGCACATCGTCCTCCTCGCGATCGGCAGAGAAGTTGCCGTCGAAGCGCTCGCAGCTTTCAATTTTCTGGCGAGTAAGAGTCTGAAAAACAGAGAAGGGTCACAGATTAGCCGAGTATCAGGAAGGAATTCTACTCGGATAGGCAGCTCACTAATTGTTTCTACCCGGATAGGCGTGCAAACACAAAGCATACGAGGACTAAGCGTGATTGCTGAATATCCTACACGAAAAGGCGTGCAGGCACAAAGCACATTAAGCCTAAGAATTGTTCCCGAGTAGGCTACTCGACAAGGCGTGCAAGCGTAAAAGCACATTAAGCCTAGGTGATTCGGCTAAGTACCCTACTCGGCGCAAAAGGCAATTGCTACTCGCGGCAAGAAGAAGATCTATCTACTCGGAAAGCATATGCAAAAACAGAGTAAGGAGGACGTACCCGCTCAATCGGCTTCGTACGGCTATACGGGACGAACCCGTACTGCCAATTGTCGCTGAGGTTGGTCATCAAGATGGCCCTTGCGTGCCCGGGAACATCAATGTTGTCGATCTCGATGGTTGTCGTCCTGGTGCAGTCGCGGGGGCCTCCCATGTAGCACATGAGATGGCAGCGCTCCTGCAGAGGCAGCACTCGGCGCTGAATCCAGCAGGCCACCGGATCATCATTCTTGAGGCCTTGCTCTATCAGCCAGCCTAGCCTCCTCTCTATCTCGATGGCGTTGTCGTCATTGGCGGGCTTCTCCTTCCAGTTCTTCCCGGTGGGAGCACGGAGGCTCCAGGCGGGAAGGTTGATCCTGTCATTTACCTGGGCTCCTTCGGCGGCGGGGATGTTCTTGACATAGAAGAACGTCTTCTGCCACAGTCGAACGGAGTCCAGCCCCTTGATACGGGGGTGGTTCGTCCCGGTCCGCTGCACCATCATGGCGCAGCCGGTGTCGGTTGCGCGGCCGACGCCCGCGCTGTCCTTCTTCCCGACGGTCTGCTGGCGGAGGTGGAAGTACCTCAGCCAGGTTTCCAACGTCGGATGGATGCCGAGGAAAGCCTCGCACACCACGGCGTGGTAGGCGAGGAAGACGACGGCGTTCGGCGGCAGATGATGCATCTGAAGGCCGAAGTGGTCGAGAAACTTACGGAGGAACTCGGAGGCCGGCAGTCCGAAGCCGCGCTCGAAGTGCGACATGAAGACGACGCGCTCACCCTCCCGCGGAGTTGGCACGACTTCATTGTCAGGCGCCCGGCACTCCACGCCGGGAGGAACTCACCTGGTATTAGCGAGCCAGGCGAAATCCTCACTGGTAACGATTGAGCCCGCCCAGCCGGCTTTGGCCATTGTTGCAAGCAGGAGGAGTGGAAGAGATTGGATGGAGTGGTTGGGCGAATTGAGTCCGCGGCGGCGCGAAAGCTTGCGCGGCGGCGGAGAGCTCGGTGGCGGAGGAAAGCAGAGGACGAAAGAGGAATAGTGCAAGGGAAGGGGAAAAGGAAGTTACCGGCGGGGGTATTTATACCCTCTCCGCGATTTTACCGTTACCATCGGCGTAGTGGGATCAATCGTGGCCATGATTGCTGTGTGGTGGGGCCTGTGGCCGAATAGAAACGCACGTAAGCGCGGAACGCGCACGTAACGGCCACAGTAGATCCCACGATCAGATCGTGGCCTATTATTACGATTGATGGGACATAACGAGCCGGTGGGCCCGCCCCGTGAAAACTGGGCGCGTGGCACGATGTGTCGTGGACAGCGAAACGATAGGGTCGTGGATGCTTGACACGCGTCCGGCTGCGGCACGGACGGCTGGATGGTGCTCTGCGCCGCAACGGCTCAATTCAAGAAAATTCTCTAAGTCTTTTCACTCGGTTACAGAGTAGAAAGCAAGTGCTACTCGGAAGACAAGAGACAGAAGATACTTGTCAGAGTGCTACTCGGAGGCCGTTTACTCGACATCTTGAGGTTCAAGGGCTATGAGGCAAAGATTGATTTTAAGCTGGCAGAGCCTAGTGAACGAGTTCGCAAGACTCAACCAGTTTCGGGGACTGCTGTCGGGGGGTTACCCCCGAGTAGGGTAAAGGCAAGTGGTAAAGGCGGCTTACAGAAGAGAGGTTTGGTCGAGTAGCCGACTACCTGGTACTCGCTACCCGGTCGACTGCTACTCGGTCTCACCTCAAGATGACCAGAAGGAGATATCAATCAAGTTCTATCCTTTCGAGTAGAAGAGTTGGCCCGAGTACATTTGGCGGGAACAATTGGCGGGAACCTACTCGGGCCAGAAAGTCAAAGGAGCCGTTCTGACACAGGATCCCGCGTATCCTGGGTCCGTACTTGGCAGCATTCGAACTACTGTTCATCTGGGACCGGCCTGCCTGACAGTGACAGCATGGAAGCAGGCCGTGGCAGGATAAGGGGGGCCTACTCTGTGCCTAGGTACAGTGATACCAGTCTGTCCCCTAGTTTTGCCCAACGACTTTCCAGATGAAGCCAAGGTTAGGAACCAAAGCTGTCAGCGGGAACCCGGAAGAAGGACGATGTGCACACTATGTCGACACTTGTCCATGTTTGGACGTATCCGGCTGGGCACCAGGTATATAAGGTGCCCCGCCGCCTCCTGCGTGAGGATCGAACACATGCTCATATCGATCGCATACTGGGTCACGCATAAACCCTAGAACCCTAAGTTCTAGACCTAGCTCTAACTCGGAGAGAGGAGAGTGGCTACTCGGTAGCGATATCATTTGTACTGTGGCTACTCGGAGAAACATCATAATACATACAGAGAGGCAGGAGTAGGGGTTTTACCTCCTCACGAGGGCCCCGAACCTGGGTAGATCGTGTTGTTTGCAGTGTATTGTTCTTACCTCACGCGGCTACTCGTCGCGTGATCCCTTCCCGGACACCTCCAGCGTCCTTCGTCCCCACATCTTTAGCCATCCCATGGCATCTGCCGTGACACCACCACGACAGTCGTGCTTGTTTTCCGTCAGAAAGGAACAGATGCGTGCGCTCGTGTGCAGTTTCAGTTAACAGCGACTTGTGAGGTACAAAACCAACCAGATCCCATATCCATCACAGCAGCGCAGCGGACCAGATGGTAGCGCGCGCGCAGCGAACCCAGCAGATCGCGGGATCAAATCCCCGCACCCCCACCTTTCTGTTCCTTATTTTTCCGAATTGAATTCGGTGCAGGTGCTGAACCATAACCCCCCTTCCCCCCTTATTCTGTCAACAAAGCGCACTAGCCCATCTGGTGGTTCCCTTGGCGCAGCAAGCAGAGGGCAGGGGTTCAAATCCCACCCCTGCCTAATAAAAACCATCTTTTTCCTTCTTTTTTCCTAGATCTAGATCTATCCTAAATTGCTCACAGGTCCCTGTTACATTTATCTAGGTCCCTGTAAATTTATTTCCAAGTCCCTGTATCTTTTCTAGGTCCATAATTATTTCTATAAACCAATAAAATTGCTTAAACTTGGTAAATCAATAACTTTTGTTTGGAAACTCCAATTGCAAAACTTCAAACATGTAAATCACTCCATTTTAAATTCTCTACCCAAATATAAAATTTGTTTACTGTTTTGAATATTTTAATTTGGTGAAATATTTAAATTTTGTTTAATTCACTTAATTTTTGCAAAATTCATAACTTGAACATAAAAATTCCAAACTCAACAAATAAAATATGTTTTCCATCCCATTTTTCATGTACTTTGCAAATATAAATTTTGTTTCATGTTTTGAATAATTATAATTGGTTAAATAATTTAAACCTTGTTTAAATCATTTAAATTTGCTAAATTCATAACTTGCTCAACTTAAATTATTTTTGAACATATAAAATATGTTTTCAAACTAGAAAAGTATTAACTCTTAAAATATGAAATTGGTTTAATGTTTTGAACAAATAAAAATTTAAATAAACTAGTCATCAACCCGTGCATCGCACGGGCTTGTTGCTTTCAACTATATATATTAAATTATCATTTATTTATTTTCTCAAATTTACGCGAACAAAAGCTACATGATAAACACGGAATGTAAAAAATCTTCCCAAGTGTTGCACAACCATCAAAACCAACTGATTTTTAAGAAATATAATACAGATCCCCTTAAAATGAAAATCATTTGTGGGGCAAAATAGTAAGAAAATTGCAGAAAATTTTAGGATATGCAATTAATTAGGTCTGAATAATAGTGCCAGAACAAAATTAACAAAGTCATTTCGAAAAAAGATAAACAATTTATATCTAGAAGATAATATATTTTGAAAATAACTTATAAATTCATAGAATAGTTCAAAGAAGATCACATGCATATAGAAATATGTCAACCATGTTAAACTTTGCGACGTAAGCTGAAGGTTTAAATATGTGGAGTTAACTGGCAACATGATGCTAATTAACCGTGTCGATATTGAGAGTGCGATTTGTACCTTACTATTAACACGTCATCGTGGATTTATTTATCTAATTAATCTTGTGGATATTAAGAATGTGCTTCACTATTGAGATGTCATTGTGGAGTTAGTTGCCTTGATGTGGAGTATGTGTGCTCCTTAGTAAAAGTTTTCCCTTAGATTTACTTTTTTCATAGAGGACACTAATTTGACGAAGTATTGATTCTAAGCACCTATACATTTCACATGGAAATATATAATCTTGTTGTGACATGTAGAACATACCACTTAATAGCGCAAAGAGGATGAGTAGTCACCCACAATTAGTAACAACAAATTTGAATGGACCAAATCATACCGAACTTGTATCTAGTATAAGTACAAATTAGAAAATATTAAGAGGAGTCATTTCATACATGTAGAAGGCATACCTCTAGGAGATCAGGTTTGGCTCGTTGGCATCCAAGGATTAAACTTTTTAAATAACTTTAATAAGATTGAAATGTCTACTCTAAAGAAGTCTGCTCTAAATATTTATAATTTCCATGTACTTGAAAACTTCCCGTTGCACCGTAGGGCTCATATTCCCATGTTAACAACCATTAAAATTTAATTATTTAAATATATTCGCAAACATAAATCCTCCTCATTCAGTTGATAATATAAGAAAGCATAGGCACAATATTGGCCCTATAAGAAACTGAGAAGAAAGTACATCGCCTCTCCAATCCATAACGTAAGGTTGTTCGAATGTTGTTCCAATGTAGATTTGGCACTAACTCCTCTAGCAGAACTATTCCAATGTTAACGTCAACTCCTTTCTCACAGAACACCAATTCTAGTGTTAGTGTCAATATAGGGCTATCTCTGAAATGTCGAGGGGTATGAAAATTAGAATACATCTAGAGTTTTTTCCTGTTTCCATAACATGTTATGATTCAATTGGAAAAACATGAACAATCAATGCATTTAATTGTTGCATGTGGAGCACTACATACCTCATACTATTTCCATCTTTGAGACTTAGTGATCACATTTTGTTACTTCTGTTTCCACACAATTCGCTCTCAGTACAAATTTATCGCAACGATTTCCCAGAACTTCATAATGACCTGGTATAGGAAGTTGTCGATCAGCAATCCAGCAGTATTGAAGTCATTGCCGGCCTTGACGAATACATAATCAGACCTAAGGAAAAAAGATAGGAATAACACAAATAGAATCCTAACAAAAAGAATTGTGGTATCATTGGTTTTAGGAAATACCTATTGGAAATTTTTGACACAAAAATATAGAATACTCTGGAGAATATTGGATGAAAGGAGGCAGGCGATATGTCTCCCTCAAGGTGAAGAGATGAAATACGTTAGGGAAAGTGCAAACAATTTGTTTAAATAGCTGATGTACGTATGAGACAACACAAATGCATCAATTGATTGCTGAAAGAACCAAATCATCTTACTTTCGGATAGAATAACTGCAATCAGATAAGAAACATCCCTGGATCTTTTAATAAGCACGTCTAGTAAGAAAATGCATGCTTGTACTCTTTTCTTAGGTCGTCCTTTGCATCAGCAATTTGTTCTACATGAAGAGTGAAAGCACATGTAGACTTCTCCCTTGCCACTTTACTTTCCAGCATTCAAACGTGTCAGCTTACGTACGACAAAATCACCATTGAATCGCAACCTTGGTGTCCTGCCTTTGCTTTGTGTCTTTCTGTTTCTCCACCTCACTCTATGCCTTAGGTCGATCCTAAAGTTTGATCTTTCATTTTTGAGTCTCTAATAGACATAGACGTGAAAAATAATGGAGTAACTAATTGTTATAAATCCATAATGCTGAACACAAATACAATTGGATTCTGTGGCATACATTTAGCAAATATTTGTAGGATATTCAGGGAAACCCAAAATATGTCTGATCTACCATGTCGCAAAATATTGTAGGTGAGCAAACTGCATGAGCAAAAAATAAGGCGTCGGACATCTAATTTGTAGTAAAATCGTGTTAAGCACATCATGCTAATATGTAAAAGTTACTACTGAAAATAACTACTGCTAAGAAGTATGAATAGTTGGAGGATCAATGAACATTCTAAGAATGATGAATAGACCTGCTCAAATATTCTCTGATGCTAAAAAAATAGTACACCGAATGGTATGGACTCACCAAGATGGGGAAAAAATGCATTATTTGGAGTGAAGATTTTGCATATCACAATTCCATTAGAGCAACACAACTTACAAAACCTTTTATGTGTGATACATAATTCAACATATGCAAGTATATGTTAAGTCTCAATTGGAACAAACATTAAGTCGTCCAGATTTGCAATGGCAAGCTAAGTACAAATGTAGCATGGCGCCATATATCTTATACCAAAAAAATCAAAGAAAAGGCAATCATATTAATATTTTCATAGAAAGAACTCACTTAGTGTTTCATAGTAAGAATTGCAAGAATACTTCGTTTGAATGTTTTGTTTTGATAAATTTTGAACCTTTATAGGAACCATATGTTTCTATACACCTTTGTAGCTCAATTACTCCAGGAAGCTAAGTGTGTGGCCATCAATTTGAAATCCAGCCACCCGATCTGCATACAAAACAATACTTTATATATATGACATGATTTTTTTTACAAATCTCTGAAAGTTTGTATAAGTGTCAAACATATCGAAAAATATTATAGGCATCGTCCTAGAAGTAGTACGTCCCTTCCCCTATATGGTTAATGACAAAGATACGATGCGTATAATCATAAAAATAACATTGTTTCGAATTAGCAAACAGCATGTAGTTTCTCTAAGTATGAAACATCAAAAAAATTATTTGGGCTTTGTGTAACATAAAAATCAGCTGCAAATTTAGTTGTCTTGGTCTAACATAAAAAAGTTACTTGGCTTGATGGACACAGCCCTACTGTACGTATTACTTGGTGTTGCCTGAGGTCATGAACGTCAACCCCAATTTGCTTGCCTTCTTTCTCTGAAACAGATAATTAAGTCGGATATACACATATATTTTCTTGATTAAACGCTAGGGATTATACCAAGCCAATTACATGGTTCATGAATTTAAAAATCAGAATGGACGCATCACCAGAATCTGCCAGCCTCCACGGAGACAGCAGCCGCTCGATTAGCTTCAAATTTTTGTTAGTACAGACGTCTAGAGAACGATTCACCAATTTACGTGGAAAGGTATACTGTAATTAACTTAGGGCTTTTGAACGTGAAACCTAGAGATATTAAAATTATGAAAATTGGATTGATGGCAGTCTCTTCCGGACAGTTTGGGCAGGACACAAACTCATGCGGCTGCAACAGCAGAGGCGAGCAACACATGACCGCGAGAGGGCATAGGAAGGCAGTGTCTTTTGGACTTGGTAGATGTGTACCCCCACTTTTCATGATCAGGTCATCATACATTATGTATGGACACAATTTATTAGGAGTTCTAAGATTCAACATATGGCTGAATAGAGTAGGCCATATGTGTTACTTGCCTTGTGACCGAAGGACAAACGGGCGTGCCGCCGCCGGGACGTAAAAGGCAACGCCATCTTGATTCAATATCCAGCAGAATGGTGCAATGGGATAAGCAGAAACAACTTTGATAACAATGAATTCCCATATTTCAATCAAAATCGTTGACACTGTATAGGGCACAAAAAGCTGCAAAAATAATATATTAACATCGGATAAAACTGCATAGAGCGCTGAAGCAAAAGTAAATTATTGAATGATCCGAGCGATCGAGAGGATCGTGTCATACAACGACATAAAAGATGGCGGACTCCTAATCTGAAGCAAACTGCAGCCAATACCCTCTTCAATGGTGGACACACCTGATCTGAATCAAAGTCAGTACCTTCCTTCGTCAGTCATGGTGGATTGCAGTCTGGTCCGAACCTGCAAGTCGAGGAGATTAAGACAACCTAAAAATTCTCCTCTGCTGACTGCAGTTTTGTTGGTGCTATGGGGATTAAACGTTATAAGAGTGTCGTATCCGGCCGGCAAAGTAAGACGCACCAACCTGCCTCTTTACTATTTAACACCAGCCATAGCCGATGCATATGATCTTATCGATGAGTGCTCTCGCTGCCCCATATGTCCGTCGCCCAGCGGCCGGCCGGCAAGGCAATAGGCACCAACCTGCCACTTCCGTCTTCACCTCCATGCAAGGCTGATGTAAATTGATGTTAGTCTTACATACTCCAGCTCATGTCACGTTTATCTTCTTTCGAGAAGGTCGACGGGGCAGAGCGGCGCTAGGGTATCGGGGATACATCTGTTAGGAAGGTGCAAGGTGCAATGGAAAGAAGTAGTAGGCCACGATTTTTTCCGCAGCCCATGGAAAGAATAACGTGCGTGTGGGACAATGGGCTAGGACTCTATTAGATACTTAATCGCACGGCTGCAAATAATCTATACGGAGATCGGATGGACAGTAATTGTAATTTGCTAGGATTAACAGGGAGGCTCGTAGGGAGTTTCCAATTAGTAAATATAAGATTCATACTTGAATTTAATTCATTTAAATCTTGTTTGACTTGTTTAATTCATAAATAATTCATCCTAATTCCTTTTTTAATAATTGAAACATGTATTCCACCTAAAATTTTGTGTTCTTTTCAAATATGAATTTTGTTATTTGTTTGGAACAATTTAAATTGATGAAAACACCAAATACTTGTGTAACACCTTTAAGGAACCAAAATTCCCTAACTTAATAAATAAAATTTCAAACTTGGTAAACCTTATTTCAAAATTGTTCTATTGTTGTTATTTTTCTGTTTTCCTCATCCATGCATCATGCTAATTCACTTTCACCTGTTGGTTAGTTGTAAAACAATTGTTTCAACCATAATGCATGGGCTTTTCATATGCAACTCAAATTGCATGTGTGTCCATTTAATCATGTTGTTACCATGTCAACTAGTTTAATTTGATGCATCAATTAAATGGTCATGCATCATCCCATGATTGTGCATTATGCCATGTTATTGATTGTTTGTCTCTTTGCGTTGTTTGTTTGCTTCTTCTCGAATAGACGACGACGTTGAGACAGACGAGCTTTACGACACCCCTTCTGAGGAGTTAGCCCAGTACCAGGCTACTGAGTTTGCAGGCAAGTTATCACTCACATGAACCATTGTGTTCCTTTCAACATTGGTTACCGGTACTTTCCGTTGTCTATTTTGCTAGCCCTATGAATAGTTGTTTCTGTTACGAACCTATCACATGCTATCCTTTAGCCCTGATATTGCCTCACCTCCACACCTATAACCCCTTTGATTGTTGCCCGTGTCTTACTAGCATGCTTAGGGTTGTTTTGCTCGAGTCTGTTACCCGTTACTTTCTGTTATCATATTTCTATTATGTTCTGGGGCTTGATGTTAAACAACAACCTGTTAATTTTGAGGTAATAATAATTTGATGATAAGGCACCGGCAGGAGGCCCGGTGTGGTTTTGAGGCCTGCTAGTGTCGACCCTAATTAGGAAAAGGGTCTTGTCTACTGATCCATGATGAGCGCACTATCCGCATGTGGGAAGCGTGTATGGGCGCCCCCCTCAATTTGATTCGATCCTCATCTCGTCCAAATCGCCTCATTTAGTTCGGGTTTTCCATTTGCCGCATGCATATGCAGGTGCGAACCCTTGGTACCAGGGTGGAACTTTTGTAGTCGGCATTTAGGGAGACACGTTCTTAGAGTGCTATGAGGGTCCCCTTTTCTTCGTGGGGCTTGATTAGCCGTGCGCTCACTGCACGGGGTTCTTTGGGCTTGATGCGAAGAAGAGTTGAGTTGTGTTGAGTGCCCCGCTTGGTGGGAGGCATTCCATCTGGCGGGTTATTCTTACGTGTACGGCCAAATTGGTGCACCCCTGCAGGGATAAATCTTCTCGAGAAGCCGTGTTTTCCGCGGTTATGGTTAACTTGGTGAAAGTACTGGATAACAAGTACTCAGAACAACTTACACCTAACTAATGATAACCTGACTAGTAATAGGCTTATTGACACAACAATTTGAACCATCATTAATCCAACTGTGTGAGTTATCCTCGGATTGCTTCTTTGGATAAGGGGCGAGATGCAGGATGGGTTTGTTTGGAGTTAGTTATAGTTGGTTACGATACGCTATCTTATCCCCTTTCTGTTAGCCGGAAGTTGTATCATGTTCTGTAGTTGGTTAGTGCAGCCAGCTGCCGCATCTTTTGTATCGCCCTTTCTTCCGTTGAACCCAAAGCATCTGTGCTTGGTGTTGACGGGTTACACTTTGGTGAACTGTGAGTCTTGCTTGCCAGTACGTTTATGTACTGACCCCTTTGGGGCTGTGGTTTCCGCAGACTACGCTTACGAGGATCCCCGTGACGGCTACTACGTGGAGTTTGACGAGGCTGCTGACGAGTAGATAGCGGACATGGGCAGGATCCGAGACATCGTGGATGGGCTCCGTCTTTTCGTTTCCGGCTTCTTAAGCCTATTTGGATTTGTCTGTACTCAGACCCGTTGAATGCTTCCGCTGAGATGTAATGATGATATGTTGGGACATGTGTCCTCTGGATGATTGTATTTGCTATCTCTGCTCTAGTGAGAGCTATTTGCAACTTATTTCTATTTATTTGTGTCTTAGAGATATGTTGTGCTATCATTCTGTTAAACGCCGTTGACGTACCATGTGTGTATGGTATGAAGTACGTCAATGGTAGTATCCTGATTTCTATGGGATGGTTTACGTAGACGATGAACAGATAGGGGTTGGTTGTCACACATACGTGTGTTGGCCTACTCGTAAGAGATGCGGGTGCCGGTAAGCCCCGTAATCCAATCAACTACTGTTCAACGGAACTGCGAGTATCCTCTAGAAGTCCGGGTGCGACATTAACCTAGAGGTTGTGTTGGGCAATCGGCGCAACTACAGAAGAGTATTTCTCGACTTCGAAGTAGTCGACTGGCCCTCACAGTACCACGCCATTCTAGGTCGAACAGCGTTCGCCAGATTCATGGCAGTACCACACTATGCGTACCTGAAGCTTAAGCTACCCGGAGAATATGGTGTAATCACCATCGACGGAGATTTCCATAAGTCCAACAAATGCGACATCGAGTTCAACGAAATCGCAAAATCCTTCGGGATGCAAGAAGAACTGCAGGAGCTGGCAAAGACCACGGACCACTCCGTGATGCCCCTAATAAAGAAAAACGCGCCGGAATTGGAGTTCAGCACAAACAGCGACACCCGAAAGCATCAGGTGCACCCGACGGATTCTGCGAAGACAGCGATGGTCTCAACTACCCTCTCGCCAGCATAGGAAAACGCGCTCGTCGAACTCCTCCGTGAGTACTGGGAAATTTTCGCTTGACAGCCTTCAGATATGCCAGGAATACCCAGGGAGTTCGCCGAGCACTCACTCGAAGTCTTCAAAGACGCAAAACCCATAAAGCAGACCACTCGACGGTTTTCAGAACCCAAGCATAAAGCGCTTGGAGAAGAAGTAAACAGATTGCTAGCAGCAAAATTCATCAGAGAGATCAAGATATCGACCTGGTTAGCAAACCCGGTGCTGGTTCCAAACAAGAACACTGACATCCTTCGAGTATGCATTGACTACACTTCATTAAATAAGCACTGCCCCAAGGATAATTTTCCCCTCCCGCGAATCAACCAGATCGTGGATTCTACTGCGGGTTGTCAACGCCTATCTTTCCTGGACGCCTACTCGGGATATAATCAGATCCGGATGAAGCAGGAAGACGAGGAAAATACAATATTCATCACGCCACACGGTGTGTACTGCTACACGACAATACCTTTCGGGCTCAAGAACGCAGGTGCGACGTATCAGCACTGCATGCAAAAATGCCTCGCCAAACTCATTGGCAAGAACGTACAAGTGTACGTTGACGACATCGTCATCAAGACTCGAGTAGAGGATACACTCCTCGAGGACATTAGAGAAACATTTGACGCCCTCAACGCATACATGATCAAGCTCAATCCGACAAAGTGCGTCTTTGGCGTCCCAGCAGGAAAACTACTCGGGTACCTGGCATCCGCCAGAGGCATCGAAGCCAATCCGGAGAAAATACAAGCAATCTTGACAATGAAGGAGCCAACCAATCTACGCGGAGTCCAGCAGCTCGCAGGATGACTAGCCGCCTTGAGAAGGTTTATCGCACGATTGGACGAGCAAGCATTACCCTTCTACAAGCTGCTGAAGAAGACAAACAAGTTCGAGTGGACACCAGAAGCTAAGCAAGCATTCGCGGACCTGAAGCGATCATTGCAAAGCAAGCGCATCCTTGCAACACCGCAAGAGAGGGAGCCATTATACCTATACCTAGCCGCAACAAACCAGGTCATCAGCATGGCAATTGTAGTCGAACGACCTGAGAAGGGCAAGGCATATGGGGTCCAACGACCAATCTACTACATCAGTGAAGTGCTCTCGCCATGCAAGCAACGATACCCTCACTATCAGAAACTCGCTTATGGAGTTGTTCTCACGGCTCGAAAGCTCAAGCACTACTTCCAGGAACACACCATAACAGTGGTTAACGATGCGTCACTCGGTACAATCATGAACAACCCAATGGCATCTGGACGGATAGCAAAATGGAGCATCGAGCTGGGCGCTTGGGACATCATCTATGCAGGGCGCAATTCAGTAAAATCCCAGGTACTTGTGGAGTTCCTGAGCAAGTGGACAGAGCTACAAACGCCCGGCCCGCCAGAATACACGAGTAATTGGATCATGTACTTCGATGGATCGAAGAGAAACAAAGGAGCAGGAGCTCGAATCGTCCTAATATCACCTAGAGGGGATAAATTGCAGTATGTCCTCCGATTGGATTTTCCACCTGACGATCCAGCATCAAACAACGACGCAGAATATGAAGCTTTGTTGCATGGGATGAAGATGGCAGTTGCGTGTGGAGCCACCCGGCTGATGATCTACGGCGACTCAAACCTCATCGTGCAGCAGACAATGAAGGAATACGACGCCATCGCTGAAAATATGGTCGCTTATCGTGACATGTACAACCTACTCGAAGGAAGTTTCAAGGGATGCGAGCTGAAGCATATTGCAAGATCCAGCAACAAAGAAGCAGACAGGCTGGCAAACATGGGTTCCACAAATACACCATACCGCCAGGGATATATTTTGAGCGGATGACTAGACGATCAGTCAAAATCAAGAAAACTGCAGACGTACCCACAACATCGGAGACAGAGGTCAGCCCGCAAGTTGCTATTATCGAGCTCATTCATCATATTTCGCGACAAGTTTTTCTGGTCGAGCCAGCCTGGACGCAGAAATACCTCGACTACTTGTCCGCGAAACAGCTCCCAGCAGATCCACGAGAGGCTCGACAGATAGTCGGGCGAAGCAAATCCTTTCGGGAAATCAACGGGGAGCTATACAGGCAAAGCATCTCAGGCATATTGCAACGATGGATAGCACCCGAGGACGGCAAAGAATTATTGCAAGATATCCATCAAGGATATTGTGGACATCATGCTAGCTGGAAAGCAATCATGGGGAAAGCCTTCCGAGCAGGATTCTACTGGCTTACAGCCGCCAGAGACGCAAAGGAACTGGTCGACAGGTGCAACGCTTGCCAACGATTCGTACCAAAACCACACGCACCCGCTACGGAATTGCATATGATACCCATTGCCTGTCCCTTTGCACAATGGGGGCTAAACATGGTAGGACCACTACGCAAGTCCACGCCAGGTGGATACACACACTTGCTGGTCGCAATTGACAAATTTACCAAATGGATTGAAGCCATGCCGGTAACATCGGCTAGCGCCCAATGCGCCGTCAAATTCCTCGACTCCATCGTATGCAGGTTTGGAGTACCACACGACATCATTACAGACAATGGTACTAACTTCACGGCAAAAGAAACACAGCAGTCCTGTGAAGAAAAGGGCATCAACTTCAAATTTGCCTCAGTTGCCCATCCGCAAACCAACGGCCAAGTCGAAAGATCCAACGGATTAGTTTCGGCTGGCATCAAGAAGCGTCTACTCGATCGTCTACACCCAGCAGCAGGACATTGGGCAGAAGAGCTACCCTCAGTGCTATGGAGCCTCCGCACAACTCCAAACCGATCCACAAACTACACACCATTTTTCATGGTCTACGGGGCCGAAGTAGTCCTTCCCGAGGACGTTAGGTTCAGCGTCCCAAGGGTTGTTGCTTACAGCGAAGAAACCACCAACAGGGCACTCGCGGATGACATGGACGCACTCGACGAAATACGCGATATTGCACTCGCAAGATCAGCAGTATACCAGCAGTCGATGCGCAACTATCACAGCCGCTGCATACGCCACAGGGCCTTCGCAGTAGGAGATCTGGTGCTACGGCTCAAGCAGAAGGAAGGACACAAGCTCGAGCCACCATGGGAAGGACCCTTCATCATACACGAAGTTATCCCAGGTGGCGCCTATCGACTGAAGAACCCGGCGACTGGAGGCGTCTATTCCTATCCTTAGAATATCGCACAACTCCGCAAATTCTATCCTTAGATTTAGTTTACTCGCAATAATAAGGCTATACTAGCCATCTTGTAGATCGAAAGAAAAACACATGATTTCTCAGTCATTGCAATAAATACATGGTTTCTCAACCATAGATACTCGAAGATTCTCCATCCTTACATGCTAAAAAGTAACAGGTATACACCCCACAAAACATACGGGGGCTACGCCTACCTCAACATTACAGGAAAATTTATATACTCAAGGTTAAAACACCTTACAACAGTTTTTACAAACTATATAGCACAACAGGATACATACATCCTACATTTACACATGGCGATGAGCATTTTCAGCCGCCAAAACCCGATCAACCTCATCCGAGGTCAATCGAATGATTTCCTCTGCTGCAGGTCGAACAACCCTATAATGAGAAGACATATCGACGACTGGACCATCAGGAAGTCTAGCTATGGAGTTGAAATTCACCTCAGGATGCCACAACCGGACGAAAGAGAGAGCCACCACCGAGCCGCAAGTCATCTGATTGCGAACACACTCGCGGATCTCTCCTTCTCGACCAAACACCTTGAGAAGATGGCTCCAATCTTCAGGACCCCTTTGCAGCGGATAGAAAGCGGCATTCATTGCAATCAACACCTCGTGAAAGGAACTCACGAGTATGTTCGCCTAGATGATTCGAAACTTCAAGGTGGCAAGCACAAAACCCCGACTACGATCGGACCAAAAATTATTCGCATGAGGCCTCGAGCTGCTAGCTTCTTGAAAGATGTAGTTCTCCACCCACTGTTTCTCATTCCTGTCATCCGGCCGAACAACTAAAAAGCAAAGATACATGATAAAAAAAGAGAACATAATAAGAAAGACTTGGGGGTTGAACTACTTACAGAGCAAATCATTGGCAACAGACGCCAATTCATCCATTACAAAATGCTCGCGTTCAGTCGCCAGCTTTTGTTTGGACTTAGCCACGTCGGCTATCTGTCGCACCCAGACTTCTAGAGGATACTCGCAGTTCCGTTGAACAGTAGTGGATTGGATTACGGGGCTTACCGGCACCCGCATCTCTTACGAGTAGGCCAACACACGTATGTGTGACAACCAACCCCTATCTGTTCAGCGTCTACGTAAACCATCCCATAGAAATCAGGATACTACCATTGACGTACTTCATACCATACACACATGGTACGTCAACGGCGTTGAACAAAATGATAACACAACAGATCTCTAAGACACAAAAGATGGAAATAAGTTGCAAATAGCTCTCACTAGAGCAGAGATAGCAAATACAATCATCCAGAGGACACATGTCCCAACATATCATCATTACATCTCAGCGGAAGCATTCAACGGGTCTGAGTACAGACAAATCCAAATAGGCTTAAGAAGCCGGGAATGAAAAGAAAACGGAGCCCATCCACGATGTCTCGGATCCTGCCCGGGTCCGCTACCTACTCGTCAGCAGCCTCGTCAAACTCCACGTAGTAGCCGTCACGGGGATCCTCGTAAGCGTAGTCTGCGGAAACCACAGCCCCAAAGGGGACAGTACATAAACGTACTGGCAAGTAAGACTCACAGTTCACCAAAGTGCAACCCGTCAACACCAAGCACAGATGCCTTGGTTTCAACGGAGGAAAGGGGATATGAAAGATGCTACAAATGGCTGCACTAACCAACTACAGAACATGATACCACTTCCGGCTATCAGAGAGGGGATAAGATAGCGTATCATAACCAACTATAGCTAACCACCAAACAAACCCATCCTGGATCTCGCCCCTTATCCAAAGAAGCAATCCGAGGATAACTCACACAGTTGGATTAATGATGGTTCAGATTGTTGTGTCAATAAGCCTATTACTAGTCAATTTATCATTACTTAGGTGTAAGTTGTTCTGAGTACTTGTTAGCCAGTACTTTCACCAAGTCAACCATAACCGCGGAAAACACGGCTTCTCGAGAAGATTTATCCCTGCAGGGGTGCACCAATTTGGCCGTACACGTAAGAATATCCCGCCAGGATGGAAATGCACTTCCACCAAGCGAGGCACTCTACACAACTCAACTCTTCTTCGCATCAAGCCCAAAGCACCACGTGCTGTGCGTGCGCGGATAATCGAGCCCCACGAAGAAAAGGGGACCCTCATAGCACTGGAAGACCACGCCGCCCTAAATGCCGACTACAAAAGTTCCACCCTGGCCTCGGGTTCGTACCTGCATATGCGTGCATCAAATGGAAAGCCCGAACTAAGTGTGGTGATTTGGACGAGATGCGAATCGAATCAAATTGAGGGGGGCGCCCATACACGCTTCCCACATGCGGATAGTGCGCTCATCATGGATCAGTAGACAAGACCATTTTCCTAATTAGGGTCGACACTAGCAGGCCTCAAAACCACGCCGGGCCTCCTGCCGGTGCCTTATCAGCAAATTATTATTACCTCAAATTAACAGGTTGTTGTTTAACATCGAGCCCCAGAATATAAGCAAATATGATAACAAAAAGTAACTGATAACAGACTCGAGCAAAAACAACCCTAAGCATGCTAGTAAGACACGGGCCCAAGCAACGGGGTTATAGGACTGGAGGTGAGGCAATATCAGGGTTCAGGGTATCATGTGATAGGTTCGTAACAGAAGCAACGATACATATGGCTAGCAGAAATAGACAACGGAAAGTATCGGTAACCAATGTTGAAAGGAACACAATGGTTCATGTGAGTGATAACTTGCCTGCAAACTCAGCAGCCTGGTACTGAGCTAGATCCTCAGAAGGGGTGTCGTAAGTATCGTCTGTCTCAACATCGTCGTCTATCCGAGAAGAAGCAAACAAACAATACAGGAGGATAAACAATCAATATCATGGCATAGTGCACAATCATTGGATGATGCATGTCAAGTTAATGGATGCATCAAAATAAACTAGTTGACATGGTAACACAATTTAAATGGACACATATGCAATTTTGAGTTGCATATGAAAAGCCCATGAACTTTGGTTGAAACAATTGTTTTCCAATTAACCAACAGGTGAAAGTGGATTAGTATGATGCATGGATGAGGAAAAAAACAAAATAACAACAATAGAACCAATTGGAAATGAGGTTTACCAATTTAGAAATTTATTTACTAAGTTAGGGAATTTTTTTTGTTCCTTAAAGGGATTACACAAATAGTTGTTGTTTTCACCAATTTAAATTGTGCCAAATAAATAACAAAATTCATATTTGAAAAGAACACAAAATTTTAGTTGGATTACATGTTTCAATTATTGAAAAAGGGATTACAATAATTTAATTATGAATTAAACAAGATTAAACAAGTTTTAAATGAATTTAAAACAAATTTGAATATTATTTGAATTTTATTTGTTCCAAACATAAATTCAAATTCATATTTGAAAAGTTTATACTTTTCTAGTTTGAAAACATATGTTACATGTTCAAGAATAATTTATTTTGAGCAAGTTATGAATTTAGCAAATTTAAATGATTTAAACAAGGTTTAAATTGTTTAAGCAATTTTAATTATTCAAACCATGAAACAAAATTTATATTTGAAAAGGTGGTTTGAAATAGCATGGAAAACATATTTTATTTTCATTATTTGGATTAAGTATGAATTAGTTATGGATTTTATCAAATTACAAATGAATTGTTTGAATTCAAATTTGGAATGCATTTAAATGTTCAAAACAGAAAACAAAAGTTATAAACAGGTAGAGCATGAAATTTGGTGCAGTGTACATATTTTATTTTTGTTATTTGGAATTATAAAATAAAAGTTATTAGCTTTTTAGTTTCAGGGACCAATCTGTGAATTAAAAGGATTTAATTAAAAAAGAAAAGGGTTGAAAAACATTTGTTACTCTGCAGTGGCCAGCCAATGCCACTGACAGAGGGCCCCAGGCCAGCCTGGATGCACGCGTGGCACCACAGCCACAGACAGGTGGGGCCTGCCTGTCAGGGCCCAGCGCAAAAGGTTTGATTTTATTCCGCGGCGCGAGGGCTCGAACTCGTGACCTGCCTGTGCGCGCGCAACGCTGCAACCAGTGCAGCGAACGAATGTTTCTGTCAGGTAAGGGGATGCAGCAAGGTTGAGTTTCAGTTTCGTTAACTGAATCTCAACTGCGCGCGCGCTAACTGAACCTCGTCAGAGATCGTTGCCGGCGGCGAGCCGTGGTTGCTGCCGGTGCTGTGAAGTGTTGCTGATAGCCCGTGTGCGTGCGGGTGTGTGGTGGACGAGGAGGCATTCATGCAGAGGGAGGACATGGAGGAGGAGGACGTGCTCGACTGCTCACCGGCGTCGTGGAGGTGGCAGCAGCTCGGAGCAGACGGCGGCGTCGACGATGGCGGCGGTGATCCAGAGCGTCCCCGGGATCGAGGAGGTGTCCGGGAGGGAGAGTGGAACACGGCGGTTCGATTTCAGTGGCTAGGGTAGATGGTGGCGTTGCGAGGCGGCGGTGTCCATCGGAGGTTCATAGAGGAGCTTCTCCGGTGAGGTTGCAGAGGGAAGGGAGGTGGCAGCGAGAGGGGAAACGGCGGCGGAGCTCGAGGGGATAGGGTGGCCTAGGTGGTCTAGGGCTAGCAGGGCTCGGGGTAGGGTTTTTATAGGCGCTCGGGGCGAACGGTGGCCGTCGGAGCGCTTCTGTGCCGCCGTGGCACAAACGGATGGGCGGCCGTACCGCGAGAAGAAGGGATAGCGGGGGCGAACCGGTACGCGGGCCGGGGGAAGGAGGAAAAGAAGTGGGCTGGGCTGTGGGTTCCCCCCTCTTGCCGTTTCCCTTTTTATTATTTCTTCTCTTTTTTTTTTTTTGCAGAATTGGAAAGTGGAAGAAAAAGAAGAAATTTTGAGGTAGAAAAATTATAGAAAAAATTTGGGTGGCTTAAATATTGTGTTGGTAACCATTTGACCAATTTTATTTTCCATGACTTTCAAAATTTAAGTGCTGTTTGGAGATGTTTCAAATTTGGATTAATTTGAGTATTGATTGAATTATTTGGAACCCTATTGTTTAATTAGAAACAATTGATTAGGATTGTTGTGTAATTTTTATAATTTTGAAATTGGGTGCTGTTTGATGATTTGATTTGAATTTGAAATACCAATTGAATTAAGTTTGGATTAATTAACTTATTAAAGGCATACTTTTAATGGTTTGAACCTCATGTTTTAAAATGGTTGTTTTTTATTTGAACTTTTATTTAAAAGGTTGTAACAGAGCAAGTATGAAATAAATGTTTGAATAATGTTTGAATTTGAATTGTGAAAACAGAGTAAAACAGAAGGAAACAAATGGAAAACAAAGTAAAACAAATGCAAACAAATCAATGAATATGATGACATGATGCAAAACTTTAATTAACAATAATCAAACATTCTAAATGGAAGTTTTCATACTTGGGATGTTACAAAACGCCCCCCTTGAAGGAATCGCGCCCCGAGATTCCTACTGAGGAAGGAAAAGGTCCGCATACTTCTTGCGAAGATCCTCTTCGGTCTCCCACGTTGCCTCTTTATCGGAATGATGCGACCACTGCACTTTTAAGAACTTGGTGCTCTTGTTGCGAGTCTTACGCTCGGTCTCATCGAGAATACGAACAGGGTGCTCCTCATAAGATAGATCATCTTGCAGTTCAATGGAATCATGATCAACTGCACGATCTGGATCTTTGAAACACTTCTTGAGCTGTGACACGTGGAACACATCGTGCACCTTGGATAGTTTTTCTGGAAGTTCAAGACGATAAGCATTTTCTGCACGCCTTGAGAGAATGTTGAAAGGACCAATGTATCTTGGTGCAAGCTTTCCTTTCACACCGAAATGATGAGTGCCTCTGAGGGGAGTTACACGGAGATATGCCTTGTCACCAGGTGCGTAGATCATATCCCTGTGCTTGCTGTCATAGTAGCTTTTCTGACGAGACTGAGCAATCTTGAGATTGTCACAAATGATACGAACTTTCTCCTCGGCTTCCCTAACAATGTCAGGGCCTAAGAGTGAACGTTCACCAGCTCCAGACCAATTGATTGGACTCCTGCATCTGCGGCCATAGAGTGCTTCAAATGGTGCCATGCCTAGGCTTGCCTGGAAGCTGTTGTTGTAGGAGAATTCAGCATATGGAAGGCAATCCTCCCATTTCATGCCAAAGGAGAGACCACATGCTCTGAGCATATACTCGAGAATCTGATTGACTCTTTCGACTTGCCCTTGAGACTGAGGGTGATAAGCTGTGCTGAAAAGAAGTTTGGTGCCCAATGCTTCTTGAAAGCTTTTCCAGAAATGAGAAGTGAATATGCTTCCACGGTCTGAGCTTATTTCCAATGGAACACCATGAAGAGGAACAATCTTTGCTGTGTAGAGTTCTGCTAACTGGCTAGCTGAGATTGTTTCTTTGACAGGAAAGAAGTGAGCTACCTTAGTGAGACGATCAATAACAACGAAGATTGCATCGTTGCCCTTCTTGGACTTTGGAAAACCAGTGACGAAGTCCATTTCAATCATGTCCCACTTCCACTCAGGAATTTTCAGAGGTTGGAGTAGACCGGCTGTTTTCTGATGGACTGCCTTAACACGTTGACAAACGTCGCATTCAGAAACGTATTGAGCAATTTCACGTTTCATGCCAGGCCACCAATACAGTGTCTTAAGATCCTGGTACATCTTTGTACTTCCAGGGTGAATGGAAAGAGGAGTTTCATGAGCCTCCTTGAGAATGATATCTTTGAGACTTTGAACTTGAGGAACTGCAATGCGTTCTTCGAAGAACACAGTTCCTTTGTCATCAATTGAGAAGGACTTAAATTTCTCCTTTCCCTGTTTGATGTGTTCTACCATCTTCTTGATTTCAGCATCACGAAGTTGTTCAGAACGAATCTTGTCCTCGAGAGTTGGACTGGCTGTCAAGCTAGCAAGATAGCCTTGAGGAACAAGACCAAGGTTCAGCTTCTGGAATTCTTCATGAAGTGGAGGTTGGCTTTCCATGATCATGAGATTATTGCAATATGACTTGCGACTGAGAGCATCGGCCATAACATTAGCCTTGCCTGGAGTGTAAGAAATGGTGAGATCAAAGTCTTTAATCTTTTCAATCCATCTCCTTTGCCCGAGGTTTAGATCTGGCTGAGTGAAGATGTATTTCAGACTCTTGTGATCGGAAAAGATTTCAGTGCGATTACCCAACAAGTATTGCCTCCATTTCTTGAGGGCAAACACAACCGCTGCAAGTTCTAGGTCATGTGTGGGATAGTTTTGCTCATGTGCATTCAACTGACGTGAAGCATAAGCCACAACTTGACGTTCTTGCATAAGAACTGCACCTAGACCTTGGAGAGATGCATCGCAGAATATCTGGAAAGGTTTGGTAGTATCTGGGCCAACCAGAACTGGTGTAGAAGTGAGTTTAGTCTTCAGGAGATTGAAACTTTCATCACATTGTGGAGACCAAACGAACTTCTTGTCCTTCTTTGTGAGATCAGTGAGAGGTTTGGCAATCTTGGAGAAGTTTTGGACGAAACGACGGCAATAGCTAGCCAAGCCAAGAAAGCTTCTTACTTGCTTCACCGTCTTTGGAGGTTTCCAATCAACAATTGCTTTAACCTTTTCTGGATCAATGGCTATTCCCTTGGCAGAGATGACATGACCAAGGTAAGCAACTTCTGGAATCCAGAACTCACATTTGGAGAATTTGGCATATAGACGATGCTCGCGAAGTTTCATGAGAGTGAGACGAAGATGTTCTCCATGCTCTTCCTTAGATTTTGAGTAGACCAGAATGTCATCAAGATATACCACAACGAACTTGTCGAGGTATTCGTGGAAAACGGAATTCATGAGTCTAGAGAATGTCGCCTGTGCATTGGTGAGACCAAAGGACATGACGGTGTATTCATATAGACCGTACCGAGTGGTGAAAGCTGTTTTTGGAATATCTTCCTTTCTGATCTTTATTTGATGGTAACCCATCCTCAAGTCCAACTTTGAGAATATTGAGGCTCCAGCAAGTTGATCAAAAAGATCATCGATACGAGGAATTGGATACTTGTTTTTGATGGTTTTCTCGTTAAGAGGACGATAGTCAATAACGAGTCTCTTTGTTTGATCCTTCTTCGCAACGAACAGAGTTGGGCAACCCCAAGGCGAAGAACTAGGTTGAATATAACCTTTCTCCATGTACATATCGATTTGCTCCTTCAACAATTTCAGTTCAGGAGGAGCTATCTTGTATGGATGCTTAGAGATTGGAGCAGTACCTGGTTCAAGCTCGATCACGAACTCAACTGCTCTGTCCGGAGGCATCCCTGGCAACTCTTCTGGAAAGACGTCAGGGAATTCACAAACCACCGGAACATTTTCGAGTAGAGGTAGCGGTTTTGCATCGAGGGTGTATAGCTGAACAGAACTTGATTCATTTGGAGAATAGACTATCTGGCCAGAAGGGTGGAACAGAGTTATTGACTTCTGAGCACAATCAATCGTAGCTTTATTGGCCTTCAACCAATCCATGCCAAGAATGACATCAATGTCAGAATTGCCAAGCAGAATGAGAGAAGCAAGGAATATGTGACCTCCAATTAGAATCTGATTCTCATGAATGATCTTGGAAGTTTGCATAGTTGCTCCAGGGGAGTTTACTACTAGCGGGGAACCCAAACCAATAAAAGGTAGTTTAACTACTGTCGCAAAGATCTTTGACACGAAAGAATGCGATGCTCCGGTATCAAACAACACTTTAGCTGGGTTAGAGTTTACGGGGAATGTACCGAGAACGACGTCAGCAGCTTCCTCAGCTTTGTCGGCCTTGATATGATTCACCCTCGCGGTCCTCCCGACAGGCCTGTTGTTGGAGTTGAAGGCTTTAGCCGGGGGAGCACGCACCATTGCCTGGTTGGTGTTGGGGCGAGGTGGTGGTGGAGGTAGCTGCCTCTGAGTGCACTTGTCAGCGTAGTGCCCCGTCTGCTTGCATTTGTAGCAAGTGACGACACGAGGTGCATCTGGCCTTGGCTGCCCCATTGAAAACCTCTGAGCCTGCATATGAGATGGGTTGGGTGGGCGGGAAGTGAAGCCTGGAGAAGCTTGGGCATATGGAGCCCTAGTGACAGCACCATTTGGCACCCAGATACGACGCTTCTGCGGAGGGGTGGTCATGTTGGAGGAGGAACCACCCTCACGCGAGTGCTTTCGAGACTCCTCGAACGCCTTGCGCCCATTTTCCTCATTGAGCGCGGTGTTCACGAGCTCCTCGAAGTCTTTGGCCTTGATGTTGGTGAGGGCGTACTTGAGTTCCGGGTTAAAACCTCGGCGGAACCTTGCCATCTTCTTAGCCTCAGTGGACACCTCATCACCAGCGTAACGAGCGATGCGATTGAACTCATTCTGATAGCCAATGACGTCCAGCTTGCCCTGCTTGAGAGAGCAAAACTCCTCACGCATCCTTTCAATGAGACCATCTGGGATGTGGTGCTTCAGGAAGGCATCCTTGAAACAACCCCAGGTGATTGGGTATCCAGCTCTCATGGTCTGGTAGTTCTCCCACCAAGTAGCTGCCTGACCCTTCAGTAGGTAGGTGGCATACTTGACTTTTTCTTCCTCAGCAACGTGAGCAATGTCCAGAGCCCTGGCCATCTCCCGGATCCAGTCATCAGCATCCAGAGGCTCGCGTGTTGCCACGAAAGCTCTCGGGCCCAGACTCAGAAACTCCTTGATGCTGACTCGTGGAGCATTCTGGTTGTTGTGCTGGTTAGCCTGGATCTGGGCCATCTGCGTCACGACCTGAGTCATCTGAGTCAACAGCTCCGTGATTGGCGGTGGCTCAGGCGGGTTGTTCCTTGTTGGCGGCATCCTGAATAGACATGCATTTTAGCACAACAACAGAAACAGATAGACTTGGAAACCGAAAGAGAGATTATTCCGACGCATGAATAGATAACCAACAGGTACATCATCACATGTTCAAATACATCAGAATATCCAACACACCAATACATGGTTCGAAAGCCAAAGGATAACTAAATATAGCTAAGAATGGATACATCGGTACTCTCATGCTCATCACGCAGGACGGCGGTGAGTAGTACGACGAGAGGTACGGTGAGGAGCACGCCCACGAAAGTAGGTAGAACGATGATCCACATAGATCTGACGTGGCCTGAGAGCGACTCTAGGTGTGGTGAAGTACATATCGTCGACTCCCTGTGCTCCAAAGCGTGGAATCCCAGTGTAACCAGCACCGAGGTTGAGAAGTGGACCTCTGATCGGCTCGTAACCTCCAGCTTCTGGCAGACGACGACCAACTGGCTGATCGAAACGTGCAAAGCGCTCATCTCCAACAAAGTCTGTGGTGTACGTCGCCAGACGAGTCAAAGCAAGGTAGAGCTGCTCTCTGACTGAAGCCAACTCCTGAGAGAGTGTGGTGGCAACTGCGTCACTGTGCCTCACAAACTGAGCGGTGGTGTGCAGCCTGGTGTTATCATGCTCGTAGACATCCAGGTTGTCGTAGAGAGTGAAGTGGGCTCCCTCCGAAGTGATGTAACCACGGGGAATGTGGCGATAGATAGAATCGTCAAATCCCCAGTAGTCAGCACGAAGGACGGTGAGACTCACATAAGCTGCCTGCTGCACGGCCATATCCACTGTGGAACCTACTGCCTCGTAGCGGTGGACAACGCTCATGCCATCATCTGACAGAATGTAGACGATAGCCTGGTAGTAGGTCTGGTCAAACTCTCGCTGCTGCTCGTAGACCTGGTACTCTGGTGCCCAACGGAAACCCAGATAAGTGACCATGTCTCTCAGCATCTCCGGATAACCGGTAGTGCTCTCGCAACGAGTCATCCGAACCACCTGCGGGAAGAACCTGAGATCCATCTGTAGATGATCGGGGAAGTTTTTATTAGACGCCGGTAGAAGAACTGAAGTGGAAAGCAACAACAAGGTTTCAACGAACGAAAAGGATGTTGAGAAGAACAGGATATCGAAGCAACAACGGGAAACACGAGACCAAAACTCCTGAGGTACTACGGAAAACCCATCCGGGCTTCTAAAGGATCAATATCTACTGCTTAAGGGATAGAGGATTTGCTTCCGGGGCTTACACGCCTCCGTTCTCAATCATGAGTAGGCAACATGATAAATCATGTCACAACCACCTCCATTCCTATGGTCTAGTAGATATAACTATCCTAGAGAAACCAGGATTCGTGAAATCCTAACTTGAAAGTTTAGGTGAGAAGGGAAAAACAACGTTGCACTTCCTTACCAGAAAAGGGTGGGTGGGTGGGGAAAGAAGAAAAATGGCAGAATTCCTACTCTCACGTTTCATTTTTCCTATATAGCTACAAAATAGTTTCTAGACTCAACTGCGACCAGTAAAAGGGATCCTACAGGCAGACAGGCTCTGATACCATTTGTCGCACCCGGACTTCTAGAGGATACTCGCAGTTCCGTTGAACAGTAGTGGATTGGATTACGGGGCTTACCGGCACCCGCATCTCTTACGAGTAGGCCAACACACGTATGTGTGACAACCAACCCCTATCTGTTCAGCGTCTACGTAAACCATCCCATAGAAATCAGGATACTACCATTGACGTACTTCATACCATACACACATGGTACGTTAACGGCGTTGAACAAAATGATAACACAACAGATCTCTAAGACACAAAAGATGGAAATAAGTTGCAAATAGCTCTCACTAGAGCAGAGATAGCAAATACAATCATCCAGAGGACACATGTACCAACATAACATCATTACATCTCAGCGGAAGCATTCGAAGGGTCTGAGTACAGACAAATCCAAATAGTCTTAAGAAGCCGGGAATGAAAAGAAAACGGAGCCCATCCACGATGTCTCGGATCCTGCCCGGGTCCGCTACCTACTCGTCAGCAGCCTCGTCAAACTCCACGTAGTAGCCGTCACGGGGATCCTCGTAAGCGTAGTCTGCGGAAACCACAGCCCCAAAGGGGTCAGTACATAAACGTACTGGCAAGCAAGACTCACAGTTCACCAAAGTGCAACCCGTCAACACCAAGCACAGATGCCTTGGGTTCAACGGAGGAAAGGGGATATGAAAGATGCTGCAAATGGCTGCACTAACCAACTACAGAACATGATACCACTTCCGGCTATCAGAGAGGGGATAAGATAGCGTATCGTAACCAACTATAGCTAACCACCAAACAAACCCATCCTGGATCTCGCCCCTTATCCAAAGAAGCAATCCGAGGATAACTCACACAGTTGGATTAATGATGGTTCAGATTGTTGTGTCAATAAGCCTATTACTAGTCAATTTATCATTAGTTAGGTGTAAGTTGTTCTGAGTACTTGTTAGCCAGTACTTTCACCAAGTCAACCATAACCGCGGAAAACACGGCTTCTCGAGAAGATTTATCCCTGCAGGGGTGCACCAATTTGGCCGTACACGTAAGAATATCCCGCCAGGATGGAAATGCACTTCCACCAAGCGAGGCACTCTACACAACTCAACTCTTCTTCGCATCAAGCCCAAAGCACCACGTGCTGTGTGTGCGCGGCTAATCGAGCCCCACAAAGAAAAGGGGACCCTCATAGCACTGGAAGACCACGCTGCCCTAAATGCCTACTACAAAAGTTCCACCCTGGCCTCGGGTTCGTACCTGCATATGCGTGCATCAAATGGAAAGCCCGAACTAAGTGTGGTGATTTGGACGAGATGCGAATCGAATCAAATTGAGGGGGGAGCCCATACACGCTTCCCACATGCGGATAGTGCGCTCATCATGGATCAGTAGACAAGAGCATTTTCCTAATTAGGGTCGACACTAGCAGGCCTCAAAACCACGCCGGGCCTCCTGCCGGTGCCTTATCAGCAAATTATTATTACCTCAAATTAACAGGTTGTTGTTTAACATCGAGCCCCAGAATATAAGCAAATATGATAACAGAAAGTAACTGATAACAGACTCGAGCAAAAACAACCCTAAGCATGCTAGTAAGACACGGGCCCCAGCAACGGGGTTATAGGACTGGAGGTGAGGCAATATCAGGGTTCAGGGTATCATGTGATAGGTTCGTAACAGAAGCAACGATACATATGGCTAGCAGAAATAGACAACGGAAAGTATCGGTAACCAATGTTGAAAGGAACACAATGGTTCATGTGAGTGATAACTTGCCTGCAAACTCAGCAGCCTGGTACTGAGCTAGATCCTCAGAAGGGGTGTCGTAAGTATCGTCTGTCTCAACGTCGTCGTCTATCCGAGAAGAAGCAAACAAACAATACAGGAGGATAAACAATCAATATCATGGCATAGTGCACAATCATGGGATGATGCATGTCAAGTTAATGGATGCATCAAAATAAACTAGTTGACATGGTAACACAATTTAAATGGACACATATGCAATTTTGAGTTGCATATGAAAAGCCCATGAACTTTGGTTGAAACAATTGTTTTCCAATTAACCAACAGGTGAAAGTGGATTAGTATGATGCATGGATGAGGAAAACAACAAAATAACAACAATAGAACCAATTGGAAATGAGGTTTACCAATTTAGAAATTTATTTACTAAGTTAGGGAATTTTTTGGTTCCTTAAAAGGATTACACAAATAGTTGTTGTTTTCACCAATTTAAATTGTGCCAAATAAATAACAAAATTCATATTTGAAAAGAACACAAAATTTTAGTTGGATTACATGTTTCAATTATTGAAAAAGGGATTACAATAATTTAATTATGAATTAAACAAGATTAAACAAGTTTTAAATGAATTTAAAACAAGTTTGAATATTATTTAATTTTATATGTTCCAAACATAAATTCAAATTCATATTTGAAAAGTTTATACTTTTCTAGTTTGAAAACATATGTTACATGTTCAAGAATAATTTATTTTGAGCAAGTTATGAATTTAGCAAATTTAAATGATTTAAACAAGGTTTATTTTGTTTAAGCAATTTTAATTATTCAAACCATGAAACAAAATTTATATTTGAAAAGGTGGTTTGAAATAGCATGGAAAACATATTTTATTTTCATTATTTGGATTAAGTATGAATTAGTTATGGATTTTATCAAATTACAAATGAATTGTTTGAATTCAAATTTGGAATGCATTTAAAATGTTCAAAACAGAAAACAAAAGTTATAAACAGGTAGAGCATGAAATTTGGTGCAGTGTACATATTTTATTTTTGTTATTTGGAATTATAAAATAAAAGTTATTAGCTTTTTAGTTTCAGGGACCAATCTGTGAATTAAAAGGATTTAATTAAAAAAGAAAAGGGTTGAAAAACATTTGTTACTCTGCAGTGGCCAGCCAATGCCACTGACAGAGGGCCCCAGGCCAGCGTGGATGCACGCGTGGCACCAGAGCCACAGACAGGTGGGGCCTGCCTGTCAGGGCCCAGCGCAAAAGGTTTGATTTTATTCCGCGGCGCGAGGGCTCGAACTCGTGACCTGCCCGTGCGCGTGCAACGCTGCAACCAGTGCAGCGAACGAATGTTTCTATCAGGTAAGGGGATGCAGCAAGGTTGAGTTTCAGTTTCGTTAACTGAATCTCAACTGCGCGCGCGCTAACTGAACCTCGTCAGAGATCGTTGCCGGCGGCGAGCCGTGGTTGCTGCCGATGCTGTGAAGTGCTGCTGATAGCCCGTGTGCGTGCGGGTGTGTGGTGGACGAGGAGGCATTCGTGCAAAGGGAGGACAGGGAGGAGGAGGACGTGCTCGACTGCTCACCGGCGTCGTGGAGGTGGCAGCGGCTCGGAGCAGACGGCGGCGTCGACGATGGCGGCGGTGATCCAGAGCGTCCCCGGGATCGAGGAGGTGTCCGGGAGGGAGAGTGGAACACGGCGGTTCGATTTCAGTGGCTAGGGTAGATGGTGGCGTTGCGAGGCGGCGGTGTCCATCGGAGGTTCAGGGAGGAGCTTCTCCGGTGAGGTTGCAGAGGGAAGGGAGGTGGCAGCGAGAGGGGAAACGGCGGCGGAGCTCGAGGGGATAGGGTGGCCTAGGTGGTCTAGGGCTAGCAGGGCTCGGGGTAGGGTTTTTATAGGCGCTCGGGGCGAACGGTGGCCGTCGGAGCGCTTCTGTGCCGCCGTGGCACCAACGGATGGGCGGCCGTACCGCGAGAAGAAGGGATAGCGGGGGCGAACCGGTACGCGGGCCGGGGGAAGGAGGAAAAGAAGTGGGCTGGGCTGTGGGTTCCCCCCCTCTGGCCGTTTCCCTTTTTATTATTTCTTCTGTTTTTTTTGCAGAATTGGAAAGTGGAAGAAAAGGAAGAAATTTTGAGGTAGAAAAATTATAGAAAAAATTTGGGTGGCTTAAATATTGTGTTGGTAACCATTTGACCAATTTTATTTTCCATGACTTTCAAAATTTAAGTGCTGTTTGGAGATGTTTCAAATTTGGATTAATTTGAGTATTGATTGAATTATTTGAAACAAGAATTTAATTATTTGGAACCCTATTGTTTAATTAGAAACAATTGATTAGGATTGTTGTGTAATTTTTATAATTTTGAAATTGGGTGTTGTTTGATGATTTGATTTGAATTTGAAATACCAATTGAATTAAGTTTGGATTAATTAACTTATTAAAGCCATACTTTTAATGGTTTGAACCTCATGTTTTAATGGAACAAAATGGTTGTTTTTTATTTGAACTTTTATTTAAAAGGTTGTAACAGAGCAAGTATGAAATAAATGTTTGAATTTGAATTGTGAAAACAGAGTAAAACAGAAGCAAACAAATGGAAAACAAAGTAAAACAAATGCAAACAAATCAATGAATATGATGACATGATGCAAAACTTTAATTAAACAAGAATCAAACATTCTAAATGGAAGTTTTCATACTTGGGATGTTACACTATCCCACGCAACGCTTTTAGCTTGCGTTCACCATCGGCTACACGATCACGGAGACCAGCCAAGGTCCCAACAGCGGCAACAAGAGGATTTGCTGGAGTAGCGAGTCCACCTGAAGGCTCCGCAGCCACCCCGGACACCTGAAAAATACAAAGAAGTTAAAGGAATAATATGCCCTATTCGAGATATATTAACCACCTATTCGACAGGTGCTCGGGGGCTACTCCC
The DNA here is from genome assembly GCA_028641055.1 of Alopecurus myosuroides. Taxonomy (NCBI): domain Eukaryota; kingdom Viridiplantae; phylum Streptophyta; class Magnoliopsida; order Poales; family Poaceae; genus Alopecurus; species Alopecurus myosuroides. The sequence continues at coordinate 159,720,948 of CM054060.1, read as the reverse complement.
ATCGGGAGTAAACACACAATCGCGGGAAGCATTTCAGCAGAACATCTCGATTAAAATACTGAAAATACGGGAGCACATCCCAAGGTTCATTACAATTGAAACAGCAAAGTACAAACGAAATAAACTAAGGAGCTACAGTTGTGCTACCGCTCGCGGCGGTGGTCCCTCCCCTAGCACGGGCAAACAACTCGGATAACTTCCGAGCAAGGACTCCGGCTGCATCGCCAAAACGACGAAGCCCTACCTTTTTGCCCGTAGCAGGATCGACAAGAAGCTCCGAGTAGGCCTCCTCCAAGCCAGTGACTCCGTGCGCCAGCGCGAACTAAATTGCGGTCTTCGCCCCAGATTCTGACTGAGCAACCACGTAAGCTTCAAGGAGATTTCTCTCCGAGAAAATCTTCAGCAGATCGCTCAGCGCGGGTGGAGACACGGCGTTGACGAGAAGGCGGCCGTGCAGTTGCGTCAACACCCGAATGGCATCGCCAATCAAAGTGCAGACCCCTTCGGCGTGCCTCCTGAGCTGGGCGCAAGAATCCGTCAGGGCATCCACCCGATGGACCCCAGGAAGCTCCAGTGCGACACCCATAAGACCTACAAAGAAAAATGTTAAGATCCAAAGGACTCAAGACGGCAGAAGACAAATCATAGGACAAAGGTAGCTTACCCGCAAAGCGCTCGGCTAGGGGACGAAGGAAGTCGACAAGGTCGGTATCCGCCTTGGTGCCAGCTTCCTCCAGCTTCTTCAGAGCCTCCTGGGCAGCCGCAAGCTTACCTTCAAGGTCAGCCGATGACATGCGGGAGGACTCGAGATCCCGTCGAACAGCCGCCAACTCAGCCTCTTGAGCGGTTGCCCGAGTGGAGGCATTCGCCTTCTCGGTCTTCATAAACTCAATTTGAGCTAAATAGCGGTAGTTGTTAGAACCGAAGCATCGGTGAAAAAATAAAGACAAGAAGATGGTGAACTTACTTCGAAGAAGCTCGTTCTTAGAGGCGAGTCGGTCATGGTCCGATCGAAGGATCGCGCATTCCGATTCAGCGAGAACAACACGGCGCCCAATCGCCGCAAGGGAGTCGATAAGCGACTGCAAGGAACATGAAGATAGAAGAATCAGAAAAGTGAAATTTGACCCTATACTCGATTGTAAACATTCGAGTATAGCCTCGGGGGCTACTCCCATCGGGAGCACTGCCGTGCACCCAATAAAAATAAGAAGGAAAATACTATCTCTGAGCCTGTAGCCGATCGCATGCGATCGACTACAGCCTCGGGGGCTACTCCCATCGGGGGCACTGACGTGCACCTGATAACAAATCCAAGGACGAAAAAGCATTAAAAAGAAGGTAGCGGAGTTTACCTGGCCTTGAGCGAGGGAGAAGGGATCCGCCGAGCTGCCCGACACCTCCTTCGGAGCCGAAGCCTCAGCAGCAAAACTAGGAATTCTGTATTCCGTAGTCGCCGCGTTGGGAGCTACACTCGGTGAATTTTGGACGGTGTCGGCGGTAGGAGTCTCACCTGCAGCTCCCGCTTTATTCCTCCTCTCGAGAGGAAGGGAAGAGGCGTACCTGCGAGGGCTGATAGCTTGCAGGCTGCAATGAAGACAATGCGTCAACAAGATGCGAAAGGAAATGTTCGACTAAGAGCGAGAAGAGAAACTTACTCGTCATCATCATCCTCCTTGTCCAGCATATCCGCATTCCAGGCGGTTTGGATTGCTGGGAATGAAGGGGGCGGGGAGAGTGAGTGCAGCGGAGTTACGATGAGGGGCCCCTTCCCGGGCGATTCCTCCAAGGAATTGTCCTTAGAAGTGGCCTCGTCACCCTCTACTCGACGGTGTTTCCGCCGGAGGAGACCATCACCCGAATCCTCCACGCTATCCGAGGAATCACTCTCGGAGCTCGAGGAGGCGTCAGCAACACTGGTGTCGGATGGGCCATCCAAGTTGCTTGCCAGTAAGTCCGAGGCATCCTACCCAGATATGGCGGGTAGCAGGTAGTCACGGCTAAGCTCTATTGAAAAACACAGAAGAAAAACGAGAGAAAATTTCAGTCGACAAGATCTCAGAACACGGGAAAGAAATTAAGACTCGGAAATTCAAAACTTACTTCAGCTGGCGGTGGCTTCGATGCCTCAAAAGCGCCTACGGGTCAGTCGGGGAAAGTATCACCTTCCTTTAAACTGGTGATAGCCGCGATATTCTTCTCGAATTCAGCACTCGAGAGTTCTTCACGGCTCACGCGACTAGGATCCCCAGCGCCCTGGTACTCCCACATCGCGGATGGCCTATCTTGCAGGGGCTGAACCCTGCGCTTGAGGAAGACACTCGCCAAGTGCAGGCCGTTCAGCGCAGTTCCTGCGGCTTGATCACGAAGAGCAGCCACCTTGGCGAGTAGGGGAGCGACGACTCGGTTTTCTTCAGCCGAAAGTTTGTGCGCCCAAGGCTTCCGTTTCTTCAAAACGGCGAACGGATGGAATTCGTTGACTCCACCCGCGCTGTTGTCAGTTACATAGAATCATTTCTTCCTCCATCCCTGGGCGGAGTCGATGAAGTGCATGGTGAAGTAGCCGTTCTCGGACTTCGCCTGGATCCCGAAGCCGCCGGTGCGCAACGGTTCCCCAAGCTCCGTCTCCACCCGCGATCTCTCGCGGAAAACACGCACCTTGAAGAGGGCTTCCAGAGGCCCCAGTGGGGGCGAATGCCCAGAAAGCACTCGCAAAGAACAATGAAGCACGAGATGTGCTGCATTGCGTTTGGAGGTAGGTCATGGAGCTGTATGCCGTAGACATACAACAGAGCCATGAGGAAAGGATGGAGAGGGAGAGAAAGACCGCGCGACACGTGATTCGCGAAGATCACGCGTTCATTCGCGTGGGGATTGGGTACCTCCTCTTTCTTGCCGAGGCGTACCCGTTTCTCCGCTTCCGGAGGCAGCAGTCCATCTCGCTGCATTCCCTTGATACTCTTGGCCGTGGTGTTGGGCGAACGCCAATCACCTGAGCGCGGCGCGGGTGGCGGAGGAGCGTCCCCTGAGGCCCTCGACGACGAGGCGACAACACGTTTCTTGCCGCCCGCCATTGCTGCTAGCACGAGCTTGGAGGGCGAGGGAAGGTGGAGTACGAGGAGGAAGATGAGCAAAGAAGACGAAGGCTGGGAAGTTTTCACCGTTCCACCAAGTCCTGTATTTATGCACAAGACCTCTCAATCTTGGCCACTCGATGCGCCACGTGGCGTCCATCGCGGCTGCCGCGTGCGAAGGCGAAACGAGAGGGCGGCGGATGCTGTTTCGTGCCACGATCCTAACGGAGGATCGTGGGCATTTACTGTGCAGTTCGCGTAAAAACCGGGAACGACGTCTCGTTTCCGGTCAAAAAGCTGACAAAGTGGGCCAGCCCTTCTGCTCTCACTCCGTCATGTCCCATCGGGAGGATAAAAGTGCGCCATGACGTCATAGCGTGCATCATCAAGCTAAAGAATCTTTTGAATGGAAAGTCCAAGCGCGAAATAACTTCGCATGGACAAAAATCCTTCGAATAAAAGTCCAAACACGAAAATAACTTCATATGGACAAATTATGACGTGAAAACTCTTTCACAGGAAAAAATACCCCAAACACGAAAACTCTTTCGTGTTGGCATAAAACTCCGAACACGAAAACTCTTTCGTATGGACAAGGAACCACAAAACTCAAAACTACACGAGTAGGCAGATCCTGCCACTCATTCACATGATGTCTGCACATCATAAACCTGGATTGTTCAGCCGACTAGGTACATCCGGATGCCATATTCTTTCGAATATGAAGGTAAGACCCAAAAGATCTCTCTTGAGGGCCTGGAATCGCACTCAAGCTGCGTCCTCCGGTATAATTCCGTGTCAACAACACGAAGAAAAATCCTAGCGGACGCGCCGGGTACCCCTATAGGTTAAGTTCGACTCGGTAAGACCACTACGGCCCAGTCGCAACGATCACCTCATCAGGTTCGAGTCGGAGGTCTCGAATCTGTGTAGGCCAGAACTGTTTTCGCCCTAGTTGCAATTAATTGGCCCTGATCTTTCGGGAGAGCCAAGCTACTGCGCCATATCCTTCTGCGATAAACAGCCATAAAAACAGGCACTTTCATTACTCGATACTCGGGTGTAAAAGCTCATCACGCAGGGTACACACCCTCTAAGTAGGAAACGACCATACTGGTTATCCGAAAGAAAGAAGAATGAAAAAATTTGACCGTCTACTCGACTGGAAAAATCCCAATCGAGCAAACGCTCGGGGGCTACTGACGAAGGGATGGATCTTAGACCCTGCGGGTAAGGACACCCCGTCTCAGGCCCAAGGTTAAGTCCCAAGAAGGGAAGCCCTTGGAGTATTCTGGAAGGCCCACTTGAAGCCCACCCGCAATGCCTTGCGGGCTAAGTTAGGAAACTTGTAACAGACATAGGATTAGAGTTCGAGTCCTCTCCGGGTAGGGTTTGAGACCTGGCCATCTATATAAGGCCAGGAGAACCACCGGAAGAGGACCAAGCAGTACCGCACCACCAAAGCCTTAAGCTCGAGATTGTACTCTCGACTTGAGCGATCATCTTTGTAACCGATCTATTCAATAATACAGATCGACAGAGGCAGGAGTAAGGGTTTTACCTCTACGGGGGCCCCGAACCTGGGTAAATTGTGCCCCCTATCTAGCCGACGATCGCCACCAGCGCTCATTGGTTCTCCTATTCGAAACCCTATAGGTTCACCTGAGGGATTTGCCGAGCAACAGATTCGACACTCAGTACAGGTGGAGGCTAGTAAAACACTGGGAACGACAAATCGAGAGAGCAATAATGGCCAGAATCATGCATAGCGACAAAAACATCATTAATCAAAGCATAAGTGGTACTACAAGTTCAAAGACTAAGTGATCATAGAGGCTATAAGTGACTGGTTTGTAGTCATAAACATGGTGTGAGCATGCGCCAAGTCAAACAAATAAAACATTCAAAGGATAACACCACAAATTTATGCTTCAATATGAGAAGAACAACTCATGATTCTTTCAAAGGCACATTAAAAACTCTCAGATATTTGAGATAAATCATGCTACAAAATAACTACTAGGCTTTAGAATTAAAATAACATGTAGCATGACATGAAAAAGTCTAGCCACAGTCTATACAAGCTTCTATTTGCACCGTTATAAGCACGAAAAATGTACTGCTGCTTTCCAACACCAAACATTTCATAATAAAGAAAAACTCTCGAAGAGATACAACAATGAAACAAGAGAGTACTAACACAACTCTACTAAAACTAACAATTCTGAATAAGAGATGCAAGAAAAAAAGAAGCTAAATAGGAATTTTGCAGGAACTAGAAGAAAAACTAAGAATACGAGCATAACGAGTACTCAAATGAAAAAGCGGAGCGTGTCTCTCTCCCACACAAAGAATTCTAGGTTCCAAATATATTATTGCAGCAAGGAAAATAGAATAAAAACAAACAGACGCTCCAAGTAAATTTCATATGATGTGACCGAATAAAAATATAGTTTCACTAGAAGTGACATGATAAATTGTTGATGAAGAAGGGGATGCCTTGGGCATCCCCAAGCTTAGATGCTTGAGTCTCCTTATAATTTTCTGGTATGAACCACAGGGGCATCCCCAAGATCTGAACTTGCACTCTTCTTGATCACATTATATCACCCTCTTCTCTTGACCCTTGAAAACTTCCTTCACAACACACTCAAAGTAATTCGCATTTGAGGGTTAGTGCAACAATAAAAAATCCATAGGTTCTGCATGGGCGCAAATTATATTGATAATTTTAAACACTAGCTACATCCACTGATGTTTCACGAAGCAAAAAAATCCACTTGACATTGTAAAAGAGCAAATGCAAGAAAAATGGCAGGATCTCCCAAAACCAGAACAGTCTGTAAAGACGAATTTGTTCGTGGCACTTACGTTGCTCAGATCAAAAAACATAAGGAACGAAAAAGTTTTGGAATTATCTGAGGAATAAGCACAAAACGTTTCAGGCCATTTTGATCTTTGTGGAATTTATACGATTGTTTATGGTGGACAACAGAAATCTGTTTCCTGCGCAAAAATCCAAAACCAACTCCAACTTTCGTTAGAAACTTTACTTGGCACAACTAAAACATGAAAATAAAGATACAAAGGAGTTTCTACAGAAGTATATAACCCATTGAATCAAATATAACATTGAAAAAAAAGCAAAAATAAAACGATGGGTTATCTCCCAAGAAGTGATTTTCTTTAACGCCTTTTAGCTAGGCCTAGAAAAATGGAATCAAGTAGATGCTCACATAAGAAACATATTTTGAAGGAAAAGAGAGTATCAAGAATAAAGTATGAAACAAATTTAAGTCTAACCCACTTCCTATGCATCGGAATCTTGTAAAGAAATAAATTAAAGAAGCTCAAACTAGAAATAATGGGAAGGTAGAACAAGAGCAACTTCAAAACTTTCAACACAAAGAGAGGTGTTTTAGTAACATGAAAATTCCTAAAACCATATTTTCCTCTCTCATGATAATTTCTAGTAGCATCATGAGCAAACTCAACAACATAATCATCACATAAATCATGTTTGTCATGGTCTAAAAGCACACAATTCATATCAAGCTTCAAAAAGTGGGATCAAAATTTAAAACCAGCTCTTCTTTTTCTTCCACTTTTAGCAATATCAAAACGAGATGATTGGTCACTCTTAAAAGGTATAGGACACATTATAGCAATAATATTTTTAGTAGAATTATAATTTATAACATCAAGTAACATAGGACCATCATTGATGACCCACAAGTATAGTGGATCGCAACAGTCTTCGAGGGAAGTAAAACCCAAATTTATTGATTCGACACAAGGGGAGCCATAGAATATTTATATGCCTTAACAATTGAGTTGTCAATTAAGCTGCACCTGGAAGTAGACTTGCTCGCAACAATTTATCAGTGGTAATAGTTTTATAGCAGCAGTAGAAATAAAATAACATTAGTAGTAAAATAGTAACAACAGTAGCAATCGCGGAAAACAACAGTATGGGAAGCACCGTAGGCATAGAGGGAATGGATGGACGGGCGTTGCATGGATAACATAGGTCATGTAATAATAATAACGTGGGCATTGCAGATAATAATAAAGCATAAAACATGTAGGCAAACCATAGACATGTGTTCCAATATAGTCATACGTGCTCGCAATGAGAAACTTGCACACCATCTTTTGTCCTACCAGCCCGTGGCAGCGGGGCTTCTAGGGAAACTACTGGTAATTAAGGTGCTCCTTTTAATAAAGCACCGGACCAAAGCATTAACACTCCATGAACACACGTGATCCTCACATCACAACCATCCCCTCCAGTTGTCCCAAATTCTGTCACTTTGGGACCTTGGGTTCTAGACAATGACATGTGTAAACAACTTGCAGATATGATCAAGAAACAACATTATACTCATGAAACAATAACATGGTCAGATATGAGATCATGGCACTCGGGCCCTAGTGACAAGCATTAAGCATGACAAGTTGCAACAACGGTAGAAAACACTAACAATGGATACTAGGCACTATGCCCTAACTATCTGGCATTATTATATGATTGCTCTCATCCAATCCCTTCCATCCCTCTTATCCTACAGCGGTGTTTACTCACACATGGAGGGGGGAATCATGGATGGTTTATGGAGAAGAGGTGGCGGTGTCGATGGCGACGATCTCCTTCGAATCCCCGTCCCGGCAGGGCGACAGAACAGGAACTTCTGATCCCCGAATCGAGGTTCGGGGTGGCGGCGACACTCTGTTGTGTTTCTGTGGAATATGATGAACGCCCTCACGTTTTAGGTTTACGGGGCATATGTAGTCGAAAGGGGAGTCTGAGGGGTTGATGGGGGGATAATAACCCGGTAGGCCAACTCCAAGGTATAACCCGGCCCAAAGGACGCTGCGCAGGATCCGGCTAAGGATAAAGAAACTTCTGGAAGGCCCAAAGTTTGTAGGCCTCGGAACCCGAATTGTGGGTTGCAGTAAGGAAAGCTAGGGTTTGTAAGCGGTGTTCGGGTAGGACTCAAGCTGCGCCTTGGAGGGCAAGCCAGGTAGGGGACGGGTGCTTTATAAACCGGCCCTATGCTTAGTTTTGCAGAGATCCAAGTAGTAATCATATCGCCGAATATCGAGTATCCATTGTATACAAGAGATCGAGTTAATAAGGTAAGATCGGAGACTCGGCGACTTCATCGCCGGCTACCAGATCGAATTCCATCATGTTTTCCTCTGAGCTAAACCCTCTCCCAAACGCCTGTGTCGACTTGCCCCAAGATCAGTTACCCCTGGTAACATCTGCCGTGATCATCCCACGACAGTTGGCGCCCACCGTGGGGCCTGCGTCCAAAGGTGTTTACATCACGGGAGAAGCTCGGAAGAGCATGGGGAACCTCGTCGTCGGTGAGATCTACGACGACCACGAAGGAGAGAAGGTGGTGGACGATTCCGGCTGGGGGCCAGAATCGGATCACCTCGAATCTGGATCTGTCGTGACAATCGGCCGGATCAACGTCTTCATCGGTATGGTATGTACTTCTGGCTCGGCTCCTGACAATTTTGGATCTGATTCTGTGTCAGGGGAGGCTACCTACGCCCAATCAGATAGAGAAGAATCAGTTGGAGCAACATACCAGATAGAAGAATCCATCGCGCAGTGGGAACAGCCGGAGGAGCCGGCATGGACCCCGCGTGACCAGGACAGTGGAAAGGATGATACTGAATCTATCCGGGACCTGCTGGAAGACCGGTACGAAGAAGATAATAGCGGAGAAGAACAGCATGAACTCACAACAAGCGTAATACGCCGAGCGGCGGTCTACACGGCTCCCGCAGCCAACCTCAATCAAGGGAACGTGACCACGGCTCCGGTCGGGGCGGCTCAGGCATTGGCGCAGCGGCAGGATGCAGCTAACGGAGACCCGATCCTGGCCCGGGTTGATGGAGAGTCGGCATCAGTAACTAGCCGTGCAGCGGACGAGGAGTTGCACGCAAATACGTTCGGATTCCTGGGAAACCGGACACCAGGGGCGGGTCCTTCAAACCCGCGCCACCCGGCCTTGTTCGACAATAATCTGATCCTAGACCCCACGGTCCTGGCTACGGTTATCACTCCAGAAAACGCAGCTGAACGTGTCAGGGACCTGGACGTGGCCCGCCGCGTGTTGGAACAGCAAAGAAGGCAAGTGGAAGCGGAGAAACAAGGGATGGCTACACGTCAACGCGAGCTAGATGCGTTGGAAACCCGGCTCCGAGAGGAAACATCCAGAGTACACCAAAGACATCAAACCAGACTACCAGCCACGGGTGGGGTCATTAACCCGGCGGCTTTGTTTATTACGCCTCAGAATCAACCGATCTCAGTGGTAAACCAGGGAACTGCACCTCAGCCGGCAACAGCGGAAGCCCACGCGGCAAACGTGCAGGCCGGGTTACCCCCACCACGAACCAGAGTCACAACCGGCAACGAGTTACCGCCACCGCCACCGTCACGGTTTCGCACACCAGCAGGCCACTACAACAATCCCATGGACAACGTGTATGCAACAACACTTGCATTGAACCCGATCCCGGTAGGAGAATCGCCCCATGCAGAAAAGACCCGGCAAGCGATCGATCTACTGCACACTGCAGTGGCGCAGCAGGCCAATTACCCGGACCACAGAAGCGGGATGCATGGGACGCCATACGCCAGTCAGCAACAAGGGAATATTCAAACAAACTCGGCACGGCGGAGGGAAGAGCAGCAACAAATGCCGCCTCCTCCCCGCGTCCCGGCAGCATCAGTGGCACAGGCCGTTGTGGATAGCTCCAGGGCTCGGAGAGCCGGGGCCGGGTCTGCTGCACAGGGATTGCCTGCAGCACCGCGCCCCGCTGCACCCCCGGCTGGATCGCACGTTTCCCGAGTAAGGCCAGCCTCAACCGTCCTCGCAGGACACAAGTGTCTCTCGGACGACATCAGAGCTGAACCTTACCCGGAAAAATTCAAAGAGCCGGGAAAAGTAGTGAATTATGAACCGACCATGGATCCGGAAACATGGTTGAGCAGTTATGAGATGGCAATGTCAATCCGCAATGCGTCCGAAAATCTTCAAGCCAAGTTCATGTACTTGATGATGTCAGAAGGAGCAGCAAAGTTATGGTTCACCAACCTGCCGGAAAGATCGATCAAATCCTGGGAAGAACTGAAGACCGCGTTCGTCAAGCACTTTCATGGAACGTGCAGAAAGCTATTCACTATTGATGATTTATAACGATGCGTTCAGAAGAAGGGAGAATCAGCACGCAGTTGGGTACGCCGGGTTATGGAGATACTTCACTCATGCACAGATATTCAGCCCAAAGATGCGCTACAAGCTATGGCAAAAACATGCAAGTATATTCCTTTAGTACAAAAGTTAACTCGCATGAAGTCCAGTAGGAATGCATCGGAGGTTACGATGGGAGAATTAATGGATGCATGCAACAAACACGCCGCAACAGACACTACAGAGGAGGAAATTGATGACAAGAAAGCGAAAGCGAACACCAGTAATAGTGGAAGAACCGGCAATGGATCGGCACCGAGTAATAACGGAAATAGCCAGAACAAGCGCCCATTTGAAGGAGGCTCCGAGTTTGTAGCTAATACTGAGGCCGGGTCTTCGAGACCCAGATCTGAAGGGAATTTTAATACCGGAAATCACAATGGAGGACATTATCAGGGACCTCCGAGGCCAAGCAACAGTTGGGATATATTCAGAATGGCGTGCCCGAAGCACAGCAGGAACGGCAAGCCGGCTAATCACTCCTTGGAGCAATGCGCCGACTTACAGAGATGGAAGAACGAGGAAGTAAACAGAGCCATGCGAGGTGCGGGTCGGGGAGGAGGCCCGGGTCCAGGTGGAAATTTGGGCAACGGTCCACCCCCAGCCGGTAACCCGGCAGCAGGAAATCCGGGCAACAATCAAGGGGGAGCGGGAGGTTTCCAGGCTAACCCCAAACAATTGGGTCAATATCATGTGCATACTACGGGAGGCTCTAACAAGGATAAAAAGATGCTAAAGCAGGCGGTTAACTCAGTTTCTTCTGCTGTTCCGAGGTATTTGAGATGGTCAGAACAGGAGGTAACATGGAGCAGGAGGGATCACCCGGATAGAGTGGATCACCCGGGAGTCTTAGCATTGGTAGTGGCACCACAGGTCAATGGGTATGAGCTGAAAAAAGTCTTGATGGATGGAGGAAGCAGCATCAATATCCTGTACTGGGAAACTTTTCTGCGCATGGGTCTAAAGGAATCTCAGCTACAAAAAAGTGCAACAGTTTTTCACGGGATAGTGCCGGGTCATTCAGCGTGCCCTGAAGGAAAAATTGCGTTGGAGGTAGCTTTTGGGGAATCAAAGGACAATTATCGAGTTGAGTGGCTTACTTTTGAGGTGGTTAAGTTGCGCAGTCCTTATCACGCATTGTTTGGAAGACCGGCTTATGCCAAATTCATGGCAAGGCCGTGCTATGTGTATCTACAGCTGAAAATTCCGGGTCCTAAGAAGACCATTACCATACATGGAAATCGAGATATAGCGGCTGAGTGCGATGAAGGAGATGCAGGAATGGCTGAGCAAGCCTGTAGGAAAGAGGAACTCAGGCATTACCGATCTCAAGCGGACCTGGAGGAAAGGGCAACTTCAAAAAGGCCGAGCTCTGAGGAAGAAAAAGCAAAACCCAGGGCAGAGCAAGACGCTAAGATGGTGGCCTTCATCAGGAACGATCCCTCCAAATTGTCTGGCATAGAAGAGGAAATCACATCGCCGTCTACGGCTAGCAGCGCGGCGATAACGACACACCCGGATTGGCTAGCAAACTCGGTACTCGTCATGAAAGGGTCTAACAAGTGGAGAATGTGCATCGGTCGCGCCAGCCCGGGACCGATTATCGAAAAGAACTAAACAGTGTAACGGGCAGCAGGTTTCAGACGCGCTCTTTTCCTACCCAGGGTACCTAAGGGGACTGGAAGGTTTTTAATGAGGCGGCTTGCTGACCCAAACTTTATCGTATCAATAAAAAGAGATGGTTTTCAAGTATTGTCATGGTCTTTGCTTCGATTACAGGTAAGTGGTACTTGTTATTATCAATACATCAGTATCATCAAAATACATTGCACATACATAGGTCTTTGGGGGCTGAGCTGCTTAAATAGCGGTCACGAACCCAAATACCCGGCCTTGATGCCTATGAGTTATGAGGGCCGATTACTCGCAAGACGAGTACGGTTGCAATCTTATAACTGGACGAAGGAGCCAAATTTCTTGGTTATTCTTACTTAAGCTCGATGTGACTCGCACTAAAGTGGCATGATCTGTTCGCTTACGATTACAATCAACCACGCAGCCCAATGGGATTTGCTTGACCCTGTTTTTCGTATAGATGTAACAACATGGTATCCACGCGAAATCCGGCTTACAGTACAAGATAATCAAAAGGGTCATCTAAACCACAAGTCTATGCAGAGTACAAGCCTAATAGCCGGAAACTCAACGAGTATTAAGCATGACTTCAGTATTTACGCGAACGGCTATTGGTTTTCGGCTTGGTAAAGAGAAATTTGTCCTCTGAGAAAGGCCGCACCCCCCTGGCTCGTACTTTGGGTCAGGGGGACTGGGGACTTCGGAACAGAAACAAACTGTTTAGCTATTGAAGCTCGAGAGACCCTAGCTTCCGAGTCTTGGGGACTTAAAGAAAAGTCCACTTATCAAAACCCGTGATGCTCGGAAAACCGAGTCTCGCAAAGGGAATCAAAAAATAGTCGAGTATCGAGAAAAAGTTTAAAGAATAAGACAAGTGTCAAGATTATCAAAAGCCGAGAGAGGCACAAATATATCACGAACTAAAAGTACGTTACAAGTGATGGTACCAATATCAAGGGTGCACATGTGCACCATCAAAATCATATTAGTTTTAAACACAAAAGTACCAGGTATCGCCCTACTCGGCATCCTGAGAGCGGTCTTCCGGGTCTTGGTCCTGGATCTGCTCCATAGCCTTTCCAACAGCATTACCCGGACTTCCCGCGTCAGGACGGACAGGCGGAGGGACAGCTGGTGTAGAGGTAGACGGTCGTAATCCTAGCTCGGCCTCTCTCTTAGCAGTTTCTTTTTTTCTCCTGGCCAGATCAGTCGCCCATTTTTCCAACATATCAAAGGGAGGGGGTGCCTCTGCCAATATGGTTTTTCCTTCAGCGTCGTATGAGCTCATGATTGTGTCCAGGTCCATCTTGTCGGCCAAAGCGGTGGCCGAGTGGCGTACTGCGGATTGTATGGTCTTGAAGTCCTTGGGTGTAAACTTGGAGCCATCAGCCTTTAATTCTGGAAATCCGGATATTACCTTTGCCGGGTCAAGCTTAGGAAAGTAAGCTTTCGCCAGCGTAAAGGCCCGGGTCATACCGATCCGGCAGGACGAGCGCTTCCATATCTCAATCCATCCAGGCACAGTCGAGCAGGCTTGCATAAGATTCTCCTCACCCGGGTATACCTCGGAAGGCCACTTCACGGCGTCCAATATAAGCTTTGTGCCGGCAAAAAAGGTCCGGAGCACAGTCTTCAATGTTTTAACCTTGGCAATGGCATCGTCCTCTGGAGCAGCGAGGTTCGCACCTGCAGTTGAAACAAAAGGAAAGTATATCAGTCATCCCGATTATCATAACGATAAAGTAGAGGCAATTAAGTTAGTCGAAGGCAAAAACTCACTTAGCAAGATGCGATAAGTATCCGCAATCTGGTTCAATAAGTTCTTCAGCGCGGATTGGGCAGTGTTGTACTTCTTCTTGTATTTGGAAACATCTTTTTTCAAAGTTTCCATGTTAGCCTCAAGGGCTTCTCTTCGTTTTACCTCAGCAAGCAGGAGCTGTTCGGTCTTGAGTAACACCTCATCGGACCGGGTCACTTCTGCCTGTAAGGAACGAAAGTGTCAGTTGGATATCATGGAAAACCGGGTATTACGTGAAGTACCGAGCACAACTTCGGTAAGTTATGCCCGGAACTTGGGGACTAGGTATATACCAAGAGATATCAAATGTCGATTACCTGATGCGCTGCGGACATACGCTCTAGGATGTTGTTCTCTGAAGCTTTCATGGTGAGGAGAGCGCTCATCAGCTGGTCAAAATTATCGTTACCCGGGTTAGAAGTCTCGGGGTCGCGGAAACTTGGAGAAAAAGTTTTCCTCTTAGCAGGAGACGGCACCCGGGTCATCCGAATGTCAGGGTCTGCTCCTCCTCTCGCGCCCAAAGTGGCAGTATCTTCTTTCTCGCTTGCATGCGAGGCTATTGGATACCCGGCTTCTCGCCCAGCCGGGTCTGTCGGTGACGCTTGTTCATCATCAGCTGCGGCAAACACATCATTAGTTGGCTTCTCTTTGCCCGGGTCCTCGGTTTCCATGTCTTCTTGGTCACTAATAATGACCGTGGCCCTGTGAAAAGTGTGAAGGCACAATTAGCACATAGCCGTGAAAAAGACGGCGAAAGTATGGTATGACATTAGGAAAAGAACTTTACCCGGGATTCACCATAAGGTCTGCAGGGAATTCGCTGCTAGAACCGGATGAAACTGAAAAATACCAAACGAGGCGTGAGGTTACCTTGCGAGGGAGTGTTTTAGAGGGATCTTTATGTTTAAAGAAGGGTACGGTCAGTACCAGTGTGCCGAGTTGGAGGCGATGAAATACCCGGGTTAAGGGCATCATTACCCGGGTGGTTCCGAGTCGCCCTGCGCTTGGTCATAGGCGACTCCTTCAGGTATGGCCAAAGGGGGTAATGCCATGGTCAGCTCAGGAATATTATCAAAGGAACGCGAATTAGATGTGAGAAATTGATGCAAAACCTTGAAGACGACCCCTTGGGGTTTTCTTTTATATCCGGCCTTAATTGCCGGCTCTGGTTCATCTTCATCGCTGGCGGACTCCACTTTGCCGTCAGCTTCTTCTTCCTCGTCTTGGTCTTCTTGTTCTGAAAGTTACCACGGTTACAATAGGAAAATGAAAAGTGGGATGCGACGAACTCAAAGGAACTGGGCATGTACCTTCATCCGAGTTAACGGCATCCTTCTTCTCCTCCGGGTTTCCGGAGATAGGAGGAGTGTCTAAATTCCAGAAATCATCATCGGCCTGAGGTGAAAGCATAAGAGCAAGGGTTAATGGTTGTATCAAGTAAAGAAGATAAAGGTGAAATCGTGAAAACCAGGTCCTTACCACGGGGGCCGGGTTCTCGAGAGTGAAGGGCTCTAATCCGGCTATATTCCGGATTACCTCGAGCTTCTCTGTCAGAAAGCCCTTGATTGTTTTGTTGGTGTCACTAGGAGCGAAACTGCTGGTGGAGTATCGGATTGGGTCCGTGGCTTGCCCCGAGTATTCGCACATCAATTTTGCGCGAATGGAGTTGGGTTGGATGCGGAAATCGACCCAAGTCTTCACCAGGTTAAGCCCGATGAGGCCTTGGGCAGAAAGGATGGAGATTTTAGCCAATAGAGGCAGAATTGCTTCCCTTTCCGAGTCAGGGGCAAACGCGTTGAAGGTTTCAGAGATGTCAAGCTGACCCTCCGAGTAACCCGGCAATTTCTTTTCGCCGGGTGGGGAGGTGTCCTGGCAGTAAAAGTATGAAAGCTGCCAATGCTTGACGTGGGAGTTGAGGGTGAGAGGAGGCATTAAAGAGTTCTTGCGGCGTTGGATAGAAACCCCGCCGCAAGCAAGAAGTGCACCGTCGCCGCTTTTGCGGCACGGTTTGCACTGGAAAAGTTCGACAAAGAGAGCCAAACTTGGCGGAGTGCACAAGTAAGACTCGGAGAGAACGATAAAATGGGAGATGTTTAGTACAGAGTTAGGTCCTATGTCGAAAATGCGAAGACCATGATGGCTTAAAACGTCGCGGAAGAAAGGGTGACCCGGAGGCCGGAAGCCCCGGGTCACGTGTTCAACAACACAAATTACCTCATTTTCTGCTGGAGTGGGCCGGGTTTCGTTACCCGGTACCCTCCAGTGGATAATTTCTTGAGAGGGAAGAACCCCTAGCTCGACCAGTTCCTCCAGTTTGGCCTTGGTGATGGAGGACCGCGCCCAGTTGGCGGATATGGAGTTCGTGGTTTTGGCTTTAACCGGCTGCTTTCCCTGTTTCTTGGGCGCCATGGGGTTAACCTGAAAAAAGCGTCAGAAGAAAGGATGTGAGGAACGAAACTCGGAAACTATCAGTTGACCGAGTATTGACAAGTGGTGTCAAGTTAACCTGGAAGTTAAATATGATCCGGGTATTACTTTGCTAAGCAGGGTACGAATTGTCCGGGTATCGTGCATTATTACAAAAGTTGTAGAATTTCATGCATGGATAAGCGTTTGGGGATGATAAGTGGTTGTCCGTACATCTATTGTGAGCAAATGAGCCGGAGAAGGAGGATTTTCCGGGTGATAGGAACAAAGGCGGAAGATTTGGGCGGCTCGAGCCCAGATGAATTCCATTTCTAGGTTAGTGGTAAAATTAATGATTACAAGTGGTAGGAGAATGAGTTGAAGGGTATATCTTACCTATTGGGTGGGCTAGAGTGAATACTAGTGACCTAATTCGGCGTGACCCGAGAAATCGTGGGCGGCTCGATTCAGATCCAATCTGAGGGGGAGTTAAGAAGTTGCGAGGGTAAATTAGAGGATGTAAAAGACTTACCGGAGGATATTGAAGTGAAGCTTTGCGGAGGCAAATGGCGCAAGCTTGGTGCCCCTTCGCGATTCCTGGCGGACAGGTTGGGGGTCTGGCTGCGAGTCTGGGCGGCGGGGCGGAACGCGCTGTGGCGGAGCGCAACCGGCGACGGATGGGCTCCAGTGATGCGCGCGAGGCTTCCGTAGTGATGCTCTGTGAGCTCGAGCTTGAAAGAAGGAAGGAAGAGGAATGGGGGAAGGTGAGCCGTTGGAGTTAGCGTTACCTCTAAGGGCTTATTTATAACGGCCGGGGTGGAAAAACTCAGCCCAACGGGCGGGACCCGTAAATTACGGGGTAACGGCTATCTATTTGAAATCTGCGAGATACGCCTTAAGTGTAGAGCGAGGTCTCCGAACGAAAAAGAGAAGGAGATCCTCTCCGCGGTATCAAGATGAATTATCGAGAAAAGTATAAAGTTTTGCTATTCTTATCAAGGCTTAGACCCGGGAAGTTGAGCAAGGCATCTGGAGAAAAGCCGGGTTACTATATGGCCACCAGGGAGTTGGGCCTAGTCATTTCACAAAGCATTTCAACTCGGTCTCCACGCATTCGTACGGTTGATATTTTTTGCAGGGAATAGCCAGCGCTTCAAGGAGGGATCTGTGAAGCCCAAGCTATTCTGGGGACTACTGATGGGGGGATAATAACCCGGTAGGCCAACTCCAAGGTATAACCCGGCCCAAAGGACGCTGCGCAGGATCCGGCTAAGGATAAAGAAACTTCTGGAAGGCCCAAAGTTTGTAGGCCTCGGAACCCGGATTGTGGGTTGCAGTAAGGAAAGCTAGGGTTTGTAAGCGGTGTTCGGGTAGGACTCAAGCTGCGCCTTGGAGGGCAAGCCAGGTAGGGGACGGGTGCTATATAAACCGGCCCTATGCTTAGTTTTGCAGAGATCCAAGTAGTAATCATATCGCCGAATATCGAGTATCCATTGTATACAAGAGATCGAGTTAATAAGGTAAGATCGGAGACTCGGCGACTTCATCGCCGGCTACCAGATCGAATTCCATCATGTTTTCCTCCGAGCTAAACCCTCTCCCAAACGCCTGTGTCGACTTGCCCCAAGATCAGTTACCCCTGGTAACATCTGCCGTGATCATCCCACGACAGGGGTGTCCCACACCACTAGGCGGCGTGGCCAAGGGGGGCGCCGGGGGGTGGTGTGGCCCCCTCCTGGCTCCTCTCCTGCCCCCTTCTGGCTCACGGGGTCTTTTGGTGTTTTAGGACCAATGGGATCTTTTGTGGGCATTTTCCAGTAAGTTGATTTTTCTACACAAAAACGAGACACCAAGGTAATTGTGCTGAAAACAGCGTTAGTTCGTGTTAGTGGTATCCAAAACTCACAGGTTTAGAGGAAAACAATAAGAAAAGTGTTCGTAAAAGGAGATACATTTTGGACGTATCAACTCCCCCCAAGCTTAGCTTATTGCTTGTCCTCAAGCAATTTAGTGACAACTGAGTGCGATAAAATACTTTAACGAACACATTTGTTTCATATGATGTAAATATACTTACTACATAATCAAGTGCTGAGGAAATTCATAATAAGATGTATGGAAAATAAAAGTCACCCAAAATTTATGCAAACCATGAAGAGATGCCAACAAACTAATAATAGACAACATGACGTATATCAATCTGTAAGATTGCAATTCTCATAATAGGGTATGATAAAGTGTACTCGCTTGCCCTTAATAGTGGATCAAAACATAAATGCCAGGGCACCTCCGAAGTTCAAATGAAGACTAAAAATAAAGATATCAAAGATACAAGCATCAAAGTTATACCACTATCAACCGTGTTTTGGGACAAGCACATTACACTAAGAATAACAGTCATGCTCTCAAGAAGGTGCATAAAGCGAGAAGGTGAAGACTCAACATAAAAATAAAAGAAAGTCCCTTCCCAGAGGGAAGCATGGATTAACTCATGTGCTAGAGCTTTTTATTTTATTAAACAGAGGTATTGAAGAAATTTTTGAGAGAGGTGTATGCTTATGACAACGAATGGTAAACAGACAATACAGTACGCCACAAGCCAACTAGAGTTCACAAGAGTGGCACCCATAGAAGGACGCATCTGGGTAGAAGGTCATCCCTCTTTCTCTTTTGTTTACACATGCTTTGACTAATAAATCAGGGGCAAAAAGAGTGAACAGAATTTGTTGTATTAATTTGGGGCTGGGCACCCCGCTGCCAGCTCTTCTATCATTGGATAAGCGGATGAAGCCAGTAGTCCAGAGTGTGAAATATAATCAACAAGCGAGATAAAGATTCTCTAATTACTTCCTCATGAGCTAAAACAGGGGCACAAAACAGGAATAATTTTTAGCAGGTTTTAAAGGTAGCACATGAGAAATTTACTTGGAGTGGCAGTTAAATACCACATATATAGGTAGGTATGGTGGACACATTTGGCAAACTTTGGTTTTTGGGAGTTGGATGCACGAGTAGAGCTCATACTCAGTATAGGTGAAGGCTAGCAATAGACGGGGAGCGACAATCAAGAGAGCAACAATTGTCATAATCATGCTTGCGAAAAAATAAAATTAACAGGGGCATAAAAATGATACAAATACTCTGAAACCTTACATGAACGGACTAAGCATGTTCACACGATGAGTATATGTACAAAAATATAACAAATAGAGTTCATACCATCCTCTCACCACAACTCGGAATGTCGTAAATCATAATTGTCACTCTTTACTTGTGGATTCAATAATATAGAGTGATAATCAAGCTCCAATGGAGACATGGAAGTCCGGTGAACTCTGCAACAAACTTTACAAAACCAAATAAGAACAACAAATATTTTTGGATTTTCGATTTAATACAAGAACAGAAAGAAGCAAGGAAACAAAGCAAAATAATTTTGTATTTTTGAATACTAAACCGAAACGAGAAAAGAAAGCAAACCAACAAAAGAAACTAAAGAGGCAAACAAAGAGAAACAACAGAAATATTTTTGGTCTTTTTGTGTTTTGGAAAACAAGAACAAAATAATAAAACAAAGAGAAGCGAAAGAAAACGAAAACAAACGAAAGAAACAAAAACATGGATATAGAAAGAACCGACCGAACATGATATAAAGATGAGTGTGATGTCGGTATACCTCTCCCCCAAGCTTAGGCTTTTGGCCTAAGTGGATATCAATCACCATGGGGACCACAAGGTGGCACCCCCGTAGTGTGCTGAGGAGGAACCCTCCTCCTGATATGTGCACGAGGATGCGCCGCTGTACTGCATGTTGTGGTCCTCGGGAGGCGTGATGACCCACAAGTATAGGGGATCGCAACAGTCTTCGAGGGAAGTAAAACCCAAATTTATTGATTCGACAGAAGGGGAGCCAAAAAATATTTGTGAGCCTTAACAAGTGAGTTGTCAATTCACTTGCACCTGAAAGTACTTTTGTTCGCAGTGGTTTATCACCAGTAACAGTTTTATAGTAGCAGCAGTAGTGAAATAATAGCAGTAGTGGAATGAAAACAGCAACAACAGTAGTGTTTGAAGTAAACAACGGATTAAATACTGTAGGCATAGGGATGGATGAACGGACTTTTCATGGATAAGAAAGTTCTTATAATGATCATGTTAGGGGCATTGCAGATAAATAAGATAAAGCATCCAAGCACTAAGTAACCATAGGCACGTGTTCCATAAATAGTCGTACGTGCTCGCAATGAGAACTTGCACAACATATTTTGTCCTACCAGCCCGTGGCAGCGGGGACTCAAGGGAACTACTGGTAATTAAGGCGTTCCTTTTAATAGAACACCGGAGGAAAGCATTAACACTCCGTGAACACATGTGATCCTCACATCGCAGCCATCCCGTCCGGTTGTCCCAATTTCTGTCACTTCGGGGCCTCGGGTTCCGGACAACAATGTGTGTAAAAAACTTGCAGGTATGATCAAGAAACAATAATTATCATCGTCATTTAATAACATGTTCAGATCTGAGATCATGGCACTCGGGCCCAAAGGGGCAAGCATTAAGCATAACAAGTTGCAACAATCATAAGATTTGGTGTCATAAATGCAAACAGAGGGGCCATCAGTCTATTCTTTGCAAGGCGCGTCAATTATGGGTCATTAAGAGGAAAGAACGGCAGACATGGATCATTAAACGGAAAGACATTCCTGTTACGGTAACTAACGATTTGGTCGTTTTGGCTCCCATGGTACTTTCCACGTCATCGATCCCCGCCGTCTCACCTCCTATACCCTAGGTCTCATCGAAGGTTTCATTCCCATCTCCCTCTGTTCTTGTGGCCCATCCTCTGCTTCACCTGCACTTGCCTCTGATCCTCCACCCATGGCGAACGTCCCCGTCTGGCCATTCCCCTTCATCTCCGCCCACGCTAGTGTTGATCAAGGTCCGGATGAGCGGATCCAACGCAACATTCTGGTGGTGGGAGACCCACCACTCTCTCATGAGGAAGACGCCATCGTCACGGTAACCCCCCATCCAAGACAATGAGCGCAGGGATGTCCTTGATACTGTTGTGGATCTTGTTAATACTGAGCATGGACATATTATAATCACGAATGCTGAGATTTCTGCTCTCGGGGTGGGTAGGGTTTCTTTTGCTTCTCCTGAACTGAGAGATCTTTACATTAGAGAGAGCCCGCATGCTTTAGATGATGAATCCACATACTCCTTTGTTCGTCATGATGAGGGGATCAAAATGCGTCTCCGGTCTTTGAATATGAGGCATGGATTCTCTTTTTGTCTTTTCCCTCAGACTATCTTACTGAACACTATATCAATAAGGTAGTGTCTCTGTTTGGCAAGCTTCTGCTGTGGCTCATGCCTGAGGAAAGTAGGTCTCGAGTTCTTGTGCGTGCATTGATCAAGGAGACACGTCTTGTGCCTCGCAGCTTGGTTGTCACACGGGTTTCCACTATGCCAGGGCATGGGATCTCTTGGTTTGTCCCTGTCTATATTCTTAATGGTAGGCACACTCATATTGGACTAATCAGCACAAAAGATCCATCACCACCTATGAATGCCTCCCCTCACCCCTATGATCTGCCTTACCTCACTGTTATGCAAGAATATCGGCTTAATATTCAGGAATTTAATCAACAGCAAACTGAAGCTAGATGGGGGGGGAGGTTTTGAAGCTCAACAGTCTCATGTCACTGGCTAGCGTCCATGGCCTGATATGCCTCCTATTTATGGAGGTGTTAACATGCGTCAGGCACTTGGTTATGATGGCCCATCCATGATGGATGGGGTGGAGGACCCTGATAATATTTCTGATGATGGGATTGCGGCATGGAATGATCACATCGCAGAGATTGAGGCATCTGCCACTGATT
The DNA here is from genome assembly GCA_028641055.1 of Alopecurus myosuroides. Taxonomy (NCBI): domain Eukaryota; kingdom Viridiplantae; phylum Streptophyta; class Magnoliopsida; order Poales; family Poaceae; genus Alopecurus; species Alopecurus myosuroides. The sequence continues at coordinate 159,698,870 of CM054060.1, read as the reverse complement.
TGCTCACTAGGGGAGCCAATTCCTCTTTGGTTTTTGTCAGGGCAAATGGTGCATATCTGAACCTTGCTATTCCTGAATTTTCAGGCTATTATGCTTTCCTTGGTTGGATGATGCGTCAGGTGTATACACGTGCCATTCTGGATGGCAGTGGCCCACAATTGGATTATACTCAGGTGATTGCACAAGTGTTGGCTTTATTACAAGACTGGTTGATTGGACAGGTGATGCATGCTCAGTGGCCCCTTGATCAGCTTTCTGCCAACTCTCTGGTCTTGGATGCAAGTGAGTTTAGCTCCTTCTTCTGTCAGTCTGCTCAAGATCCTGCTCAATTTCTGTTGAGCTCACTGGAGGCAATATCTATGATGGATGCTTCCTCTTCTGCCATGAGCAACACATTGGTTTGTACTCATTCTCGTTCTCATTCTTGTGATCGTACTCATGAATCACCTTCAGTGTTACTCATGTTCGTCGCTTACCTAGGCTCACTAATGGTGGATTTATGAACATTGCTTTACCAGATCGCCAGCCACGACGTCGTGCATCCACTGTCCCCAGAGCTGCCACGCCGGGAGTGATGCAGATCCATGAAATGCAGGCCATTGGTGTGGACACTTGTGGCATTCCATTAGAGATGCTACCTGAAGATCTCTTGCGTCAACCAAAACCCAAGCAGTAGCCATGTCATGTCAGTGTCTGTATTTTGGTATGTCCTTTTGTGATAAGTTCAGTCTAGACAGTGTTCACAGTCAGTGTCTGGGACCTCATTGTCTGTTTATGTCAGTCACTTGGTTTATTTGTCATGGATCATGCCACTTTATTATGCCACTATGGAACCTTTATCTCATTATCTGGGTTTATGATCTCATATCCTTTATTATGTTCCTCGTTATTTATTCACATGGCAAATTTAGTTCAAATTTGGAGAGTGCTCTATTGGAACTTGCGAGGGGTCAATAACCCTGAAAAGTGGCCTCTCATTTACAGTAAGATTGAGGAAAGCCTTGCTTCTACCATATGTTTCCAAGAAACCAAGAAAAATGAGCTTGATCTTCGTTTTTTGAGGAACTTTGTTCCTAAACGATTCAATAATTTTGAATACGTCCCCTTTGAAGGGGCCTCTGGTGGGCTGCTTGTGGCATGGGCCTCTAACCTATTCACGGGCCGTATAATTCAACAGGAAAAATTTGGCATTGTAATTGAATTCACTTCTAATGCCATGATGGATACATTCACCCTGGTTAATGTCTATGGTCCATGCATTGGGCTTGACAGGCAGAATTTCATTGCTTGGCTCTTTAGTCTTGATTTTGACAGCAATGATTTATGGCTTATTACCGAAGATTTTAATTTCTATCGTTTTGGGGATAGCCGTAATAAACCAGGGGCCAATATTACTGATACTGAGACTTTCAATGAAATCATTAGCTATCTTGGATTAATTGAGCTTCCCCTTAAAGGCCGAGCATACACGTGGAGCAATATGCAAGAGAATCCGCTTTTAGCTCAACTTGGTTGGTTTTTTACTTCACCTGGTTGGACTCTTAAGCTCCCTAACACTATGGTTCACCCCCTTGCGAGGCCCACATCGGATCATGTGCCATGTGTTGTCTCCATTGGTACTCATTTACCAAAAGCACATGTCTTTCGTTTTGAAAATCATTGGATATCCATGCCTGGTTTTTTTGATGTGGTCAGTAACATATGGAACATTCATTGTCCTGGCGACAGTGCAAGGTTCCTATCTGCTAAATTCAAACTCCTTCGTAAAGGACTTAAAAATTGGAGCTCTAGCATATCAGTCATCAATAAGTTAGTTACCAACTGCAATAAGGTTATTCTACGGCTTGATGAGATTGAGGAGCTACGGATTTTACATATCACCGAGTGAAATTTCGGGATATTGTAAAAACTCATATCGCTCGGCTGCTTGGCATTCAGAGAACCTATTGGAAGAAATGGTGCACGACAAGATGGGACAAGCTTGGCAGTGAGAACACCTCCTTTTCCATGCAATGGCCACTGTCAGATATCGTCATAATTCTATTGCTTCCCTTCTCCGTGAAGATGGTTCCATTGCTTCTGATCATCAAGAAAAGGCTGGCTTACTTCGGCAAGTTTACAAAGATCGATTGGGCACCTCCAACCCCATTGATCATGATATTGATTTTGGGATGTTTTTGCAGCCAATTGCTGGATTAGCATCTCTCTCAGTTCCATTTACTCATCAGGAAATTGATGACATAGTCAATAACCTTCCAACAGACAAAGCCTTGAGGCCCAATGGATTTAATGGTTTATTCATCAAGGTTTGCTGGACTATTATTAAATGGGACTTTTATAGTTTATGTGAGGATTTTTGGCATGGTACGGTTAATCTCCAAAGTATTAATGATGCTTTTATTACACTAATTCCCAAGACTTGTTCTCCAGAAGGCCCTAATGATTATAGACCGATATCATTGCTCAACTCCAGCTTCAAACTATTAACCAAGATCCTTGCTAATCGGTTGCAACGGTGTATCCTGGATATTGTTCATGTTAATCAGTATGGGTTTTTTAAATCTCGCACTATTCAGGATTGTATCGCCTGGGCTTATGAATACATCCATCAAGTCAAGCAAACGGGTGAAGGTGTTGTTATCATCAAGCTTGACTGCACGAAAGCATTCAATCTTATAGAGCATGAGGCTATTCTAAAAATCCTACGGGTTCAAGGTTTTGATGACCGTTGGATCAATTGGATCAAATCAATATTTTATACTGGTACCTCCTGTATTCTCTTAAATGGTGTTCCTGGGAGAAAATTTGCATGCAAATATGGTGTTCCACAATGGGACCCCCTCTCTCCGATTTTATTTGTTGATGGTGCCGATTTGCTTCAGGCCATGGTCAATAAGTCAATGGAAATGGGTGACATCACGGCCCCGTTAGCTATCCCAGGTACTGACTTTCCGATAGTTCAATATGCGGATGATACGTTGCTTGTGGCCCAAGCCTGCCCTCGCCAATTGGAAGCTCTCAAACGCATCCTCGCTACTTTTACTGCAGCCACTGGTCTCCGCATTAATTACTCCAAATCCAATATGATGCCCATTAACATCTCTCAGTCGCAGTTAATCAGTCTGGCGGCAGATTTTGGTTGTGCGCCTGGGCAGTTGCCCTTTCCATATTTTGGTCTCCCACTTGGCACGACCAGACCGACGGTTAGGGACCTCTCACCACTTGTTGAGCTGGTGGAACGGAGATTTAATGCGTGTGCACACTTTCTGGATTATGGTGGTCGACTGACATTGGTTCAATTTGTTCTTTCATCACTTCCCTCACACTACACGAGCTCTCTGAAACTCCCTAAGGCTTTAATTAAAACCATTGACCGAGCGAGACGACATTGTTTATGGGCCAAAGATGATTCAGTTGGCTTCCCTCACTCTCTGGCTGCATGGACTATGGTTTGTCGCCCCAAGAAACATGGAGGCCTCGGAGTTATCAATTTGGAACTGCAAAACAAGGCGTTATTGGTTAAGCATATTCACAAATTCTTCCAACACGGCGACATGCCATGGATTAAGCTTATTAAAGCTAACAATGCCTCGGGTCCGCTGCATGTCCAATCAAGGTCTAGCTCCTTTTTGTGGCAAGACATTTGTAAGCTCTTGGATCTCTACCGTGGAATTACAACTGTGTCCATTGGGAATGGACGTGATACCTTGTTTTGGAAAGATAGGTGGTACGGACAGGAGTTGATTATGGACCAATTACCTCATTTATTCTCATTTTCCATCAATGAGGATATCACCATTGCTGAGATGTCCCATGTTGCACCATCATCGGATTATTTCAATTTACCTCTTTCGTTTGAGGCCTTCGAAGAGCTCCAATTGGCATCATCCCTTCTCCATGAAGATGCATTCAGTGAGGAGAATATGGACCATCACATCTATCCATGGAAGAATTCATCTTATACCTCGGCCAAGCTATACACTTTTCTTTTTGCTCAGGTGCCTTGCCACAGGTTGATACGTCTGATTTGGAAATCCAAACGTCTCCCAAAACTTAGAGTCTTCCTTTGGATGTTATTCTTGGACAGACTAAACACGATGGATCTAATGGCTAGGAAGAATGGGAAGGATAATGCTGACACGATCTGCGTCCTTTGTCCTTCTGGTGCACGGGAAACTAGAGAACACCTATTCTTTCAGTGTGCTTTTGCTACCAGATGTTGGCTTCATATCGGTATCGACTGGGACTTGAGCAAATCCTGCCTAGAACGTATTATGCAGGCCAATGTGTCCTTCAAGGAACCTTATTTTCTAGAGGTCTTTGCATGTGTCACCTGGAATATTTGGAAGACTCGCAATGAACTCATTTTTCAACACATTGAAGCATCATGGGGGCATTGGAAGACCAGACTCCTATTCGATTTGGAGCCTCATCAGTATAGACTGAAAACTTGCATTGTTGCTAGCTGGTTGGCTTGGATCACTAGCATCTCTCACTAATTTTCCTCAAGTTGTTATTTTCTTTGTTCCCCCTAGACATTGTTGTAATTTCACTATTGTAACTCTTGGGTCACCCTTTGGTTGACTCTATTTATCTATAAAACACTATAGGGCCTGCCCCTACGGTCTCAAAAAAAAAACAAGTTGCAACAATGTCAATAGCACTAATAGAGGACACTAGGCACTATGCCCTAACAATCACGATATTATTACATAAACGATCTCATCCAATCCCTACCATCCTCTTCAGCCTACAACGGGGAATTAATCACACATGGATGGGGGAAACATGGATGGTCGATGGAGAGGCGTTGGTGATGACGATGGCGATGATCTCCTCCACTTCCCCGTCCCGGCAGGGTGCCAGAACAGGAACTTCTGATCCCCGAATCGAGGTCCGGGACGGCAGTGGCGCTCTGTTGTGTTTCTGTGGAATATGACGAATCCCCTCGGGTTTTAGGGTTGGAGGCTACTTGTAGTCAAAAGGTGTCGGGGGGTTACCCCCGAGTAGGGGTAAGGCCAGTGCTAAAGGCAAGAGCAAAGAGGCTGTTTTGACTAAGTAGGCTGGCTACCCGGTACGTGCTGCCCGGTAGACTGCTAACCGGTCGTACCCCCCAATGGCCAGGAGGAAGAATCAAGGAAGTTGTATTCTTCCGAGTAGAGGAAGTGGTCCGAGTAGAGGGGGTGTATTCCTACTCGGGCCAGAAGTCAATGGAGCCGTTCTGACAAAGGATCCCGCGTATCATGCGTCCGTACGGCGTGCGGTTCAACTTACGGAGTGCGTGATTATCCGCACTCCGGCGTGGCTACAGTGTAGTAGGCGCCTGTCTAGTCCTGTCACTGACAGAGGGGACATGACAGGGCTAAGGGCCTACCCTATCTCACTGACAAGGGTGGACAGGTCCCATCTCCGAACGGCGTGACGACTTACGGGGCAAGCATCAGCGGGAACCCGGAGGCGTGCGCGGTTCTGCAGTGCTCCTGTTCCATCGAGCTATACCTTTAGTATTATTCTATCCGGCTGGGCACCAGTATATAAGGTGCCCTGCCTCCTCCTGTGCGAGGGTCGAGACTCTGGATTGCTTCACTACTCACAGAGAGAACTAGAGCGTAGAGTGGCTACTCGGCTGAAGGCCTGAACTGTACTGTGGCTATTCGGTAAACACCATATAAAGAGAGAGGCAGGAGTAGGGGTGTTACCTCCACACGAGGGCCCTGAACCTGGGTAAGATCTTGTTGTTTGCAGTGTTTGTGATCTACTACACGCGGCTACTCGCCGTGTGATCCCTCCCCGAGCACCTCCAGCGTCCATCGGCCCCAACTTTAGCCATCCCATGGCATCTGCCGTGATACCACCACGACAGTTGGCGCCCACCGTGGGGCAGACAGAGGCGCTGGCTGGAGTCCATGTTCGGACGAGACTCATTTCTGCTACTGGGGAGCGCGTGGTCTGTGGCCTTGTCCACAGATTCGGCTCCTTCGACTTCGTCACCGACAACGCCGGAGATTTCGGCGGGAGGCCCATTCCGGCAGGCGGCTCGGTGCTCTCCTTCGGCTCGCACCTCGTCTACGTCGCCACTGCCGTCGTCCGCGAGTTTCCAGAGGAGGTGCTGGTCGTGGAGGATCCTCCTGCCGTGCTCACTGCCCGCGGAAGGCCGGTGGGCTGCTCCGCGGACAACGTGGAGGTGATGATGACCGGCCTGGCTACCGATGCCGGGAAGGGCGCGGCTGCTGCCGCGGAGGTCATCGAGGATCTCGCTGGCCCGAGTGTTGGCCAGAGGTTCCACAAGCCCTACGAGAAGGATTCCAACATCCCTCTCTCCACTACACCAACGATATCGGCATCCGCGCGCGGATGGGCATGCCGCCTCCCACCGAGCTCGAGCTCCTGACCATGAGGGCGCAGCTCGACCGGCAGCGCCAGGAGCTGCTCGCTGAGCACCTGGAGCTTGAGAAGGTTAGGCTCGAGCTTAGCCTAGACCAGAACGAGTACAACAAGGCCCATGGCTTTACTCTTGTTGTTAGGAAGTCTAGCAAAGTAGGCGCTACGCGTCGCAACTTAGGCGCCGAGATGGCGACAGTTGTAGAGGCTCCTAGCCAATCTGCCACCGCAAACACCACTACCAGGCCCAGATACAGCACCCCCGCCAAAACGCTTAGAGCTGCTGAGGCTGTAGCCGCTGTGTTGCCCAACCTAGCCGGCGACACGCGCGCTAGGCAGCAGGAGAGGCTCAATGAGCTAGTGCTAGAGGCTGCTAGGCAGAATGAGGAGTTCCGGGAAGCCAATCCGGGTGCTGGTGCTTCTCAGGTCGTGCACTCGCATGCGGTCAGATCTACGGATCATGCCTCATCGCCGCATCCCAGTCGCGAGAGGGACCAGAGTGTGCGCTCTGGGAAGAGCAGACAGATGTAGGTGTACGACCCGGTTCTCGCCGCGAAACAGCGCGCTGTGCCGCGAGAATCCGGTCAGAAACACACTACTGCAGGAGCAGGCTATCAAGCCCATAAAGCTCAGAGCAAGGGGAATGACAGAGATAACGTGGGGCCTTCTTGGCGTCCTGCTGCTCAGCCTACTCGGCAGAGGACGCAACAGCCTGCTGCAGCACAGCCGCATGCTGCTGCGCCAGCAGCCAACCCTGTGGTGCAACCCGCTGTTGTGCAGGAGAACATGTATGATGACGGCTACTCGGTGATGGGGCTAGCCGGCTATGCTGACCCAAGGAATATTCCTGATCGCCTGGGTGAGCGCATGTTGGAACCCAGTGATGCAAGGTTCAAGCTGGACCGGATCAATCTGTCTGCGCAACTCGAAAACAGGGGGCCGCCTGGCCCAGAGTGCTTTGGCCCTCGCATCATGAACGAGCCATCAGTGAATCACTTCCAGCTGGCCAGGGGGACCAAGTGTTACAATGGTAGCACCAAGCCGGAGGACTGGTTGAGTGATTATGTCACAGTCGTGCACATTGCAGGCGGCAACCGAAGATGGGCTGTGCGGTATGTTCCGCAAATGCTTGAGGGTCCAGCTTGGACTTGGCTCAACAACCTGCCCAAGGACAGTATCAATTGCTGGCTGGACTTCTCGGAGGCCTTCATCAGCAACTTCACCAGCACTTACAAGAGGCCGAATAGGCCGCAGCAGTTGTCCGCGTGCAAGCAGCGGGAAGACGAGACCGATCGCGAGTACCTTACTCGGTGGAGCACCTTGAGGAACACCTGTGAAGGTGTGAATGAGGCCCAGGTCATCACTTGGTTTGCGCAGGGTTGCAGGCATGGCAGCATGTTGTGGCAGAAGCTGCAGCGTGAGATGCCGAGTACTCTTGCTGAGACCATCAAGATCGCGGACATGTATGCACTCGGCGACCCAACTCAGCCTCTGATGGACTCCCCCGAGCCGAGAAGGAACTACAACAGCAACAAGCGCAGGGGCGACCGGATTGATACTCGGTATGATCCCGAGGAGGTGAATGCTGTGACTACGGCTGCTGGGAGTAGCGAAAGGCAAAAAACTGTTGGAGCCCAGTACGGGCAAAACCAGAATCAGGGCCAAGGCATCAAGAAGCCGTACAATGCTCCCTAGCAGGGTAGCGGCAACCCGGATCCTGCTCCAAACTTTGTCTTTGGGAGCATGAGGGATGGGCCATGCAGTTTCCACACTCGGCATCCTGCCAGGCCAGCCAACCACACTACTCGGCAGTGTAGCTGGTGGGAACAGATCAAGAATGAGGGCTTGCCCCCTCCTCCTCCTCTGCCAGCTGCGAATGGCAATGTGCAGCCAGCTCGGGCACCCGCTCCTCGGCCTGCAGTCTTCCCTAGAAGAGAGAACGTGAACCAGATGGCTTTAGGAGCCAACAGCAACTTCAACAACGACCGCTACCGCAACAACAACAACAACCGCAACCGCAACTTCTACACCCGCAACAACAACAGGAACAACAAAAACAACAACAACAACCAAGGTAACAACAACAACGGCAACAATGGCGGTGGAGACCGCAACCAGTACCAGGAACACCACGAGAGCTACATGATCTTCACCTCTGAGCCCTCCGACAAGCAGTCTCTGCACAGGCGTGCAATGGAGGTCAATGCTGTGATTCCTGCTGTGCGCCACTATCTGCACTGGTGCAACCAAGAGATCACTTGGTCCAGAGCTGATCATCCTAAGGTGATGCCCAACCCGGGTAGCTATGCTTTGATGGAGGGTACCACCTTCTTGGGCGCTCAGAAGAATGTCAGGTTCAGCAAGGTATTGGTTGACAACGGCAGAAGCATCAACATTGTGTACAGAGACACACTCGAGAAGCTCGGGATGGCCGAGAACATGCTGCTACCCAGCAGGACCACTTTCCATGGCATTGTGCCGGGAGTGTCTTGCTCTCCGATCGGCCACGTCTGGATAGACGTCCTATTCGGCACCAGGGAGAACTGCCGCACTGAGAGCTTGGCCTTCGAGGTGGTTGATCACCAGAGCCCATACCATGCCCTACTCGGTAGGCCCGCTCTCAGCAAGTTCATGGCTTCAACCCACACTGCATACTTGAAGATGAAGATCCCTGGTCCCAATGGAGTGATCACCATCTCGGGTGACTACAAGAAGTCCATGGAGTGTGCCTCTGCTGGTTCCCAGCTGGCGGAATCCATGGTCATTGCTGCCGAGAAGAAGAAGATGTACGAGGTGGTGGCTATGGCGCAAGCAGCGCAAGGTGGTGCGCCTGGCATGCCGAGTTCCCAGTACGGGACTGCATTCCAGGCGTCCCAGGAGACAAAGAAGGTCCAGGTCAATCCTGAGTTCCCAGATCGCGTTGACATCATTGGCGCCGGGTTGGGAGAGAAATAGGAAAGCGAGCTCATCCACTTCCTCCGTGAGAATCGGGACGTGTTTGCCTGGTCCAATGAGGATTTGCCAGGCGTCCCGAGGGAGTTGGTTGAGCACTCGCTACATGTGCGGCATGATGCCAAGCCAGTGAAGCAGACGATGCGCCTCTTTGGTGATGAGAGGAGGAAGGCTATCGGTGATCAGATCACCAAGTTGCTGATAAGCAACTTTATCATGGAGGTTTTGCATCCGGACTGGCTAGCCAACCCGGTTATGGTTGAGAAGAAGAAGGAGGACCCCAAGGCGGATACCGCTTGGCGCATGTGCGTGGACTACACCGACCTGAACAAGGCCTGCCCCAAAGATCCCTTTCCGCTACCCGGCATAGATCAGGTGATCGATTCCACTGCTGGTTGTGAGCTTTTGTCTTTCATAGATGCCTACTCTGGTTTTCATCAGATAGCTCTCAACCCTGCTGATCAAATAAAGACTGCCTTTATTACCCCGTACGGGGCTTATTGCTATCGTGTCATGTGCTTTGGGTTGCGGAATGCTGGGGCTACCTATCAGAGATGCATGTAGAAATGCTTGCATGATCAAATTGGCAAAAATGTGCAGGTGTACATAGATGACATTGTCATCAAAACGAATAAAACACATACTCTGCTTAGTGACATCGAGGAAACATTTGCCAACTTGCGCAAGTACAAGATGAAGTTGAATCCGACTAAATGCACCTTTGGCGTCCCGGCTGGCAAGCTACTCGGCTTCTTGGTATCCAGTCGGGGCATTGAGGCCAATCCTTCAAAGATAAAAGCTATTGAGAGCATGTCTTTGCCGAGATCCCTGAAGGATGTGCAAAAGTTCACTGGTTGTTTGGCTTCTCTGAGCCGCTTCTTGGGCAGAATGGGCGAGAAGGCCCTGCCTCTATATCAGTTGATGAAGAAGAGCGACAAGTTCGTCTGGACACCGCAAGCTGATGTGGCATTCAAGGAGCTGAAAGCCATGCTGGGTAGCGCTCCCATCTTGGCTAGTCCGCTACCCAAAGAACCAATGCTGCTGTACATTGCTGCGACTAACCGAGTGGTCAGTGTTGTGATTGTGGTGGAGAGAGAAGAGGAAGGAAAGACTGTGCAGCGGCCAGTATACTATCTCTACGAAGTGCTGTCCAGCTCCAAGCAGAACTACCCTCATTACCAGAAGATGACTTACGGCGTGTACCTGGGCGCCAAGAAGCTGAAGCACTATTTCCAAGAGCATCCCATCACTGTGGTGAGTTCTGCTCCCATCTCGGACATCATGGGCAACAAGGAGGCAAGGGGCAGAGTAGCCAAGTGGGCAATTGAGCTAGCCGCGTACGCTCCCGCGTATGCGAGAAGAGAAGCCATCAAGTCTCAGATCCTGGCAGATTTTCTGGTGGATTGGGCTGAGGTGCAGTATGAGCCTCCTACTCCGGTAGCCAACTATAGGAAGATGCACTTTGATGGATCCAAGGTGAAGGAAGGCCTGGGTGCTGGCGTGGTGCTCACGTCACTCAAGCGAGATCAACTCAAGTACGTGCTGCAAATTCACTTCGAGGCATCCAACAATGTGCTGGCGTGGTGGCCAAGGAGGTTGGCGTGCAGCGCATCGTATGCTATGGCAACTCGGATCTGGTTGTGCAACAAGTTTCAGGCACCTGGGATGCTCTGGATGCCAACATGGCTTCATATCGGTTTTTGGTGCAAACCATGAATGGTTTCTTTGAAGGGTGCGAGTTCAAGCACATACACCGAGCAGAGAATGAGGCAGCTGATGAGTTGTCCAAGTTGGGGTCTTCTCGGCAATACATCTCGGCTGGGGTTGCCTTGGAGCATTTGAGAAAGCCATCTATCAAGCCATCCCCCAACTCGGAGTCTATATTTGTTCCTTCTCTGCCTGGTGAGGAAGCTGTTCCCATGGAGATTGACTGGGAGGTTGCAAAAGAGAGCCCGGGGACTGGCGCCTGCAACCCGGGGACTGTCCCTCCTTACTCGGGGACTGCCCCTCCTAACTCGGGGACTGTCGCATTCATTGAGGGAGTTCTCGCCGCGTGCACGAGATCTCGGGGACTTGTCCCCGCCTCAGAAGAAGAAGAAGTGGTGGCTGATCCAATGGAAGTGGACGAACCAGTGTTTCCCATCCGGGGAACACCGAGTTGGGCTTTGCCCATATTTTCCTTTCTAAAGGACGACACCTTGCCGAGTGATGAGGTTACCTCGAGGCAAATTCAGAGAAGATCCAAGGGCTATACAATCTTCAGAGATGTGCTGCATAGAAGAAGTCCAACCGGTGTGCTGCAGCGCTGTGTAGAGCCAGAAGAGGGAGACGAAATTTTGGTGGAGATACACCAAGGAGAATGCGGACATCACACCTCTTCTCGAGCTTTGGTCAACAAGGCTTTTTGGCATGGCTTCTTTTGGCTCACTGCCTTGAAGCAAGCTGAAGATATTGTGAGAAAGTGCAATGGCTGCCAAAGATTTGCAAGTAAGATTCATATGCCAGCTTCCGAGTTGAAGACCATTCCCATTACTTGGCCATTTGCTGTTTGGTGCTTGGATATGGTGGGTCCTTTCAAGCCAGCTAGAGGCAACATGACTCACATCTTGGTCATGGTTGACAAGTTCACAAAGTGGATCAATGTGAAGCCTATTCAGAAATGTGATGGAGTCACTGCTGTGAGTTTCCTGAAGGCTGTGATCCTGAGGTATGGCTACCCGCACAACATTATCACTGACAATGGCACATACTTTGCTGAGGGTGTGTTCGCGAGGTTCTGCAAAGATAAGCATATTCGGCTAGATGTTGCATCTGTTGCGCATCCCGCCTCCAATGGGCAAGTGGAAAGAGCAAATGGCATGGTGCTATCAGGCATAAAGCCAAGGCTGATTGAGCCGCAGCTGAAAACACCTGGGTGTTGGCTAGACGAGTTGCCAGCGGTGTTGTGGAGTCTAAGGACTACCCCTAACCGGTCAACCGGCTACACGCCATTCTTCCTGGTTTATGGAGCTGAGGCCGTGCTGCCCACTGACCTAGAGCATGACTCGCCCCGTGTAACGCTCTACACGGAGGCAGAGGCTAGAGAAGCTCGAGAAAATGACGTTGACCTGCTAGAAGAAGCAAGAGAGCTAACTCTGTCACGTTCAGCTGTTTACCAGCAAAACTTGAGGCCTTATCATAGCCGGAAAGTGAACCCAAGGGTTTTCCGAGAAGGAGACATGGTGCTTAGGCTGGTGCAGCGCACAGCCGGGATGCACAAGCTTTCTCCTCCGTGGGAAGGGCCATTCATTGTGAGCAAGGCATTGCACAATGATGCATATTATCTTATTGACGCACAGCCACCCCAGAAGAACAGGCCGGATAGGGCTGGAGAGGAATCCAAGCGCCCTTGGAATGTAGCTCTACTTCGACGTTTTCACTCATGAGCAAACTATGTATGTATCTCCTTATCCGAGTTGAAATCCTATTTGGCAATCTGAAATTGAACTCGGGGACTGCCCTCGTCCAAATTGTTCCTTGTGTTTTACTCTGTTTTGCTTTGTCTATTCGGTTGAACCACTTAGAATTTCAAAAGCATACAAAGTAGTGTGTTTAAACTCACCGGACACTCTGCGACTCTGCTGCTGTCTGCAACCCGGCTTCATGGCAAGCCAGAGAACAAGCCAAAGAGTCAATGAACACATGAAAAATTGCAAAGGAAAGGAAGTGTGTGGCAACCGAGTAGAGTGTTTTTTACTGTTTTTTCTTTTCGGCTAAGTGGTGGGCAGCATTACTATGATTTTTCTAAGTGGCTAAGTATTTGAAACTCCTACTTTGAACTCTTGTGACTCGACTACCAACAAAGCAACAAGTTGCAGGTTAGAGCTGAGATAAAAAGGAAGAGCGGATAAAAAATGCAACTCGGGGACTTGCATATTAACGCAACCCGGCATTGAGCCAGAGTTGCTAAGAACTTCAACAGAGATAAAATTGAGTAGCAACGAAAGACTTAATTGTTTGATACATATGCACCCGACATCCCGGGGATCTGATAAAAAGTTAAGATAAGTTTTTCAGGCAGCAGCAGTGTCGTCCGTGGCAGTGTTGTCCGCGCTAGTCTTCTCGGCGTCGGCGCTCTCGGCATCAGCTTTCGTGTTGGCGTTGGCGGCTTGCTCTGAGGTTGCTGTAGCAACAGAAATGAGATCCGTGGCCGAGGTCGATGCGGCAGCCTGGAATTTGCTGCTGGTCGCGCCCAACTCGGGAGCCGCCTGTTGGATCACCATCTCGGTGGTGATGGTGGGCTCCTCGACGTGGGTTTCCGGCTTCTCGACGTCAGCATCGACCTTGGCCTTGCCCTTTCCCTTCTCGGCAGCTCCCCCCGCGGCACCATCTTCGAAGAAGCTCAAGTCATCTGACTCGGTGTCTTCGTCTTCATCGTCCTCCTCTCCCTCAGCTTCAGTGTCTGGCTCGGGGAGGCCCTCGATGAAGGTGGCGGTGTCCACGTAGGAGGCTATCTCGTAGGCTGCTGCCTTCCGGCGAGCGATGCAATCGGGATCCTCGGACCACTTGGAGTCTTGGCGCATCTCCACAATCCTGGCAAGATCTAGGTTCTCATACCAACTCGTGATGAAGTGAAGAAGTTCATCCTCTCCTGCCTGAGCTGCCGAGCCGCGCCACTTTTTCAACTCGGCCTTCACGTTGTCCAGCTTCTCGGCAAGCGCGCTGAAGTTGTTCGGCGCAACTTGATCAGGCCAGAACAGGTCGTGGAGCTTGTAGGTAGTGGACACCATGATGGTGCCCAAGCCTCTGAGTTGGCGAAGCTGGGTCTTGATGTTCAGGAGGTTGTCGTTGACGCTTGACTTGGTGTCGACGAGCATCCCGGATGCGGCTCGGAGTTGCTGTGCTTTTTCAAGAGCAGGAGTGCTGGCAGCGCGGAGAGCAGGGAAGATTTCTAGAGGGAAACCGGTAAAAGTTAGAAATGAAGGAAGAAAAGAGATGAAACCGAGAAGAAAGAGTGGGAGGAAAAGCCAGCCAGGTAGAGAAGAAGAGAAACAGTTAAGTGCTGGGAAGAGAAGACTTACGCCTAAGATCCACAAGCAGCGCGTCAAGCTTAATCTTCCAATCCTCTTTGTCAGCAATATGCCGCTCCTCAACCTAGCGTGCAGTGGCGAGCTGGAGCATGAGTTGCGAGTTGTGCTTCTTCAGCACCTCGATCTCTGACTCGAGCGCCTTCTTGGTGGCTTTGGCTGAGGTCTCGGTCTCCAGGGCATCCTCAAGAGCTGTTTTCAATTTCACCTGCATCTCTTCGAACTCGGCGCGCTCGGCGTCGTGTTCCTTCTTGAGCTCTGCATCTTGGGTGGACAGCTGCTGCTGCACCTCGGCAGGCATCAAGCAGTTGAGATGCTCCTCCCAGAATTTCTTATATTCTTATGCAGAGAGAACAACAAAGTTAGCAGAGAAACCAAGTAAAGGAAGATGCAAGGACCGAGAAGCTGGCAACTCACCTTCCAAGTGCTTGATTTTGCTCTCAGCAGAGGAAGAGAAGACGTGGTAGTGCTCATGCTGCTCCTGCAGTTCCTTGAATTTGCCTGCAGAGTAAACAGAGTTATAGCAAAAAGCAAAAAACGGGCGTAAACACAAAATGCACAAACCGAATAGCTAAAAGCTTACCTTCGATCGCAGAGAGCTGAAGAGCGCGGTCCAGTTCCGCCTGCTCCAACGCGGCATCATCCTTGCGTTCGGCTTCAAGAGCCGCAATGCGCTTCTTGGAGATGCTGTGATTCCAGAGCAGCCGCCGGAACAGGTTGGTCCTCTTCAGGAGGCTATTCTGTGAAGGAGAAGAAAAGGAGTTAGAATTTTTTTGGAAGATTTGGCCCGAGAAGACAGCAACTCGGTTAAGTATCCGTCTACTCGGCCCGAATCTCGGGGACTGGGTAGTGGCTAAGGAGAAAAAGAAGAACAGAAGAGAAGAGATACCGCAACTCGGAAAAAGCAAGAAAAACTTACACCATATGTCTGCTCGACGTCCTCGGCGGCTTTGCGAAGGACGAACAGCTTTGCGGCCAGCGTGCTGGTGTCGGAGGCGATGGTCATTGGATTAGTGCCGAGATCGGCCTTGTTCCAGTCAACGTGATAATGATCAACGTCGCCCAACATGCTGCCGTTCCACTTCTTGACGCCGTGGGCGTCACTCTCCCAAACCCTGTCGATGAAGCCTACCCGGTCCACGACCTGCATCAGCCCTTCTGATTGGATCTCATCCTCACCAGCTTCGCGCGAGTAGATCTCGATGGGTTTCTTGGCCTTGAGCTTGACATCCACTGCTTTGGCCTGGCCGTCCTTCAGAGCGGAGATCCGCTGCTCGCCTTTGGACAAGGAAATGCCGTATTGCTTGGACCCAGACGGCACGTATGATGGCCAGCTGCCTTGTGCACTTGACCCTGCGCTTGCACCAGCAGATCCACCAGCAACGCCGGGGGTGAGTTGCGCGCTCTTCGCTGCCGGTTTGCCGGTGGACGCAGTAGGTGCTTTGGGCGGTGGCATCAGACCGGCATCCTGCGCAGCATGGCGTGGCGGATTCTTGCGGACAGCTGCAGCTTCAGTCTTGATGGTCTTCTTGCCGGTGTCTGCCCGAGAAGCGGGCGGAGGCACTGGGCGTGCAGCGGGAGGAGGCATCAGCTGAGATGCGGTCTTGGTCGTCTTCTATTTTGGGGGAGGGCTTGGTGCGGTTGGTGGAGTAGCCTGCTGGGTAGGAGGCACAAGGGGCCGGCTACCCTGCGCAACGTCTAGCTGCGCTTGGCTCTGGAGCGCAGGCTCCACCACAGTCTTCTCAACCCGCTGCTCGGCAGCGGGATCAGGTGTTGTCACGGTCACTTCTTCAACCCGCGGCCTGGCCGCGGGGTCTTCATGAGCTGCAGCTTGTTCTCCCTGCTGCTCGGGGTTCTCATCTTGCCGCTCAAGGGCGGCACGGTCCTGGTTCTCGGCTTCTTGTTCAGTATTCTCCCTAGCTGTGGTTGCTGGGGGAGAGGGAGGCGTCTCATCCTGGGCAGCGTCCTGCGTACTCTGGTACGTGTGGGTCGGCTGCTCCAGGTCTTGGGCATCTTGGTCACCAGCGCCCATGTTATCGGCGCCGGCGTCTTCTTCTTCTAGCTTCACCGGGGAGGGTGCACGCGCCCTAACCCGCGGTGCTGGCTCGTCCTCGTCCTCGGAGAGATCGACGAGTTTCTTGATGTCTATGACAGATTTTCTCTTGGTGCGCGTGGGGGCCGCGGCCGCATCAGCATCCAATGGATCGCTGGATGAGAATAAAGAAAGAGTTCAGAGAAGGAGAAGGAGAAAGGCATAAAAAGAAACAGAATAGCGAGAAGCAGGAGCAGAGTGGAACTCAGTTGGAACAACTTATCCTTTGCGGGTAGGAGGTGGCCTTCTGTTGGTGGTGGGCTTCTTGCTAGCCACTTTCTTCGGCTTCTTGGCGGCGGGCTCTTGGGCACCACTGCCCGTCCGCTTCCGAGTTGTCGGAGCGGCCATGGATAGAGGCTGGACGTCCATGGGCTCCTCATCCTCCTCGCTCAGCTCAGGATCCTCTGCAGGGTAGAAGAGAAAAAGAGATTGAGAAGCAGAAAAGGAAGTGTGATTGCGCTACTCGCGGTCAGAGAGGCGAACTGGGTCACCTTCGTCGTCCTCGGACCAGTCCCGGATAGACGCGTCAACTTGGTGCTTACCAGGTTGGTGGGCGTGAGGGATGCAGAGGGTGTCCTGGGTGTCGTAGGCGGTCTCGTCATCCTCTTCTCGGCCGTCTGACCAATTTCCCTCATAGACCTCGACATCTTCCTCTGCCTGGCGATCGATATGCTGGAAAGGCAAACAGATGGCACGAGTAAGTTGAGTTATAACCTAAAGAGTTCTACCCGGTGTAGCATGCAAACATAAAGCATTTAAGGCTAAGAGACCCTACCCGGCATGGCATGCAAATACAAAGCATATAAGCCTAAGGAGTTCTACCTGGCTTAGCATGCAAACACAAAGCATATTCTGCTAAGGTTTTCTACTCGACACGGCGTGCAAATACAAAGCACATAAAGCCAACATGATGTTTGTGATGTTCTACTCGGTGCAGCATGCAAAGATTAAGCATACTAAGCTGGAAAGCCACCTACTCGGTATCAGAGTGCAGAGATAAAACACAGAAGACTAACCTGTTCGATTCGCTTGAGGCAACTGTACGGCACGAAGCCGTACTGCCAGGTGTCGGAGAGCGTTGTCTGCGCGATGGATCTCGCCCAGATGGCTACATCAGCAGTGCTCAGCTCGAAGGTGGTGGTCCTCGTGCAGTCCCGGCTTCCTCCCATGTAGCACATCTTGTGGGAGCGATGCTGGAGCGGGAGCACTCGGCGCGAGATCCAGCACGCGAGGGGATCATCGCGGCGGAATCCTTCTTCCTTAAACTCGGCGAGGCGCGCCTCGATTTGAACAATGTCTTCGATCTTGTTCTTCGGGTTGTAACCCCAGTTCTGCTGTGTTGGCCTCGCGTTCTTCCACTTAGGGAGCCCTATCCGGTCCTGGATTGGCTTGCCTTCTTCGGTGGCGACGTTCTTGACATAGAGAGAGCTGCGCTGCCACTTGCGCACCGTCTCCAATCCCTTGACGCGCGGGTGGCTACCAGTGGTGCGCTGCAGCATCATGGCGCACCCCGTCTGTGTCATCGAGCGGGCGCTCTCCGTGTGTCCCGGGTTGGGGATGCTTTGCTTCCGGAAGAAGAAATAGCACGCCCAACTATGGATTGTTGGGTACACGCCGAGAAAAGCCTCGCAAACCACCGCGTGGAAGGCGAGCATCACCATGGCGTTGGGGGGGAGGTGATGAGGCTGGAGTCCGAAGTTCTTGAGAAACTCGGAGAAGAAGTCGGAGATGGGGAGGCCGAATCCGCGCTTGAAGTGCGCGAGGAAGACGACGAACTCGTCCTTCTCCGGCGTGGGGATAATCTCGTTATCCGGCTGCCTGCACCTCACGCCGAGAGGGACACGACGGGTGTTGACTAGCCATTGGCAGTCCTCCGCCGTGACATCGGAACCCTCCCATCCGGCGCGGGCGGCAGCATCGTCTTCTCCGCGAGCCATGGAGGCGGAAAGGCGTGAGATTGGAGTGGCGGATCGATTGGAGGAGTTTTCTCTCGGGATCTCTCTGGAGGCGCGTGGAGCAGCGGCGCAGCAACTATTTGCGGTGGCGGAGTGCTCGGCGGCGGCGGAGAGACGAAGGGGCAGGGGATTGAAGTGAGCAGGAAAGAGAACAAAAGGGCACCGAGGGGGTATTTATCTCTCCCTCGAGTTGCCGTTACCAGCGGAGTAAGTGGGATCGATCGTGCGCAGAAATCATGCGGCGTAGGATGCGTACCGGTTAGAAACGCACACATCGCATATGGCGCGCGTAACGGACGCAGTTAATCCCACGTCGAGATCGTGGGTGATTTACTGCGGTTGAAGTGACTTTACAGGCTGGTGGGACCGAGGTGCAGTTATTGGCACGTGGCCTGCAGCGTCCCAGGCACCGAGGCGTCGGGGGTACGGTGGCCTGACATGTGCCCCGTAGCGACACGCGGAGGCGGATTCGCACCGTTGAAGCGGGATTGTGTTTCGAGATTTTGCTAAGTCCTTTTACTCGGCATCAGAGAAGAAAGACAGTGCTACTCGGAGAAGAAGAGATTCAGGCAAGAATTAAGGGCTACATGGAGAGGCTACTCGGCCCTTTACAGTATGAAGACAAGTTTTGTTCTTAAGCTGGCAGAGCCCAGTGAACAAGTTCGCAGGACTCTACCAACTTCGTGGACTAATGTCGGGGGGTTACCCCCGAGTAGGGGTAAGGCCAGTGCTAAAGGCAAGAGCAAAGAGGCTATTTTGACTAAGTAGGCTGGCTACCCGGTACGTGCTACCCGGTAGACTGCTAACCGGTCGTACCCCCCAATGGCCAGGAGGAAGAATCAAGGAAGTTGTATTCTTCCGAGTAGAGGAAGTGGTCCGAGTAGAGGGGGTGGATTCCTACTCGGGCCAGAAGTCAATGGAGCCGTTCTGACAAAGGATCCCGCGTATCCTGCGTCCGTACGACGTGTGGTTCAACTTACGGAGTGCGTGATTATCCGCGCTCCGGCGTGGCTACAGTGCGGTAGGCGCCTGTCTAGTCCTGTCACCGACAGAGGGGATAGGACAGGGCTAGGGGCCTACCCTATCTCACTGACAAGGGTGGACAGGTCCCATCTCCGAACGGCGTGACGACTTACGGGGCAAGCGTCAGCGGGAACCCGGAGGCGTGCGCGGTTCTGCAGTGCTCCTGTTCCATCGAGCTGTACCTTTTAGTATTATTCTATCCGGCTGGGCACCAGTATATAAGGTGCCATGCCTCCTCCTGTGCGAGGGTCGAGACTCTGGATTGCTTCACTACTCACAGAGAGAACTAGAGAGTAGAGTGGCTACTCGGCTGAAGGCCTGAACTGTACTGTGGCTACTCGGTAAACACCATATAAAGAGAGAGGCAGGAGTAGGGGTGTTACCTCCACACGAGGGCCCTGAACCTGGGTAAGATCTTGTTGTTTGCAGTGTTTGTGATCTACCACACGCGGCTACTCGCAGTGTCCATCGGCCCCAACTTTAGCCATCCCATGGCATCTGCCGTGATACCACCACGACAAAAGGTGAGTCCGAGGGGGGCTCGGGGGGCCCACACCCTATGCTGGCGTGGCCAGGGGGACCCGCGCCAGGGGTGTGTGGCCACCTTGTGGCTCCTCTCCTGGCCCCCTTCTGGCTTCCGGGGTCTTCAGGGATTAAAACATCAATGGGCTCTTTTCTGGGCATTTTCCCGAAAGTTGATTTTTCTGCACAAAAACAAGACACCAAGGTAATTCTGCTGAAAACATCGTTAGTCCGTGTTAGTTGTATCCAAAACACAAAAGTTTAGAGTAAAACAATAAGAAACGTGTTCGGAAAAGGAGATACGTTTTCGACGTATCAACTTCCCCCAAGCTTAGCTTATTGGTTGTCCTCAAGCAATTCAGTGACAACTGAGTGCGATAAAAGACTTTTATGAACACATTACTTTCATATGATGTAAATATACTCACTATGTGATCAAATACTTAATTATGCTCATGATAATATACATGCAAGATACTGCCACTTAATAGCTATGCAAACCATGAAGACATAACAACATATTAGTAATAAACAACATGAAGCATAACTATTTGCAAGATTGAAATATTCATAATATGATCTGATAAAGTGGTATCTCGCTTGCCCTTAAACAACCTCTGAAGTTCAAAGGAAGACTAGAAGTAAATATATCAAAGATAAAAGTATCAAAGTTATATCACAATCAACCGTACTTTGGGACAAACACTTTACACTAAGAAAGTGCTCAAAGAATATGGCGGACAGTCAACATAAAAGTAAAAGAAAGGCCCTTCACAGAGGGAAGCATGGATCACTTATGTGCCAGAGCTTTTTATTTTATTAAACAGAGGTATTGAAAAAAAAATTGAGAGAGGTGTATGCTTATGTCAACGAATGGTAAACAGACAATACAGTACGTCACAAGTCAACTGGATTCACAAGAGAGGCTCCCATGGTGAAGGACGCAACTGGTGTAGAAGGTCATCCATCTTTCTCTTTTGTTTACACAATTATGCTTTGACTCATAAATCAGGGGCAAAAGAGTGAACCGAATGTGTGTGTACCAATTTGGGGATGGGCACCCCGCTGCCAGCTCTTCTATCATTTGGATAAGCGGATGAAGCCACCAGTCCAGGGTATGAAATCCAATCAACAAGTGAGATAAAGATTCTCTATTTACGTCCTCATGAGGTAAAACAGGGGCACAAAACAGGAATAATTTTTAGCAGGTTTTAAAGGTAGCACATGAGCAATTTACTTGGAGTGGCGGTTAAATACCACATATGTAGGTACGATGGACACATTTGGCAAACTTTGGTTTTAGGTATTTGGATGCACGAGTAGAGATCATACTCAGTACAGGTGAAGGCTAGCAAATAGACAGGGAGCGACAATCAAGAGAGCAACAACTATCATAATCATGTTTGCGACAAAGTAAAATTAACTGAGGCATAAAATTGATACTAGAACTCTGAGGCAAAATAAATCATCGAGGATTATTGAATTTTTGTTTTCAGTCTTAGCATGCGTGAGCATGTGCCAAGTCAATTCAAATCAAACAGCCAGGGGAGGCTACCACAATATCATACCCTTCTACGAATAGAACAATGCGAACAAATATTTATATGACAGGTCATTTACCATTAATAAATTGGAACAAAACACGAGAGAGCACGAACTATTAAGAAGCCATTAAGTCATATATATCTTATACGAACAAACTAAGCATGCTCACATAGATGGATATATGTACAAAAATAAAAGCAAATAGAATTCATACCAGCCTCTCACCACAACTTGAATTGTCGTATATCATCATTATTGCTCTTCACTTGTGGCTCAAATAATATATAATGAAAACCAAGCTCCAATGGAATCACGGACGACTGTTGAGCTCTGCAACAAACTTTACAAAACTGAAGAAGAACAACAAATATTTTTGGGTTTTTCAATTAAAGCACTAACAGAAAGAGAACAAGCAAACAAAGCAAAATCATTTTGGGTTTTCGAAATGAAACAAGAACAAAAGAAAGCAAACAAAAAACAAAACAATTTTTTTTGGGTTTTTGAATATTTAAACACAACTAAAGAATAAAACAAACCAACTAAAGAAACATAAAGAGAGGAACAACAGATATATTTTTGGTTTTTTTTTTGTGTTTTGGAAAGCGAAAACAAAAACAATAAAAACAAAAATAAATAAGAGAAACGAAAACAAGCGAAAGAAACGATAAACATGGATATACAAAGAACCGGACGAACATGATATATAAATGAGTGTGATGTCGGTATACCTCCCCCCAAGCTTAGGCTTTTGGCCTAAGTGGAGATCAATCACCAAGGGGGCCATGACGTGCCACCCCTGTAATACGCCGAGGAGAAAGCCTCCTCCTGATATGTGCTCGAGGATGCGCCGGTGTACTGCGTGTTGTTGTCCTCGGGAGGCGCGTCTCGCCTCTCCTGCTGCCGGTAAAACTCCATGGTGCTCAGATGCTCGTCTACTTGCTCCTTGGAGAGCGACCATGGTGACCTGTTAATCTTAAATAAAACAGGTTGCGGCAAAGTAACTTTCCGCTCTTCTCCATCCATATATAAAACTCTATATATTAAACGTTCATTAGTAGAGTTAGAACTGACAAAATGATGGGATTTCATAGCAGCAAGGTTAAGCCTATGTGGAGCAATTATTTCATCATTAGGATCAATGGAAACATGCAAAGCAACTGCGACACGTGTAGGAATAATGCCACCAAAAATAGGCCCAGCGGCAGCAAGGCGGCGTGCAAAAAGTGCACCAAGTTTATACTTTGTGCTACGATTCAGTGAAACATCAATGATATCAAGGTGATAACTAGAAACATTGCTAGTGTTCTCCCTACCAAGAATACTAGTACCAATATAGTAAGTAAAGTATCTAAGAGCACGAAGTTGAATGTTCCTTATCTTCCCACGCTGGGATGAGCGACCGTCATCATTGGTGATCTCTCGGTAGATCCCTTGGAGGTCTGCTGGTCTATCTTGAATCCTGCTTGCCGTCCCGGTGGCGTTGATACCTATAATAGCACAAAAATCCACCAAGGACAAAGACACATGACTACTATATAACTTGAATGCAACAGTTGGACCATATTGAGTGTTCTGAAATTTAAAGCTCTTAACAAAAGCTTTTGTAAGCGTGGCATACTGAGGGCTTGCATCCTCCATAAAGTTGGTAAGACCAACTCTCTCAATAAGCATAAGCAAATCATCTAAAAGACCTGCACTTCTTAAAAATGTACGACAAGGAAAGCTAGATGGGTGAATAATACCGTCATCTTCCGCATCATCAATAGTTGAAACAATAACATCCTCATTATACGATGGCCTCGCTGAAGTGGATGAGCGTGAGGGCCTTTTCCTTCTAGGAGCATCACTCCTAAATATCTCACCAAAGTTGTAACTATCCATCTCTGGAATTTTTCAACAATCATCATAAAAATTAATTTCAAGCAACTATAAGGTGGAAACTACCATAGGGACTTATATGAGAGCTAAACATACATCAAAACTATATTATTTCTACTAAAATCAAGCATGCAAACTCACATAAGCTATCACCTACAGTACCAAAATAATCAAGAAATACTTCACTAAATAAAATTCTACTTGGATCATCGGAGGAGTCACATACCGGAGATCAAACACACCAAAAATCAGCACAAATGATGGGCTGAAGAGGGAGATCGAAAATCAAGAGGAAGAACATCAAGAACACGGGTTCCAGGAAAAAAATTCAGCTTTGGGGGTGAGAGAGAAGACTTTGGCAGTGGAGAGAGTAAGTGGAGGGCCAGGGGCCCACACCATGTGCTGGCGCCACCAGGGGGCTGGCCGCGCCACCCTGGGGTGTGCCTGCCTGGTGGCCCCCCTGGGGTCTCCCAGGTGGCTTTCTGCCTCATTTTTGACGTAAAATTTATTGTGATTTTTCTGGAATTTTTCGAGAAAATTTATTTTTGAGGTATTTCCAGAATTTTAATAATTAATAAAAACCGGGAAAACGAAAGTAAAAACGTGGAAAACAAAACCAAAACCAGAACTATAGAGGTTCTAAGACACTCCAATGAAAGAATAACCAAAGAAAACAAAGGTGGTAGTGGTGAAAACAAAAGTATGGGTGGTGAAAACATGCATAACTTCAGTAATCAGAGTGAAAACATCAGGAAAACATGCATAAGGATGGTGGAAAACATGATTGTACTTAAGTAATAATGTGATAATAGAAGTAAACATGGCGAAAAAAATAATGGGGAACGTGAAAACATAGTGAAAACATTGTCCATTTCATTTAAAATCATTTTGTTAACAAGGGTGATCAAGTCTTGCTACCAAAATAATTTTATATGAAACAAAACTTTGTTTCTCACTAAATGATTATGTTACCTCAACCTTGATAGTCATAGTCCCAATCATAATAATTTCATATTCTTTTGGTTGCTTTGGAATAGGACAATAAAATTCTCCAATCTTGATGGTCTCAATATTTTCAATGGAATTTAGACCATATTTTCTACCAATCTTCTTGGGAAAATAAACACTGTGCTCTTTATCATTAACATTAAAAGTAAATTTTCCTTGGTTGCAATCAATAACAGCCCCTGCAGTATTAATAAAATGTCTTCCAAGAATAATGGACATATTATCATCTTTAGACATTTCCAATACAACAAAGTCAGTTAATATCAGACAATTATTAGCAACTTGAACATGAACATTCCCACATGTACCCACAGGAATAGTAGTAGATTTATCAGCCATTTGCAAAAAGATATCAGTTGGTATCAATTTTTCTAGGAGGAGTCTTTTATAGAGAGTAAAAGGCATGACGCTAACTCCATCTCCCAGACCACACAAAGAAGTTCTAACATAATTATTTTTAATAGAACAGGGAATAGTAGGTATACCAGGGTCTCCAAGCTTCTCAGGAACCTTGCCATTAAAAGAGTAATTAGCAAGCATAGTGGAAATTTCCTCATTAGGAATCTTACTTTTGTTAGAGATAATATCTTCCATATATTTTGCATAAGGAGGCAATTTAATAGCATCAGTTAAAGGAATTTGCAAGAACAAAGGTTTGACCCATTCACAAAACTTGTTATAGTGTTCTTCTTCCTTAGTTTTGTGTTTCTTACCAGGAAAAGGCATTGGTTTTTGTACCCAAGGTTCTCTATCATTACCATGTTTATTAGCAATGAAATCTTCCTTAGTATACTTTGCAGTTTTAGCTTGCTTTTCAGGTTCCGCTACAGGTTCTTCTTTATCAGAAGCATCATTCTTTTCATTACACTTTCAGTTTCAGCATTAGAGATAGATATACTATTAGGATCTTTAGCAGGTTCATAGGATTCTACAACAGTTTTATGTTTATTCTTGTTTTTCTTCTTAGTATGAATAACATCATTATTAGTTTGCTGAGAATCTTCTTCAATTCTTTTAGGATGTCCCTCGGGATATAAAGGATCTTGTGTAGCAATACCACTTCTAGTTCTTATCTCATTAGCATGTTTTTCTTTAGAAGCATTAACTAGCAAATCTCTTTGCACTTTAGAAAGTTGATCTATTTGAGTTTGAACCATTTGAAAATGTTTAACAAGCATTTTAACATCATTAGAGGTTCTTTCTATAATACCATGCAAATCATTAATAGCTTTAGAGTTTTCCATAAGGTGATTTTGCACTCTCTTATTAAAATTATCTTGCTTAATGACATACTTATCAAATTCATCTAAGCCTTGATCAGGAGGTTTTCTATAGGGAATATCTCCGCTATCAAAATATTGGAGAGAGTGTACCTCAATAGTGGATGAGTGAGGGATTGGCTTACATAATTCTTCTATAGGTGGAAGATTCTTCACATCTTCAGATTTAATACCCCTCTCTTTAAGAGATTTCTTGGCTTCTCTCATCACTTCGTCATTTAATTCAATCATTCCCCTCTTCTTGGGTGTTGGTGTTGGTGTAGGTACTAGAGTAGGGGTCGGCTCAGGCTCAACCATAGTCCAATCATCATGATTTTGGCTTATTTTAACCATTAATTCCACAGCTTATTCTGGAGTTCTTTGCCTGAAAACACAACTATCCAGGTATGTCCTAGATTCAATAGTTAGTCCATTATAGAATATATCAAGAATTTTATTATCTTCTAGCTTATGCCCAGGTGTAGCCCTTACTAAAGAACAAAACCTTGCCCAAGATACAGGCAATTTCTCTTCTTCCAATTGCTTGTAGTTAAATATATTTTCTAAAGCAACATGTTGAGCGCTAGCGGGAAAATATTTCTGAAAGAAAGCATTAACCAAACCAATAGGACTATCAATAGATCAAGGAGACAAATTGTTAAACCAAGTTTTAGCTTCATCCTTTAATGAGAAAGGGGATATTTTAGCAACAAAGTAGCTACGTTTCTTAAGATCGTCAGAGAATAAACTACTCAGAGAGGAAAGCTCATTCATATGTTTCATAGCACTTTCATTTTCAGTTCCACAAAAAGGTTCTTTCTCAACAATAGATATATAAGATAAATCAAGAGAGAAATCATAATCCTTATCCCTAATATTAATAGGAGAAGTGGAAAACTGAGCATCAGGAGATAATTTATATTTAACAACACGACTTTCCATAAGACGTATAGCAACATATTTATCATTCATAGCATGTATTTCATCTATAAGATCATCACTCAATTCAATATAGGCATCATCAAAATCATCACTAGGATTCTCTCTAAACTCAGGTGAAAAAGCAAGAGTAGCAGGATTTTTATCAGGAGTTCTAGTGTTTGCAATATTTTTAGCTTTAGCAATAGTAGCATCTAAGAAAGGACCGAGAGAACCACTCTCATCAAGCAAAATAGAAGCATCATAAAAAGTATAAGAAGGATTTCCAGATTCAGTAGAAGTAGCATGTGTAGCATGTGGTGGTGTAAGCAGCTTACTTATAACAGACGGTGAATCAAGAGCAACAGAGGTGTTCATAGTTGTACCTCTTCTTGTAGTGGATGGTAATATAGGAAGTATTCCATCACGAGACTTACCCATGATGAATGATAGGAGTAGATAATAATACTCTCCGGTGAGCTCGCAAATAAAGGTATGGTCCCCGGCAACAGCGCCAGAAAATAGTATTGATGACCCACAAGTATAGGGGATCGCAACAGTCTTCGAGGGAAGTAAGACCCAAATTTATTGATTCAACACAAGGGGAGGCAAAGAATATTTGTGAGCCTTAACAAGTGAGTTGTCAATTTCACTTGCACCTGAAAGTATTTTTGTTTGCAGTGGTTTATCAGCAGTAACAATTTTATAGTAGCAGCAGTAATGAAATAATAGCAGCAGTGGAATGAAAACAGCAGCAACAGTAGTGTTTGAAGTAAACAGAGGATTAAATACTGTAGGCATAGGGGCGGATGAACGGGCGTTTCATAGATAAGAAAGTTCTAATAATGATCATGTCAGGGGCATTGCAGATAAATAAGATAAAGGATCCAAGCACTAAGTAACCATAGGCATGTGTTCCATAAATATTCGTACGTGCTCGCAATGAGAACTTTCACAACATCTTTTTTCCTACCAGCCCGTGGTAGAGGGGCCTCAAGGGAACTACTGGTAATTAAGGTGTTCCTTTTAATTGAACACCGGAGCAAAGCATTAACACTCCGTGAATACATGTGATCATCACATCGCAGCCATCCCCTCCGGTTGTCCCAATTTCTGTCACTTCGGGGCCTCGGTTTCCGGACAAAAATGTGTGTAAACAACTTGCGGTTATGATCGAGAAACAACAATTATCATTGTGATTCAATAACATGTTCAGATCTGAGATCATGGCACTCGGGCCCAAAGTGTCAAGCATTAAGCATAACAAGTTGCAGCAATGTCAATAGCACTAATAGAGGACACTAGGCACTATGCCCTAACAATCACGGTATTATCACATGAACGATCTCATCCAATCCCTACCACCCCTTCATCCTATAGCGGGGAATTACTCACACATGGATGGGGGAATCATGGATGGTCGATGGAGAGGCGTTGGTGATGACGGTGGCGATGATCTCCTCCACTTCCCTATCCCGGCAGGGTGCTAGAACAGGAACTTCTGATCCCCGAATCAAGGTTCGGGACGGCGGCGACACTCTGTTGTGTTTCTGTGGAATATGATGAACCCCCTCGGGTTTTAGGGTTGGAGGCTACTTGTAGTCGAAAGGGGAGTCTGAGGGGAGCTACCGGGGGCCCACACCCTATGTTGGCGCGACCAGGGGGACCAGCGCCAGGGGGTGTGGCCACCCTGTGGCTCCTCTCCTGGCCCCCTTCTGGCTCCCGGGATCTTCCGGGTGAAAACATCAATGGGCACTTTTCTAGGCATTTTCCCGAAAGTTGATTTTTCTGCACAAAAACAACAAACCAAGGTAATTCTGCTGAAAACAACGTTAGTCCGTGTTAGTTGTATCCAAAACACACAAGTTTAGAGGAAAACAATAAGAAAAGTGTTCGGAAAAGGAGATACGTTTTCGACGTATCAAGGCGTGTCTCGCCTCTCCTGCTGCATGTAAAACTCCATAGTGCTCAGATGCTCGTCTACCTTCTCCTTGGACCGCGACCATGGTGACCTTTCAATCTTAAAAAAACAGGCTGCGGCAAAATAACTTTCCGCTCATCTCCATCCATATATAAAACTCTGTATACTAAGCGATCAGCAGTAGAGTGTACCCAGGTTCAGGCCACCTTATGGTGTAAAACACTGCTCCTGCTTGTCTAGTGGATTGCACTATTGTAGTTACAATACAAGATGTGAGCTTGTGCTCGGTTCAGACTAGGGGGCTCCGAGTGAATTGAGCTCCCCCCACTACGGGAGCAAAGGGGATCCTTTTATACTCGCGTTTGGACTTCCTTCTCTCTCATTCTTCGCGGGAAAGGGCTACCACAAGGTGCCAAAGTGGAGGTGATGCGCGTGTAACACACGTTATTTGGGAGACTCCAAGAAGAAGGTATGAAGAGCACAGTAGCAAGTTTCCATCAGAAAGAAACCATGGTTGAATCGACCAGTAGGAGAAAGAAGAAACTTACGAAGGTTGATGCAGCTGAGATGGCAAGGCGCACTACCTGTTCAGTAGCAACGTGGAACCTACACAACACAATAAATTCACTTTGCCCCAACGAAGAAGTGAGGTTGTCAATCTCATCGGTTTTGCTGAACACAAAGAGGTTAAACGTATGGCGTGGAAAATATTATGAGAACAATATGAAAACAACAGTAGCAGTGTGAAAACAGTGGAAGCAGTGGTTGTATTATCAGAATGAGAAAATGGACCGGTGTCCATAGTTCACTAGTGGTGTCTCTCCATAAAAGATAGCTAACATGCGTGGTGAACAAATTACAGCTCGGAAATTGATAGATAATGAAACATGCATGACATAATGATTACTATGAGATTCATGCGGGCATTACAACAATATACATAGACTGTCATCCAACTGCATCTATGACTAATAATCCACCCTTCGAATATCATCCAAACACACGTTGGGTATCAATTTGCAAGCAACAGATTATCGCAGTAAGCAAAGTGTGTAATGTAAACAATGTAAACGAAGTAAACATCGTTGTTTTCTCCCTAATGGCAATGGTACATCCTCCATCCGTCACGCTTCTGTCACTCGAGCACAGATGCAAAGGAGGCATGAACCCACTGTCGAGCATAAATACTCCATCTTGGATTCACTGGCATCTACTTGGCCAGAGCATCTACTAACAACGGAGAGCATGCAAGATCATAAATAACATACACATGAAGACAACATGATAGATTGATAATCAAGAGACATAGCATTCAATAATCATCGGATCCCAGCAAACACAACATGTAGCATTACAATAATATGATCTCCATCATGTGAGACAACTCATAAGATCCAAACATGAGGCATAAAGAGGAGAATACAACCATCTAGCTACTACTATGGACCCGTAGTCCAAGGATGAACTACTCACGCATCACTCCAAAGGCAGGCATGGTGGTGTAGACCCCTCCGGTGGTGATTTTCCCTCTCGGCAGGGTACCAGGGAGAACTCAGAACCCTCCCGGTCTCGTGGTTGACGATGACGGCGACCTCGGGTGTTTTTCGTGGAAAAGTGGTATCTTTCTAGGGTTCACGCATCGGGGAGAATATATGGGTAAAAGGTCGATGGCGGTTGGCGCCCGAGGGGGCCACACCACCCCCAGTCGCGGCCTGGGGGCGCCGCCCTATGGTGTGGCCCCCATCCGGGCCTCTTCGGGACTCCGTGGAACCTTCGGGAATTCTAAGACTTCCGGGATTCGAATTTTCCAATTCCGAGAATATTTTCAGAACAATTAGTTTTAAACTAAAAATAGCAGAAAATAGGAACTGGCTCTGTGGCATCTTGTCAATAGGTTAGTCCCGGGAAATCAATAAAAATGACATAAAGTTTAAGGAAAACATGTAGCATATGGCATGAAAACAACATGGACCATCAGAAATTAAGGATACGTTTATGACGTATCAACATCCCCAAGCTTAGTTCTTACTCGTCCTCGAGTAGGTAAACGATAAAAACACAAAATTTCTAAGGTGACATGCTACCAACATAAACTTGATCATCTAAATTGTAAAAGCATAAGCATAGCTGAGATCATAGAACTTTAACACAAGCATGAAAAATATAATTCTAACAATAAAACATAGCAATCACTTTGAATCATGAGAAGTAACACAAACAAAAGATCATGAATAATAATGCACTCAAAAGTTATACGTATGTTTCAAGCATAGGGAAAACATAGCAAAGTGATATTTCACTTGCCCTTAAGAGTGGAAAAAAACATAAATGCCAGGACACCTTAAAATCTTAATAGGAAGAGTAGAACAAGTAATCTATACTTCTTATAAAGCAAAACCCCACTAACATGCATTAATTATTTTTCTATCTCAACATGCAACATATCCACATCACACACTCTCTTAGCCAATCAATTAGCCATGTCATCTTCAATAATAATTGTCATATTACATATTTTCATGACACATAACCATGCCATCTTCTTTTCAACCATATAATTATCCATGTCACTAATATTTATTTATCAAAATATACAACAATTTCATGTGAATTAAATTTATTATATCGATCAACTGAATCTTGATAATGGAATATTTTATACACCTTATACCCATTTCCTTTATAGAATATATTTTTAAAGAGATACCCGCTGCAACGCGTGGGGTATTCTTCTAGTTTGAGAACAAACAATAACACATCATGAATCAATTAATAATGTTTCTGGGACAAATTCACATTAAACTCGGAATGGCAACTATGCTCTCTCAACTGTGCATAAAGTTAGAAGATGGAGACTCAACATAAAAGAAAGGCCCTTCGCAAAGGGAAGCATGGATCACTCATGTGCTAGATCTTTTATTTTGTTAAACAGAGGTATTGAAAACATGTTTAGAGAGGTGTATGCTTATGTCAACGAATAGTAAACATAAAATACAGTACGTCACAAGCCAACTAGACTTCACAAGAGCAGCTCCCATAGAAGGACGCATCTGGGTTGAAGGTCATCCCTCTTTATCTTTTGTCTACACAATTATGCTTTGACTGATAAATCAGGGGCAAAAATAGTGAAGAGAATTTGTTGTATTAATTTTGGGCTGGGCACCCTACTGCCAGCTCTTCTATCAATTGGATAAGCGGATGAAGCCACTAGTCCAGGGTGTGAAAGTCCAATCAACAAGAGAGATAAAGATTCTCTATTTATGTCCCCATGAGCTAAAACAGGAGCACAAAACAGGAGTAATTTTGAAAGTTCTAAATGTAACACATGAGCAATTTACTTTGGAGTGGCAGTTAAATACCACATGTAGGTAGGTATTGTGGACACATTTGGAAAAAAATGGTTTTTGGGAGTTGGATGCACGAGTAGAGATCATACTCAGTATAGGTGGAGGCTAGCAAAAGACTGGGAGCGACAAATCAAGAGAGCAATAATGGCCACAATCATGCATAGCGACAAAAACATCATTAATAAAAGCATAAGTGGTACTACAAATTCAAAAACTAAGTGATCATAGAGGCTATAAGTGACTGATTTGTAGTCATAAACATGGTGTGAGCATGCGCCAAGTCAACCAAATAAAACATTCAAAGGAGAACACCACAAATTTATGCTTCAATATGACAAGAAGAACTCATGATTCTTTCAAAGGCACATTAAACACTCACATATATTTGAGATAAATCATGCTACAAAATAAATACCAGGCTTTAGAATTAAAATAACATTTCGCATGACATGAAAAAGTCTAGCCACAATCTATACAAGCTTCTATTTGCACTGTTATAAGCACGAAAACTGTACTACTGCTTTCCAACACCAAACATTTCTTAATAAAGAAAAACTCTCCAAGAGATACAACAATGAAACAAGAGAGTACTAACACAACTCTACTAAAACTAACAGTTCTGAATAAGAGATGCAAGAAAAAAAGAAGCTAAATAGGAATTTTCAGGAACTAGAAGATAAACTAAGAATACGAGCATAACGAGTACTCAAACGAAAAAGCGGAGCATGTCTCTCTCCCACACAAAGAATTATATGTTCTAACTATATTATTGCAGCAAGGAAAATAAAATAAAAACAAATAGATGCTCCAAGTAAATTTCATATGATGTGACCGAATAAAAAATATAGTTTCACTAGAAGTGACATGATAAATTGTTGATGAAGAAGGGGATGCCATGGGCATCCCCAAGCTTAGATGTTGAGTATTCTTATAATTTTCTGGGATGAACCACGGGGGCATCCCCAAGATTTGACCTTGAACTCTTCTTGATCACATTATATCACCCTCTTCTCTTGACCCTTGAAAACTTCCTTCACACCACACTCAAAGTAATTCGCATTGGAGGGTTAGTGCAATAATAAAAAATCTATAGGTTCTGCATGGGCACAAGTGATATTGATAATTTTAAACATTAGCTACAGCCACTGATGTTTCGCGACGCAAATAAATCCACTTGACATCGTAAAAGAGCAAATGCAAGAAAAATGGCAGGATCTTCCAAAACCAGAACAGTCTGTAAAGACGAATTTCGAAAAACATAAAGAACGAAAATGTTTTGGAATTATCTAAGGAATAAGCACAAAAAGTTTCAGGTCATTTTGATCTTTGTGGAATTTATACGATTGTTTACGGTGGACAGCAGAAATCTGTTTCCTACGCAAAATCCAAGACCAACTTCAACTTTCGCTAGAAACTTTACTTGGCACAACTAAAACATGAAAATAAAGATACAAAGGAGTTTCTAAAGAATTATATAAACTAGTGACTCAAAGAAAACAGAAAAAACAAAGCAAAAATAAAACCATGGGTCATCTCCCAAGAAGTGCTTTTCTCTAACGCCTTTTAGCTAGGCCCAAAAAAATGGAATCAAGTAGATGCTCACATAAGAAATATGATTAGAAGCAAAAGAGAGTATCAAGAATAAAGTATAAAACAACTTTAAGTCTAACCCACTTCCTATGCATAGGAATCTTGTAAAGAAATAAATTAAAGAAGCTCAAACTAGAAATTATGGGAAGGTAGAACAAGAGCAACTTCAAAACTTTCAACACAAAGAGAGGTGTTTTAGTAACATGAAAATTCCTACAACCATATTTTCCTCTCTCATGATAATTTGCAGTAGCATCATGAACAAACTCAACAACATAATCATCACATAAATCATGTTTGTCATGGTCTAAAAGCACACAATTCATATCACGCTCCAAAACAGTGGGATCAAAATTTAAAACCAGCTCTTCGTTTTCTTCCACTTTTAGCAATATCAAAACAAGATGATTGGTCACTCTTAAAAGGTATAGGACACATTATAGCAATAATATTTTTAGTAGGATTATAATTTATAACATCAAGTAACATAGGACCATCATTGATGACCCACAAGTATAGTGGATCGCAACAGTCTTCGAGGGAAGTAAAACCCAAATTTATTGATTCCACACAAGGGGAGCCAAAGAATATTTATATGCCTTAACAAATGAGTTTTCAATTCAGCTGCACCTGAAAGTAGACTTTCTCGCAACAATTTATCAGTTGTAATA
Organism: Alopecurus myosuroides; assembly: GCA_028641055.1. Classification (NCBI taxonomy): domain Eukaryota; kingdom Viridiplantae; phylum Streptophyta; class Magnoliopsida; order Poales; family Poaceae; genus Alopecurus; species Alopecurus myosuroides. The sequence continues at coordinate 159,664,742 of CM054060.1, read as the reverse complement.
GTTTTATAGCAGCAGTAGAAATAAAATAACATTAGTAGTAAAATAGTAACAACAGTAGCAATCGCGGAAAACAACAGTATGGGAAGTACCATAGGCATAGAGGGAATGGATGGACGGGCGTTGCTTGGATAACATAGGTCATGTAATAATAATAACATGGGCATTGCAGATAATAATAATAAAGCATCAAACATGTAGGCAAACCATAGACATGTGTTCCAATAGTCATACGTGCTCGCAATGAGAAACTTGCACAACATCTTTTGTCCTACCAGACCGTGGCAACGGGGCCTCTAGGGAAACTACTGGTAATTAAGGTGCTCCTTTTAATAAAGCATCATAGCAAAGCATTAACACTCCATGAACACACGTGATCCTCACATAAAAACCATCCCCTCCGATTGTCCCAAATTCTGTCACTTTGGGGCCTCGGGTTCCAGACAATGAGATGTGTAAACAACTTGCAGAGATGATCAAGAAACAACATTATACTCATGAAACAATAACATGTTCAGATCTAAGATCATGGCACTCGAGCCCTAGTGACAAGCATTAAGCATAACAAGTTGCAACAATGGTAGAAAACACTAACAATGGATACTAGGCACTATGTCCTAACAATCTGGCATTATTACATGGTTGATCTCATTCAATCCCTTCCATCCCTCTTATCCTACAGTGGTGTTTACTCACACATGGACGGGGGAATCATGGATGGTTGATGGAGAAAAGGTGGTGGTGTCGATGGCGATGATCTCCTTCGAATCGCCGTCCCTGCAGGGCGCCAGAACAGGAACTTCTTATCCCCGAATCGAGGTTCGGGGTGGCGGCAACGCTCTGTTGTGTTTATGTGGAATATGACGAACGCCCTCGCGTTTTAGGTTTACGGGGCATATGTAGTCGAAAGGGGAGTCCGAGGGGTGTCCCACACCACTAGGCGGTGCGGCCAAGGGGGGTGCCGGGGGGTGGTGTGGCCCCCTCCTGGCTCCTCTCATGCCCCCTTCTGGCTCCCGGGGTCTTTTGGTGTTTAAGGACCAATGGGATCTTTTCTGGGCATTTTCCCGGGACAAAAACGAGACACCAAGGTAATTCTGCTGAAAACAGCGTTAGTCCTTGTTAGTGGTATCCAAGTCTAGAGGAAAACAATAAGGAAAGTGTTCGGAAAAGGAGATACGTTTTGGACATATCAACTCCCCCCAAGCTTAGCTTATTTGTTGTCCTCAAGCAATTTAGTGACAACTGAGTGCGATAAAAGACTTTTATGAACACATTTGTTTCATATGATGTAAATATACTCACTACATAATCAAGTGCCGAGACAATTCATAATAAGATGTATAGAAAATAAAAGTCATCCAACAGTTATGCAAACCATGAAGAGATGCCAACAAACTAATAATAGACAACATGATGTATATCAATCTGCAAGATTGCAATGCTCATAATAGGGTATGATAAAGTGTACTCGCTTTCCCTTAATAGTGGAGCAAAACATAAATTCCAGGGCACCTCCGAAGTTCAAATGAAGACTAGAAATAAAGATATCAAAGATACAAGCATCAAAGTTATACCACTATCAACCGTGTTTTGGGACAATCACATTACACTAAGAATAACAGTCATGCTCTCAAGAAGGTGCATAAAGCGAGAATGTGAAGACTAAACATAAAAATAAAAGAAAGGCCCTTCGCAGAGGGAAGCAGGGATTAACTCATGTGCTAGAGCTTTATATTTTATTAAACAGAGGTATGGAAAACATTTTTGAGAGAGGTGTATGCTTATGTCAACGAATAGTAAACAAACAATACAGTACGTCACAAGCCAACTAGACTTCACAAGAGCGGCACCCATAGAAGGACACATCTGGGTAGAAGGTCATCCCTCTTTCTCTTTTGTTTACACGATTGTGCTTTGACTGATAAATCAGGGGCAAAAAGAGTGAAGAGAATTTGTTGTATTAATTTGGGGCTGGGCACCCCGCTACTGGCTCTTCTATCATTGGATAAGAGGATGAAGCTACTAGTACAGGGTGTGAAATCTAATCAACAAGAGAGATAAAGATTCTCAATTTACGTCCTCATGAGCTAAAACAGGGGCACAAAACAGGAATAATTTTTAGCAGGTTTAAAGGTAGCTCACGAGAAATTTACTTGGAGTGGCAGTTAAATACCACATATATAGGTAGTTATGGTGGACACATTTGGAAAACTTTGGTTTTTCGGAGTTGGATGCACGAGTAGAGCTCATACTCACTATAGGTGAAGGCTAGCAATAGACGAGGAGAGACACTCAAGAGACCAACAACTGTCATAATCATGCTTGCGACATAATAAAATTAATAGGGGTATAAAAATGATACAAATACTCTGAGGTAGAATAAATCATCGAGGCTTAAGTGACTTTTTGTTTTCAGTCATAGCATGCGTGGGCATGTGCCAAGTCAATCCAAGCGAAACAATCAGAGGGAGATACCACAATGTCATACCCTTCTATGAATAAAACAATGCAAACAAACATTCATAGGACATGCTATCTTATATTAATAAGTTGGAACTAACACGTGAGAGCACGAACTACCAAGCATCAATTAAATAACATACAACTTACATGAACGGACTAAGCATGTTCACACGATGCGTATATGTACAAAAACAAAACAAATAGAGTTCATACCATCCTCTCACCACAACTCGGAATGTCGTAAATCATCATTACTGCTCTTCACTTGTGGATTGAATAATATAAAGTGATAATCAAGCTCCAATGGAGACACAGAAGTCCGTTGAACACTGCAACAAACTTTAGAAAACCAAATAAGAACAAAAAATATTTATGGGTTTTCGATTTAAAACAAGAACAGAAAGAACCAAGCAAACAAAGCAAAATAATTTTGGATTTTTGAATACTAAACTGAAACGAGAAAATAAAGCAAGCCAACAAAAGAAACTAAAGAAGCAAACAAAGAGAAACAACATAAATATTTTTGGTCCTTTTGTGTTTCGGAAAACAAGAACAAAACAATAAAAAAAAGAGAAGCGAAAGAAAACAAAAACAAACGAAAGAAACGAAAACATGGATATACAAAGAACTGGCCGAACATGATATAAAGATGAGCGTGATGTCGGTATACCTCCCCCCAAGCTTAGGATTTTGGCATAAGTGGAGATCAATCACCATGGGGACCATGAGGTGGCGCCCCCATAGTATGCTGAGGAGGAACCCTCCTCCTGATATGTGCTCGAGGATGCGGCGGTGTACTGCGTGTTGTGGTCCTCGGGAGGCGTGAGACCCACAAGTATAGGGGATCGCAACAGTCTTCGAGGGAAGTAAAACCCAAATTTATTGATTCGACAGAAGGGGAGCCAAAGAATATTTGTGAGCCTTAAGAAGTGACTTGTCAATTCACTTGCACCTGAAAGTACTTTTGTTCGTAGTGGTTTATCACTAGTAACAGTTTTATAGTAGCGGCGGTAGTGAAATAATAGCATCTGTGGAATGAAAACAGCAGCAACATTAGTGTTTGAAGTAAACAACAGATTAAATACTGTAGGCATAGAGATGGATGAACGGGCTTTGCATGGATATGAAAGTTCTAATAATGATCATGTCAGGGGCATTGCAGATAAATAAGATAAAGCATCCAAGCACTAAGTAACCATAGGCATGTGTTCCATAAATAGTCGTACGTACTCGCAATGAGAACTTGCACAACATCTTTTGTCCTACCAGGCCGTGGCAGCGGGGCCTCAAGGGAACTACTGGTAATTAAGGTGTTCCTTTTAATAGAACACCGGAGCAAAGCATAAACACTCCGTGAACACATGTGATCCTCACATCGCAGCCATCCTCTCCGGTTGTCCCAATTTCTGTCACTTCGGGGCCTCGGGTTCCGGACAACAATGTGTGTAAACAACTTGCAGGTATGATCAAGAAACTATAATTATCATCGTGATTCAATAACATGTTCAGATCTGAGATCATGGCACTCGGCCCAAAGTGGCAAGCATTAAGCATAACAAGTTGCAACAATGTCAATAGCACTAATAGAGGACACTAGGCAATATGCCCTAACAATGACGACATTATTACATGAACGATCTCATCCAACCCCTACCATCCCCTTCAGCCTATAGCCGGGAATTACTCACACATGGATGGGGGAAACATGGATGGTCGATGGAGAGGCGTTCGTGATGATGATGGCGATGATCTCCTCCACTTCCCCGTCCCGGCAGGGTGCCAGAACAGGAACTTCTGATCGCCGAATCGAGGTTTGGGACGGCGGCGGCGCTCTGTTGTGTTTACGTGGAATATCACAAACCCCCTCGGGTTTTAGGGTTGGAGGCTACTTGTAGTTGAAAGGGGAGTCCGAGGGGGGCTCCGGGGGGCCCACACCCTATGCTGGCGCGGTCAGGGGGACCCGCGCCAGGGGGGTGTGGCCACCCTGTGGCTCCTCTCCTGGCCCCCTTCTGGCTCCCAGGGTCTTCCGGGGTGAAAACATCAATGGGCTCTTTTCTGGGCATTTTCCAGAAAGTTGCTTTTTCTGGACAAAAACAAGACACCAAGGTAATTCTGCTGAAAACAACGTTAGTCCGTGTTAGTTGTATCCAAAACACACAAGTTTAGAGGAAAACAATAAGAAAAGTGTTCGCAAAAGGATATATGTTTTCGACGTATCAACTCCCTCCAAGCTTATCTTATTGCTTGTCCTCAAGCAATTCAGTGACAACTGAGTGCGATAAAAGACTTTTACGAACACATTTCTTTCATATGATGTAAATATACTCACTATGTGATCAAATACTTAATTATGCTCATGATAAGATACATGCAAGATACTGTCACTTAATAGCTATGCAAACCATGAAGACATAACAACATATTAATAATAAACAACATGAAGAATAACTGTTTGCAAGATTGAAATATTCATAATAACATAAATGCCAGGGCACCTCTGAAGTTCAAGGGAAGACTAGAAGTAAAGATATCAAAGATACAAGTATCAAAGTTATATCACCATCAACCATACTTTGGGACAAACACATCACACTAAGAATGACCATTGTGCTCTCAAGAAAGTGCTCAAAGAATATGGCGGAGACTCAACATAAAAGTAAAAGAAAGGCCCTTCGCAGAGGGAAGCATGGATCACTCATGTGCTAGAGCGTTTTATTTTATTAAACATAGGTATTGAAAACATTTTGAGAGAGGTGTATTCTTATGTCAACGAATGGTAAACAGACAATACAGTACGTCATAAGTCAACTGGATTCACAAGAGCGGCTCCCATGGTGAAGGACGCAACTGGTGTAGAAGGTCATCCCTCTTTCTCTTTTGTTTACACAATTATGCTTTGACTGATAAATCAAGGGCAAAAAGAGTGAACAGAATTTGTGTGTATTAATTTGGGGTTGGGCACCCCGCTGCCAGCTCTTCTATCATTTGGATCAGCGGATGAAGCCACTAGTCCAGGGTGTGAAATCCAATCAACAAGTGAGATAAAGATTCTCTATTTACGTCCTCATGAGCTAAAACAGGGGCACAAAACATGAATAATTTTTAGCAGGTTTTAAAGGTAGCACATGAGCAATTTACTTGGAGTGGAGGTTAAATACCACATATAGGTAGGTACGGTGGACACATTTGGCAAACTTTGGTTTTAAACAGGAATAATTTTTAGCAGGTTTTAAAGGTAGCACATGAGAAATTTACTTGGAGTGGTGGTTAAGTACCACATATAGGTAGGTACGGTGGACACATCTGGCAAACTTTGGTTTTAGTGATTTGGATGCACGAGTAGAGCTAATACTCGGTACAGGTGAAGGCAAGCAAATAGACAGGGAGCGACAATCAAGAGAGCAACAACTATCATAATCATGTTTGCGACAAAGTAAAATTAACTGAGGCATAAAATTGATACTAGAACTCTGAGGCAAAATAAATCATCGAGGCTTGTTAACTTTTTGTTTTCAGTCTTAGCATGCGTGAGCATGTGCCAAGTCGATTCAAATGAAACAGTCAGAGGAGGCTACCACAATATCATACCCTTTTACGAATAGAACAATGCGAACAAAATTTATATGACATGTCATTTACCATTAATAAATTGGAACAAAACATGAGAGAGCACGAACTATTAAGCAGTCATTAAGTCACATATATCTATATGAACAAACTAAGCATGCTCACATAAATGGATATATGTACAAAAATGAAAGCAAATAGAATTCATACTAGTCTCTCACAACAACTTGAATTGTCGTATATCGTCATTATTGCTCTTCACTTATAGCTCGAATAATATATAATGAAAACCAAGCTCTAATGGAATCACGGACGGCTGTTGGGCTCTGCAACAAACTTTACAAAACCAAAGAAGAACACCAAATATTTCTGGGTTTTTCAATTAAAGCACTAACAAAAAGAGAACAAGCAAACAAAGCAAAATCTTTTTGGATTTTCGAAATGAAACAAGAACAAAAGAAAGCAAACAACAAACAAAAGAAAATATTTTGGGGGTTTTGAATATTAAAACACAACTAAAGAATAAAACTAACCAACTAAAGAAACAAAAATAGAGAAACAACATAAATATTTTTGGTCTTTTTGTGTTTTGGAAAGCGAAAACAGAAACAATAAAAACAAAGAGAAATAAGAGAAACGAAAACAAGCGAAAGAAACAATAAACATAGATATACAAAGAACCGACCAAACTGTAGCATCCCAACTTTTAATAAAGATGGAATACCTGTGTTATTGTGCTAGTCCCTGGATCAATTGCTAGCACCACAGTACAAAATGAAATATCATGCAAATGCATCAAATTATATTCGCATGATCCAGTGTTTGCAAAATAGCATTACAACTTTCATAGTCTTAGAAGACTAGCAGAAAACAAAGAAATACAGCGGAAAACATAGTAAAACATTGAGCCCATCTTCTTCATGTGCCACAGGAAAAACATGTTGGCGATAGTCTCGAGATCCTAAACGAAATCCTCACTCGTCTTCAGAAATATCTGCAATATGGAATATGAAGCCACAAGGGAGTTAATACAATTTAATGTATTGGCAAGTAACACTATGGTGGATATAAATGGCAAGACTAATACTACATGCTTATTTTGGCTGAGTGGAGTTTTGGCTAAGTTTTGCATAAAGCCAGTTTTCTCCTATCACTTTTGTAAAACAAACTTTTCTTTTCAAAAGGGTGGCAACATTGGATTAAGATCCAAGCACCACAATACTGTTCACTTGGTCAAATTTTAATTATTGAAATTGATGATGAGATTCTTCCGTCATTCCTTGTCCAGCTGCTCATAGTTGTCCATAACCGGGGACACGGCTAAGATCTTAGTTTGTTGACTCTGCAGAGTTTGTGCACTTTCACCTTCAGACTCAAATCAGCCCAAACATCCTATACACCCTGAGTGCATTAAGGAAAGGAGAAGATTGAGACGAGATCTTTCAGAAGAAATTCCACCACCGTTTGGCTTACCCGTGCCACCTATAATTATGCTACATCTGCTGGTAAGCCTAGTGAGTTCATTCAACTTAGTTGATCAAGACAGAGCCCATATGACTAAAGGCTGCACGGGAAGCTACTAAACTTAGAAGGACATAGTAATCTCTTTGTTCCTGGGTGGCCATCCTCAAGTGACAACCTCAAGTGGAATAACCCTTAGACAAGGGCCCTGAGGCAACACTCAACATAAACCAGTCTTACCACTTCCACCCAGGTGGTTCATTCATTGGTTATACTTAGAGTTTTTCCTCAACATCTAGTAAAAAAAAAATTTGTAGCATGGCAAAGCATCTAAAAGTACCAAGACATCAAAATAACAAGGTATAAGGATGGCTACACACTAGTAGGATATAGCATATCATAATATAAGTTATTAAAATTTCCTATCATGCATACTACTCAAAATCAACTAATGCATATAGAAAATAATGGGTAGTTGATGATGTGTTACTTGCCTTGTTGAAGTTGGTGAAGATATCACACTCTCTTCACAAAAGATCGTTGCTCTCCGTACAATCTATTCATTGAAAACACAATAATAAAATAAACAAGCATCCTAGCAAACAAACATACAAGTGTAGAAAACATACATAGCAACTAACATATCAAAAAGGGCTTAACCAAGTTGGTTAGGACAAGGTCTAGGTTTGAGTTGAAAGATTCATTCTCTAGTGGTCTCATTCTTGTTAAGGAAATTCCAATGGTTTACTTGGGAAGGACTAGGTTGAGTTTTGATGTGATATAACTTTATTATAACCATACTTGTCGAGGAAGTTCCAAGAGTTCACTAAGAATAGACATATTACTTCTTCAACTAAAGTAATACATTGCAAACACTTGGTCATATTCACCTTCAAAAATATTTGAGTGACTATGTTAGTATTTTCCATTGTGGTTAGGGTAGGTCTACTAACTTCATCATCAAAGGGAAAAATATTACTAAGTCTTGGGTTTTCCATTTGGGTCAATGGTTGGACAAAAAAATAACTTGTTACTCTTCAACTTGGGTGGATTGCTTCTAGTCCTCATGTGATTGCCTTCTTGAAGATCATCATCATGCCATCTAAGTTGTTTCCTTCCTTGGTGTGGTGCTTCTCTTGGTCTTGATAGTCTTCATGGTTTTCACTTCACTAATTGGTTTGGGTATGGGATGGGCACATATACCACTAAGTCAATTTGGAAAGAAAAATAAGAAGAAAGATAGAAAGAGAGAGGGAGATGTTTTCTACTGAATTTCTTCACACTTGTACTTCTTGAGTTGCTTCTAGTTGTTGTGGAGTCTAAGTCTTCTCTTCAAAACTTCTTCATTGATCTTCCTTGTAGCTCTTCATGTTGCCACCAGGTTGAAAGGAGAAGAATAGAAAAGGGAAGGAAAAGACTTAGAGAGAAAGGGGTTTAGTCTTCTAAGTGCTTCCCCTTCTTGGAGATTGCTTCTGAAGCTTGTTTTATTTGCTAAGTTCCTTCATTGGTCTTCTATCTTCATGTTGAAAAATCTCTAGATGGTTAAGTCCTCCTTTGCACTTCATGGTTCTCACAAATCCCAACTTGGTGAAATCTTGAAGCAAGCATGGGGAAGTGGAGAAGATAGAAAACTAAAGTTCACTACTTGGTACTATATGTGATTGGCACATTCTAAGGACATGGCTTGGCTCCAAATGGACATAACATCAAATAATAACAATTGAAAACAATTCCTAAGTCATGGTGAAAATGGATGTATCACTATGTTGGGTTTTTGGTCAAATAATCATGTTCATGGTCCAAGGGTGTCCAAGATGGTTGGGAATAATGTCTATGGTTCAAGGTTACCAAATGGAGCAATTTTGCCAAAGGAACTATATTGAAAATATTTATAGAAATTAAACTATGTCAAAAATACTAAAATAGACAACTTAATCCTAAATTCAATTTAAATTTGTTCAAATATTATTTTGGGACAGAGGATATGAAAGTAGACATCCTAAGGTTTCCAAATATATTTTATTTACAATTTTTGGATTTGTAGAATTTGAATTATGCCAAATTTCATCAAACAAGCATATTTGAATTTGAACAAATTTAAGTTTGTCAAATTTGAATTTGGCCAGTGCCAAAAGTTTCTAGATGTCAAGTGATGAAGTGTTGACCTCTAAGTTGGCCCGATCTTCACGAATCGACAAGAACGAACGAAGAACGCACGAAGAACGCGATGAACACGATGAACACGAGAGGGGGAATCGAGGGAAATCGAGGGCAAACGCGTGGAAACACAAAAGGGGAAGATAACTCGTGAAGCCTACGAGGGATCGCAAACCCAAGTCAACAACACGCTAATTGAAACCGTTTCTCTTACCGGCCGGTCCACCGATCCAACAGAAGCCCAAAAGGGGAAGGTTGGCAAGCGCTACTAGAATCACTATGTGAGAGAGTAGCTCCTTGGAGAGATCTTGATACAATCCTAGATGAACATCATAAACATAGGAGTGGCCTCATAAGAGGAGTCACCTCAAAAGAGGGATACAAGGGCAAAGCCCCAAACTCTCGAAAACAATGCTCAAAACTATTCCTAACCCTAGATCTAGCCACCGGAGTCCTTTATATAGTCGGGGTCGAAACGGGGGTCGAAACGGTGCCAAAACGGTCAATTCCCGTGCAATTCGGGGCCACCCCGGCCTGGAACCCGGCCTGGGGCCAGGGTGGGGCGCAGAGGCCTCGTGCCCGGCCTGGTGCCCGGCCTGGGGCCAGGGTGGGAGGCCGGCCCCCTCGGGCTGGTGCCCGGCCTGGTGCCCGGCCTGGGGCCAGGGTGGGATGAGGAGGCCGGCCTGGGGCCAGGGTAGGCCGGCCTGGGGCCCGGCCTGGGGCCAGGGTGAGGCCGGGAGCCTCCTTTTCCCTCCGTTCTTCCTCCTCGGAACTCCGATATTGACGCCGTCTTCACCCACGTTCTTCCTAGCTTCATGCGCACCTTCTTGGATGTGTTCTTGAGCATCTTGGGCACCATCTTGGGTCTCCATGTGGTGATCCCACCTATGCATGTAGAGGGGTATTTCATGAGGTAGAGCACCGTTCACCAAGTCACCGGAAACGTACGGAGATAGGAGTGAGTTCACCTTGTGGTGTGTCGATGTTGTGCTTGGTTGAATACGGTGGGCTACATCATCTCCCCCCCCCTTGAAAAAGAGTCGTCCTCGACTCTCGTTCCATCCATATGTGAGCGGGAGAAGGAATCTTGACGACAAAGATGTCGTTGAAGTTGAGCCGCTTGTCGAAGTCCATGTGACGGTAGGCTCGTAGTGGGGGCGGTCCAAAGGTGATGAAGATGATGAAATGGCCCCCCGTGGATGGTTGAGGAAGATCTTGCGAAGCGGTGTAGTCGTTGAAGTTGAGCCTCTTATCGAAGATCATGCCAAGGTATGCTCGTGGAGGGTGTAGTTCAAAGACGATGACGATCTTGACATGATCCTCCATGGGTGTATGAGGATGAGCTTGCGGAAGCGGTAGAGTGTAGTCGTGGTGATCATTGTCGTTGACGCGCTTGTCGAACTCCAAGTGCATCTCGACAAAGGGGATGTAGACGTGGTAGTCATTGTCGTGGAGGTGCTTGTTGAACTCCATGCACATCTTGACACGTGGTATGTAGGCGTAGAAGGCATTGTCGTTGACGTGCTTGTCGTACTCCATGCACCTCTTGACATGTGGAATGTAGGCGTCGAAGGCGTTGATGTCGAAGTTCTTGTGACGCGCCGTGTAGATCTTGACTTGAGGAATGTGGATGGAGGATGCTTTGTCGTAGAAGCTCTTGTCAATCTCCATGTGGATCATGATGAGCGGAAAGTGCTCCTTCCAACCCTTCAAGTCGGTGTCGATGTTCATGCGATGTGGAGAGCCTTGTATGTGGAGAAGGCGATGATGTCGAGGATGCTTGATAGGGTCACCAAATCTCTGCAAAATAGACAACAAAGATGGAGAGAAAGTTGGTAAGCCGTTAGTGTCAATAAGCACAAATGGGGTTTTGCTCTCAACTCTCATCTCACTTTTGGTGGCTAACAAGGCGAGGCCTCTATGAACACTCATGCTTTTTCCACTCATTATGGGCTTGTGGCTCTCACTCACGTCATGGTGGATCTCTCTCTCACCACTCATCTCACTAGAAGCTTGATAGGGGACACTAGAAGGCTCCAAAGTCTTGGCACAAGAGGTGTGCGGGTTTGTCGAAGTCGTTGCATTGCTTGGAGTCGGTAGTGTCATAGCATGTGGCGAGGAGGACTCGAGCATCTCATCTCTTGGATTCATTTCCAAGTGTGGAAAAGGTGGCTTTCTTGGAGGAGGAGGTAGGGTCATGGCTTGTGTCGAAGGAAGCTCCATCATCTCCGTGATGTGGTAGTGTAAGCCATGCCTTGTAGCATCCTCAAATGGTCGATGATGATGATGATGAAGATTTCCTTGGCTAGATTGGTGGCTTGAGAGTGGCCTTGTGGAGGTTGGCATGAGATGCTTTGAAGTCAAGCGGAGAGTGTCACCCAATTCGTCATTATCTCCATCAATGATAGATGATCCATTGACGCCGGCTCTATAGAGGTTGCATCGTTGGTCATTATCTTGAGGATAGGCTTGAAGAACTCGTGTCAACACTCGCGATGAGCTCGCGGCCTCATTGCAATAGACGCTTTCGTCACCATTGGTCGGCATGTCCAAGGAATTGAGAGCTAGTTGGTGCAAGGCATAGTATTGGCCTTCACTCATGTAGGTATGGTCACCATTTTGGTTGGCAACCATGATCATCTCATTGGTAGCATTGGAAGCTCTCTTGTCGATGGTCGGAGTTGTCACGTGTGTCATTGGAGACGAAGAAGAAGAATGCCTTAGAGATGATGGCAAGGGATGAGCCTCATTGACAATGTCACATGCATCAACGTCTTCATCATAGAGTGGTAGAGTGGTCTCCTCATGCATATGGTGATGTTGATCTTGTGTCATGGGAGGAAGAGCTTCACACTCTTGATGTTTGTGTTGCGCTTGTGGCGATGAAGGAGACTCATGGCCTTGATCATGCGATGGAAATCCGTGGTCAAGGTGATGCGGTGCTTCATCCAATGTGGTAGGAGAAGAATCATGGATGGCATCTCCATTTGACGCACCATCTTCGTCGCCGCCTTGGCAATCCCACATTATGTGACCATGGCCCTTGCAAATGGGGCATAAGAGGTCTTCATCTTGAAGGAGAGGGGAAAGTAGGCTCATAGCATCCGTGCCTCGTTGTGGTCGAAGTGGGCGCTCATAAGGGTCTTCATCAAAGAGAGGAAGTGAGAGATCATTTGTAGCATGCCCACTTGGTTGTTGATGATGGTGGTGCTCATAGGGGTCCTCATCAAAGATGGGAAGTGAAGTAGCAAATTGAGCAATCCCACTTGGTTGTTGTCGATGGTGGCGCTCAATGGGGTCTTCCTTGAAGATGGGGAAAAAGAAGCCATATGGAGCATTCGCACTCGCTTGATGTTGAGAAGTTCTCTCATTTGGGTCTTCATCAAAGATAGGCGGTGGAAGCTCAATTGGGTCATCCTCATTGGTTTGGCGATGGTGATCATGATGGAGAGGATGGCGCCGGTGGTCATTGTGATGGAGTCGAGGGAGGCATTCACTAGAAGCCATGTTGAGGGCACCTTCTTGATAATGGCCTTGGTCTTGGTGGTCATTGTGGTGGTGACACACATTTTGCCTTGGAAGCCTTGAATGTGGGCAAGCACCATCCATGAAGCCATTTAGACCAATGTCATGAGTCGAGCTTGGAGAAGGTGGATGATGAAGAATATCCGGTCGTAGATGGTGATCTTGAAGAGGGTCACCACGGCCTTGTCGGTGTCGAGGTCGAGGTAGTGGTGATGGCGAGCGATGCTCAAACCAATGTCGTCGCGGAGCTTGTGGTGGAAGATGCGGTGAGGTGGGTGTACCACTCTCTTCCATATGGTGATCATGGCGACGATCTTGGTGATGATAGCGGGGTTGATGACGAAGCTTGCGGCGCTCCCGCACTTCATGTGTAGGATGACTCCGCAAGTCATTCGGATGCCTTGGCTTCTTGGCCTTCTCGCTTGATGGAGCCTCGATGATGTCCTTCTTGTGGCGCCGTCTTGATGTTGAAGGATACCATTTTGACGTTGCCAACTTGTCGGATTTCTTGTCGTGGCGCCATCTTGAGGTTGAAGGTCGTTGTCGTGTCTTGGCCTTGGCAATCTCCGAGGAGTTCCTTGGTGGCGAGCATGAACCATCGGAGTTTCTTGACAGTCGAAGCTTGGCGAGGAAACGCTTGTAGGTGAGCTCGTCCATGTCGGAGTCATTGTCGGTGTAGAACTCCGCCATGGTCGAGGATGCGTTGTCGGTGTAGTAGGGCTCCATCTCGTCATCCAAGCTTGCGATGTCATAGTTGTGGTAGTGGTTCATGTCGGTGGAGCTCATGGAGTCGAAGTTGGCGTGGTGGTTGTGGTACTCCTCCATGTCGATGACGCTTGGGGAGGAGTAGTCGGTGTAGAGCTCGACGTCGTGGTTGTAGTAGTGGTGGTGATCCACCATGTCATGCTCGTAGTAGGGGTCATCGACGATGTCGTGCTCGGAGTAGTGGTCGTCCACCACGTCATGCTCGTAGGAGTGGAGGTCCATATCTAGCTCGTTGTAGTCGTAGTGGTCCATCATGGACTCATCATGATCATCATGGCCTCCAAAGTCTTCGCTCTCGCTATACATGGTTAGTGACAAGCGCAAGTGTATATATAGAGTGTGAGGACCTAAGAGCTCAACCCTCACCTTTTAGCAAATGTTGGAAACTAGTGGACCAAGCCAAGAGAAACCGACAACAAAAAGAATGAAGTGACTTGAGTTCGAACGATCCCAAAAACACGCTCCAAAACACACACGGCTTATGGGTGGATGGCAATGGGTTAGAAATGTGGCGAGAAAACGACAAATCAAAAGAAAAGTATGTTGTAAAACGTGGAGAAGAATCAAAGAAAAGTTAGCACGAAAACCAAACCTAGTGGAGCAAAATGCTATGGTGGAAACGAAAAACACACACAAACAAGTGATAAATGGGGTTAGTGCGGCCAATGGACGAGCGGAGACGAAATGTACCTATCAAAGACTAAGCTCAATGCCACACCAACGCAAGGAGGACGCTAGCTCGAACCGCAATTAAGTAGAGGCAACAAGATTCGCAATGTGGCAACCGGTCACTCTCTTCTCTCTCGCAACTCGAAGCTAGGCGTTCCTACAAATGATAGCAATTGGCATCGATCTTTGCTTCTTTTGGCTCTTTTTGCTTCTTTTGCTCTTTCTCCTCTTTTTTTTTTGATTTTTGATGGATGATGATGCGGAGATGATTCCCAAATGCCAATGCCTACTCGTAGCTAGTCTCTCACAAGCGCAAAACTCGCACTCTCGGTGCCACAATGCAATGCCAAGCGGTGCAAAAGAACTAGTCCAAGTAGGTAAGGTACACAAAGGAAAGGGTTAGTTCAAGCGGAAGCAAGTTATACCTATGCGGTGGATGATCTCGGACTTGCGGCCGGTGGATGTCGATGTCGTGTGGATCCGATGATGTAGATGCGTAGGCGATGTCGATGGAGACGCGTAGGAACTTGCCTCACTCAAATCGGGGCAACGACGACAAAGAAAAACAAGATACAAAATCTGTCCAAGAATCGAAGAGCAGGATTTTTCTGAAATTTTTGCTCAAATTCGAAATTTCTCCCAAATCAAGAAAAATTTTGGACAAATTCGAGAAAAATGGCTGAATAGAAAGATGGGGAATGGTTTTTGGCAACAAATCTATGAAACAAAACCACGAAAAACTCAACGAATCAAGAGATCGGTCGAAATCCCTTTCGGCTATTTTTGGTCAAATTTTCGAATTTATGGTGGATAGAAGAAAAATTGGTGGTAGGGGAGGGGGTGGGGTGTCGGATTCGTGTCAATCTAGCTCTGGATACCAGATGATGAAGTGTTGACCTCTAAGTTGGCCCGATCTTCACGAATTGACAAGAACGAACGAAGAACGCACGAAGAACGCGATGAACACGATGAACACGAGAGGGGGAATCGAGGGAAATCGAGGGCAAACGCGTGGAAACACAAAAGGGGAAGATAACTCGTGAAGCCTACGAGGGATCGCAAACCCAAGTCAACAACACGCTAATTGAAACCGTTTCTCTTACCGGCCGGTCCACCGATCCAACAGAAGCCCAAAAGGGGAAGGTTGGCAAGCGCTACTAGAATCACTATGTGAGAGAGTAGCTCCTTGGAGAGATCTTGATACAATCCTAGATGAACATCATAAACATAGGAGTGGCCTCATAAGAGGAGTCACCTCAAAAGAGGGATACAAGGGCAAAGCCCCAAACTCTCGAAAACAATGCTCAAAACTATTCCTAACCCTAGATCTAGCCACCGGAGTCCTTTATATAGTCGGGGTCGAAACAGGGGTCGAAACGGTGCCAAAACGGTCAATTCCCGTGCAATTCGGGGCCACCCCGGCCTGGAACCCGGCCTGGGGCCAGGGTGGGGCGCAGAGGCCTCGTGCCCGGCCTGGTGCCCGGCCTGGGGCCAGGGTGGGAGGCCGGCCCCCTCGGGCTGGTGCCCGGCCTGGTGCCCGGCCTGGGGCCAGGGTGGGATGAGGAGGCCGGCCTGGGGCCAGGGTGAGGCCGGGAGCCTCCTTTTCCCTCCGTTCTTCCTCCTCGGAACTCCGATCTTGACGCCGTCTTCACCCACGTTCTTCCTAGCTTCATGCGCACCTTCTTGGATGTGTTCTTGAGCATCTTGGGAACCATCTTGGGTCTCCATGTGGTGATCCCACCTATGCATGTAGAGGGGTATTTCATGAGGTAGAGCACCGTTCACCAAGTCACCGGAAACGTACGGAGATAGGAGTGAGTTCACCTTGTGGTGTGTCGATGTTGTGCTTGGTTGAATACGGTAGGCTACATCATCAAGGGCTTTTCAAAAAGTCCAAGATTGCTAAATTTGGCTAAGTGGTTGAAAAGATATGATGATTTGAAGTTGTAGGGGCTTTTCTGCAAATCTGCCATTTAATTTTATTCCGGGAGAAAATCGAATTTTCCTGCGGATAAGGTTTCGCTGACGTGGCCGTTTCCTATTGTCTGATACCGGTTCGATTAAATGATTTAAACAGGGCCCCTAGATCTAGATCTAACGGCCACGGATAGATCGGGGTCTAGGGTTACCTCGGGTGGTCGGAGATGGCCTCGCGACGGCGCAGTGCTCGGGAAAATCGACGACGGTGTGATCCAGGGCTCCTCCGGGCTTTTAGAGGGCACGGAGAGGTGCGGAGATGCACGGCGAGCGTTTCGGAGGCCACAGCGACGACGCACGCTTCCTGGAACGGCGATGCGATGCCGACGGAGCCGGGATCTGCTCCGGCGACCTTCGCGTGCTTGGCGCGGCGTTTCCTGCGACAAAAAGAACCGAGAAAGGCACCAGAGAGATGCTCACGAGCAAGGGAAATATAGAGGGACCAATAGGGGCGGCGGAGAGCAGCTACGGTGGTCGGGATGCTCAAAAACGGTCGGCGGCAGTCTCCAACTCCGGCGAGCAATTTCTTCCTCGTGGAGGCGCGATGCGGAGAGATGGGAGAGGGGTTTTGAAGAGGGGGTAACGGGCTTTAAGGGACGCCGGGGAGGTGAGAATTTAAAGGCCTTAATCGCGAGAAATAACTCGGCGAAAATTCATGGCCGAAACGGCCATTTCCGTTTCTATGAGTTGAAGACGATGATGACGTCATCAATGACGTCATTTTTCTTTTATTCCTGTTTTTTTCTATTTCTGTAATAACTTCTGTTTTATAAATCCAATTAACATGAAACAAATTTCTAAAATCATATTATTTCAAATACTTTTTAACAGTACCATTTTTGTAAACTTTCAAAATATTTTTATTTTTGAATTTCTGAAAATTGAAATAATTCCTTAATAGAGCTTAATGTGATTTTTAATTTAGAAAATTATAAAATACAATTATTAGTCAAATATAATTTCAGTGGCTTTATAAAGATCAAATACTATTTTCCAAAACCATTTCAAAGAGTTTTCATCTCTTTTATGTTTTGAAAATATAATTAATTCACTAATAGTACTTAATACCATTTTAAAATAGAAAATAGTAAAATGGGGTTTTTGATTAAATAAATTTTTAGAGGCATTAAACATTTCAAATAATATTTTTGGAAGTCATTTTCAAACCATTTTCATAATTAATAATTTTAGGATATGAAGGATTTATTAATAGTAACTTAATGTTATTTTATTAGTTTATATCAATTAATTATTATTGTTGATCAATAAAATTTAGAATAAAACCACAAGTCATAATATTGTTTTCAAAACCTTTTGTTATGTTATTTTCAAAGCAATGCATTTCATTTTCACCCCTTCATGTTTAAAACTTGGAATAACAACTAAAAGTTATTATTAAAACATTTTATTCTCATCAAATATTTTTGAGGCTTAGGACTTTATTAAGGGTTATAAATCTTTGATTTTTGATGCCATAAAATATTTTCAGATTAATATTGGAGTTGTAAACATTTTTGGTAAAGGTTTGTTAATAAAAAGATATTCCCTTTATATAATAATAAATTTATTTTTGAAAAAGGTTTTAGAGTTTAAGGAACAAGGCATAATTGGATTTCTAATTCCAATAAACTTGGTATAGGACCTCATATTTCATTTTTGTTTGAGTTTTATTTGTTTTTGGTGACTTGTATTGTCATGAAAATCAAAAGTTTCAAATTTTTGTGATTTTTGAGTTTTCCAAAAATCAGGGATGTTACAGACTACCACCCTTAAAGAAATCTCGTCCCGAGATTTGGGAAGGCTAGAAAGAAAGATTGGGTAACTGGTTTCCATAACCACTGGGTGGCTACCACCCTTAAAAGGAACTTTTGTGGGTAGTCTATTTTCATTAGATTAGAGTGTAGATTGATTTGAGATTGGCTTGAGTAGAACTTTCCTTTGTGGTAGAGGTGTATATCAACATAGGTATGTTGTACTACCTTTGACACTGAGGGGTCACTCTTTGGGTCAATCAAAAGATGAAGTTGAGAGGATTTCACAACATCATCTCATTATAATGGGAACACATTTCTCAGACATTCATTGTATTTTATTACATTGGAAGTTTCTTAAGGAAACATTTGTTTCTAAAGTAAAACTTTGCATAAGTCTCATTCTTGAAATGATACTTCTCGATGCTCATCATGTCTTCTTGAAGTATTGGCCTCCTTATAACTTCATGCTTCTCAAACTATCCTAACTTTGGGTTTTGGTGGCATGTTCTTCCTTTGTGGGCATTTGCTTGAATAATGCCCCATGTTTCTGCACTTATAACACTGTATATGGCTGAGGTTCTTCTCTTTAAGGCAATCATCTGTGAAGTGTCCAGTCTCTCTTCAGCGATGGCAAAATACCATAGACATGTCTCTTTCCCCTTTGATTGGTATGATCTTGGCCATCATATCTTCATACTGTTGTCCAGTATACTCAACTATGTTGGTTGAAGGTCTGGGTTTCTTGTTGGGACAATTTCTAGATAAATGTCCATCTTCTTCACAAGAATAGCAATTCTTGGTGGAGTGTTTGGATGAATATGGATGTGGTGTAGTCTTGGCTCCAGTATCCATCTTGACATGGTCCATCTGAAAAGTATCCAGTTTGCGTTTTCCCTTCACTTCTGGTTTTCCTAAGTTCTCTTGGATTGCACTAAGCATTTCCATTTTGGCTTGTTGTCCAACTTGTTGTACCATGGGGTAAAGTGGACATTGTGTTGGAACATGTGTTGTTCCTTCACACAGAAAGCAGGTAACTTGAGTGAAGTATCTTTCAGTTGAGTTGTTTGCATCACCATGGGGCCACTCATCACCACAATCTTTGGAATAGTGTCCTATCTCTCCACAAGATTTGCAGGCCTTGAGTGTTGAAAACATTTCTTCTTCTGTCTCCTGGTTATCTCTAGCTACCAAGGGTTGATGGTTTCCACTATTGGTCATGGTTTGGGACATCATGTGCACTATCTGGGATTGGGTATCTAACACTTGTTGCATTCCTGGTGTTAACTCCATATTGGGGTTGCTTGCTTGGTTCTGGGTCATCAGTTGTATCAGCTGAGTTTGAGCTTCCAGTAGCATCTGCATTGCTATTGAGTTCTCAGGGTTCTTGACATTCTGGCTAGGCATCTGTTTTGAGATTTAGGGAAGATGAGTAGAGGTTAGAAAGGATCTAAGAAGGTTCCTATCCAAACACAGCAGATCAAGGAAACTCATCATACAAACAACACATAACAAACATATAGCAACACATTCATCACACCAAACAACATAGTTTTTAGGAAAACATCTAGTATTGTCATACCACACTCATTAGTATGATCAATACTCTAATCATGTTTCGTGTCTCACAACTTTGTTACATATCATGGTGGTCTACTATACAAGGCAGGGTAACAACTTTCTTGCTTTATTCCTCATGAGAGGTCTTCAATTCTCAGTCTTCACGATGATCTCCACGTTCTTGTACATTGTAATGTCTTTTTCAAGAGTGTTGATCTCTTCTTCGGCTTCCTTGAGACTCTTCTTAGTGTTGTAAAGTCTCCACTTGAGTCTCTCTGTAAGTTATTTAATAGCACTCCATGCAGCACTTCTTGCTGAATCGAGGAATGAAAAATGCATTATCCTGTTGGTGAACATGCAATCTCCTCCCATCTTGTGGTCGTACTCCTTGTTTCTGTACAGATGAATCTGCACCCACCAATATTCGAAACCATCCTCCTCATCTATGTAGGGAAAACCCCAGTAGACTGCTGGTCCTTCAAATCCCATGATTAACATGAGATCTTTCAATGCTCTTGGAAAATCAGTGTCACACTCCAGGGTCATGGTCATCATTGGTCCTTTCTTGAGTGATTCAATGATGCTGGTCATCTAGAGATAAGAGTAGACATTATAAATGTATCATGGAAAGGAGTACGAGGAGAAATGAAGTTATAAAAGATTTCTTTGAGGAGTAGTTGTAAGATAGTAAAATTTTATTCCTATGGATTTTCCTATTCTAATCCAAACCTAGGGTCTCGAATCCTACAGGCAACACAATGCTCTGATACCATTTTGTAGCATCCCAACTTTTAATAAAGATGGAATACCTGTGTTATTGTGCTAGTCCCTGGATCAATTGCTAGCACCACAGTACAAAATGAAATATCATGCAAATGCATCAAATTCTATTACATCGCATGATCCAGTGTTTACAAAATAGCATTACAACTTGCATAGTCTTAGAAGACTAGCAGAAAACAAAGAAATACAGCAGAAAACATAGTACAACATTGAGCCCATCTTCTTCATGTGCCACAGGCAAAACATGTTGGCGATAGTCTCGAGATCCTAAACGAAATCCTCACTCGTCTTCAGAAATATCTGCAATATGGAATATGCAGCCACAAGGGAGTCAATACAATTTAATGTATTGGCAAGTAACACTATGGTGGATATAAATGGCAAGACTAATACTACATGCTTATTTTGGCTGAGTGGAGTTTTGGCTAAGTTTTGCATAAAGCCAGTTTTCTCCTATCACTTTTGTAAAACAAACTTTTCTTTTCAAAAGGGTGGCAACATTGGATTAAGATCCAAGCACCACAATACTGTTCACTTGGTCAAATTTTACTTATTGAAATTGATGATGAGATTCTTCCGTCGTTCCTTGTCCAGCTGCTCATAGTTGTCCATAACCGGGGACACGGCTAAGATCTTAGTTTGTTGACTCTGCAGAGTTTGTGCACTTTCACCTTCAGACTCAAATCATCCCAAACATCCTATACACCCTGAGTGCATTAAGGAAAGGAGAAGATTGAGACGAGATCTTTCATAAGAAATTCCACCACCGTTTGGCTTACCCGTGCCACCTATAATTATGCTACATCTGCTGGCAAGCCTAGTGAGTTCATTCAACTTAGTTGATCAAGACAGAGCCCATATGACTAAAGGCTGCACGGGAAGCTACTAAACTTAGAAGGACATAGTAATCTCTTTGTTCCTGGGTGGCCATCCTCAAGTGACAACCTCAAGTGGAATAACCCTTAGACAAGGGCCCTGAGGCAACACTCAACATAAACCAGTCTTACCACTTCCACCCAGGTGGTTCATTCATTGGTTATACTTAGAGTTTTTCCTCAACATCTAGTAAAAACAAATTGTGTAGCATGGCAAAGCATCTAAAAGTACCAAGGCATCAAAATAACAAGGTATAAGGATGGATACACACTACTAGGATATAGCATAGCATAATATAACTTATTAAAATTTCCTATCATGCATACTACTCAAAATCAACTAATGCATATATAAAATAATGGGTAGTTGATGATGTGTTACTTGCCTTGTTGAAGTTGGTGAAGATATCACACTCTCTTCACAAAAGATCGTTGCTCTCCGTACAATCTATTCATTGAAAACCCAATAACAAAATAAACAAGCATCCTAGCAAACAAACATACAAGTGTAGAAAACATACATAGCAACTAACATATCAAAAGGGGCTTAACCAAGTTGGTTAGGACAAGGTCTAGGTTTGAGTTGAAAGATTCATTCTCTAGTGGTCTCATTCTTGTTAAGGAAATTCCAATTGTTTACTTGGGAAGGACTAGGTTGAGTTTTGATGTGATATAACTTTATTATAACCATACTTGTCGAGGAAGTTCCAAGAGTTCACTAAGAATAGACATATTACTTCTTCAACTAAAGTAATACATTGCAAACACTTGGTCATATTCACCTTCAAAAATATTTGAGTGACTATGTTAGTATTTTCCATTGTGGTTAGGGTAGGTCTACTAACTTCATCATCAAAGAGAAAAATATTACTAAGTCTTGGGTTTTCCATTTGGGTCAATGGTTGGACAAAAAAATAACTTGTTACTCTTCAACTTGGGTGGATTGCTTCTAGTCCTCATGTGATTGCCTTCTTGAAGATCATCATCATGCCATCTAAGTTGTTTCCTTCCTTGGTGTGGTGCTTCTCTTGGTCTTGATAGTCTTCATGGTTTTCACTTCACTAATTGGTTTGGGTATGGGATGGGCACATATACCACTAAGTCAATTTGGAAAGAAAAATAAGAAGAAAGATAGAAAGAGAGAGGGAGATGTTTTCTACTGAATTTCTTCACACTTGTACTTCTTGAGTTGCTTCTAGTTGTTGTGGAGTCTAAGTCTTCTCTTCAAAACTTCTTCGTTGATCTTCCTTGTAGCTCTTCATGTTGCCACCAGGTTGAAAGGAGAAGAATAGAAAAGGGAAGGAAAAGACTTAGAGAGAAAGGGTTTTAGTCTTCTAAGTGCTTCCACTTCTTGGAGATTGCTTCTGAAGCTTGTTTTATTTGCTAAGTTCCTTCATTGGTCTTCTATCTTCATGTTGAAAAATCTCTAGATGGTTAAGTCCTCCTTTGCACTTCATGGTTCTCACAAATCCCAACTTGGTGAAATCTTGAAGCAAGCATGGGGAAGTGGAGAAGATAGAAAACCAAAGTTCACTACTTGGTACTATATGTGATTGGCACATTCTAAGGACATGGCTTGGCTCCAAATGGACATAACATCAAATAATAACAATTGAAAACAATTCCTAAGTCATGGTGAAAATGGATGTATCACTATGTTGGGTTTTTGTTCAAATAATCATGGCCATGGTCCAAGGGTGTCCAAGATGGTTGGGAATAATGTCTATGGTTCAAGGTTACCAAATGGAGCAATTTTGCCAAAGGAACTATATTGAAAATATTTATAGAAATTAAACTATGTCAAAAATACTAAAATAGACAACTTAATCCTAAATTCAATTTAAATTTGTTCAAATATTATTTTGGGATAGAGGATATGAAAGTACACATCCTAAGGTTTCCAAATATATTTTATTTACAATTTTTGGATTTGTAGAATTTGAATTATGCCAAATTTCATCAAACAAGCATATTTGAATTTGAACAAATTTAAGTTTGTCAAATTTGAATTTGGCCAGTGCCAAAAGTTTCTAGATGTCAAGGGCTTTTCAAAAAGTCCAAGATTGCTAAATTTGGCTAAGTGGTTGAAAAGATATGATGATTTGAAGTTGTAGGGGCTTTTCTGCAAATCTGCCATTTAATTTTATTCCGGGAGAAAATCGATTTTTCCTGCGGATAAGGTTGCGCTGACGTGGCCGTTTCCTATTGGCTGATACCGGTTCGATTAAATGATTTAAACAGGGCCCCTAGATCTAGATCTAACGGCCACGGATAGATCGGGGGCTAGGGTTACCTCGGGTGGCCGGAGAAGTGGCCGGAGATGGCCTCGCGGCGGCGCAGTGCTCGGGAAAACCGACGACAGTGAGATCCAGGGCTCCTCCGGGCTTCTAGAGGGCACGGAGAGGCGCGGAGATGCAAGGCGAGCGTTTCGGAGGCCACAGCGACGACACACGCTTCCTGGAACGGCGATGCGATGCCGACGGAGCCGGGATCTGCTCCGGCGACCTTCGCGTGCTTGGCGCGGCGTTTCCTGCGACAAAACGAACCGAGAAAGGCATCAGAGAGATGCTCACGAGCAAGGGAAATAGAGAGGGACCAATAGGGGCGGCGGAGAGCAGCTACGGTGGTCGGGATGCTCAAAAACGGCCGGCGGCAGTCTCCAACTCCGGCGAGCAATTTCTTCCTCGTGGAGGCGCGATGCGGAGAGACGGGAGAGGGGTTTTGAAGAGGGGGTAACGGGATTTAAGGGACACCGGGGAGGTGAGAGTTTAAAGGCCTTAATCGCGAGAAATAACTCGGCGAAAATTCATGGCCGAAACGGCCATTTCCGTTTCTATGAGTTGAAGACGACGATGACGTCATCAATGACGTCATTTTTCTTTTATTCCTGTTTTTTTCTATTTCTGTAATAACTTCTGTTTTATAAATCCAATTAACATGAAACAAATTTCTAAAATCATATTATTTCAAATACTTTTTAACAGTACCATTTTTGTAAACTTTCAAAATATTTTTATTTTTGAATTTTTGAAAATTGAAATAATTCCTTAATAGAGCTTAATGTGATTTTCAATTTAGAAAATTATAAAATACAATTATTAGTCAAATATAATTTCAGTGGCTTTATAAAGATCAAATACTATTTTCCAAAACCATTTCAAAGAGTTTTAATCTCTTTTATGTTTTGAAAATATAATTAATTCACTAATAGTACTTAATACCATTTTAAAATAGAAAATAGTAAAATGGGGTTTTTGATTAAATAAATTTTTAGAGGCATTAAACATTTCAAATAATATTTTTGGAAGTCATTTTCAAACCATTTTCATAATTAATAATTTTAGGATATGAAGGATTTATTAATAGTAACTTAATGTTATTTTATTAGTTTATATCAATTAATTATTATTGTTGATCAATAAAATTTAGAATAAAACCACAAGTCATAATATTGTTTTCAAAACCTTTTGTTATGTTATTTTCAAAGCAATGCATTTCATTTTCACCCCTCCATGTTTAAAACTTGGAATAACAACTAAAAGTTATTATTAAAACATTTTATTCTCATCAAACATTTTTGAGGCTTAGGACTTTATTAAGGGTTATAAATCTTTGATTTTTGATGCCATAAAATATCTTCAGATTAATATTGGAGTTGTAAACATTTTTGGTAAAGGTTTGTTAATAAAAAGATATTCCCTTTATATAATAATAAATTTATTTTTGAAAAAGGTTTTAGAGTTTAAGGAACAAGGCATAATTGGATTTCTAATTCCAATAAACTTGGTATAGGACCTCATATTTCATTTTTGTTTGAGTTTTATTTGTTTTTGGTGACTTGTATTGTCATGAAAATCAAAAGTTTCAAATTTTTGTGACTTTTGAGTTTTCCAAAAATCAGGGATGTTACACAAACATGATATATGAATGAGTGTGATGTCGGTATACCTCCCCCCAGGCTTAGGATTTTGGCATAAGTGGAGATCAATCGCCAAGGGGCCCAAGAGGTGCCGCCCCCGTAATATGCCGAGGAGGAAGCCTCCTCCTGATATGTGCTCGAGGATGCGCCGGTGTACTGCGTGTTGTGGTCCTCGGGAGGCGCGTCTCGCCTCTCCCACTGCCGGTAAAACTCCATGGTGCTCAGATGCTTGTCTACTTGCTCCTTGGAGAGCGACCATGGTGACATGTCAATCTTAAATAAAACAGGTTGCGGCAAATTAACTTTACGCTCTTCTCCATCCATATATAAAACTCTATATATTAAACGCTCATTAGTAGAGTTAGAAGTGACAAACTGATGGGATTTCATAGCAGCAAGGTTAAGCCTATGTGGAGCAATTATTTCGTCATTAGGATCAATGGAAACATGCAAAGCAGTTGCGACACGTGTAGCAATAATGCCACCAAAAATAGGCCCAACAGCAGCAAGGCGGCGTGCAAAAAGTGCACCATGGTTATACTTTGTGCTACGGTTTTGTGCAACATCAATGAAAGCAAGGTGATAACTAGAAACATTGCTAGTGTTCTCCCTACCAAGAATACTAGTACCAATATAGTAAGTAAAGTATCTAAGAGCACGAAGTTGAATGTTCCTTATCTTCCCACGCTGGGATGAGCGACCGTCATCATTGGTGATCTCTCGGTAGATCCCTTGGAGGTCTGCTGGTCTATCTTGAATCTTTCTTGCCGTCCCGGTGGCGTTGATACCTATAATAGCACAAAAATCCACCATGGACAAAGACATAGGACTACTATATAACTTGAGTGCAACAGTTGGACCATATTGAGTGTTCTGAAATTTAAAGCTCTTAACAAAAGCTTTTGTAAGCATGGCATACTGAGGGCTTTCATCCTCCATAAAGTTGGTAAGACCAATTCTCTCAATAAGCATAATAAAATCATCTAAAAGACTTGCACTTGTTAAAAATGTATGACAAGGAAAGCTAGATGGGTGAATGATACCGTCATTTTCAGCATCATCAATAGTTGAAGCAATGACATCCTCATTATACGATGGCCTCGCTGAAGTGGATGAGCGTGAGGGCCTTGTCCTTCTATAAGCATCACACCTAAATATCTCACCAAAGTTGTAAATATCCATCTCTGAAATTTTTCAACAATCATCATAAAAATTAATTTCAAGCAACTATAAGGTGGAAACTACCATATGGATTTATATGAGAGCTAAACATACATCAAAACTATATTATTTCTACTCAAATAAACCATGCAAACTCACATAAGCTGTCACCTACAATACCAAAATACTCAAGAAATACTTCACTAAATAAAATTCTACTTGGATCATCGGAGGAGTCACATACCGGAGATCAAACACACCAAAAATTAGCACGAATGATGGGCTGAAGAGGGAGATCGAAAATCCAGAGGAAGAACAACAAGAACACGAGTTCCAGGAAATGTTTTCAGCTTTGGGGGTGAGAGAGAAGACTTTGGAAGTGGAGAGAGTAAGTGGAGGGCTAGGGGGGGCCCACACCATGTGCTGGCACCACTAGGGGCTGGCCGCGCCACCGTAGGGTGTGCCTGCCTGGGGGGCCCCCTGGGGTCTCCCAGGTGGCTTTCGGCCTCATTTTTGACGTAAAAATTTATTATATTTTTTCTGGAATTTTTCGAGAAAATTTATTTTTGAGGTATTTCCAGAATTTTAATAATTAATAAAAACCGGGAAAACGAAAGTGAAAACATGGAAAACAAAACAAAAACCAGAACTATAGAGGTTCTAAGACACTCCAATAAAAGAATAACCAAAGAAAACAAAGGTGGTAGTGGTGAAAACAAAAGTATGGGTGGTGAAAACATGCATAACTTCAGAAATCAGAGTGAAAACGTCAGGAAAACATGTATAAGGATGGTGGAAAACATGATTGTAATCAATTAATAATGCGATCGCATGCATGTCGACGCGAGCTTGACAGCGCTGGCTGCATCCACTTCTTCTCACAGTTTCTCACCACGCTTGAGGAGGAGGTCCACGATCTGGACGGCGTCCTGAATGAGGAGAGTGATGTCTACACACGCTTCTATTCTTGTAGACAGTGTTGGGACTCCAAGTGCAGAGGTTTGTAGAACAACAACAAGTTTCCCTTGAGTGGATTAACCAAGGTTTATTGAACTCAGAGAGGAAGAGTTCAAAGATATCCCTCTCAAGCAACCCTGCAATCATGATACAAGAAGTCTCTTGTGTCCCCAACACACCCAATACAATTGTGTTGTATAGGTGCACTAGTTCGGCGAAGAGAGAGTGAAATACAAGTAATATGAATGATTATAAGTGATAATAGAAATCTGAAATAAAAATGTCAGCAAGCAAACATGTAGCAGAACTGGTTAAAAACGGTGTTTCAATGCTTAGAAACAAGGCGTAGGGATTATACTTTCACTAGTGAACACTCTCAACAATGATAACATAATTGAATGCATAAATATATATCTTCACTACGCTACTTCGAACCACTCTCTGGTTGAATAACAAACACCAATTCATTGCGTAGGGCTGTAACAACACTCCTCAAAGTCGCATTCCCATGTCTAGTTAACCCATGATGTCACTATGAGCTCCCTAGAAGATAGTAGACAAATACCACAATTTCATAGGATCATCCAACACAAGATATAAATATCATGCTAAACCACACAGTGCACACACTGTCACCTTTACACCGTGATCAAAGTTTTTACGAATATCTCGTAACAAAACAACTCGAGTATCATAACATATGAAGAGTAACATCTACTAATTCATCTAGATTACAAAGCTCACGATCACATAAAGATCACACCATGAGAGAGAGAGAGAGAGAGAGATGAAACACATAGCTACCGGTAGAGCCCTCAGCCCTAGGGGAGAACTACTCCCTCCTCATCATAGGAGACATCAACGACGATGAAGATGGCGGTGGATTCGATGGAGATGGCTTCGGGGGCACTTCCCCATCCTGGCAGGGTGCCGGAACAGAGATTTTTGTCCCCCGAAACTTGTCGGCGGCGGAGGCAGAGCTACAGAACTTTTCATGGAAAAAGGATGATTGATTTAGGGTTCATGCCTCGGGGGGAATAAATAGGCGAAAGGGCGATGCGGGGGGGGGGGGGGGTGGAGGGGGAGGTGGCCAGGGGGGCCACACTACCTTGTGGCACGGCCAGGGGGACCCGCGCCACCCTATAGTGTGGCCACCCTGTCTCCCCCCTCCGGGTCTCTTCAGGACTCCGTGGACCCTCCGGTAATTCTAAGACTTCTGGGATTCGAATTTTCCAATTCCGAGAATATTTCTAAAACAACTTTTCTGAAACTATAAATAGGAGAAAAAATGAACGGGCTCTGTGGCATCTTGTCAATAGGTTAGTCCTAGAAAATGGATAAAAAGGGCATACAGTGTAAGGAAAACATGTAGCATATGGCATGAAAAGAACGTGTAACATTAGGAATTAAGGATACGTTTATGACGTATCAACATCCCCAAGCTTAGTTCCTACTCGTCCTAGGGTAGGTAAACGACAAAAACAAATAATTTCTGAGGTGACATGCTACCAACATAAACTTGATCATCATAGTAATGTAAAGCATGTAAACTAGGATCAAATGAATAAAGGTTGTGGTTTATAGTTGATATCAAAGAGTAATGTATAAACCATTAGGAATAACAAAGTAAAACCTTTCAATGAATCAATACTAAAAGAAGATCTGATACGTCCATTTTGCATCACTGCTTTATATCATAATTTTCTGTCATTCATAGATATATTTCATGTTATGATGCATCCCTTATGTTATTTTATCTTATTTTGCATGTTTGATAATATTTGGAGAATAAACACCGGGACCAGAAATCTGATAGAAAAAGCACCATCGAGATACCATATTTCAGAAGATCAGAAGAAGAAGGGGGACATCCGGGGTGTCTTAGAAGTCCAGAGGAGGAGTCCAGCCAGAGGGGGGGCCACCAGGGGCCCACACTATGAGGTGGCGCGCCCCCTGGCCGCGCCACCAGGTGGTGTGGCCACCCTTGCCCACCCCTGGTGGATATTTTTGGCGTACTTGGCCCCGAGGGAACCCTAAGCCTCAGAACATCGTATAAGAATTATTCCGCCGCCGCCTCGGGGCGGAAAACACCTGAGAGAGAAAAGCTCTCTGGAAGAGAGAAATCTGCCGGGGAAATTCCTCTCCGGAGAGGGGAAATCACCGCCATCGTCACCGTCATCACTCCGGGCATCATCAAGATCTTCATCATCATCATCATCACCATCATCACCATAACCCTCATCATCCACCATCATCCCACTGTAACAATTAGGGGACTCTATCGTTGTTTTACATTAGATCTCTCTCCCGGTGTGGATAACTTGTTAGTAGTTGATGCTTGTGAGATTTATCGGTGTTTGCACTTTATGACCAGATTGTTATCATCCATTATATCACCTCTGATTATGTTCCATATGATTTCTTGTGAGTAGTTCGTGTTGTTCTTGAGGACATGGGAGAAGTCAAGCTGTTAGTAGTGAAGTAATGTTGAGTAATATTTAATGTTTGATATTTAAGTTGTGGTGTTATTCTCCTAGTGGTGTCATGTGAACATCGACTACATGATACTTCACCATTTATGGGCCTAGGGGTATGCATCGTGTATTTGGCTACTAATTGTGGGGTTGCCGGAGTGACAGAAACCTAAACCCCTGTTAGGAAACCATTACACGAGGGAGCGTAGGTTCCCGGAGTTTAAAGTTGTGGTTAGATTTATTTCTTAATTACTTTCTTGTAGTTGCGGATGCTTGCAAGGGGTATAATCACAAGTGGGTATTAGTCTTGGATGGGACGATACATTAGCATAGGTTCACCCACACAACACTTATCAAAACACCTAAGATTATTCAGCGGCATGGAACAAAAGCAGTTGACAGAAACCTCCCTTGTGTCCCCGAGAACGTTTGGTAATCCACCGTCTTGTCCTTTGCTGAAGAAAGGATTGGTCCACTTTCTGCAATTATTACTACTGCATTTTATTTATCTACAATATCAAAAACCCCTACAAATCTATCTTTCAGTATTTACAGTTATTCCTTCATCGAAACTGCTTGTCAACACGTTCTGCTCCTTGTTGGGTTCGACACTCTTATTTATTGAAAGTACTATGATACACCCCCTATACTTGTGGGTCATCAAGACTATTTTCTGGCGCCGTTGCCGGGGAGTGAAGCACTATTGGGAAGTGGAATTGATAAAGGAAACTTCTGCTGTAAGTGCTATTTTTATTACTGTCTACTGCTTTATGACACTATGTTTGGATCTCCTTTTGAGTCCTTATTTGCGGGCACTGCTGCCACTGCTAGGGTAGTGAGTGACCCACCGCCTGATGATTTGGATCCTTATAAAATACCTATAAAGATTGTTAAACATATTAGGAATAACTGCTATTCAGTTGATGGAACTGTCCATCCTGGTGAACATTTGCTCTTTTTGCATGAATTATGCGAGTTATTCAAGTGAGCAGGTATTACAATGGGTCAAGTGAAGAGGAAATTATTCTCTATATCATTGACAGGCCGAGCCGCTAAATGGTTCAAACTACTGAAAAATAGCCAAACTATTGTATGGGAGGAAATTGTGCCTCTCTTTTATTCTAAATTATATCCTCCTAGTGAAATTCATAGAGATCGGAATTATATATATAATTTTTGGCCTCATGACAGAGAGATTATTGCCCAGGCATGGGGGAGATTGAAGTTACTAATGCTCAAATTCCCCATTCATGAGCTCCCCAGTAATATTGTTATTAATAATTTCTATGCAAGGATTTCTCTTCATGATAAGGATTTATTGGATGCTTCTTGTTCTGGATCATGTACACGTATGAAAGATGAAGCTAAATGGGATCTTCTTGACTGTTTTCAATAAAACACTGAAGGATGGGAGAATGAAAAAGGTAGAAAGTCAGGTATTAATTATGATTATGAATGCATTAAAACTTTTATGTCATCCGATGATTTTCATAATGTTAGTATTGTTTATGGTCTTGATTCTCCAGTTGTTGCAAACTTATATAAGGCTTTTGCTCCTGATTTTGATATTCCTAAAAAGGAATGGGACAAGTACCATGCACCTTATAAAGATACTGTTAATTGTGTTCCTGCTAGAGATATAGAAGTTCATATTGTTGATTCTATTGTGCCTGAACCTTATATTGAGAAAATGCATTTCCCTGCTAAGGTAAAAGAACATTCTATGTTAGCTAGTGTGGTTAATAAAAGTGCAAGGAAACATGTAGAACCCGAGGAACAAATAACTGTAGAATCTACAGTACCAATAGTAAAGGACCTTGTCTCTGAAA
This sequence comes from Alopecurus myosuroides, assembly GCA_028641055.1. Taxonomy (NCBI): domain Eukaryota; kingdom Viridiplantae; phylum Streptophyta; class Magnoliopsida; order Poales; family Poaceae; genus Alopecurus; species Alopecurus myosuroides. The sequence goes on along the minus strand of CM054060.1, from coordinate 159,632,852 downwards.
ATGTAGAAGAGGGACACATTATATTTTGTGAAGATGCTTCTAATATTGTCTCTCATCCTAGTAAATCTAGGAAACCTAGTGTTCCCGTGCTATTTGTTAGGATAGGTGATCATTGCTATTATGGTTTGTGTGATATTGGTGCTAGTTCTAGTGCTATTCCTTATGAGCTTTATAGAGAAATCATGCATGAAATTGGTTCTTGTGAACTTGAAGACATTGATGTGATTATTCAACTTGCTAATAGGGAAACTATTTCTCCAATTGGTCTTGTTAGAGATGTGGAGGTCTTATGTGGTAAAACTAAATATCCTGCTGATTTTCTAGTACTAGGCACTTTTGCTAGTGGGACTTGTCCTATTATATTTGGTAGACCTTTCTTAAACACTTGTGGTGTTGTTCTAGATTGTAAAAAGGAGAAAATCCTTACAAAGTTTGATGGAGAGTCTTATGGATTTAATTTCTCCAAATTTGCTAAAGCACCTTATGAAGCTGACTTGCCTAATGAGAATTATAGAGTTTAACAATTGGCTGATATTGCTCTTTCTCCTAACAATCCTTTGCAACAATACATGGAAGACCACAAAATTGATGTCTTTATGGAAGAAAGGAATGAAATTTACGAGATTTTCATACATCAGCCAGCGATGCCGAAACATAATTTACCGGTGGAAGACTTGGGTACCACATTACCACCCAAGGAGGATCCTGTTTTTGATTTAAAGCCTTTGCCTGCCAATCTTAAATATGCTCATATTGATGATAAGAAATTATATACTATTATTATTAGTTCTAAACTTTCTGATAAAGAAGAGGAGAGATTATTGGGAATACCGATGAAACACAGAGCTGCTATTGGTTATACCCTTGATGATTTTATGGGGATTTATCCCGCTATATGTTAGCATGCTATTAATATTGAACCCGATGCAAAGCCAGTTGTTGAGCATCAACTCCGTTTAAATCCTAAGATGAAGGATGTGGTAAGAAACAAGGTGTTGAAACTCCTTGATGCTGGTATTATTTATCCTATTGCTGATAGTAGATGGGTTAGTCATGTGCATTGTGTCCCTAAGAAAGGAGGGATGACTGTTGTGCCAAATGAAAATAATGAACTTATTCCTCAAAGAGTAGTGGTTGGTTATAGGATGTGCATTGATTTTAGGAAGGTTAACAAAGTTACTATGAAAGATCATTATACTTTGCCTTTTATTGATCAAATGTTAGAAAGGTTGTGTAAGAGAACTCATTTCTGCTTTCTTGATGGTTATTCTGGGTTCTCTCAAATTGTTCTTAGGAAGCCTGATCAAGAGAAAACAACTTTCACTTGTCCTTTTGGAACCTATGCTTATAGACGTATGCCTTTTGGTTTATGTAATGCTCCTGCTACTTTTCAAAGATGCATGCCTGCTATCTTTCATGGTTTTTGTGAAGAAATTGTGGAAGTCTTCATGGACGATTTCTCCGTCTATGGAACTTCTTTTGATAACTGTTTGCGGAATCTTGATAATGTTTTGCAGAGATGTGAGGAGACTAATCTTGTTCTTAATTGGGATAAATGCCAATTTATGGTTAATGAAGGAATTGTTCTTGGACATAAAATCTCTGAGAGAGGTATTGAAGTTGACAGAGCTAAAGTTGAAGCTATTGAGAAAATGCCATGTCCCAGGGATGTCAAAGGTATTCGTAGTATTCTTGGTCATGCTGGATTCTATAGAAGGTTTATTAAAGATTTCTCTAAAATATCAAAACCTCTTACTAATCTTCTTAAAAAAGATGTACCTTTTGTTTTTTATGAAGATTGTAAAGAAGCTTTTGAAATTTTAAAGAAGGCTTTAATATCTGCCCCTATTGTTCAACCACCTGATTGGAATTTACCATTTTAAATTATGTGTGATGCTAGTGATTATGCTGTAGGTGGTGTTTTTGGACATCGGGTAGATAGGAAGTTAAATGTTATTCATTATGCTAGTAAAACTCTTGATGCTGCTCAAAAGAATTATGCTACCACTGAGAAAGAGTTCCTAGCTGTAGTTTTTGCTTGTGATAAATTTAGGTAGTATATTGTTGATCCTAAAGTTACTATTCATACTGATCATGCTGCTATTAAGTACCTTATGGAAAAGAAAGATGCCAAGCCTAGGCTTATTAGATGGGTGTTTCTTTTACAAGAGTTTGATTTACATATTGTGGATAGGAAGGGTGCTCAAAATCCTCTTGTTGATAATTTGTCTAGATTAGAAAATATCTCTGATGACCCTATTCATGTTAATGATAGTTTTCCTAATGAGCAGTTAGATGAATAAAAGTGAGCTCTCAAGAGAGTCCTTGCTATGCTGATTATGCTAACTTTATTGTTTCCAAGTATTTGCCTCCTACCTTTACAGCTCAGCAAAGAAGAAAATTCTTCTATGATTTGAGGCATTATTTTTGGGATGACCCACACTTACATAAAGAAGGTGTTGATGGTATTATGCGAAGATGTGTTCCTGAAAATGAACAACAGGAGATATTGAGAAAATGTCATAGTAGTGCTTATGGAGGACATCACGCTGGAGATAGAACTGCACATAAGGTTCTACAATCAGGTTTTTATTGGCCTACCCTCTTTAAAGATGCTAGAGAGCTGATTTTATCTTGTGATCAATGTCAAAGGGTTGGAAATATTACTAGACGTAATGAAATGAATATGAATTATTCTCGTGTTATTGAACCGTTTGATTGTTGGGTTTTTGACTTTATGGGTCCTTTCCCTCCTTCAAAAGGTTACAATTGTATTCTTGTTGTTGTTGATTATGTTACTAAATGGGTAGAAGCTATACCTACTAAAAGTGATGATGGTGAAACCTGATTAAAAATGCTTAAAGACATTATTTTCCCTAGGTTTGGTGTGCCTAGATATCTTATGACTGATGGGGGTTCTCATTTTATTCATGGTGGTTTTAGAAAAACTCTAGCTAAATATGATGTTAATCATAGAATTGCCTCACCCTATCATCCTCAAACTAGTGGGCAATTAGAATTATCAAATAGAGAGACCAAATCTATCTTGCAAAAGACTATTAACAAATCTAGAAAAAATTGGGCTAAGAAATTAAATGATGCTCTCTGGGATTATAGAACTGCTTATAAAAATCCCATGGGCATGTCTCCTTATAATATGGTTTATGGAAAAGCATGTCACTTTCCCCTAGAATTAGAACAGAAAGCTTATTGGCAAGTGAGAGACATAAATAGAGATTTTAAACTTGCTCGTGAGAAAAGGTTGCTTGATTTAAGTTCTTTAGACGAATGAAGGAGTGAAGCATATGAAAATGCTAATATCTTTAAAGAGAAAGTTAAAAGGTGGCACGATAAGAGAATTATTAAAATAGAATTTCATGGTGGTGAGTAAGTGGTATTGTATAGGTCTCGGCTCAGATTTTTTGCAGGAAAATTACTCTCGAGATGGGAAGGACCTTTTGTTATCAAAGAGGTATATCGTTCGGGGGCAATTAAAATTGTTTCCCTTGAAGACAACTCTTCACAAGTGGTGAATGGCCAAAGACTCAAGCATTATATTTCTAGAGATCCTTATAATGAAAATGTTGATTATATTCGAGCCATGATCCCGGAGGAATTTATTAGGAAGCATATTTTAGAAACCACAGAGTGAATTTTCGAATAGGTATCAGTTTTGGTAAGAAAACGTTCATGAAACTTCTTCCAACTTTTATTTTTACTATTTTTGGAAAATATGAAAAATATGAACCGGAAACGAGAGGGAGGCGGAGCCCGGAGGCTCCACACCATGGGATGGCGCGGGCCCACCCCTGGCCGCGCCAGGCCATGGTGTGGGCGCCCCGGAGCCCCTCTCCGATTCGTTTTTTACATGGACTTTCCTTTCGTTATGACACTTTTTTCCATATAATCCCCCGGACCCCCGAGATCCGTATATCGTTTTCTCGTCGTGTTTCTGTTTCGAGTTGTTTCTGCCAGGATCTGTTTTCGGGTTTAGAAGCATCATGGTCTCCGCCGACGACAACAAATGGAAGGGACCAAAGGAAGATGATATCCAAGACCTGAAGCCGGAGGAGGAGATCGAGAGTGGAGCTGAAGGAGATGTAGAATAAAACCCACGAGTGCGTCCACGCGCCACCGTCGCAAGCATTAGAGTGGTGGCTAACCCCTTGAAGCTCAAGAGAGGCGCACAAATGAGCACCGGAGGGAAGGTTCCACGTCACTCCCTAGCTTCAAGGACACCTGCTGCGGGCGTCAAGAACTACTTTGTAACATCCAAGTATGAAAACCCTTAGTTGTTTTATTTATTTGTTTAATTTATGCAATGCATCATGGCATCATTCTCATTTTTTTTATTTCTGTTTGCATTGTTTTCATAATAAAATTCAAACTGAATCAAGCATTGTTTTCACACTTGGCTGTTACAATCTTTCAAATAAAGTTTTGCAAATCCAAAAACATCAAATGCTTCCAAATTATTTTTTCTTATTGGATCAACTATTAAATTGTTGCTTAATTCAATCAATCACTTAATCAATTAACCAATTAATTTCAAATTATTTCCAAACTCAAACCATTTCTCAAATCTTTAATCATTTGAATCCATGAAATTCACCACTAATTTGAATTCATTAAATCACTTTTAATCCCTAAAGAAAACCCTATTGAAAATACCTTGTTTTTCTAATATTAACCAATATTGGAAATTTCAATTAAATTGGTTTAATTTTAAACAGCAAGCACACATTTGAAATTTGGAAAACCAAAACTACCAAGTGGTTGCATTTCAGCTAAGGAGCTTATCCAAAAATTTTCCAAATTTTTCTATCAACAAAAACCTATCTTTTCTATCCAAAAGCCTTTGCTACAAACAAAAAAAACAGTACAAAAAAAAAAATTGCATAGGGGAGGAGAGCAGTAGCAGCAGCAGCTAAGTAACCAGCCCAGCCCGTTACGTTGGCCCGATAACCCCTCTCCTGTCGCTGTCGTTCTCCTCTCGTCTGACGTCAGGGGGTACGATCTCTTCTCCTCCGTTGATCGTCCCCCTGAACCTCCCGATGCCATGCCGTACATGAGCAGCTCCTCCTTATAGCTCACCCCGGCACCTCCTCCTCCTGCCGCAACCCTAGAGCTCCATCCCTCTGCGCCGCCAACTTCTCTCCCTCTTCCCCAAGCCCCCTGCTTTCCTCTGAAAAATCGACACTGCAACTCTGAAACCCGACCACCTATCCGCCGTCAGTACACCGCCTCTCCCCATCTCCAGTCACCTCGAGGCGCCTCCTCCGCCGGGAATGGAAACGCCAAGATGCCCTGAGGCTCCTCGTCTCCTCGGCCGCTGCTGAGGAGCCCTGGGGACGCCGCGCCGTCGCCGAGAACTTCCGCCGCTCCTACTGCTGCTCTCTGTCGAGTTCGTCGTCGTAACCGGTCGCTGCTCCTCCTCGCTTCCCTCGCTGTGAGCCTCCTTTCCCTCGCATCTCTCTCCCTCCCTTGTCTATCTCCGCGACCACACGCAGCACACGCATCGCACGTACCGCGCCGGAGTGCAGTACAGAGACCGCCGGCGTTCCCTGTCGACTGCCCCTCGTCACCTGCAACCAAAATTTCAGCGAAGTTCAGTTAACAAGTTAACTGAATGTTGACTTGCCACACCATCGGTACCTGACAAGCATCCGTTTCCATCCGCACTGGCAACACACCCTAGCGCAGTGCCCCGAGCTTCTGGGTTCGAGTCCCAGGGGCACACCACCTTTTTCTTTCCTTTTTCCACCGCGCGCGCTGGGCCCATCAGTCAGCCCCTCCGCTGCCACGTACACACAGAGAGGCCCTGGGCCCTACCTGGCAGCGTGTGTGTATAATTCCTGCTCGGTAACAAAAGTTTAAATCAAATCTGTTAATTTTCCAATTCTTTTTAAATGGGCAGAATAAACCCCTAACTTAAAAATTCAATAACTTTTAATATATGAATCCAATAATTACAAACTTTATATGTTTATTGCTCCAAATTTCATAATCTTTCCAACTAGCCTATTTGTGTTCTGTTTTGAATTTTCAAATACTTTTAAATTTCAAATTTGAATAATTCAAATGCAAATTGAAATAATTCATAATTAATTCATACTGTTTTCAAATAATTCAAATAAAATATGTTTTTCACACCTTTTTGAATGTTCTATTCAAATATAAAACTTGTTTTATTGTTTGAATAATTTAAATTGCCCAAACAATTTAAACCTTGTTTAATTCAATTAAAATTGATAAAATCATAACTTGATTAATATAAAATATTTTTGAACATGCAAATTATGTTTTCAAACCACCAAAGTGTGAACTTTTCAAATGTGAATTTGAATTTAAGGTTTGAACAAATAAAATTCAATTAATATTTAAGTTTGTTTTAAATTCCATTAAAACTTGTTTAATATTGTTTAATTCATAACTAAATAATCCAAAGTCCAATTTCAAAGTGTGAAACATGTAATCCAACTAAAATTTGATAACCTTTTCAAATATCAATTTTGTTATTTGTTTTGCACCCTTTAACTTGATGAAAACAACAACTATTTGTTTAACATCATTAAGTAACCAATAATTTCCAAAACTTAATAATTGTTTTCTTAACTTGTTAACCCTCATTACAATTGCAATTAATATTGTTATTTTGTTGTTATCTTGTCATCATCATCATACATGCATCATGATAACAACTCTCACCTAATAACTAGTTGTAAACCATTTGTTCACTTATTTCAATGGATCCTTTTCCATATGCAACCCTTGCATATGGGTCCATTTAATTTGTGCTATCTTGTTAGTCAATTCATTTTGAGGCACCTATTAAATTGTCATGCATCATCTTGATTGTGCACAATGCCATGGCAATGATTGTTTACATTCCTGTTTTGTTTGTTTGCTTCTTCTCGGTTAGACGACGACTACGTTGAGACCGACGATCCTTACGACACCACTACTCAGGACCTAGCCCAGTACCCGGCTACTGAGCTGCCAGGCAAGTTATCACTCACATGAATCATCGAGTTCCTTTCCACACTTGTTGTCGATACTATCCTTTTGTCTACTATTGCTAGCCCTATGTATCGTTGCTTGTTCTCCGAACCTATCACATGATACCCTGAACCAATGATACTGCCTCCCCTCCATACCTACAGCCTTTGTTTGTGCCTTAGTATTATCTAGCATGCTTAGGGTTGCTTTTACTCGAGTCTGTTGTCGGTTACTACTTTTACTATCTTATTACTTGTACCGGGGGCTCGATGTTAATCAATCAATCCTGTTAATTGCTAATGGTAATAATAATTTGATGATAAGGCACCGGCAGGAGGCCCATGAGAGGTTTTGGAGCCTGCTAGTGTCGACCCTAATAGGAAATGGGTCTTGTCTACTGATCCATGATGAGCGCACTACCCGCATGTGGGAAGCGAGTATGGGCGCCCCCCTCAACTTGACCTGATTCGCATCTCGTCCAAATCGCCTCATTTAGTTCGTGTTTTCCATTTGCCGCATGCATGTTTTTGCGAGCCCAGCGCAGGGTGGAACTTTTGTAGTCGGCATATAGGGGGACACGGTCTTAGAGTGCTATGAGGGTCCCTTTTCTTCGGGGCTTGATTAGCCGTGCGCCCAAGGTTCTTTGGGCTTGATGCGGAGAATGGTTGGTTGTGTAGAGTACCCCGCTTGGTGGGAGGCATCCCATCTGGCGGGTTATTCTTGCGTGTACGGCCAAATTGGTGCAACCCTGCAGGGATAATCTTCTCGAGAAGCCGTGTTTTCCGCGGTTATGGATTACTTGGTGAAAGTACTGGCTAACAAGTACTCAGGACAACTTCAACATAATGATCAATCATGTTTCACCCAATGGTTAATAATTTGACTAGTAATAGGTTATTCACACAAATAACTTGATTCATCTTAATCCAACTGTGTGAGTTATCCTCGGGTTGCTTCTTTGGATAAGGGGCGAGATCCAGGATGGGTTTGGTTGAAGTTATCTTTCAGTTGGTTACAATCCTCGATCTTGTCTTATTCTGTTAGCCGGAACTTGTAGTTATCTTCTGTAGATGGTTAGAGCAGCCAGCAGCAACTTTCATATCACCCCTTTCTTCCGTTGTCCCCAAGCATCAATGCTTGTGTTGACGGGTAACTCTTTGATGAACTGTGAGTCTTGCTTGCCAGTACTTGGATGTACTGACCCCGTTGGGGCTGTGGTTTACGCAGAGTACGACTACGACTACGATGCTTCCCAGGATGGCTACTTTGTGGAGTTCGACGAGACTGCAGACGAGTAGTTAGCTGGACCAGGGCAGGATCCAGAACCTACGTGGATGGGCTTCGTCTTATTATTTTCTCCGGCTTCTTAAGCCTGTTGGATTTGTCTGTACCCAGACACCTTTGATTGCTTCCGCTGTTGTAATGGATGATATGTTGGGACATGTGTCCTCTGGATGATTGTATTCGCTATTTCTGCCTTAGTGAAGGCCAGCTGCAACTTTATTTCTATCTTTTGTGTCGTAGAGATAAGTTGTGATAATCATTCGTTCAAAACTGTTGACGTACAGTGCGTGCTTGTTATGAAGTACGTCGACAGTAGTGCCTGTGACTCCTAATGGATAGTTTACATCGACGGTGGAATAGTAGGGCTTGTGTTGTCGCGCATAAGCGCAGGCCTACCAGGAAGCTGGGACGTGGGAGCAGTTATGCCCCATAATCCAAGCACCTACTATCCAGTTCGTACGATGAGTATCCCTTAGAAGCCAGGGTGCGACAAATGGTATCAGAGCCTGTCTGCCTGTAGGATCCCTTTTTACTGGTCGCAGTTGAGTCTAGAAACTATTTTGTAGCTATATAGGAAAAAAATGAAACGTGAGAGTAGGAATTCTGCCATTTTTCTTCTTTCCCCACCCACCCACCCTTTTCTGGTAAGGAAGTGCAACGTTGTTTTCTGTTCTCACCTAAACTTTCAAGTTAGGATTTCACGTGTTTTGGGTTCTCTGTAGTACCTCAGGACTTTTGGTCTCGTTTTCCCGATGTTGCTTCGATATCATGTTCTTTTCAACATCCTTTTCGTCCGTTGAACCTTGTTGTTGTTTTCCACATCCTTTTTCATCTACCGGAGTCTAATCAAAACCTTCTAAATCGTCTGCAGATGGGTCTCAACTACTACCCGCAGGTGGTTCGCATGACTCGCTGTGAGAGCACCGCCGGTTTTCCGGAGATGCTGAGAGACATGGTTACCTATCTGGGGTTCCGTTGGGCCCCAGAGTACCAGGTCTACGAGCACCAGCGCGAGTTTGACCAGACTTTCTACCGGGCCATCGTCTACATTCTGTCGGATGATGGCAGGAGCATTGCACACCAGTACGAGGCAGTAGGGTCCACAGTGGATATGGCCGTGCAGCAGGCAGCGTACGTGAGTCTCACCGTTCTCCGTGCTGACTACTGGGGGTTTGATAAGTCCAGTTTTCGTCACATCCCCCGTGGTTACATCACGGCAGCGGGAGTTCACTTCACTCTCCACAGCAACCTGGATACCTACGAGTCTGATAGCTCCAGGCTGCAGACCACTGCTCAGTTCGTCAGGCACAGTGATGCCGTTGCTTCCACACTTGCTCAGGAGTTGGCCTCAGTCAGGGAGCAGCTCTGTCTGGCTTTGACTCGTCTGGCGACGTACACCACAGACTTCGTTGGAGACGAGCGCTTTGCGCGTTTCCAGCAGACACGGGGTTTTCCTCTGCCAGATGCTGGAGGTTACGAGCCGATCAGAGGCCCACTTCTCGACCTCGGAGCTGGTTACACAGGGATTCCCCGCTATGGAGCACAGGGACACGATGCTTTCTACTTCACCACACCGAGAGTTGCTCTCAGAGCAGTTCCTATCTACATGGATCGTCGTGATACCTACTTCCGTGGGATTCCTCCTCACCGTATCTCTCGTCGTACTACTCACCGCCGTCCTGCGTGATGAGCATGGGAGTACCGATGTATCCATTACTAGCTGTGTCTAGTTTATCCTTTCGTTTTCGAACCATGTATTGGTCTGTTGGATATTCTGATGTATTTGAACATGTGATGATGTACCTGTTGGTTATCTATTCATGCGTCGGAATAATCTATCTTTCGGTTACCAAGTCTATCCTTTTATGTTGTTGTGCTAAAATGAATTTCTGTTCAGGATGCCTCCAACCAGGAACAACCCGCCTCCGCCACCACCAATGGGGGAACTGTTAGCTCAGATGACCCAAGTGGTGACACAGATGGCCCAGATCCAGGCTAACCAGCAACACAACCAGAATGCTCCAAGGGTCACCATCAAGGACTTCCTCAGCTTGGGCCCAAAAGCTTTCGTGGCAACACATGAGCCCCTGGATGCTGATGACTGGATCCGTGACGTAGCAAGAGCTCTGGAGATTGCTCATGTTGCGGAAGAGGATAAGGTCAAGTATGCCACCTACCTACTGAAGGGTCAGGCAGCTACTTGGTGGGAGAACTACCAGACCATGAGAGCTGGCTTTCCTATCAACTGGGGATGTTTCAAGGATGCCTTCCTGAAGCACCACATCCCGGATGGTCTCATGGAAAAGATGCGTGAGGAATTCTGCTCTCTCTCAGACAGGGCAAGCTGGACGTTCTCGGCTACCAGAACGAGTTCAATCGTCTCGCTCGGTACGCTGGTGACGAAGTGTCCACTGAAGCCAAGAAGATGGCAAGGTTCCGCCGAGGTTTTAACCCGGAACTGAAGTACGCTCTCACAAACATCAAGTGCAAGGACTTCGTGGAGCTCGTGAACACCGCTCTCAATGAGGAGAATGGGCGCAAGGCGTTCGAAGAGTCACGCAAGCACTCGCGTGAGGGTGGTTCCTCCTCCAACATGACCACCCATCCGCAGAAGCGCCGCATCTGGGTGCCAAATGGTGCTGTCACTCGGGCTCCAAATGCCCAGGCTTCTCCAGGCTTTGGTCACCGCCCACCCAACCCATCTCAGATGCAGGGTCAGAGGTTTCCGATGGGGCAGCCAAGGCCGGGTCCTTCTCGTGTCGTCACTTGCTACAAGTGCAAGGATACTGGACACTATGCTGATAAGTGCACTCAGAAGCAGCTACCCCTACCTCCTCGCCCCAACACCAACCAGGCTATGGTTCGTGCTCCCCCGGCTAAAGCCTTCAACTCCAACAACAGGCCTGTCGGGAGGAACGCGAGGGTGAACCATATCAAGGCCGACAAAGCTGAGGAGGCTGCTGACGTCGTTCTCGGTATATTACCCGTAAACTCTATTCCAGCTAAAGTGTTGTTTGATACTGGAGCATCGCATTCGTTTGTGTCAAAGATCTTTGCTACAACGTACAATTTACCTCTGGTTCCGCTAAGCAATCAAATCTATGTGCACTCTCCGGGAACTAAAATGATTACTTCCAAGATAAGCATCGACAATCAGATCCTAATTGGAGGTCGTGTATTCCTTGCTTCACTCATGTTGCTGGGAAATTCTGACATTGATGTCATTCTGGGTATGGATTGGTTGAAGACCCACAAAGCAAAAATTGACTGTGCTCAAAAGTCAATAACTCTTTCCCACACTTCAGGCCAGATAGTCTATTCTCCATATGGATCAAGTTCTGTTCAGTTGTTCAACCTCGATGCCAAACCCCTTCCTGCAATTGAAAATGTTCCGGTGGTTTGTGAATTCCCTGACGTCTTTCCAGAAGAGTTGCCAGGGATGCCCCCGGACAGAGCAGTTGAGTTCGTCATCGAGCTTGAGCCAGGTACTGCTCCAATCTCTAAGCATCCATATAAGATAGCTCCTCCTGAACTGAAATTGTTGAAGGAGCAAATCGATATGTACATGGACAAAGGTTTCATTCAGCCTAGTTCCTCCGCTTGGGGTTGCCCAACTCTGTTTGTTGCCAAGAAGGATCAAACAAAAAGACTCGTGGTTGACTATCGTCCTCTTAACGAGAAAACCATCAAGAACAAGTATCCACTTCCTCGTATCGATGATCTTTTTGATCAACTTGCTGGAGCCTCAATATTCTCAAAGTTGGACTTGAGGATGGGTTACCATCAGATAAAGATCAGAAAGGAAGATATTCCTAAGACAGCTTTCACCACTCGTTACGGTCTATATGAATACACCGTCATGTCCTTTGGTCTCACAAATGCACCGGCAACGTTCTCAAGACTCATGAATTCTGTCTTCCATGAATACCTCGATAAGTTCGTTGTGGTATATCTCGATGACATTCTAGTCTACTCAAAATCCGAGGAAGAGCATGGAGAACACCTTCGTCTCACTCTCATGAAACTTCGCGAGCATCGTCTATATGCCAAGTTTTCCAAATGTGAGTTCTGGATTCCAGAAGTTGCATATCTTGGTCATATCATCTCTGCCAAAGGCATAGCCATTGACCCGGAAAAGGTTAAGGCAATTGTTGACTGGAAACCCCCTAAGACGGTGAAGCAAGTCAGAAGTTTTCTTGGCTTGGCTAGCTATTGCCGTCGATTCGTCCAAAACTTTTCCAAGATTGCCAAACCTCTCACTGATCTCACAAAGAAGGACAAAAAGTTCGTTTGGACTCCACAATGTGATGAGAGTTTCAACCTCCTGAAGACTAAACTCACTTCCACACCTGTTCTAGTTGGCCCCGACACTACCAAACCTTTCCAGATATTCTGTGATGCATCTCTCCAAGGCCTAGGAGCAGTTCTTATGCAAGAACGTCAAGTTGTGGCTTATGCTTCACGTCAGTTGAACCCACATGAGCAAAACTATCCCACTCATGATCTTGAACTTGCAGCAGTTGTGTTTGCCCTCAAGAAATGGAGACAATACTTGTTGGGTAACAAAACTGAAATCTTTTCCGATCATAAGAGTCTGAAATACATCTTCACTCAGCCAGATCTAAACCTCAGGCAAAGGAGATGGATTGAGAAGATTAAAGACTTTGATCTCACCATTTCTTACACTCCAGGCAAGGCTAATGTTATGGCCGATGCTCTCAGTCGCAAATCCTATTGCAATAATCTCATGATCATGGAAAGCTAACCTCCACTTCATGAAGAATTCCAGAAGCTGAACCTTGGTCTTGTTCCTGAAGGATACCTTGCTAGCTTGACAGCCAGTCCAACTCTCGAGGACAAGATTCGTTCTGAACAACTTCGTGATAATGAAATCAAGAAGATTGTGGATCACATCAAGGAGGGCAATGATAAATTCAAGTCTTTCTCAATTGATGACAAGGGAACTGTGTTCTTCGAAGGACGCATTGCAGTCCCTCAGATTCAAAGTCTCAAGGATATCATTCTCAAGGAGGCTCATGAAACTCCTCTATCCATTCACCCTGGAAGTACAAAGATGTACCAGGATCTCAAGACTCTGTATTGGTGGCCTGGCATGAAACGTGAAATTGCTCAATACGTTTCTGAATGCGACGTTTGTCAACGTGTTAAGGCAGTCCATCAGAAGACAGCAGGTCTACTCCAACCTCTGAAAATTCCTGAGTGGAAGTGGGACATGATTGAAATGGACTTCGTTACTGGGTTTCCAAAGTCCAAAAAGGGCAACGATGCAATCTTCGTTGTTATTGATCGTCTCACTAAGGTCGCTCACTTCTATGCTGTAAAGGAAACTATCTCAGCTAGCCAGTTAGCAGAGCTCTACACAGCAAAGGTTGTTCCCCTTCATGGTGTTCCATTGGAAATAAGCTCAGACCGTGGAAGTATTTTCACTTCTCATTTCTGGAAGAGTTTTCAAGAAGCATTGGGCACCAAACTTCTGTTCAGCACAGCTTATCACCCTCAGTCTCAGGGGCAAGTCGAAAGAGTCAATCAGATTCTCGAGGATATGCTCAGAGCATGTGGTCTCTCCTTTGGCATGAAATGGGAGGATTGCCTTCCATATGCTGAATTCTCCTACAATAACAGCTACCAGGCAAGCCTAGGCATGGCACCATTTGAGGCACTGTATGGTCGCAGATGCAGGAGTCCAATCAATTGGTCTGGAGCTGGTGAACGTTCACTTTTAGGCCCTGACATTGTTAAGGAAGCCGAGGAGAAAGTTCGTATCATTCGTGACAATCTCAGGATTGCTCAGTCTCGTCAGAAGAGCTATTATGATAGCAAGCACAGGGATATGGTCTATGCACCTGGTGATAAGGCATATCTCCGTGTAACTCCTCTCAGAGGCACTCATCGTTTTGGTGTGAAAGGAAAGCTTGCACCAAGATACATTGGCCCTTTCAACATCCTCTCAAGACGTGCAGAGAATGCTTATCGTCTTGAACTTCCAGAAAAACTATCCAAGGTGCAGGATGTGTTCCACGTGTCACAGCTCAAGAAGTGTTTCAAAGATCCAGATCGTGCAGTTGATCATGATTCCATTGAACTTCAAGATGATCTATCTTATGAGGAGCACCCTATTCGTATTCTCGATGAGACCGAGCGTAAGACTCGCAACAAGAGCACCAAGTTCTTGAAAGTCCAATGGTCGCATCATTCTGATAAAGAGGCAACGTGGGAGACCGAAGAGGATCTTCGCAAGAAGTATCCGGACCTGTTCATTTCTCAGTAGGGAATCTCGGGGAGCGATTCCTTCAAGGGGGGGCGTTTTGTAACATCCAAGTATGAAAACCCTTAGTTGTTTTACTTATTTGTTTAATTTATGCAATGCATCATGGCATCATTCTCATTTTTTTTATTTCTGTTTGCATTGTTTTCATAATAAAATTCAAACTGAATCAAGCATTGTTTTCACACTTGGCTGTTACAATCTTTCAAATAAAGTTTTGCAAATCCAAAAACAGCAAATGCTTCCAAATTATTTTTTCTTATTGGATCAACTATTAAATTGTTGCTTAATTCAATCAATCACTTAATCAATTAACCAATTAATTTCAAATTATTTCCAAACTCAAACCATTTCTCAAATCTTTAATCATTTGAATCCATGAAATTCACCACTAATTTGAATTCATTAAATCACTTTTAATCCCTAAAGAAAACCCTATTGAAAATACCTTGTTTTTCTAATATTAACCAATATTGGAAATTTCAATTAAATTGGTTTAATTTTAAACAGCAAGCACACATTTGAAATTTGGAAAACCAAAACTACCAAGTGGTTGCATTTCAGCTAAGGAGCTTATCCAAAATTTTTCCAAATTTTTCTATCAACAAAAACCTATCTTTTCTATCCAAAAGCCTTTGCTACAAAAAAAAAACAGTACAAAAAAAAAATTTGCATAGGGGAGGAGAGCAGCAGCAGCAGCAGCTAAGGAACCAGCCCAGCCCGTTACGTTAGCCCGATAACCCCTCTCATGTCGCTGTCGTTCTCCTCTCGTGTGACGTCAGGGGGTACGATCTCTTCTCCTCCGTTGATCGTCCCCCTGAACCTCCCGATGCCATGCCGTACATGAGCAGCTCCTCCTTATAGCTCACCCCGGCACCTCCTCCTCCTGCCGCAACCCTAGAGCTCCATCCCTCTGCGCCGCCAACTTCTCTCCCTCTTCCCCAAGCCCCCTGCTTTCCTCTGAAAAATCGACACTGCAACTCTGAAACCCGACCACCTATCCGCCGTCAGTCCACCGCCTCTCCCCATCTCCAGTCACCTCGAGGCGCCTCCTCCGCCGGGAATGGAAACGCCAAGATGCCCTGAGGCTCCTCGTCTCCTCGGCCGCTGCTGAGGAGCCCTGGGGATGCCGCGCCGTCGCCGAGAACTTCCGCCGCTCCTACTGCTCCTCTCTGTCGAGTTCGTCGTCGTAACCGGTCGCTGCTCCTCCTCGCTTCCCTCGCTGTGAGCCTCCTTTCCCTCGCATCTCTCTCCCTCCCTTGTCTATCTCCGCGACCACACGCAGCACACGCATCGCACGTACCGCGCCGGAGTGCAGTACAGAGACCGCCGGCGTTCCCTGTCGACTGCCCCTCGTCACCTGCAACCAAAATTTCAGCGAAGTTCAGTTAACAAGTTAACTGAATGTTAACTTGCCACACCATCGGTACCTGACAAGCATCCGTTTCCATCCGCACTGGCAACACACCCTAGCGCAGTGCCCCGAGCTTCTGGGTTCGAGTCCCAGGGGCACACCACCTTTTTCTTTCCTTTTTCCACCGCGCGCGCTGGGCCCATCAGTCAGCCCCTCCGCTGCCACGTACACACAGAGAGGCCCTGGGCCCTACCTGGCAGCGTGTGTGTATAATTCCTGCTCGATAACAAAAGTTTAAATCAAATCTGTTAATTTTCCAATTCTTTTTAAATGGGCAGAATAAACCCCTAACTTAAAAATTCAATAACTTTTAATATATGAATCCAATAATTACAAACTTTATATGTTTATTGCTCCAAATTTCATAATCTTTCCAACTAGCCTATTTGTGTTCTGTTTTGAATTTTCAAATACTTTTAAATTTCAAATTTGAATAATTCAAATGCAAATTGAAATAATTCATAATTAATTCATACTGTTTTCAAATAATTCAAATAAAATATGTTTTTCACACCTTTTTGAATGTTCTATTCAAATATAAAACTTGTTTTATTGTTTGAATAATTTAAATTGCCCAAACAATTTAAACCTTGTTTAATTCAATTAAAATTGATAAAATCATAACTTGATTAATATAAAATATTTTTGAACATGCAAATTATGTTTTCAAACCACCAAAGTGTGAACTTTTCAAATGTGAATTTGAATTTAAGGTTTGAACAAATAAAATTCAATTAATATTTAAGTTTGTTTTAAATTCCATTAAAACTTGTTTAATATTGTTTAATTCATAACTAAATAATCCAAAGTCCAATTTCAAAGTGTGAAACATGTAATCCAACTAAAATTTGATAACCTTTTCAAATATCAATTTTGTTATTTGTTTTGCACCCTTTAACTTGATGAAAACAACAACTATTTGTTTAACATCATTAAGTAACCAATAATTTCCAAAACTTAATAATTGTTTTCTTAACTTGTTAACCCTCATTACAATTGCAATTAATATTGTTATTTTGTTGTTATATTGTCATCATCATCATACATGCATCATGATAACAACTCTCACCTAATAACTAGTTGTAAACCATTTGTTCACTTATTTCAATGGATCCTTTTCCATATGCAACCCTTGCATATGGGTCCATTTAATTTGTGCTATCTTGTTAGTCAATTCATTTTGAGGCACCTATTAAATTGTCATGCATCATCTTGATTGTGCACAATGCCATGGCAATGATTGTTTACATTCCTGTTTTGTTTGTTTGCTTCTTCTCGGTTAGACGACGACTACGTTGAGACCGACGATCCTTACGACACCACTACTCAGGACCTAGCCCAGTACCCGGCTACTGAGCTGCAAGGCAAGTTATCACTCACATGAATCATCGAGTTCCTTTCCACACTTGTTGTCGATACTATCCTTTTGTCTACTATTGCTAGCCCTATGTATCGTTGCTTGTTCTCCGAACCTATCACATGATACCCTGAACCAATGATACTGCCTCCCCTCCATACCTACAGCCTTTGTTTGTGCCTTAGTATTATCTAGCATGCTTAGGGTTGCTTTTACTCGAGTCTGTTGTCGGTTACTGCTTTTACTATCTTATTACTTGTACCGGGGGCTCGATGTTAATCAATCAATCCTGTTAATTGCTAATGGTAATAATAATTTGATGATAAGGCACCGGCAGGAGGCCCATGAGAGGTTTTGGACCCTGCTAGTGTCGACCCTAATAGGAAAAGGGTCTTGTCTACTGATCCATGATGAGCGCACTACCCGCATGTGGGAAGCGAGTATGGGCGCCCCCCTCAACTTGACCTGATTCGCATCTCGTCCAAATCGCCTCATTTAGTTCGTGTTTTCCATTTGCCGCATGCATGTTTTTGCGAGCCCAGCGCAGGGTGGAACTTTTGTAGTCGGCATATAGGGGGACACGGTCTTAGAGTGCTATGAGGGTCCCTTTTCTTCGGGGCTTGATTAGCCGTGCGCCCAAGGTTCTTTGGGCTTGATGCGGAGAATGGTTGGTTGTGTAGAGTACCCCGCTTGGTGGGAGGCATCCCATCTGGCGGGTTATTCTTGCGTGTACGGCCAAATTGGTGCAACCCTGCAGGGATAATCTTCTCGAGAAGCCGTGTTTTCCGCGGTTATGGATTACTTGGTGAAAGTACTGGCTAACAAGTACTCAGGACAACTTCAACATAATGATCAATCATGTTTCACCCAATGGTTAATAATTTGACTAGTAATAGGTTATTCACACAAATAACTTGATTCATCTTAATCCAACTGTGTGAGTTATCCTCGGGTTGCTTCTTTGGATAAGGGGCGAGATCCAGGATGGGTTTGGTTGAAGTTATCTTTCAGTTGGTTACAATCCTCGATCTTGTCTTATTCTGTTAGCCGGAACTTGTAGTTATCTTCTGTAGATGGTTAGAGCAGCCAGCAGCAACTTTCATATCACCCCTTTCTTCCGTTGTCCCCAAGCATCAATGCTTGTGTTGACGAGTAACTCTTTGATGAACTGTGAGTCTTGCTTGCCAGTACTTGGATGTACTGACCCCGTTGGGGCTGTGGTTTACGCAGAGTACGACTACGACTACGATGCTTCCCAGGATGGCTACTTTGTGGAGTTCGACGAGACTGCAGACGAGTAGTTAGCTGGACCAGGGCAGGATCCAGAACCTACGTGGATGGGCTTCGTCTTATTTATTTTCTCCGGCTTCTTAAGCCTGTTGGATTTGTCTGTACCCAGACACCTTTGATTGCTTCCGCTGTTGTAATGGATGATATGTTGGGACATGTGTCCTCTGGATGATTGTATTCGCTATTTCTGCCTTAGTGAAGGCCAGCTGCAACTTTATTTCTATCTTTTGTGTCGTAGAGATAAGTTGTGATAATCATTCGTTCAAAACTGTTGACGTACAGTGCGTGCTTGTTATGAAGTACGTCGACAGTAGTGCCTGTGACTCCTAATGGATAGTTTACATCGACGGTGGAATAGTAGGGCTTGTGTTGTCGCGCATAAGCGCAGGCCTACCAGGAAGCTGGGACGTGGGAGCAGTTATGCCCCATAATCCAAGCACCTACTATCCAGTTCGTACGATGAGTATCCCTTAGAAGCCAGGGTGCGACATACTTCCACACATTAAGTCATGATTATCAGTACAAAAAGGTGCCCCATAGGGATTTGCCCTGTATGTGGGATATGAATCGTTTTAACCGTGCAGATGAAGGAAGATCTCAACCTCAGGAAAAGTGGGGGAAAATCTTGGTGGATGGGATTCACAGTCTGACATGCATGCAAACTGTATTGATCGCAATACGGAGGTGATGCGTATGCTTATGTTCGCAATTGAAGATCTGAAGAAATCAATTGATAAGCTCATCAAGAAGGATTCACCACCACCACCGAAGAATTAATTCGTCATAGGTATTGGCATCCCCTTGGCTTGTTCCAAGCTTGGGAGAGTGACGCGGTATCACATCACTATCTTTCATGTTTTTACCTTTTCAGTAGAGTCGTATCATGAGTAAAGAGGTTATCATATAGGATGGTTTGCAGTATGGAAGTGTCTCTCCTTAGTTGGTTATCGTTGTATCCGTTGGTGTGAGTTGCCGCTTTGAAATATTAATGAGAAGTTTCATCATTTACTTTATGCACACATTATTTTAGTTTTTAATTTCTGTCATATGGTTGAGCTTGTTGTTAGTATTTGGTATCACTGTAGAGATCATCAAGTTAATCTAGTTGGTTTTGGCAAACTTAGCTTGGGTCAGTAGAAATAATAATTTGAGATGCTAGTATAAGAAAAAGGATTTTGCCTGTTAGCTCATAAACTTAGTATTCACAGGTTAAGATTTCTTGGGCTTTCGATAATGATTGCATGATTGGTTTCATCATATGTATATTTCTTTGTTTTCCCTCAACTCTTATGCTTGCTACCCAGCCTTGCTAGCCAAAAAAACTGTACTGAGTATGAGCTCTACTCGTGCATCCAAACCCGGAACCAAAACCTTGACATTTGTGTCCACTATACCTTACTACATGTGGTATTTCACCGCCTCTCCAAGTAAATGGATCATGTGCTACCTTTAAAACTTTCAAATTACTCATGTTTTGTGTTCCTGTTTTAGCTCATGAGGACGCAAATAAAGAATCTTTATCTCACTTGTTGATTGTACTCACACACCTGGACTAGTGGCTTAATCCTCTTATCCGAATGCTAGAAGAGCTGGCAGCGGGGTTCCCAGCCCCAAATAATAATACAAATTCTCTTCACTCTTTTTGCCCCTGATTTATCAGTCAAAGCATAATTGTGTAAACAAAAGAGGAAGAGGGTTGACCTTCTATACTAGTTGCGTCCTTCAATGGGAACCGCTCTTGTGAGTCTAGTTGGCTTGTGATGTACTGTATTTTGTGTTTTCCATTCGTTCACATAAGCATACATCTCTCAAAATTTAGGCACTCCTCCATGGTTTGTCATTGTTGGTAGGCACCCGAGGATTCGGTTAGCCATGGTTTGTGTAAGATGGATGGGAGGAGTTTCATGCATTTTATACCTATGTTTATTAAAATAAAAGCTCTAGTACATGAGTGGTCAATGCTTCCCTCTGCGAAGGGCTTATCTTTTACTTTTATGTTGAGGCAATAAACCCATTTCCTTCTGTCTCTAGCAAGAATTTGAGTTGTTGTGATCTCACCATTTATATGTTGATTTATTAAATCATGTTTTCTATCCTTCTTTGTTTAGCACATGCTTTATTATCTAAAAGAATATTGCTTTGAAAGCTATAAATCATTGTAAAATAGTTGTTACAATTAAACATGTTAAGCTCTACAATAAAATCCTTGTTATAAAGACTTCACCTAAGATAAGTATGATATCATTAAATGTTCTTTGACCAAGAACAAAATTTGCCATCACCAATTTTGATTCTCTCTTTTGAATCTTTGTTTGTGACTCTCATTACTTGTTTTAAGTTAAGTTATATGAGAGGAAGTTGATGTCTATAATGATTGGTGCATAGATAAATGTGATGCTTCTTGTCCGTATTTTATTTATCGATTCTTCACTCCATAAACCTGTGGTCATGTTTACTGAGTTCTGTTTCGCTTGGGGACAAGCGAGGTCTAAGCTTGGGGGGAGTTGATACTTCCATTTTGCATCACTATTTTATATCATAATTTTCTATTATTCGTCGATATATTTCATGTCATGATGCATCCCTTATGTTATTTTATCTTATTTTGCATGTTTCATAATTTTTGGAGAATAAACATCGGGACCAGAAATCTGATGGAAAAAGCACCATCGAGATACCATATTTCAGAAGATCAGAAGAAGAAGGGGGACATCCGGGGTGTCTTAGAAGTCCAGAGGAGGAGTCTATCCAGAAGGAGAGCCAGAGGGGGCCACCAGGGGCCCACACCATGAGGTGGCCCGCCCTGGCCACGCCACCAGGTGGTGTGGCCACCCTGGCCCACCTCTGATGGATATTTTTGGCGTACTTGGCCCCGAGGGAACCCTAAGCCTCAGACCATCGTCGAAGAATTATTCCGCCGCTGCCTCGGGGTGGAAAACACCCGAGATAGAAAAGCTCTCAGGCAGAGAGAAATCTGCCGGGGAAATTCATCTCTGGAGAAGGGAAATCACCGCCATCGTCACCGTCATCACTCTGGGCATCATCAAGTTCGTCATCATCATCATCATCACCGTCACCCTCATCATCCACCGTCATCCCGCTGTAACAATTAGGGGCCTCTATCGTTGTTTTACATTAGATCTCCCTCCCGGTGTGGATTACTTGTTAGTTGTTGATGCTTGTGAGATTTATCAGTGTTTGCACTTTATGACCAGATTATTATCATCCATTATATCACCTCTGATTATGATCCATATGATTTCTTGTGAGTAGTTCGTGTTGTTCTTGAGGACATGGGAGAAGTCAATTTGTTAGTAGTGAAGTAATGTTGAGTAGTATTTAATGTTTGATATTTAAGTTGTGGTGTTATTCTCCTAGTGGTGTCATGTGAACATCGACTACGTGATACTTCACCATTTATGGGCCTAGGGGAATGCATCGTGTATTTGGATACTAATTTTGGGGTTGCCGGAGTGACAGAAACCTAAACCCCGTTAGGAAACCATTACACGAGGGAGCATAGGATCCCCGAGTTTAAAGTTGTGGTTAGATTTATTTCTTAATTACTTTCTTGTAGTTGCGGATGCTTGCAAGGGGTATAATCACAAGTGTGAATTAGTTTTGGATGGGCCAGTACATTAGCATAGGTTCACCCACACAACACTTATCAAAACACCTAAGATTATTCAGCTGCATGGAACAAAAGCACTTGACAGAAACCTCCCGTGTGTCCTCGAGAACGTTTGGTAATCATAAGTAAGCCCACCGTCTTGTCCTTTTCTGAAGAAAGGATTGGGCCACTTGCTTCAATTATTACTACTGCATTTTATTTACAGACACTTTATTTATCTGCAATATAAAAAAAACCCTACAAATCTATCTTTCAATATTTACAGTTATTCCTTCATCGAAACTGCTTGTCAACACCTTCTGCTCCTCGTTGCGTTCGACACTCTTATTTATCGAAAGTACTACGATACACCCCCTATACTTGTGGATCATCACGATCCACTGTGCAAATTATATTAAAGATGATTTAAGCTTCAAGAACAACAATATAATCATCCAAGGCATCAAACTCTCACAACAAATCCTGTTAGGATCAAGTCAAGTGATAACAATATGCACATAGGAAAAACATTCAAATAAATGTACATTCAAAACAAGAAAGCGTTCTATATTGGTTCCTGGCACGAGGATGTTAGGGCTAAAAGAACATTATGGGGGGTTTGGATGGTCAATGTAAGAAGGTCTCACGCAACTGAAAGTGATCATTAGACAAGAGGATGTCTTATAATCTAAGTTATGCAAGGAGTAGTGATTGCCACACAACGGATGCACATAGAGCTATAAGTGTATGAAAGATCTCCAATGGAACTAGTGGGGGTGCATCCAACTTGCTTGCTCACGAAGACCTAGAGCTCTTTCGAGGAGGCTCATCATTGGAATATACAAGACAAGTTCTATAATGTAAGTTCCCACATAGTTATGCCTGTCATAATATGAAAACTCTCTCCAAACTGAAGTAATGATGCTAAACAAATCACAAGTGTGGAATAAATGATGGTAGTGCTGTCCCCTCTCTTTATTTTTCTCTCTTTTGCCTCTTACTTTGTTTTTTTATTTTTCTATTTTGGGATTTTTCTCTCTCTTTTTTATATATAACCTCACTGGTAGGAGAAACACTCTATTTTACAATGAATCAACACACTTTTAATACTCATAACTCAAACTGAAATATCTCTGATGTATATAAAACTAAATGCTCCTGTCAGTGTAGCAGTATGCAAAATAACAATGAAGCATGACAAGTAACATAATGATGATGGATGTTGTACGGCAATATATCTCGGAATGGCTATGGAAATGTCATGGTAGGTAGGTATGGTGGCTGTTTTAAGGAAGATAATTGTAACATCCCTGTTTTGCTACAATAGGGTTTGTTGTGTTGTGATCATGTCATTCATGCATGAAGGAATTTTTGAAACAATTTAAATTTTGAATTTAAATGAAAACTTGCCCAAAAACCACTTAAAGTGATCACCCAAAATTTGTTATAAAAACATTTTCAAATTTGAAAAACAAAGTCATGGTGAGGTTGAAAATTTTGTAAGGTTTTCAAATATCTTTTTTTCAAATTTTTCTGTTTGCAAAAAGGTCCCCAAAACTTCCGTTTCTGTTCTGTTCTCAATAGAAAAGGGCCTCTTCGTAATTTTCCGGGTTCCAGGGGGGTTTTCGCAAAAATTCTGTTTTAACTTCTTCTTCCTCCTTCTGCCAGAAGGCGAGCAACTCGTCGATGCTGCCGTGCGCCACGTCCTGCTCCGTTTCGCGAGGGTTGAGAGGACGAGGAGACGTCCCCGGCTCTCCTCCTGCTCACCTCCTCCACTCCCTCGCCTCTCAGCTCCTCTCTTTCTCTCTGTTTTCGCAACGGGCCGAAACCCTAGCTTGGCCATGATTCGAAGCTGCCGTCGCTTCGAGCCGCCCCGAGCTCTTCCAAGCAGACCACCGTGTTCGCCGTCCTTGGTTGTCCCTCCTCGACGCTGGAATCGACCCGAGGCGCCGTGTATCACCGCCGCCGTCCTCTTCCTCTCCAACCACGGCCGAGCGCCGCCGCGGGCGAATTCGCCTCCGTCCGTCGACCCCTCGCCCTGTCGCCTACCCCAGCACACTCCCCTCGCCACGGTGAGCCTCCCGGTGGCCTCGGCCCTCCCTTTCCCTCTCTGTAACGTCGTCACATCGAGGTCCGTCGCCGCCCGCCCTAGAGCTCGTCGCCGGCGAGCTTCCGGCGGCCTATTCCGGGCGGCGCCGCCACCGTTTGGTCGGCCTCGGTGCCCTCTCGCCCCTGGTACTCTTTGATTCGGGAGATTCACAAGGAATCGACCGATTGCTTCCACAGCTGAGCCTCTGTGGCCGTTGCTGATGCAAGGATGACGTCGCAATGACGTCATAACCTTTTTTTTTAGTAATTCCAGAAATTCCAGAAAACTAATTAAAATTGTAAATTTAATATCTTCTAATTTATTAATCAGAAAAATGTGTTTGATATACCAAAATTTCCAGAAAAATGTAAGCTATCTGAATATGTTATTTTTATACATGTTTGACCAAGTTGAAAAATGAGCATTTATTTAATGTTGTTAATTCATTTAAAAATAGAAAAATAAGTTTTTATTCAATAAAAATAGAAAATTAAAAGTTATATACCATTTTGCTCCAAATGACAAATGCAATCCACTTATGATGTTTTTGAACCCATTTGCGCAACTAAAATGGTATTCACCTTCATAATCGCCCGAAACCCCCTCCGGGGTCTATTTTCGGGATAAATTCCAGTAAAATTCCATATCTGCCATATAAACCCTAGCAACCCATCGAGCATGTTTAGGGTTTCATCGAAGTGCATTAACTTGCTCATGCATACATATTGTGCATTGCATCGATGCCATGTTTGATTATTGTTCTTCTTTTCGGTGTTGCTCCCCCTCGGTAGAACGCGACTCCGAAGTGAAGGCCAGCAACCCCAATGGCGAATACTTGATCCTAACCGACAAGTCAAGCACTTATCCCTGAAGACTTTCTCTGGTTTTCTTGAAGCAAGGCAAGCATAACCTCTTATCTGCCCATATATGATTTCGAAAGACTTTTGATTCTCGTACAAATGCATTCGGTTCCAAAGTATCTTGAGTCAATAGATAGAGTTATCCTATTTATTTGCATAACCCAGATATCATGATTCAATGCTCCTAGCAGACATAGGATTTGGTTGTGTGTATCGCCATAGCCTCAAATATGCCATGCTTAGTCATACATGTCTGTTGATCTCTGCTCCATCCGGTTGATGAATCAGAGCCGCGAATGAATCTAGTATGATAGTATGTTGTGGAAAGTTAAGAGATACTTGATTAAGATGACTTAAAGGTGTGGATGACGAGACCACAGAGGGTCTGTGGTGGTCGTCTCGTTCATGCCCCTAGGAGCGAGTTCTCGTCTTCGAGCCAAGACTGAGCGTGCATCCACACGGGGCTTAGATTCCCCTCGGTCTCAACTTGCCTAGTTTGTTCCATGAGTTGCCTAGTTCGGGCTTTCCATTTGGATTTGCGGGGATATCAAAACGTTTTCAAAACTAGGACGTGGTGGTGTATCGGCGCTCTGCGGGTAGGTAACCGTCGAGCATTGCGCACAACGATAGAGACCCGGCAGGAGATGGCCACTCCCTATTGGCGGACCATCTCTACTCGGAGCGACTCATGGAATAGGCGAAGCAAGGGAAAGATCGTGGTCGACCTCCATCTGCCGGCACTTCCCGGAATAGTGCTAATGATCTGGCATTAAGAGTTGGTTGATACGTGTGGTTAAAGTTGTACACCCCTGCAGGGTTTAATCTTTTCGAAAAGCCGTGTCCGCGGTTAAGGACGACTTGGTGACGGATTCTGTGATCATAGACAACTTAAACGGAATGGTTAAAACTTGTTGATAATGAATGAAGGATGCCTCCTCGGAGATGCCGAGAGGGGTTACCTTGTAGCATGAGTTACTGGAACAACTGGAGGATGTAATCTTTGAAGCACGAGGTGCTGAAATGAGTTCGGTGGATTAAAAAGATGATGATTTCAGTAGTTGAACAAGCTTTCTCATCTGTTTTCAAAATACTCATGAGACGTGCTATTCCTTCCTCAATTTGGAAAACAAAGATGGCTTTACGCAAAACAACCTTCATAACTCTCTCTAGAAGAAGCAGATATGTAATAGGTTAACTAAGTCTTGTTGAGTACCTCTCGTACTCATGTTTGCTTCAACTTGGTTCAGGTGGAGTTCCTCAGTTCGGTGGTGTTTCGACGTGGACATCGACGAGTAGTTCGGGGTTCCCAGGTAGCAGCCTGGAATCTATGGGCTGGGACGTCGCCTTATGTTGTGGCCTCTTAGGCCTTTTTGGTTCTTGTTGATTAGCAACATAATTTGCTTTCCGTTGTCTGATGTAATGTTGGGTCATGTGACCTCTGTTTGTAAGCTATACTCTAGTACCACCTGTTTAATACAACTTCATGTTTAGAGTACTGCTTTGATCGGTTGTTGGTTTCGAGCTCATTGTTATACAGTTTTGGCTATGCCTGCATAGTTGTCGCAGTCGAGGGGTTGTGGAGCCGATGATCCATGTCCGAGCCCGCCTGTCGATTTGATCGGCCTGGGGCGAGGTAACCCCAGTAACCCTCGATTGTTGTTGCACTTTCTGGACACATAGCAGCTCTGTATAACTTTGGTCCCGTTCCTTCAGTTTCATCCGACTCTTGGACGCTTGGGTATGCATAATTGGTTATGACTAGCATGGATACAAGGAGTAGTAGACCGGGGATCCGGACTACGTGCCGATGAATCCGGTCTGCCTGCCGTTGTTTGTTGCGGCCGGGGCTGGTAACCCTGAAGCCCTTGTGAGTCCATGGCTAGGAGCACATAACAGTATGTATATCTCTGGGTCCGGGGTCTGACAAAAGTTGGTATCAGAGCAGGACTGCCTGTAGGAAAACCTTACTGCTTGGTCGATGTCGAGTCTAGCGTTTGTGAAAACTACCTTGAAACCTCATATGGATTGTGAAAAACCTTCTTAGGATTCTTTTTATTCCTTACCTGGTATCGTTCTGACTCTGGGTCATCTTACCTGTTTTGATTTAAAAAGGTTTTGCTATCCTTCTAGTCATTCAAAACTCAGGTGCCTTCTTTGGCAATGACGTTTTCACCCAAGTTGACCTAGTGTTAAAGTTTCTAGAGTCGTGTGTGTTTCTTACTCCGTTGTATCTCTTAAACTGGGAGATTTCCTTCCCATCCTAATCTCTCAGAGTTGTCCGGATTCCACATTCCTCCATGTTTCAAAGTTCTAAATCCTGAACCTCGAGATTTCCTTCTCATCTCGAATGCATCCGTTATCCTCTGCTCAAATTTCTTCCGGAGCTACGTATGTCTTCTTGGAAAGATACTCCGTGATTGCTACTCATAGTGCCCTTCAAGGCACTCAGATAGTAGTTGCTCATTTGTTTCGATTTCTAACCTTTGGACTTGAACCGAAGGTCCCAGAATGTGCTGAGTTGTGGTGGATTGAATCTTGTGGTCATAACCATGTGATGCTCACACCATCAGTACAGGATGCTGACCTTTAACCCAAGTTCCGTTTCTTTGGATCCTGAGGAATCTATTTTACCTCGGGATGGCTAGGTGATTTCAACCCTCCTAGCCATAGGCTCTCTCTAGGAATCAAACTGATCACAACAAGAGTGTTTTTGGTGATTTCCATATCCTTGTTCTTGACTCTGCTATATCAATTCTTTTGCATGGGTTTTACAAATGAGTATGACCCTGTGCATCATCTTGATCTTAGGATCTCCTCCGAGCATGATTCCCCCTTTAGTTGCTCTCAAATCCCCATCCGTTGTTTTGGACATCAAGTTGCATATGCGTGTCGGATATACCCATGCATAGCTCTTGTTTTCCTTCAGAACATTTCACCTTGGAATGTCAGGAGAAACAAACTCCAGTACCTCGTTCATCTTACGAACCAGGTCAAAGTTTTGTAATTCTCAGATTAAAGAAGTTTCATTAGCTTCTAATCTGTTCTACCTTCGAGAATCACACTTTTTTATATCACGAGGCTGTGTTAAGTTTCATGGCCTTAATGATGAAGTGATGCTCTTACACATCTTCATCCCGCCTTCCTCCAAGCTTGAATGCTTGAGATGGATGGGTCTGTTCATCGACATGTGTATCAGCTATTCCTAGCAATTCTTATTGCTTTGAAAATCTAAGAAAACATCTGTATCCTTCTTAGCACTATTGGTCACCCGGTTCCTATCTAAAGTTGACCGTGTTACCAAATCCGTTCATTCTGGTGCACATTCTTGGTCAAAGAGTTGGGTTCATACCAAATCTCTCAAGATCTTATCAGTTGCTTTGAAAAGCAAGATTCCTTTCAAACCCGAAGACATACCGGTAGGTTGTGGTATTCTGGTTGTCTTTCCAGAAGTATCACCAGGTTTTTCACCTGACCGTAACTTCTAAGCAAGGGGTAATTTGAACCACTCCTTTCTCCAAGGAACCCTGTTGGATATCCTGGACTAGTTGGTTGAGTTTAACCACTAACTTGGAGAGTTGAAAGACAAAAGCTCCGCCTAACTTGATCCTTCGTTATGGGATGTCCACTTTCCTTTGCGTTGAAGTATGATAGTATCTCCTTAATGGACATGCTATTATTCTACCTTGATTTGATTTGGGCTATCGACAAATCGAGGAAAAATCCAAGGACTATCTTTATGGTGTTTTTCCTAGGTACACTTTCACGGCCTCCAATCTGACCAATATTTTTGCCTTGTTCATGTATCATATGAAACCCTCTTCTTGGAGTGTTTTAATAAGTATGTTGTCGAGCCCATCGATGACATTCCTATCTCCCCAAGTTGCAAGAGGTTCATGTTGAACAGTTGGCATTAACGTTGGAAACTTTTGGAGAACCATCTTTGTGTCATCACGAAGTTTGTGTTCTGGGTGTTCGAAGTAACCTACTCCGGTTCATGTGCTTATGGTGAATGTTGTCGCCGTGGATCCGAGTAGAGTTTTCTCGTTCCTTTGGGAATAATCCCGAGTCGGTCATGCATGTGTGGACTATTCTTAAGATGGTTGGTTGTTACCTCCGTCTACTGTAAGAAGTTTCCATCCACATTAAGTCACTGACTGATCTTTCGTAAAAGAGAAGAAGTTTAAGAACTTCGTTATCTTTGTTATCATCTTCCCAACCAGGACTTCGATGTGTTCTCTGTAAGTAAGTCATGTAGGTGCAACCGTCTTCCGCAAGTTGCTAATCCATGAGTTCCGTAATCCTGCTCATCTTCTTGAGCTTGACATCGTAGTCCATATCTTGAGAATCTAGCATATGTATCTCATTGGTAACCGGTGCAATCCCTTCTACCAAACACGTTGAGTCTCAGTTATTCAATCCACCAACCAGAGCTGAATCTCAAGCAGCAATGATGGCTTGTGTTTTCCTCAAGGGTACTGAATTAGGTCTTTTTAAAATACGGCATGGTTGATGTGGTGGTTGACACAATTAGCCGGAAGACCTAATGTCATATCTCTTTGAATCCGTAAGAACAGCCACTCTCCGTGAGAATTCTTGTATGGCTCATTCCAACAAGTTTCCCTCTTGCTAGATGACCTATAGAAGGCTTGTCATGAGCCTGGTATCTGTATCCAGAACGTCCAGGAGAACTCGGAAGTTGACATTTCCAATATCTTTCCGTTGAACCTCCAAACCTTTGTACAAGTAGAAACAAGTTCATCATGAGAACCATCTCGTGGTTTTTCGTAACCGCCTATGACCAGCTCCCTTTTTCAAGTTGTTTATACTTGAAGTTCTCTTTATCTCACACATTGTGTGAATTTGTCAGTCACTTCAGCCATGGGATCTTAACTATGTGGTAGATGTATTGCTAGGTCCAAACCACAATAGGAAAGAGATTCCCTGTTTCTACCGGTGTTTCAACCCTCGTTGGTTACCCATCCTTATGGTGTGATCAAGAATTCCTCCTTTGTTACGGTGTTCCAACATTCCGTGGTTACTCATATTCTGTCGTGAAGTAACATCCCGATCTTTGACAAAGTTCTCGACAAACTTTAACGGAATGAAAGTTTCGTTATCTTTCGTGTCCAATCCGAAGAGTGAACATGATCTTGTATCAAATTCTCTCCGAATCACGATTACAGTGTTTTCTCGTGATTTCCCTCGTCTACGGATATTATGTCGTGGTATCCAAGACCATCCTTTCCATCTTGGTTATCTGTTCGAAGAAACCTCGATATCATAAGTTGTCCAACCTTTCTTTTCCAAAAAGATTTAAAGTCTTGCGAAGCTCATATTCTAAATCCTTTCAAGAACCATCGTCCGTAAACTTGAAACCATCTTCTTTTCCCTCGGTTACCTTGATGTGTTTCATGCTTGTTAACTCAAAAAGTTCTTTACGAACATTCCTGTCATGAGTTATCCATGAGATACCCGATCTTTGTGAAGATCAATTCCTAAGAGTTTTCCCTCTCACCTAAGGTGTAGCCGCTGAAGAATCTTCGTAAGTGCTACAGATCAACCTCTTCGAGAAGAGAACCGTAAGGTTCGAGAAGATCGTTCAAAACCGGTGTTCCTTCTTTCTTCTCCTTCGGGAATCTCGGGACGAGATTCTTGTAAGGGGGGTAGATTTGTAACATCCCTGTTTTGCTACAATAGGGTTTGTTGTGTTGTGATCATGTCATTCATGCATGAAGGAATTTTGAAACAATTTAAATTTTGAATTTAAATGAAAACTTGCCCAAAAACCACTTAAAGTGAGCACCCAAAATTTGTTATAAAAACATTTTCAAATTTGAAAAGCAAAGTCATGGTGAGGTTGAAAATTTTGTAAGGTTTTCAAATATCTTTTTTTCAAATTTTTCTGTTTGCAAAAAGGTCCCCAAAACTTCCGTTTCTGTTCTGTTCTCAGATAGAAAAGGGCCTCTTCGTAATTTTCCGGGTTCCAGGGGGGTTTTCGCAAAAATTCTGTTTTAACTTCTTCTTCCTCCTTCTGCCAGAAGGCGAGCAACTCGTCGATGCTGCCGTGCGCCACGTCCTGCTCCGTTTCGCGAGGGTTGAGAGGACGAGGAGACGTCCCCGGCTCTCCTCCTGCTCACCTCCTCCACTCCCTCGCCTCTCAGCTCCTCTCTTTCTCTCTGTTTTCGCAACGGGCCGAAACCCTAGCTTGGCCATGATTCGAAGCTGCCGTCGCTTCGAGCCGCCCCGAGCTCTTCCAAGTAGACCACCGTGTTCGCCGTCCTTGGTTGTCCCTCCTCGACGCTGGAATCGACCCGAGGCGCCGTGTATCACCGCCGCCGTCCTTTTCCTCTCCAACCACGGCCGAGCGCCGCCGCGGGCGAATTCGCCTCCGTCCGTCGACCCCTCGCCCTGTCGCCTACCCCAACACACTCCCCTCGCCACGGTGAGCCTCCCGGTGGCCTCGGCCCTCCCTTTCCCTCTCTGTAACGTCGTCACATCGAGGTCCGTTGCCGCCCGCCCTAGAGCTCGTCGCCGGCGAGCTTCCGGCGGCCTATTCCGGGCGGCGCCGCCACCGTTTGGTCGGCCTCGGTGCCCTCTCGCCCCTGGTACTCTTTGATTCGGGAGATTCACAAGGAATCGACCGATTGCTTCCACAGCTGAGCCTCTGTGGCCGTTGCTGATGCAAGGATGACGTCACAATGACGTCATAACCCTTTTTTTTAGTAATCCCAGAAATTCCAGAAAACTAATTAAAATTGTAAATTTAATATCTTCTAATTTATTAATCAGAAAAATGTGTTTGATATACCAAAATTTCCAGAAAAATGTAATCTATCTGAATATGTTATTTTTATACATGTTTGACCAAGTTGAAAAATGAGCATTTATTTAATGTTGTTAATTCATTTAAAAATAGAAAAATAAGTTTTTATTCAATAAAAATAGAAAATTAAAAGTTATATACCAAATTGCTTAAAATGACAAATGCAATCCACTTATGATGTTTTTGAACCCATTTGAGCAACTAAAATGGTATTCACCTTCATAATCGCCCGAAACCCCCTCCGGGGTCTATTTTCGGGATAAATTCCAGTAAAATTCCATATCTGCCATATAAACCCTAGCAACCCATCGAGCATGTTTAGGGTTTCATCGAAGTGCATTAACTTGCTCATGCATACATATTGTGCATTGCATCGATGCCATGTTTGTTTATTGTTCTTCTTTTCGGTGTTGTTCCCCCTCGGTAGAACGCGACTCCGAAGTGAAGGCCAGCAACCCCAATGGCGAATACTTGATCCTAACCGACAAGTCAAGCACTTATCCCTGAAGACTTTCTCTGGTTTTCTTGAAGCAAGGCAAGCATAACCTCTTATCTGCCCATATATGATTTCGAAAGACTTTTGATTCTCGTACAAATGCATTCGGTTCCAAAGTATCTTGAGTCAATAGATAGAGTTATCCTATTTATTTGCATAACCCAGATATCATGATTCAATGCTCCTAGCAGACATAGGATTTGGTTGTGTGTATCACCATAGCCTCAAATATGCCATGCTTAGTCATACATGTCTGTTGATCTCTGCTCCATCCGGTTGATGAATCAGAGCCGCGAATGAATCTAGTATGATAGTATGTTGTGGAAAGTTAAGAGATACTTGATTAAGATGACTTAAAGGTGTGGATGACGAGACCACAGAGGGTCTGTGGTGGTTGTCTCGTTCATGCCCCTAGGAGCGAGTTCTCGTCTTCGAGCCAAGACTGAGCGTGCATCCACACGGGGCTTAGATTCCCCTCGGTCTCAACTTGCCTAGTTTGTTCCATGAGTTGCCTAGTTCGGGCTTTCCATTTGGATTTGCGGGGATATCAAAACGTTTTCAAAACTAGGACGTGGTGGTGTATCGGCGCTCTGCGGGTAGGTAACCGTCGAGCATTGCGCACAACGATAGAGACCCGGCAGGAGATGGTCACTCCCTATTGGCGGACCATCTCTACTCGGAGCGACTCATGGAATAGGCGAAGCAAGGGAAAGATCGTGGTCGACCTCCATCTGCCGGCACTTCCCGGAATAGTGCTAATGATCTGGCATTAAGAGTTGGTTGATACGTGTGGTTAAAGTTGTACACCCCTGCAGGGTTTAATCTTTTCGAAAAGCCGTGTCCGCGGTTAAGGACGACTTGGTGACGGATTCTGTGATCATAGATAACTTAAACGGAATGGTTAAAACTTGTTGATAATGAATGAAGGATGCCTCCTCGGAGATGCCGAGAGGGGTTACCTTGTAGCATGAGTTACTGGAACAACTGGAGGATGTAATCTTTGAAGCACGAGGTGCTGATATGAGTTGGTGGATTAAAAAGATGATGATTTCAGTAGTTGAACAACTTTCTCATCTGTTTTCAAAATACTCCATGAGACGTGCTATTCCTTCCTCAATTTGGAAAATAAAAGATGGCTTTACGCAAAACAACCTTCATAACTCTTTCTAAAAGAAGCAGATATGTAATAGGTTAACTAAGTCTTGTTGAGTACCTCTCGTACTCATGTTTGCTTCAACTTGGTTCAGGTGGAGTTCCTCGGTTCGGTGGTGTTTCGACGTGGACATCGACGAGTAGTTCGGGGTTCCCAGGTAGCAGCCTGGAATCTATGGGCTGGGACGTCGCCTTATGTTGCGGCCTCTTAGGCCTTTTTGGTTCTTGTTGATTAGCAACATAATTTGCTTTCCGTTGTCTGATGTAATGTTGGGTCGTGTGACCTCTTCTTGTAAGCTATACTCTAGTAACACCTGTTTAATACAACTTCATGTTTAGAGTACTGCTTTGATCGGTTGTTGGTTTCGAGCTCATTGTTATACAGTTTTGGCTATGCCTGCATAGTTGTCGCAGTCGAGGGGTTGTGGAGCCGATGATCCATGTCCGAGCCCGCCTGTCGATTTGATCGGCCTGGGGCGAGGTAACCCCAGTAACCCTCGATTGTTGTTGCACTTTCTGGACACATAGCAGCTCTGTATAACTTTGGTCCCGTTCCTTCAGTTTCATCCGACTCGTGGACGCTTGGGTATGCATAACTGGTTATGACTAGCATGGATACAAGGAGTAGTAGACCGGGGATCCGGACTACGTGCCGATGAATCCGGTCTGCCTGCCGTTGTTTGTTGCGGCCGGGGCTGGTAACCCTGAAGCCCTTGTGAGTCCATGGCTAGGAGCACATAACAGTATGTATATCTCTGGGTCCGGGGTCTGACAATAATTTTTGGATTATGTGTAGAAGAACAAAGTTCTCCCACGGGGTTTGGATGTACTAGCGAAGTTTTCACCAACTCTCAATGTGAGAATGATCCATGCACAGTACCGAATAGGCTAGCAAATATGGATGGTGGAAGTGCCAGAAAACCGCAACATAGAACTCACAAGTTAAAAGAATCCAAATAAAATCATGATATCACAAGGCACAATGAAAATCACTCTAAGAGGGTCCGTGGCAGTGACAAGTCACTGTTAGCTTCCCCGACCATAGCGTGTAACAAAACTCCATTACGATTGCTATCAACAAAGGAAGTCATATACCATTATCCTATCAACTGGTTATTTGAGTGTGGCACTGTTTCAAGCTTCTAGACCAACCATTAATTGTTTTTTTACTTTACTAAACCAGCAAGTTTATCATTAAGCATATCTATATCTCAAAACAACAACAAATAATCAAGTGAAACAGTTTAGTGATCTACAAGAATATGCAAGCTTTTTCGTTATACCATCTACCACAGGTAGCATTTTCTACCAAACACCAAACAACAAAAACGCTCCAAGAGATACAGCAATGAAACAAGAGATTACTCACACAACTCTACTAAAACTAACAGCTCCGAATAAGAGATGCAATAAAAATAGGAGCTAAACAGGAATTTTGCAGTAGCTAGAAGAAAAACTAAGAATACGGGCATAATGAGTATTCCAATGAAAAAGCGGAGCGTGTCTCTCTCCAACACAAAGAATGCTAGGTACCAACTATATTATTGAAGAAAGTAAAACAAAATATAACAAAGGAAAACAAAATAAAAACAGACATATGCTCCAAGTAAACTTCATATGATGTGACCGAATAAAAATATAGTTTCACTAGAAGTGACCCGATAAATTGTTGATGAAGAAGGGGATGACTTGGGCATCCCCAAGCTTAGATGCTTGAGTCTTCTTAGAATTTTCTGGGATGAACCACAGGATCATCCCCAAGCTTTGGTCTTGCACTCTTCTTGATCACATTATATCACCCTCTTTTCTTGACCCTTGAAAACTTTGTTCACACCACACTCAAAGAGTAATTCGCATTAGAGGGTTAGTGCAACAATCAAAAAATCATGGGTTCTGTATGGGAACAAGTGATATTGATACTTTTAAACATTAGCTACAGCCACTGATGTTTCGTGAAGCAAAGAAATCCACTTGACATCGTAAAAGAGCAAATGCAAGAAAAATGGCAAAATCTTCCAAAACTAGAACAGTCTGTAAAGACGAATTTTATCGGGGCACTTAGGTTGCTCAGATTGAAAAACTTAAAGAACAAAAAAGTTTTGTAATTAGCTGAGGAATAAGCACAAACAAATTCAGGTCATTCTGATCTTTCTGGATTTTATATGATTTTTCACGGTGGACAGCAGAAATCTGTTTCCTGCGTAGCAATCCAAAACCAACTCCAACTTTCGCTAGAAACTTTACTTGGCACAAATAATACATGAAAATAAAGATACAAAGGAGTTTCCACATAAGTATACAACCCCTTGACTCAAACAAAGCAGAGAAAAACAAAGCAAAAATAAAACCATGGGTTATCTCCTAAGAAGTGCTTTTCTTTAAAGCCTTTTAGCTAGGCATAGTAATTCTTATGATGATCACATAAATAAATATGAATTGAAGCAAAAAAGAGCATCAAGAAGAAAATGTAAAACAAATTTAAGTCTAACCCACTTCCTATGAAAAATAATCTGGTACAAGAACAAGTCAATAAATCACAAAGTAGCAATCATAGGAAAGCAAAAACAAGTGCAACTTCAAAAAAATTCAACATAAGGAGGGGAAACTTAATATTGTTGAGATGCAGAAGACTATGTTTCACTCTCTCATAATAACTTTAATTAGCATCATGAATTAA
The DNA here is from genome assembly GCA_028641055.1 of Alopecurus myosuroides. Lineage (NCBI taxonomy): Eukaryota > Viridiplantae > Streptophyta > Magnoliopsida > Poales > Poaceae > Alopecurus > Alopecurus myosuroides. Next base: position 159,596,515 of record CM054060.1, on the reverse strand, counting down.
ATTAACAATATAACTATCACAAGAAACATTCTTATCATGAGCCACATGCATAACAAAATTAATACTCTCCACATAAGCATAGTCATTCTTATTAGTAGAAGTGGGAGAAAATTCAACAAAATAGCTATCATTATAATTCTCATCACCATAATAATCAAATATAGGAGGCATATTGTAATCATAATTAATTTTCTCCTCAATATTAGGTGGACTAAAAATAATATATTCATCATTGTAATCATCATAAAGAACTTCAACATGATAGACAAGTTGTATATTAGGGAGATGGTTTTGGGTAATCCCATAACTATGACACGTTTAATAAGGATAATTGTAATCATAGCCTATGTTATAGCATGTTTTATAATAGTTATCAAAGACTGGAGGCATAGTATCATCATAAGCAATATCATCATTTTTTACAAGAAAGAGATGTATCAAGCATATAATCATCAGTGGCAAAAGGATTTTCAAACACAACATCCACATGCTCAGAGATTTCTATATCATCATTGGAAGGAACATGGATGGTAATAATAGTACCACAATTATCATCATTTTTAGAATTGGTACCAAAGAGATTTTTAATATCAAATGTAGTGTGTTTCTCCCAATCATGATCACTTTGATAAATAACAGGCATAGGAAAATCATCGAGTTCATACTCATCAAAAACTATAATAGGAGCTACATGCTTAGGGGGGGATACCGTTACTTCTCTCATTTTACTCCTCCTCTTCTTCTTCCTCCTCTCTATAGGAGGGAGAGGCTTGAAAGGAAGCTTCTCCACATACCCTGGTTTATTGTCAGAAACAATAGAAAGAACTTCGGAGGATTCCTCCTTTTCATTAATAAGATGAAAACAAATATTAGCCCTGTCATATTTTGGTAAAGTATCTTGTTTTATAATCTTTTGTATGTAAGTATTTGTGTGGCAATTATTAACACAATAAAGATGACAACCATGCAGGACATTATTCATATCAAGAGCACTCATATCTACCAAAGAAGTTTTTCTTGATAACTCTTCACACCCCAAAAATAATGTAAGTTCATCATGCTGATTAGGAGTGATCATGTCATCACAATACAAACTTCCAGTATTCGAATAGCTATTACAACCTGAGCATTGAAAATTGAAATGACCCACTTTACAACAAAGTTCACAAATAAAAGGATAGATGTCACAAACTTTTTTACCAAGATTATCGAAATCCCTGTCCCACTTTCTAGTTTTTTCATTCCTATGATGGATGCAATATTCTTCTTCGGTTTGATTATTTTCACAAGGTCTAGGTGCTCCACAAAAATTAACATGCTTATAAGAAATAGTACTTTCAGAAGTTTGAGCATGTTCATTGCAATCATTAATAATAGTTTCATTTTTCATGCAAGTGTCTTTAAAAGGTTCATGATGTATGTACCCGTTTGATTTAGGAACATTAATATAAGAAGCAAAGTATCTATACCAACCAACAATCATTTGAGGATCAAGACCATATTTAGCATTAAGCTCTTGAAAATCAGCAGTTTCAACGAAAGACTTAATGCAATCATACTCATAGTTTATACATGATTCTTTACCTTTGTCGTTATTCCAACCTACATTATTGGTTTCAATTGTTTCAAGAAGATCCCATTTAGCTTCAACCTTCTTACTTGAGAAAGAACCCTCTGAACATGCATCTAGATAATCCCTATAATGTCCTAAAAGCCTTGCATAAAAATTAGTAACAATAATTTCCTTAGGAAGCTCATGGTTAGGACATTTAAGTATTAATGTTTTCAGTCTTCCCCAATATTGAGCAATGCTTTCTCCATCACGAGGCCAAAAATTATAAATGTAATTCCTATCTAAATACAGTTCATGAGAAGAATAAAATTTAGAATAAAATAGAGATTCAAGCTCTTTCCACTCCAAATGATGAGGATCATCTAGTAGCTCATACCACTCCCTTGCTTTGTCCTTAAGTGACAAAGAGAATAGCCTCCTCTTAACTTGGTTCATTAAAAATACCTGCACACTTGAACAACCCGCATAATTCATGTATAAAGAGTAAATGATCACGAGGATGGACAATTCCATCTCCAAAATAGCAGTTATTCGTGACACGTTCAACAATTTTCATAGGTATTTTAAAAGGAACACTTTCAGTAGGAGAATTTAAAATATCACAAGCATCATTAGATTTATCACATATGGGAGATAAAGTTTCACCAGAGCAAATTTTATCCTCTAAAGTCGAGGAACTAAAAATTTATAAAAAACTAGCTTCCCCAAGCTTAGACTTCTCCATAGTATTAGAAATAATGGTATCCAAATAATGAATGCTACTAGCATGCAAATAAAGCTCTCTCATATTTTTGTTGTTTTCCATTAAGACTAACTAGTAAAAATAAAAACAAGCAACAGGTAAAAATAAGCCTAACTAGTGAAAACCAGAAACAAAAACATATAATTGCAGAATCTAAAGGAAATAACTTCGAGCACTCATAAAGGATGTGAGATCCTTTTACCTTACCTCCCCGGCAATGGCGCCAGAAAAGGTCTTGATGTATACGCACGCTTCTATTCTTGTAGACAGTGTTGGGCCTCCAGGTGCAGAGGTTTGTGGAATAGCAGCAGGTTTCCCTTAAGTGGATTACCCAAGGTTTATCGAACTCAGGGAGGAAGAGGTCATAGATATCGCTCTCAAGCAACCATGTAATCATGATACAAGAAGTCTCTTGTGTCCCCAACACACCCAATACAATTGTGTTGTATAGGTGCACTAGTTCGGTGAAGAGAGAGTGAAATACAAGTAATATGAATGATTATAAGTTTTAATAGTAATATGAAATAAAAATGGTAGCAAGCAAACATGTAGCAGAACTGGTTGAAAACGGTGTTTCAATGCTCAAAAACAAGTCCTAGGGATCATACTTTCACTAGTGAACACTCTCAACAATGATAACATAATTGAATGCATAAATATATCTCTTCACTACGCTGCTCCGAACCACTCTCCGGTTGAATAACAATCACCAATTCATTGTGTAGGGCTGTAACAGCACTCCTCAAAGTCGCATTCCCATGTCTAGTTAACCCCACGCTGTCACTATGAGCGCCCTAGAAGGTACTAGACAAACACCACAATTCCAAAGGGTCACCCAACACAAGATATAAATATCATGATAAACCACACGGTGCACACAATGTCACCTTTACACCGTGATCAAAGTGTTTATGGAGATCTCATAACAAAACCACTCGAGTAGCATAATATATGAAGAGTAACATCTACTAATTCAACTAGATTACAAATCTCACGGTCACATAAAGATCATACCATGAGAGAGAGATGAAACACATAGCTACCGGTAGACCCCTCAACTCCGGGCGAGAACTACTCCCTCCTCATCATAGGTTACAACAACGATGATGAAGATGGCGATGGAGTCGATGGAGATGGATCCGGGGGAATTTCCTTGTCCCGGCAGGGTGCCGGAACAGAGATTTTTGTCCCCCAAAACTTGTCGTCGGCGGCGGCGGAGCTACGGAACTTTTCATGGAAAAGGGCTGATTGATTTAGGGTTTATGCCTCGGGGGGAATAAATAGGCGAAAGGACGATGCGGGGGAGGTTGGCCAGGGGGCCCACACCACCTGGTGGTGCGGCCAGGGGGACCCGCGCCACCCTATGGTGTGGCCACCCTCCAGGTCTCTTCGGGACTCCGTGGACCCTCCGGGAATTCTAAGACTTATGGGTTTCGAATTTTCCAGTTCCGAGAATATTTTTAGAACAACTTTTCTGAAACTAAAAACAGCAGAAAACAGGAACTGGCTCTGTGGCATCTTGTCAATAGGTTAGTCCCAGAAAACCGATAAAAATGGCATACAGTGTAAGGAAAACATGTAGCATATGGCATGAAAACAACATGGAACATTAGAAATTAAGGATACATTTATGACCTATCAGAGATCCACCAACTTTTGTCGGAGGCGATCACTCATGCCTTCTCCCAGCTCCTTCGTGTCGATCCCCTCTTCAACTTTGACAAGTTGTCGGCGCCTATCCCTGATGATCTCCAGGAATCTCCCGGTGCAGGGTGAGCGAGGATGTGATTGCCTTCACCGAGGCATTCAACCCACAAGGTGGCACGAAGCAGCCAGCTGGTGCCGGTGTTGAAGGTGAAGGTGAAGTAGGGGCGTCCGATGGTGATGAAGAAGACTCTGGGGACCATCATTCTTCCGCTTGAGTGGTGGTTTTCTATTCCTGGCGCGCATACTAGAGAATAGGTGAACAACTATGAGTATTATGAGTTTGGAGAGGACGTTATGTGCCCTCTGTTATTATGTTTTTTGTATGTGTCTCTGGATATTATTTTTTGGAGAAACTTAGTTTTTCGTGCGATCCCTTGCTGGGGTAGAGTCTGTGGGGATCCTTCGAGAGACCTTGCTTGTGTTCCTTGTGGAGGGCTTCTTGTTGACCCTTGTGGGAATATCCTAGGATTCTTGTCGAGGATCTCCTTAGGTCCCTCGTAGGAGATTACGCGCTTGCTCCTTGGACGTGTGATTGCCTGCAATCATTTGTCTTCTCGACAGAAGCGCATGTTTGACTGTTCATTTGTGAGCATCTCGTGAGGAAAACTTTGCCAAGTAACTTGGCGAGGTGTTGTGTACAATGGCGACCCGTACACATACACCGTCCCAACCCCCGCTCGCGGGATGCTCTCGTGAGGAAAAAAGGCACTTGCGCGCCTCTAGAGAGGAAAGTATGCATGCTGAGGTGAATACACATGAGTGTGTTGGATGCTCCAGTTTGCTTTCTTGGTCAAAACATGCTTGCTTGACAGTGCTATATTTCTTGGATAGTTTAAGCTTTTCCTTCCTCATTCACCAATCTATCATGACCGTCTTCTTTCCCTTTCCTGAACTTCACAGATCCGAAGCCTAAACCTTCACTACTTCCATCACTTCACAGAGCAGGTCTGGTTTGAAAACTTGCTTTCGGGTTAAGTGCAGAAAATCAATTCAATATGCCTGTCATTGAGGATATATTAGATGAGCTACATGGTGCACAACTGTTTTCCAAACTTGGAGATCAGGTTATCATCAGATAAGGTTGAGAAGATAAGATAAAACAACTTTTAGGACATATTTTTTTCATTATGAATACTTAGTGATGCCATTTGGATGCAAGCATGCCGGCATGCAGAAGAGTGAATTGCTCAGGAAAGTAACTGAATTTACTGCTAGGATGAGGCATTATTCTTTTACAAACTGCTTGAGGATGTCGTGACCTTGTGGTCCCCAAGAGGAACTTGACGTCACCATGCAGACACGAGACTCCCATCGTCATGGGGATGATACTCGCGCGAGTTCAGGTGCATAGCTCGAGGATGTAGTGGCCTTGTAGCATCCTCGAGGAATAAAAGTTTGCCGCTACCGGAACGAGGATCCCACTTGTGTGGGTAGAAGCTCTCGCGGCCACGCGGCACGCATGGTCAGAGCTCCCTGAGACCCTCATGGAGAGAGGTCCTGCCGTCATTTTTACCGTGGCATCACGGGGTCCCCTTGTGGGTACGTCTCCATGGCCTTGTGGAGGCGCGTGGAGAGAGAAGGCGATGGGTGCTCCCCCTAGTTGGGAGGCAGGCTCGTGTGGAGAGCGGCAGTAGCCCTCGATCCCCCAGCGCTCAGGGAGGTCTTCTGGGTGACTGCCACTTCTAGAGAGAATAGCAGCGGCTTCTTGGGGACATCGTTGAGGTGTCCCACATCGTCTTCATCAGCAAGGTGCAATGTTGCCAACTCCTTGTAGGAACGCTCGACGGATCACATCGCGTCCTCCACCTCGCCATGGATGGTGATGGTCCTAGCAAGCCCAGATAACTTGGCGATGTTGTACGTATGGTGCGTCACTGCCATGAACTTGGCGAGACTTGGGTAGCCGAGGATGACGTTGTAGGAGAGGGCGATATGTGCCACGTCGAAGTCGAGAGTGTTGGTGCGGTAGTTCTGATGGGTGCCGAGTGTGACGGTGAGGCGCACCTGTCCCAAGGGAACCATAGTTCTGTCGGTAACGCTTGTGAATGGCCTTGTGGGGGCCAGGCGCTCGTAGGGCACTTGCAGGTTCTCGAATGTCCGCACCGAGATCATGTTGAGGCCCACACCCCTGTCAAGGAGCATCTTGGTTATGGCGATGTTGTTGATTGTGGGGGTCAGACCAGGGGGATGGTGCCCATGGTCCTTGTGGACTTGGGGTGGTTGCGGACGTCGAAGGAGACCTTGTGTTAAGACCACTTGAGAGGCTTGACCGCCTCTATCCCTAGAAGGAATACATTGATCTCCCGCGAGATTTTCTTGAAGTGTCGGTTGGAGAGGGGAGCTTGTGCTCCGCCATGGATACAGGCGATGTAGCCTATGGGATCTTTGTAGCCGCCGCATTTTTCCTTGCCATTGCCCTAGTTCCCCTTAGGGTGGTGTTGTGCGACAGCGTTCGCCTAAGGAGGGGGTGGGTTGGGGCGCTGCAGCGGGGGGCACTGTTGCTGCTGCTGCTGCGGCTGTTGAGGAAACTGCTGGTAGCTATTGTTGTAGCCACCAGTGGTTGTGTTGTAGCAGTTGTACCCGTTGTAGTTGTTCAAGCCGCGTTCCTCCCAGCGACCGTGACCGCCGCCACATCCAGGGTTGCGTCATCTCCTGCCTCGAGAGTATCCCTCCTAGCCACTCCTCGTGAGGCAATCTCCTTGCATCTTCTCCAGCTGGAAGTAGTCCTCCGTGGAGTGGGAGTGCATTCGGTAGAACGCGCAGAAGGGGCGGTTGTCCGCCACAGGAGCGGCGTTGCTGCGGCTATGCTTGTGCTCAGGATCTGCTGCTAGAACGGCCAGAGCCTTGCGCTTGGCGTCTGCGTCGTTACTCCGTGTCTTGGTTTTGGCCTTGGTAGCCACTGGCTTTGATTCATCATCAGGAGTGTTGTGCCTGAAGAGGCGCCCTTCCTCGTCCTTGGCGCATCTGTCGGCCACGTCCATGAGCTCAATGGCGGAGGCGAGATTATCCCTGATCTCTTCGAGCATGCGCTCGTCGGTCACCCCCTCGCGGAAGGCGGAGATGATGTTTGTATCAGTGATGCGGGCGATCTTGTTGTGCATCTGGCTGAAGCGTTGAAGGTAATGGCGAAGTGTTTCACCAGGGCGTTGGCGTATGCTGCAGAGGTCGTTGTAGCTGAGGGGGTGGTCATAAGAGCGCTTGAAGTTAGTGACGAAACTAAGGCACAACTCCTTGTACGACCCGATGGAGCCTTCTGGCAGGTTCAGGAGCCAGATGAGAGCGGCTCCCTTGAGGCCCATGGGCAGCTAGTTGGCCATGCACTTGCCGTCCCCCTTTGTAGCGCACACGCTTAGGATGTTGATACGTCCAAAACATATCTCCTTTTCCGAACACTTTTGCTATTGTTTGCCTCTAAACTTGTGAGTTTTGGATACGACTAACAAGGACTAACGCTGTTTTCAGCAGAATTACCTTGGTGTCTTGGTTTTGTGTAGAAAAATCAACTTTCAGGAAAATGAACAAAAAAGATCCCAAAGACCTTAAAACACCCGAAGAACTCCGGAGCCAGAAGGAGTCCCGGAGAGGGGCAAGGAGGGGGCCACACCACCCCTGGGCGCGCTCCCCCAGGCCGCGCCACCTGGTGGTGTGGGCCCCCCAGGCACCCCCTTGGGCTCCCCTTTTGACTACTTATCGCTTGTAACCCTAAAACATCAGAGAGCGCCGCCGCCACCTCGAAACTCAATTCAGGGATCAGAAGTTCCTGTTCTGGCGCCCTGCCGGGACGGGATTCGAAGGAGATCATCGCCATCGTCACCGCCACCTCTTATCCATCAACCATCCATGTTTCCCCCGTCCATGTGTGAGTAAACACCGTTGGAGGTTGAGAGGGATGGAAGGTATTGGATGACATCGATCATGTAATAATGCCAGATTGTTAGGGCACAACGCCTAGTATCCATTTTTTAGTGTTTTCTACCTTGTTGCAACTTGTTATGCTTAATGCTTGTCACTTTGGGCCCGAGTGGCATGATCTCAGATCTGAACATGTTATTGTTTCATGAGTATAATTATGTTTCTTGATCATATTTGCAAGTTGTTTACACATGTCATTGTCCGGAACCTGAGGCCCCAAAGTAACAGAAATTGGGACAACCGGAGGGGGTGATTATGAGGCGAGGGTCACGTGTGTTCACGGAGTGTTAATGCTTTGCTCCGATGCTTTACTAAAAGGAGCACCTTAATTACCAGTATTTTCCCTTGAGGCCCCGCTGAAAACGGGCTGGTAGGATAAAAGATGTTTTGCAAGTTTCTCATTGCGAGCACGTATGACTATATTGGAACACATGCCTATGGTTTATCTAGGACTTGGAAGCTTTATTATTATTAACTGCAATGCCTATGTTTAGATTATTACATGAACTATCTTATCCATGGAACGCCCGTTCATCCATCCTCTATGCCTACTGTACTTTCATCCTGCTGTTTTCCACGATTGCTACTGATGTTACTATTTTACTCCCACTGTTATTTTACTGCTACTACTGCTATAAACTATTACCACTGATAAATTGTTGCGAGCAAGTCTACTTTCAGGTGCAGCTGAATTGACAACTCAGTTGTTAAGGCTTATAAATATTCTTTGGCTCCCCTTGTGTCGAATAAATAAATTTGGGTTTTACTTCCCTCAAAGACCGATCCCCTATACTTGTGGGTCATCAGATGTACAGTTGCAGGAAGTCGAGGGGAGGGATGGTGTCGTCGTAGCGGGGAGGCAGCATGGGGTTGAAGTTCGGCGGCCATACAACCGCGCGAAGTTGCTTGGAGAATGTGAGGCAGCCCCCGACGTAGATCGTGGCGCGCACTTTGTTGTCCACCGGGCGGTTGGCGCGGCCGGCTCGGGCAACGTCGCGGATGGTGTGCTGCTCGCGTTTGTGGCTGCGCTCGATTTGCACGCGCACATCAGGTGGTGTGCACAGGATCTGGTAGCTATTGTTTCTCTTGTCAGGAACTTTGATGGTCTGGGCCTTCTCAAGGACATGGGTGCGGGGATCACCTTGCACCCGCGATGTTGCACCGTGGGAAGGGGTGGCGCGCCATGAGCTTCCACGCTCTTGATCTGGCCAGTGCCTCCTCCCCGTGATGGTTGCAGGGGACGTTCGCGGCAGGGACGAGCTCCTGGAGGTGGGCGAGCCATGCGGCGTGCTCTTCCAGCGCGGGCGGGTGCGCAGGCAGCTCCCGGTCCAGCAGTAGGGCTGCAACGGGGGAGGGCTGCTCCTGGAGTCCCGGTGTCCCTTACGTCGGTGGTTGAGGACAGACACTTGTGCATATCGCTGCGACGGGTGGGAGGAGGCCTCGTCCTCGGCGTCGGGGTTCTCCACCAGCGCTAGTGGGGCCGTGTTGCCGCATGTAGTTGTTGTTGTCGTTGTTGGTGGGGTTGGCCTAGCCCCTGCAGGGAGCACACTCAGCTTGAGTGGGGCGACGGCTGGTCCGGGCAGTTGGTGCCATGGCAACAAGGAGGTGAAGGAGTGCCTTAGCCCCCTAACTGGAGCGCCAAATGTCGGGGAGTGGTTTGTCAAGGGACAGGAACTCCGAGGAGGTTCGAACACTGGGGGCTAACCACACTAACTACACCCATCGAGGGGCTTCGCGAGGAAAGCTTTGAGAGTGGCAACAACGGAGATATCGGGAGTTTACCCAGGTTCAGGCCACCTCGCGGTGTAAAACCCTACTCCTGCTTGTCTGATGGATTGCACTATTGTAGTTACAGTACAAGATGCAAGCCTTTGCTCGGTTCAGACTAGGGGGCTCCGAGTGAATTGAGCCCCCCCTGCTACGGGAGCCACGGGGCTCCTTTTATACTGGTGTTTGGACCTTCTTCACACTCATTCTTGGCGGGAAAGGGGTACCACAAGGTGCCAAAGTGGAGGCCAGTGGAGTTGTGCATCGTCTGCTGGTCTTGGTCGTCGAGGACGGTGAAACTGTCGATGGCAGAATGGTGGGGACGTCCAGTGACGTTTCCCGCATCTTGTAGTGTCGTCTTGGTATACTTGCACCAAAGGGGAAGTCCTGGGGCGACGCTTTAGCGTCGGCAGCTGCCGCCCATGATGTATACACGAAAGTGGCAACTGCACCAAAGAGGCTTTGCGGCTCTACGCCACCTTCGTCATCGCGCAGAGGAGCGAGCATCGGCCGCATATGCCGGTGTCCCCTCCCGAGAAGGTGGGTTCTCTTGAGAGGAGCGGGTGGCGAGGTAGAGCTCCTCCCCAAAGATAGGAGGCACGGCTCGTCTAGAGGGATCAGCCTCCTACTGGTCAGGCCCTGACGAGGACCAAGTTTCATGGAGGAGGCACACCGTCACGGGATATGCTCGATGATCCCATGGATGCCCGCCGGGCTAGGCCACCATGGACGGGTCAGGATACCCTGATATCCATGGACCCGACAAAACAAAGTGCTATATTTTAAGGAAATATTAAAACAGTATGCAGCATTCACTGGACTGAAGATTAATTTTCAAAAATCCTCTCTGTTGCCTATTAATCTTTCTTTTGGAGAAGCATCAAATTTGGCAGAAATTTTTGAATGTTATCAACAGTAATTTCCTTTCACTTATTTAGGCCTTCCAATGGGAACAACTAAACCTACAATAGAAGATATGTATCCTTTGATTGATAGAGTTGAGAGAGGACTATCCGCTTCCACTTGTTTTCTTACTTTTGGTCACAGTCTTGTTTTAGTGAATTATGTGCTTTTCTCCTTGCCAACTTATTACATGCTCACCCTAGAAATTCCACAAGGAGTAATAAAGGTAATTGAAAGAGGAGGAAGACATTGTTTATGAAAAAAAGACAAAGATAAGCATATAGTAAATTCGGTGGCTGTCTGGGACATGTTTTGTAAGCCTAAGAGAAAGGGTGGTCTTGGAATAATTAACCTACATGCCCAAAACAAAGCATTGTTATTGAAATTCCTTGAGCTCTTTGTCGGATTTCTCCAAATCCTTTGCCATACGAAGATTCTCATCGCGTAACCCTTGGGAATTGTTGGCGCTTGAGAGAGCCTCCTTGGTAGCCTCAATGATGGCTAAAGAGGGGAAGAGCAAAAAACTCGGATTTCAATGAAAAGATGAAATACGGGGATGAAAAGCCAAAAGACGAAAGCAAAACATACCTTGGTTATTTTCCATCTCCTTCTGAAGATTGGAATATTGCTGGTTTTTTGTCCTTAACCAGGCTGATCATTTTCCACATCTTCCTGTTACTTTCCGTGAAAGCGGAAAAAACTTCTTCATTCACTTGCTCCGTCGTCTTCTAGGGCGTAAAGCAAAAAAAGAATAGAAAAAGGTCCGTCAAAATCCAAATGGAAAAAAAGAGTAACTGTCCAACAAAAGCTCGAAAAGTTACCCGGGGGCTAGGGATAAGGATATTTAACCTGTTCATATGTCGGGCGCGCCCCAAGATATGAAGAAAGTATTTGCTGTAGCACAAGAATTGGCTCTCTAAGTAGGAGAAACCTGCATCCATTACTTCCTTCGGGCGGAAGGTAAATCCCTCCCGATAGATGTACACACTCGTTGGAGCCTTGCTGGACAACGAAAGCAGGATGGGCACGAACCAGTGCTCGTATCCAGGGAGCATGCGGTCGTGCTCGTCAAAGGATTCTTCTTTGACTCCGGCGTATAGATTCCTCGTACGCAGAAACATCCATCGTCTCTTCGTCCTGGCGGACGAAGGATCTCCCTGCAGTGGCCTCCCTTTCCTAGGCCTCTTTGTCGGAGGCCTCCGGTTGGCTGGGCTCAGCCTCCCGAGGATCAACAAAAGGGACCTGTTCGAGAACAACAGGGATTTCGTCAGATGCCCGTGAGCTGAATGTGCCACGGGAAGAAACCTTCTTATTCCGCCCTTTCAGAGAGACGGGTTGGTGACTAAGAAGAAGAGGAAAGAATCATAAGGAGAGTGGAAAATAGAGCAAAGAAGGAAATGGTGAATGGAAAAAGAAACAAAGAAGAGAAAATAGAAGGGAAAACTTGCGATGAGGCACCAACGTTCGCTCCTTCCAGGTTTATAACCTAGGCCCCGTCCGGGATCCGGCGTGCCTGCTTCCGGGTGTCCTTGGGGAGCTCTGGGATGTTGGATGTCGCCTTCTCCTTCCACTTCTTCTTCTCCACCAAATTCCCAGGAGAGGAAAGGTGCTCATCCAAGAGCTCGGAAAACTGCAAAGAGATTTGGCACCGCAAGTTAAATCACGGAAATCAGCCAAAACAATGGAAAGACAAAAAGGATAAAAGGATGAGGGGAACTTACGACGGGTGGCGAATTCCCCACGGTGTACATGGGTACCAGTTTGCTGTACTGGCCCCGAACGTTGATCATCATATTGATGGATTGTTTAAGGTGCGCCGTTTCCAACTGCTTTGGCATGCAGCAAAGACGGTCCGACGTCCCCGTGTACTAGCATAGTAGCTTGCCCTCCCGGTGGGCAAGAGGTTGGATCCTTCGACGGAACCAGCAGCGCACGGCATCCGCTCCACGAAGTTCGTGTTCCATCAAAGTAAACTTCGTTATCCGCCTCTTGATCTTCTCCAGATCCATCGGCAACGTCTGGATAGCATTGTCGTGGGATAATCACGGCAGACGTTACCGGGGGTAACTTGTATTGGGGTGAATCGACTCTGGTGTTTGGGAGAGGGTTTAGCTCAAGGGAAACCATGGTGATATGCGATCTGGTAGCCGGTAATCAAGTCGCCGAGTCTACGATCTAAATATATTATCTCGATACTGGCTTTACAATGGATACTCGAAATCTCTCGATCTGGCGATCGTGTTCTTGCTCACGTAAAAGCTTGTGCTAACCCTAACCTAAGGACCGGCTTATATAACATCCGGACCCCCTGGCTTATTCTCCAAGGCGCACTCTGAATCCTACCCGGACACTGCTTACAAACCCTAAACTTCCATACCGGAACCCACAATCCGGGTTACGAGGCCTATGCTCATGGGCCTTCTAGAAGCTCCTTTATCCTAAGCCGGGTCTTGTGCAGCGCCCTTTGGGCCGAGTTACTCCTTGGCGTTAGCCTACCGGGTTATCATCCCTCCATCAGTAGTCCCCAGAATAGCTTGGGCTTCACAGGATTTTCCGTGAAACGCACGCTATTCCCTGCAAAAATAACAAACATACAAGTTCATAGAGGCCGGGTTAGGTTGCTTTAATAAACAGCTAGGCCTAACTCCAATGGTGGTCCATATAATAACCCGGCTTTCTCTAAGTCCATCTTTAACTTTCCGGGTCAATGCCCTGGCGAAGATGCCAAAGATCCGGCTTACTTCACTCGTTAATTGATCCAAATATCACGGAAGAGATTCCCTTCTTATCTTGTCCGGATATTGCTCTCGGGCACTTAACGCATATCCCCAAAATCTCGGACGGGTATCCCTTATCCCGAAAATTTTGGTTCCCGCCCGTTGGCCTAGGTTTCCCCACCCATACCTATAAATAGGCACCTAGGGGGTGACCTAACCCCAACGGTTCATTGCTTCCATCTTCTTCCTTCTCTCCATCGCTCTCTCACTTGCACTCGCGCAACACCGCCACGGAGACCTCGAGCTCACCGCCGGAGCAAAGCCGCTGCCGGTTGCGTTCGTCCACGATCCGCTTCGCGCCGCCGCCAAACTCCGCCGCCGCGCCCCCGAGCTGCCCGCCGGGAGTCGCACGTGGGCATCACGACTGCGCCATCTGCCTCCGCCGCGTTCTTCTCCAATCCACGCCGGTGAGTTTCTCGCTCCCACTTATTTAGCTTTTGTTCGCACTTTTTGACCTAGATTGGATCTTGGTCTGCCGCAGGCCGTTTCTAGTTCCGCACCGGATTAGGTCGCGTAGCTCCGTGCTAGCTCGTCCAATAGCTTAATAGATGGTCACACATCACTCCCCTATCACTTTTGATCATCAATTTCTCCGCGAAATCGTCCACAAATTTTCCAATCTAGATTCATTTCGCCCAAATTTTCCGCGGCTGACATTGATACCCGGGAAATCCACTTCTTCCGGCTCTTTTACTTGTACTAGATACATAGGCAATCAACCTTTTTCCACAAATGCTCGCCAATACGTAAATATCCCCTAGTTTCTGTACTGATACTCGATACCCGGATAATTCATGATTCTCATACTGTTTATCAATACTCGGAAAATCCATAACTTCTGAGTCTCATGCTTTGTCTGGTACTTTTGCAGACTGAACCAATGGCTCCCAAGACCAAAGGGAAGCAAACGGCTAAGCCGAGGATGACTCAATCAATATCCGCCAACTGGGCGTGATCCTCTGTGACCCAGGCCAAGCTGGAGGAGCTGGCCGAGTTGGGCGTCCTCCCCCCTCAAGAGGAGATCCACTGGAGGGTGCCGGGTGACGAGACCCGGCCTTCCCCTAACCCGGACGAGGTAATTTGCTTTGTCGAGCACGTGATCCGGGGGTTTCGCCCCCCGGGTCACTCTTTCTTCCGTGAAGTCCTCCGCCATTATGGCCTCCGGGTGTTCGACATAGGGCCTAACTCTATGTTGAACATAACCCATTTCATTGTCCTCTGTGAGTCTTATTTGTGCATTCCGCCAAATTTGGCTCTTTTCATAGAACTCTTTCAATGCAAACCGTGTCGCGAAAGCGGTGACGGGGCGCTCCTGGCTTGCGGCGGGGTTTCTATCCAGCGCCGCAAGAATTCACCCATGCCGACTCTCACTCTCAATTCTCATGTCAAGCATTGGCAACTTTCTTTTTTCTACTGCCGAGACACCTCCCCACCCGGCGAGAGGAAACTGCCGGGTTACTCGGAGGGTCTCTTAGATCTCTCCGACACCTTCAACGCTTTCCCCCCTGAGTCGGATAGGGAAGCAATCCAGCCCCTCCTCTCCAAAATAGCCGTCCTTTTCGCCCACGGTCTCATTGGGCTCAACCTAGTCAAGACTTGGGTAGATTTCCGCATCCAGCCCAACTCTATTCGCCCAAAACTGATGTGCGAATATTCGGGGCATGTTACGGACGCGCTCCGTTACTCCTCGAAGAACTATCCGGCGGGTGATACCAATAAAACCATCAAGAACTTCCTGACCGAGAAGCTGGAGGTGATAAAGAGCATAGCCGGGTTAGCGCCGTTTACCCGGGATAACCCGGCTCCAGCGGTAAAATCCGACACTTATACACTCTCTCATACTTTGACTTGATACAAACACTAACTCCCATTTTCATGCTTTTATCTCAGGCCGATAACGTTTTCTGGAGTATCGAGACCCCTCCCAACTCAGGCAACCCGGAAGAGGAGGAGGAAGAACCGGCCGATACAGACGAAGGTATTACCCGGATTCCAATCACCCCAACCTCTATCACTTTGCTTTCTTTTTCCAACTATACGCATACGCCTTTCAGGGATGGATGACAAGGGTGACAATGACGACCAGAGGGACTCAGAAGAAACCGAAAGCGACAAAAGCGAGATTGAGCCGGAAGTCGAAGTCGGGACCAAGAGGAAAACCCGCGGGGTCGTCTTCAAGGTTCCATACCGCTCACTTTCTTCTAAACCATACTCCTTTGCTAACATGTGCGAGCTAAACCGAGAATTATCCGACTGGCCGTACTTGAAGGATCCACCCGCGACCAAGCGCAGAGTGACTCGGAACTTCCCGGATGAATCCACACTTAACCCGGGTATTCCGTCATCCCTGGCTCGACGCGCTGGTATTTTTCAACCTCTCCCTGAATATCGTGGTTTTCCTTTTCCGAGTCACCCCTTAGCGGGGCAGTTCCATGTCTTACTTTTCTTAACGTTCATCAGCTTCGTTCGGGTCTAGCAGCGAGTTCCCCTCGGACTTCATGGTGAACCCTGGGTATGATTCTTCTCCTGATGTTCCAATACCTTTCCATAATTTTCTCCAGTTACATGCTAACTGCTTATTTATACCATCCACAGAGCCACGGTCACTATCAGTGACCAAGAAAACATGGAAACCGAAGACCCGGGTAAGGAGAAGACGATTGATGAGACGACTGCCGCGGCTAGCGGCAAGGAAGAGCGGCAAGCGGCACCGAAAGACCCGGCTGATCAAGAAGTCGGGTATCCCATAGCCTCGCATGCACGCGAGGAGGAAGAGGCCACAATCCTGGGCACGGGGGGAGGCGAGCCGAACTCCGATATTCATACGACTCGGATGCCTTCCCCTGCCAAGGAGAAGACTCCAACTCCGGGTTACCAAGATCCCGGGTCTTCCAACTCGGACAATCACTCCTTCGACCAAATGATGAGTGCCCTCCTTGCCATGAAGGCCTCAGAGAACACCATGCTAGAGCGCATGGCCGCTGAACACCGGGTAATACTTATTGATATCTCATGTTATCCATCTAGTCCCCAAGTTCCGAGTCTAACTTATCTAAGCTATACTCGGTACTCCTTTTAGTACTCGGCTGATCATGATATCCGACTAACGTTTAACTTTCCTTTCCTTTCAGGCGCAAACGGCCCGGTCCGAGGAAATTTTAGCCAAGACCAATCAACTCCTAGATACCGAGGTAAGGCTAAGGGAAGCACTTGAAGCTGGGGTGAAGGCCTTGGAGAAAGATGTCACAAAGTCCAAGAAGAAATACACCACTGCTCAAGCTGCACTGAAGAAGCTATCAGCTCAAGTTGCCGACACTTATCGTGTCCTCCTTGGTGAGATTTTGTTACTTACTGGTTCGTGTCTTGGTTTTTTGTTTTCTTGATCCATGACACCCGGGATGCTGTTGACGTAACCTTTATTGTTTGCATTGCAGTTGCTAACCTTGCGCCCCCAGAAGAGGATGATATTCAGAAGGTAAAGAGCTTGAAGAATGTGCTCCGGAGATTCTGCGCCGGCACTAAATGGATCCTGGACACCATCCAGTGGCCCACTGATGGATATCCGGGTATGGAAACCTTGATCCATGCGTGCTCCACTGTTCCCGCATGGATTGAGCTATGGAAACGCTCGGCATGCCGGGTTGGGATGACCCGGGAGCTCATGTTGGCTAAGGCTTACTTTCCAAAGCTTGACCCAGCAAAGTTGGTGGCCGGGTTTCCAGAATACAAGGCTGATGGCTCTAGATTCGGCGTCAAGGATTTCAAAGCTGTGCAGTCCGCAGTGCGTCACTCGGCGACTACACTTGCCGATTCTCTGGATTTAAGCAACTTCGTAACTTCATATGACGCCAAAGGTAAATCTGTGAAGGAGGATATGCCTTTACCCTTTGATATCTTGGAAAAGTGGGATGCTGACTCGGCCAGGAAGAGGGAGGAAGCCGCGAAGAGGGAGGCCGAGTTGAAGTAAGCGCCCTCCTCCTCTACGCCGGCTGGCCGCCCGCCTGTTCGGCCTGATACTGCCAATCCGGGTGATAATACCGGGAAAGCCTCCGAGGAGCAAACGCAAGACCAAGACCCGGAAGGCAAGGGCAAAGCTGTAGACTCAACCCAGGAAGCCGAATAAACTCTTGACTGATGCCATCTCAGCACCTCATTCGGCCAATTATCTTGTAAAATATTTATCCTTTTGGTAGCGCGCTTGTGTGCTTTATGATACTATTATCGTTGCTTGTAATACGCTTTTGAAACATAATAGCTTTCGTGGCCCTTCTGGACCCTGGATGAATTTGATATCTATCTGCGTTTGAGCTTTTTTACTCTTGATATTCCGACTTTCTTTATGGTTCCTTTTGTGAGACTCGGTTTCCGGGTTTCGTGGGTTTTGACAGGTGGACTTTTTTCTAAGTCCCCAAGTCCCCAAGACTCGGATTTTTGGGTTTTTGAGCTTAATAGCTAGATGATTTGTTTCTTGTTTCAAATTCCCCAGTCCCCAAGGCCCGAACTTCCGAGTCTAGGGTGTTAGGTCTTTCAAAGAGAACAAATCATTTTTGCTAAGCCCAAAACCTAGAGCCGTTTCACATAGGTTTTGAAGTTATGCTTAATAAACTGTGAGTTTCCGGTTATTAACCCTGTACTCTGCATAACTTGTGGTTTAGATGACCCTTTTGGCTCTCTTGTACTGTAAGCCGGCTTTCGCGTGGATAATCATGTTGCTACATCTATACGAAGACAGGGTCAGGCAAGTCCCATTGGGCATCATGACTGATTGTGATCATATGCGAGCAAATCATGCCACTTTAGTGCGAGTCACATCGAGCTTAAGTAAGAAAAGTCAAGAAAGTTTGGCTCCTTTGTCCGGTTATAAGCTTGCAGCCGTACTCGTTTGCGAGTAATCGGCCCTTATAACTCATAGGCATCATGGCCGGGTCTTTGAGTTTGTAACTGTGCTATTGAAGCAATCAGCTCCCAAGAGCTAAATATATGCAAACTGCTAAAGAAGCTAATGTACTAAAAAACAGTAAACAATACTTACCTGGAAGAAAGATAAAAAGCATAACAGAACTAAAAAGTGATAAAGATGCATGAAAAGGAAATAATATATTGTTTAACCATCTCTTTATTGATATGAGAAAAGTTAGGTCAGCAGGCCGCCTCATTAAAAACCTTCCAGTCCCCTTAGGTACCCTGGATAGGAAAAGAGTGCGTCTGAAACCTGCTGCCTGTTACATCGTGCAATTCCACTTTGTGAATCTAGCCTATACTAAGTATAGTAGGGACGTAGCTGAGCCATGTTCCATGGTCTTTCTTTCTCTTGCATAGATGAACTGGTATGAGTGGTGTCATTAACCGTAGCCGACTCTTCCCTTGCATCTATCAAGTAATATGATCCATTGTGCATATTCCGGCTTATGATGAACGGTCCTTCCCATGGCGGTGATAACTTGTGTTTTCCTTCCTTTGATTCCACCAGGCGCAGGGCCAGGTCTCCTTCCTGGAAGACCCGGGTTTTCACGCGCCGGCTATGATACCTCCACAGATCATGCTGATATATGGCTGATCTCTCCAAAGCTTGTTCCCTGTGTTCCTCTAGCATATCTACGGCGTCTTGCCGGGTCTTCTCGTTCTCCACCTCAACATAAGCCGATACTCGAGGCGAATCATGGATAATATCACTCGGCAATACTGCTTCTACGCCATAGACCATAAAAAACGGTGTCATCTGGGTAGATCTGTTAGGTGTGGTGTTGATACCCCAAACCACTGAAGGTAACTCGTCAACCCATGCACCAGCAGCTCTGATACACGGGACTCGTAACCGTGGCTTTAATCCACGAAGCAATTCCTGATTTGCTCTTTCCACTTGTCCATTAGCCTGCGGGTGCGCCACTGAGGCTATGTCCAAACGGATGCCATTGTTTCCACAGAACTTTTCCATCTCGCCAAGGGACATGTTGGTTCCGTTGTCGTTAATTATGCTGTGGGGATACCCGAACCGATAGATAATCCTTTTCAGGAACTTGACTGCTGTAATTGCTTCACAATTGGTAACTGGCATGACCTCAACCCACTTGGTAAACTTATCAACAGCCACTAATAGATGTGTCTTTTTGCAAGGTGACATGTGGAAGGGGCCAACCATATCCATACCCCAAACCGCAAACGAACAAGTTAACGGGATAGTCCGCAATTCCATAGCCGGCACATGGGTTTGGCGAGCGTACCTTTGACATTCGTCACACCTTGCCACCAAGCGCTCCGCGTCTGCTAGGGCCGTGAGCCAGAAGAAACCATGTCGATAAGCTTTGGCCACAAGGGATCTTGTGGATGCATGATGCCCACAATCACCTTCATGGATTTCCTTGAGGATCTGTCGGCCTTCTTCTGGTGCTACACAGCGCAAAAAGACTCCTCCTGCACTTCTTTTATACAACTCCCCATTGATGATAGAATACCCTTTTGCTCGTCTCAGAATTTGTCTTGCTAACACCTCCTGCTGTGGTAACTCGCCCCGTGATAGGTAGGCCAGGAACGGCTCTGTCCACTCGGGAACAACACGTACTGTGGCCACGAGCTCCAAATCCGGGTCTTGATATGCCAATTCTTCATCAGACTCGGTTTTAACTGATGGTCTCCATAGCTCATCCAGGAAAACATTAGGTGGAACCGGCTCTCTGCGCGAGCCGAGTCTGGCGAGTGCGTCTGCTGCCTTGTTTTTTCTTCTGTCTATGTGTTCCACCTCATACCCGGAAAAACATCCGGCAACCCTGTCCACCTCTCTGCGGTATGCTGCCATAGTTGCATCTTTTCTATCCCAAGTTCCTGAGACCTGCTATACCACAAGGTCCGAATCTCCAAAGCATCGTATCCTCTTAATGTTCATCTCCTTGGCTACCTTTAAGCCATGCAATAGGGCCTCATACTCGTCCACGTTATTGGAACAATCAAAATGAATCTGCAATACGTAACTTAACTTGTCTCCTTTTGGTGATGTTAGCACTACCCCAGCTCCTGATCCCTCGTATTGCTTGGAGCCATCAAAGTGCATTATCCAAGACTCGGAATTTGGAGCCATGGTGGGCATGCCTGTGTGAGTCCAATCGTTAATGAAATCAACTAGAGCTTGAGATTTGATTGCTGACCTGGGCTCGTAGTTGATGTGATAATCTCCCATCTCGATCGCCCACTTGGCTATTCTACCCGTTGCATCCGAGTTTCTGATGATATCCGACATTGGTATAGAGCTAACCACTGTTATGGGGTGTTCCTGAAAATACGGCTTCAGTTTCCGGCTGGCCATGAAGACCCCGAAAACCAGCTTTTTCCAATGTGGGTAGCGCTGTTTTGCCTCTGATAATACCTTTCTGACGTAATAAACCGGCCTCTGGACCGGGTGATCTTTCCCATCCTCCTTGCGCTCAACGACGACCACTGCGCTAACCGCCCGGGGCCCTGCTGCAACGTATAGTAACATAGGCTCTTTAGGACCTGGAGCTGCTAGGACTGGTGCCTCAGATAGTTGCTTTTTTAGTGCCTCGAACGCCTCGTCCGCCTCTTGGTCCCATACGAATTTATCAGATTTCTTCAAGAGCCGGTACAAGGGTATTGCCTTCTCTCCGAGTCTGGATATAAACCGGCTAAGCGCTGCTACGCACCCTGTGAGCTTCTGAACATGCTACAAATTTTCCGGCTTTTTCAGACTCTGGATAGCTTTGATTTTATCCGGATTTGCCTCAATTCCTCTCTCAGAAACGATAAAGCCGAGTAATTTCCCGGCTGGGACTCCAAAGACACACTTTGTTGGGTTAAGTTTCATCTGGTACCTTCTCAGGTTCTTGAACGTTTCCTTTAGATCATCAATAAATGTCTCCGCTTTCCTGGTCTTGATCACCACGTCATCCACGTATGCGTGAACATTGCGTCCAATTTGGTCCTCAAAGCACTTCTGAATACACCGTTGATAGGTTGCGCCAGCGTTCTTCAATCCAAACGTCATGGTCTTGTAACAGAAGGCCCCAAAAGGGGTTATGAACGATGTTTTCTCCCAATCTTCCTTCTTGAGCTTGATCTGATGATACCCGAAATATGCGTCCAGGAAACATAATAGGTCACTTCCAGGTACTGCGTCTATGATCTGATCTATCCTTGGTAGTACAAACGGATCCTTTGGGAAATGCTTGTTGAGACTTGTATAATCGATGCACATTCTCCACTCATTGGTCTTTTTCATCACGAGAACCGGGTTTGCTAGCCACTCCGGGTGAAATACTTCCATGATAAAGCCGGCTGTAAGCAGCCGTGCGATTTCTTCTCCTATAGCCTTCCTTCTTTCTTCATTCATTTTTCTCAGGCCCTGTTTCACAGGCCTGGACTTGGGATCAACGTGCAAACTGTGCTCTGCCAGTTCTGTAGTGTAACATCCCAAGTATGAAAAATAGCCATTAGAATGTTTACTCTCTGTTATTTTATGTTTTGCATCATGGCATCATGTTCATTGCATTTGTTTTGCTTGTTTTCCTTTTGTTTTCCTCTGTTTTCATTTGTTTTCCAACTGTTTTCCTTTGTTTTCCTTTGTTTTCTATTTGAATTTCAAACCAAAATTCAAACCTTTTGTTTCATCCTTGTGATGTTACAATTTACAAATGAATGTTTCGAATCAAAACAATCAATTGTTTCCATTAAAGTGTGATTACAAAACTGTTGTTTTGTTTCTATAAAAATGCATCCAATAACCAAACCCTTTTCAAATTCAATTACTTTCCAAAACAGCAACTCTGTTGAAAATTATGAAAATTGCAAAACAAATCAATCAATTGTTTCCATCAAACCATAAGGTTCAAACCATTAAAATTATAGCTTTTTATAATTCAATTAATCCAAATGTTATTTCAAATTCAAATCATTCACAAACAGTACCCAATTTCAACTTACGAAAATCAACAAAATAACCCTAATCATTTGTTCTAACTAGACAATAGGGTTCACCCTATTAAAAATATTGTTTTCAATATTAATCACTTAATAAGGAAATTCTTTCAAATATGAATTAAATCACAAACACTAATTTAAATTTGAACTTTTGAAAAACCAAAGTTGGTAAGTGGTTGTTGTTGACCTAGTTAACTCACATAATTTTTCTCTAAAATTTTACTAACTCAAAACCCTAGATTCTTCCTATTTCTATTTCTGCAAAAAAAAAATAAACAAAGAAAAAAGAATAAAAAGAGCAAGGGAGAGAGAGAGCAGCCATCAGGCCCAGCCCAACTCGCAGCCCCTGGCCCGTACCCCCCTCGATTGTCTTCTTCCTCCCTGTACGGCTGTACATCCAGAGCACCACGTCGACATGGAGGTGCAGTGAACGGTGATCACCTCCTCCTCCCCCTCCTTAAGTCCAGCCCGATGCCCTAGGGTTCCCCTAACCCTAACCCCTTCCCCTCTCTTCCCTCTCCCCGCCTCCATTATTTCTCCTCCTTCCTCCATCTCTCCTCTCTCTGTCTCCTTCCTTCTGTAACTGAACCACACCGAAAAAAGCTCCACCTGCCGCCGGTGATCGCCGCCCCTAGGGTCCCCCTCCGGCCGCCGCGAGGGCGGGAATGGAAAGCCCCCACCACGGGCTTCCCCCTCCACTCCTCGGCGAGGGCCGGGAGGGCCGGATGCGTCGCCGCCATCTTCCCCAAGTCGCCGTCGCCTCCCAGCTCACCGACCTGCGCCTCCTCTGCTCGGCCCTCCCTCGGTGAGCCTCTCCCCCCTTGATCCCTTCTCCCTCTCGCTCCCTCATCTCTCTCCCTTCCGTCCGCAGCACGGCCACCCCAGCGCCACCGTCGAGGCGCAGCAGCGGTTGCTGTCCGCCGGCGCCCTCGCGTTCGATCTGGAAAAGTTCAGCGAACTGAACTGTTCGCAGCTCAGAAAAATCCCGCGCCTAACTGCAGCTTATCCACCCCGCACTTCCCCTTCTGTCACAACTCGAATCACACCCCAATGGTTCTGTCCCCAGCGCGCGCAGCAAGAGGTGGGGGGTTCGAGTCCCCCCTCCCACAATAAAAACCACACTTTTATTTTTCATTTGTTTGGTCACAGCAACTTCACAGAATCACCAATAGGTCCCTGTTGATTAATTCTAAACCCCTGTAAAATTATTTCCAAGTCCCTAGTTAATAAAAATGGCAGATTTGCACCCTAATATTGTAAATTGCATAACTAATTCATCTTAACTCCAATTTTGACTTTTTAAATATGTTTTCTGTCCCAAATTAAATGCTCTATCCAAATATAAAATTTGTTTACTGTTTTGAATATTTTAAATTGGTGAAATATTTAAAAACTTGTTTAATTCACTTAAATTTGCAAAAATCATAACTTGAGCATAAAAATTCCAAATTCCACAAACTAAATATGTTTTCCAATCAACTTTTCATGTACTTTCCAAATATAAATTTTGTTTGCTGTTTTGAATAATTTAAATTGCTGAAAACAACTGTTTCTTGTTTAATGCATTTAAAATTGCCAAAATAATAACTTGCTAATTTTAAATCCATTTTCCACAAATGAAATATGTTTTCCATGCAAAATTAAACCACCTTTTAAAATATAAAATTTGTTTCATGTTTTGAATAATTAAAAATTGGTTAAACAATTTAGACCTTGTTTAAATCATTTAATATTGTTAAATTCATAACTTGATCAAATTAAATTCTTTTGGGACATATAAAATATGTTTTCAAACCATAAAAGCATAACCTTCTCAAATATGAACTTTGTTATCTGTTTTGAACAATTAAAATTGGTGAAAACAACAAATGCTTGTGTGGCACCTTTAAGAAACCAAAATTCCAAAACTTCATAAATGAATTTCTAAACTTGGTAAACCCCATTTCCAATTGCTTCTATTGTTGTTATTTTGTTGTTTTCATCTTCCATGCATCATGCTAATCCACTTTCACATGTTGCTTAGTTGTAAAACAATTAATTCAACCATAATTCATGGGCTTTTCATGTGCAACTCAAATTGCATATGGGTCCATTTAAATTGTGTTACCATGTCAACTAGTTTATTTTGATGCATCAATTAAATGGTCATGCATCATCCCATGTTTGTGCACTATGCCATGTTATTGATTGTTTGTTCTCTGCGTTGTTTGTTTGCTTCTTCTCGGATAAACGACGACGTTGAGACCGACGATACTTACGACACCCCTTCTAAGGATTTAGCTCAGTACCAGGCTACTGGGTTTGCAGGCAAGTATTCACTCACATGAACCATTGTGTTCCTTTCAACATTGGTTACCGATACTTTCCGTTGTCTATTCTGCTAGCCCTATGAATAGTTGCTTCTGTTACGAACCCATCACATGATATCCTGAACCCTGATATTGCCCCACCTCCACACCTATAACCTTTTGCTTGTTGCCTGTGTCTTACTAGCATGCTTAGGGTTGTTTTTGCTCGAGTCTGTTACTCGTTACTTTCCGTTACTAGATTACTTTTATGTTCTGGGGGCTCGATGTTTAATCAATCAATCATGCTAATGTTATTGTTAAATAATAATTTGATGATAAGGCACCGGCAGGAGGCCCTGTGTGGTTTTGAGGCCTGCTAGTGTCGACCCTAATAGGAAAAGGGTCTTGTCTACTGATCCATGATGAGCGCACTAACCGCATGTGGGAAGCGAGTATGGGCGCCCCCCTCAATTTGATTCGATTCGCATCTCGTCCAAATCGCCTCATTTAGTTCGGGTGTTCCATTTGCCGCATGCATGTTTTTGCGAGCCCAGGCCAGGGTGGAAACTTTTGTAGTCGGCATTTAGGGAGACACGTTCTTAGAGTGCTATGAGGGTCCCCTTTTCTTCGGGGGCTCGATTAGCCGTGCGCTCACTGCACGGGGTTCTTTGGGCTTGATGCGAAGAAGAGTTGAGTTGTGTTGAGTACCTCGCTTGGTGGGTTTGATTCCCGTCTGGCGGGATATTCTTACGTGTACGGCCAAATTGGTGCACCCCTGCAGGGATAAATCTTCTCGAGAAGCCGTGTTTTCCGCGGTTATGGATTACTTGGTGAAAGTACTGGCTAACAAGTACTCAGGACAACTTAAACCTAATGATTAACAACCTTACACCCAATGATTAACAACTTGACTAGTAAAAGGCTTATTGACACAACAATCTGAACCAACATTAATCCAACTGTGTGAGTTATCCTCGGATTGCTTCTTTGGATAAGGGGCGAGGTCCAGGATGGGTTTGTTTGGTGGTTAGTTGTAGTTGGCTACGATACGCGATCTTATCTCCTTTCTGTTAGCCGGAAGTGGTAGTAACTCTGTAGTTGGTTAGAGCAGCCAGTTGCAGTATCTTTTATATCCCCTTCCTTCCGTTGAACCCAAAGCATCTGTGCTTGGTGTTGACGGGTTACACTTTGGTGAACTGTGAGTCTTGCTTGCCAGTACGTTTATGTACTGACCCCTTTGGGGCTGTGGTTTCCGCAGACTACGTATCCGAGGATCTACATGGTGGCTACTACGTGGAGTTTGACGAGGCTACTGACGAGTAGATAGCGGACCCGGGCAGGATCCGAGACTTCGTGGATGGGCTCCGTCTTTTCGTTTCCGGCCTCTTAGGCCTAGTTCGTTCTTGTCTGTACTCAGACATTTTGGATGCTTCCGCTGTGATGTAATGATGAATTGTTGGGACATGTGTCCTCTGGATGATTGTATTTGCTATCTCTGCTCTAATGAGAGCTATTTGCAACTTATTTTCATCTTTTGTGTCGTAGAGATCTGTTGTGATATCACTTGTTCCAATGCCGTTGACGTACCATGTGTGTATGTTTTGAAGTACGTCAATGGAAGTATCTGGATTTCTATGGGATGGTTTGCGCAGACGATGAATAGTAGGCTAATGGTTGTCACACGTGTACGTGTTGGCCTGCTCATATTGAGATGCGGGTGCCGGTATGCCCCGTAAGCCATTTATCTACTGTTTAACGGACTGTGAGTATCCCCTAGAAGTCCGGGTGCGACATGTAGGGATACCCGGCATATCGCTGGGCGTCCAGGCGAACACATCCTGATTCGAACGAATGAACTCCACAAGTGCTTTCTCCTGCTCGCTGTCCAAGTTAGATCCTATGGCAAATTGCTTAGAGGGGTCACCCTCGACAAAAGCCACCATCTTGGTGTCCTGCGCTGCCTTGAACTTCGCTCTCTCATCTTCAGTATTCGGCCTTTTTAACGTTGTTCTGTCATCCGGGTCTACTTGAGACCGGTAATACTTGAGTTCCTCTTTTCTGCAAGCTTGTTCAGCCATTGCCGCATCTCCTTCATCGCACTCAGCCGCTATATCCCGGCTCCCATGTATGGTGATGGTCTGCTTGGGACCCGGGATTTTTAGCTGTAGATACACATAACACGGCCTGGCCATGAACTTAGCATAAGCCGGCCTTCCGAATAGCGCGTGATAAGGGTTGCGCAACTTGACCACCTCGAAGGTGAGCCACTCAACCCGGAAATTGTCCTTCGATTCTCCAAAAGCTACCTCCAATGTGATTTTCCCCTCGGGGCACGCTGAGTGACCCGGTACTATCCCGTGAAAAACTGTTGAACTCTTCTGTAGCTGGGACTCCTTGAGACCCATGCGTAGGAAGGTTTCCCAATATAAGATGTTGATGCTACTACCGCCGTCCATTAAGACCTTTTTCAACTCATAAACATTAACCTGCGGCGCAACCACCAATGCTAAGACTCCCGGGTGTTCTATCCTTTCCGGGTGATCCCTTCTGCTCCATGTTACGTCCTGCTCCGACCATCTCAGGTATCTCGGAACGGCCGAGGCAACTGAGTTTACCGCCTTTTTCAGTATCTTCTTATCCTTGTTGGAAATTCCTGTAGTATGCACGTGATATTGTCCTAACTGCTTGGGGTTGGCTTGGAAGCCTCCAGCTCCCCCTGGTTATTACCCGGATTTCCGCCTGCCGGGTTGCCGGCTGGGGGTGGGCCGTTGCCCGGGTTTCCGCCCGGACCTGGTCCTCCTCCCCGACCTGCACCTCGCATAGCCTTGTTTATTTCCTCGTTCTTCCATCTCTGTAGGTCCGCACATTGCTCCAATGAGTGGTTAGCCGGCCTACCGTTCCTGTTGTGCTTTGGGAACGCCATTCTGAAGATATCCCAATTGTTACCCGGCCTTGGCGGTCCCTGATAATTTCCTCCATTGTGATTTCCTGCGTTGAAATTTCCTTCTGCCCTGGGCCTTGAAGACCCGGCTTCTGTGCTAGCGACAAACTCGGAGTTTCCCTCGAACGGGCGCTTGTTTTGATTGTTTCCATTATTACCTCTATTGTTACCCGGCGTTGATCCGTTGCCGGTTCTTCCATTGTTACTTGTGTTCGCTTTTGCTTTCTTGTCATCGACGTCCTCTTCTGTGGTATCCGTTGCGGCGTGTTTGTTGCATGCATCCATTAGCTCTCCCATCGTAACCTCTGAAGCGTTCCGACTGGATTTCATGCGAGTCAACTTTTGCACTAAAGGTATGTACTTGCATGTCTTTGCCATAGCTTCTAACGCATCCTTGGGCTGGATATCTGTAGATGAGTGAAGTATCTCCATAACCCGGCGCACCCAGCTGCGCGCCGATTCTCCCTTCTTCTGGACGCACCGTTCTAAGTCATCAATAGTAAACAGTTTTCTGCACGTCCCATGAAAGTGCTTGATAAACGCAGTTTTCAAATCCTCCCATGACTTGATAGATCCTTCCGGTAGGTTATTGAACCATAGCTTTGCCGCTCCTTCTGACATCATCAAATACATGAACTTGGCTTGAAGATTTTCGGATGCGTTGCAGATTGACATAGCCATCTCATAACTGCTCAACCATGTTTATGGATCCATAGTCGGCTCATAATTTACTACTTTACCCGGTTCCTTGAATTTATCCGGGTAAGGCTCAGCCCTGATGTTATCCGACAGACACTTAGGCCCAGCGAGATTAGTCGGAACCGGCCTCACTCGGGAAACGTGTGATCCTGCGGGGGGCGCGGCTGGACGCGGCACTGCTGCTGGTCCATGCACCGCAGACCCGGTCGCGGCTCTCCTCGCTCTGGAACTATCCACAATAGCTTGCGCTGCTGATGCCGCCGGTACTGCTTGAACGCGGGAAGGAGGCGGCATTTGCTGCTGCTCTGCCCTCCGTCGCGCTGAGCTTGTCTGAATATTGCCGGTATTGGCTCGTTGCTGGCTGATATACGGTGTCCCATGCATTCCACTTCTGTTGTCCGGGTAATTAACTTGCTGTGCTACTGCCGTATGTAATAAATCGATCGCCCGTCGGGTCTGCTCCGCATGGGGTGACTCTCTTACGGGGATCTGATTCAATGCTAACGTTGCAACATATACATTATCCATGGGGTTGTTGTAATGACCTGCTGGCGTGCGAAACCGTGATGGTGGTGGTGGTGGTAATGTATTGCCGGTAGTAACTCCAGTCTGTAATATGGGTAACCCGGCCTGCGTGTTTACCGGTTGCGCTCCTCCAGTTGCGGGTTGATGTACAGTTCCTTGGTTCGCCGCTGGAATCGGCTGATCCTGAGGTGTGATGAATAGTGTGGCCGGGTTTATGACTCCACCCGTTGCCGGTAATCTGGTCTGGTGTCTTTGACGCATCCTGGTTGTCTCTTCTCGGAGCCGGTTCTCCAATGCATCTAGATCGCGCTGGCGCGCAGCTACCCCTTGTTTTTCTGCTTCCACTTGCCTTCTCTGTTGTTCCAATGCACGACGGGCTACATCCAGATCCCTAACACGTTCCGCCGCGTTTTCCGGGGTTATGACTGTGGCTAGAACGGTGGGATCCAGGATCAGGTTGTTGTTGAACAGGGTCGGGTGTTGCGGATTTGAAGGACCCGCCCCTGGTGTCCGGTTTGCCAGATATCCGAACATGTTTGCCTGCAACTCGCTATCCGCCGCATGGCTGGTAACTGATGCCAATTCTCCGTCGACCCGGGTTAAGACCGGGTTTCCGTCAACCGGATTTTGCTGCTGGGCCAATGCTTGGGCTGTTCCGACAGCGGCCGCGGTCACGTTCCCCTGATTAAGATTGGTTGCAGGGGCCGTGTAAACCGCGACCTGGCGCACAATGCTTGGCGCAGATTCGTATTCTTCTTCATCATCGTTGTCTTCCTCGTACCGGTCCTCCAGCAGGTGCAGGATAGACTCGGTGTCATCTTCTCTCATAACCCGGCCACGCGGGGTCCATGCCGGCTCCTCCGGTTGTTCCCTCTTTGTGGTGGGCTCTTCTGCCGGATCTATCGTCCCGACCGATTCCTCCCCATCGGACTGAACGTAGGTGGCCTCCCCTGACACAGAATCAAATCCAAATTCGTCAGGGACTGAACCGGACGTACGTACCATGCCAATGAAGACGTTGATCCGGCCGATTGTCACGACAGATCCGGATTCGAGCAGATCCGACTCTGGCCCCCAGCCAAAATCGTCCACCATCTTCTCTCCTTCGGGGTTGGTATAGATCTCGCCGATGACGAGGTTCTTCATGTTATCCCGAGCTTCTCCCGTGATGTAAACACCCTTGGACGTAGGCCCCACGGTGGGCGCCAACTGTCGTGGGATAATCACGGCAGACGTTACCGGGGGTAACTTGTCTTGGGGCGAATTGACTCTGGTGTTTGGGAGAGGCTTTAGCTCAAGGGAAACCATGGTGATATGCGATCTGGTAGCCAGTAATCAAGTCGCCGAGTCTACGATCTAAATATATTATCTCGATACTGGCTTTACAATGGATACTCGAAATCTCTCGATCTGGCGATCGTGTTCTTGCTCACGTAAAAGCTTGTGCTAACCCTAACCTAAGGACCGGCTTATATAACATCCGGACCCCCTGGCTTATTCTCCAAGGCGCACTCTGAATCCTACCCGGACACTTCTTACAAACCCTAAACTTCCATACTGGAACCCACAATCCGGGTTACGAGGCCTATGCTCATGGGCCTTCTAGAAGCTCCTTTATCCTAAGCCGGGTCTTGTGCAGCTCCCTTTGGGCCGAGTTACTCCTTGGCGTTAGCCTACCGGGTTATCATCCCTCCATCAAGCATCCTCCTTCCAACTATCGTTGGGGACAGCCGCGCCATTGACAAATGGCGGAAGCCCTATGGTCTTTCTCGAGAAAGGCATGTCCTTTACGTAGAAGAACGTGGACGACCAGAATTTGACGGACTCAGATTTCGGCACTTTGGGGAACCACAATTCCCTCTTCCAGCGAAGGTTTAGGTTGATGGTCCCACATACCTTCAACCCATCTTCGTTGTCCGGCTCTCTCCTCACGTAAAAAAATACTTAAAAAATTCTAGACTAGGCGCTATCCCTAAATAACGCTAAAAAGGGACCTGGAATACAACTATATGCAAGATGCTATTTGGTGTCAAGTTGTGTGGCTGGACACCGTAATAGTCCAAGACAGAAAGGAAAAACGCGGATGGCAGAAAACCTAACCCGTGTTGGAGGTGCGAGAGGAGGACGATGTGTTTGTCTTCTCGAGGCTTGGGCTCCCCCTCCCCCTCGGTGCTCCGCCACCGTTGTGATGGTGCTTGGATGCCAATAGCCATTGGCGCTCTCCTCCTCAATACCTCCTTTTTCTTCGGCGCCGGTGTGGAGCTCTGGTGCGACTATGTCATCCACCGCCTTAGCTTTTCCCTTCGTCGCTGCAGATGCGGGAGGGGGGCTCGACCGTGTCTCCGGCCAGAGGATAAGCCACATGCAATGGAGGAGGAGAGAGTTGGGTCATTCTTAATGTGGTTGTCGTAGCCGCCGCCAAGGAGGATCCTTCCCCCGCTGTTGTTTTGTTTCTACCGGAAGGGAAATCTCCGGAGGCCATTGGTGCATGTGCGCCGTCGGAGTTTTTTGGTCGCCGGAGTAGGGTGTTGCCCATTCTCGGTGAGGAGGCGGGAGACTGTGCGCAATGGAGATGGGAGCAATTGAGTGTGAGTGGGAAAGAAGAAGTGGTGCGGTTCGGGGGCTTTTATAGCCTCAACAACTAATCTCGGCCGTAACGGCTACCCCACCGAATGCGCTCCACGTGGCAGTGATTGACCGCATGTCATGTTGTCGACCATTGCCGCTCACCGCACCCCTTTGGTTCCAACACCGACTCATTCGGGATGATAATTGCCTTCCATTTCTGTGAGAGCTTTATTGCTCCGAGAAACGTGCAGAGAATCCGGGCGCACTGTATGTCGTGGTGAGGTAAAGACAGATGCCACGCGATGGTTTAAGATACGGGCCAGATGGACATTGTTGGTATCCTGGGAGGGATTCCACACCTCGATGGTGCGCTCACTACACTGCAAACACAAAGAACTACCCAGGTTTGGGGCTCTCGTGTGGAGGTAACAACCCTACTCCTGCCCGTCTGTCAATATAAGTGTGTAACCGAGATACAAAGTGCTTCCTCAAGCTCTTTGAGCTAGAGGAAGAACCTCGCTCTAGCTCGCTTTCTCTCTCAGGAAAATCTCTACTTGCTCCCTCTCTCTGGGGTCATCTGGATCGTCCCTCGTGCAGGAGGGGTGTGGCCACCTTATATACTAGTGTCCACTAACAGGTCGTACATGATTAGGCGGAGAACATTGTGCCATAGCGCACGCCCACTGGCATGGGACCGAAAGTCGTATCCTCCGTATCCGTTGTGGTGTCCTGTCCCCCTTGTTAGAGACAGGACGTGGCCTCGCCCATGCCCTGCACTGTGCCCGTGTACGTCTATACATAATGTGCCTAGTAAGTTAAACCGCACGCCTGTACTCTCCCGTGATCTTTGGGATCGCACCAGCTCCGTTGACCTTGGTCCGAGATAGCTTGTTTTTCATGTAACCCGGGTTGTCCAAGTGTGACTCGGGTAACCCAGGGAACACCCATTTCGCCATGCCGCCCTTGATTCTTCTTACCGAGATAGATTCATCTCGGGAACCTTCATCTCGGTCTGGGTAGTTGATATGTCTCCAACGTATCTATAATTTCTGATGTTCCATGTTGATTTTATGCCAATTGCAACATGTTTTCCGTATGTTTTCCTACGTTTTCTTATGTTTTCCGGGACTAACCTATTAACAAGATGCCAAGTGCCAGTTCCCTGTTTTCTGCTTTTTTTATTTCAGAAAAGTTGTTCTGGAAATATTCTCGGAATTGGACCCCACGAATCCCGAAGTTCCTATTTTCCCCGGAAGCATCCAGAAGTCTCGAAGAGCCCCGGAGGGGGGACATAGGGTGGCCACACCATAGGGTGGCGCGGGTCCCCCTGGCCGCACCACCTGGTGGTGTGGGCCCCCTGGCCACCCCCCGGCATCTCCCTTTCACCTATATATACTCCCCCGAGGGAAAACCCTAAAAGAATCGACCTTTTTCACAAAATACATCCATAGCTCCACCGCCACCGCCGACAAGTTTCGATGACAAATCTCTGCTCTGGCACCCTGCCGGGACGGGGAAGTGCCCCCAGAAGCCATCTCCATCAACTCCACCGCTATCTCCATCGCCGTTGATGTATCCTATGATGAGGAGGGAGTAGTTTTCCCCCGAAGCTGAGGGCTCTACCGGTAGCTATGTGGTTCATCTCTTTCTCCCATGGTGTGATCTATATGTGATCGTGAGCTTTGTAATCTAGTTGAATAAGTAGATGCTACTCTTCATCTTGTGCTATTCAAGTGTTTCATTAATATGAACTTTAGAGTCACCTTGTCCCGCGGTGTGAAGGTGACAGTGTGCACATCGTGTATGTTTCCTCTATGAATTGTGGTGTTTGTCTAGTACCTTCTAGGGCGCTCATAGTGACAGCATGGGGTTAACTAGACATGGGAATGCTTACTTTAAGGAATGCTTTTTGCAGCCACGCATTGATTAGTGTTCGTTATCCAACCGGAGAGGGTTAAGAGTAGCATAGTGAAGAGAAGATATTTAGTTATTCAATTATGTGATCATTGTTGAGAGTGTCCACTAGTGAAAGTAGGATCCCTAGGCCTTGTTTCCAAGCATTGAAACACCGATTTCCGCCTGTTCTGCTACATGTTTGCTTGCTGCCATATTTATTTTAGATTGCTATTATTACTTATAACCATCCATATTACTCGCATTTCACTATCTCTTCGCCGAACTAGTGCACCTATATACCTGACAAGTTATTGGGTGTGTTGGGGACACAAGGAACTTTTTGTATCTTAATTGTAGGGTTGCTTGAGAGGGATATCTTTGACCTCTACCTCCCTGAGTTCGATAAACCTTGGGTGATCCACTTAAGGGAAACTTGCTGCTATTCTACAAACCTTTGCACTTGGAGGCCCAACACTGTCTACAAGAATAGAAGCGTGCGTAGACATCAAGCTAATTTTTGGCGCCGTTGCCGGGGAGGTAAGGTAAAAGGTACGCACATCCTCGGGTGTGAGTGATCAGAGTTATTTCCTTTAGATTCTGCAATTTTATCTTTTTGTTTCTTGATTTCACTAGTTAGGCTTATTTTTACTTATTCCTTCTTTTTATATTTACTAGTTAGTCTTAATGGAAAACAACAAAAATATGATAGAACTTTATAATATTTATCTTAAATTAGGACATGGTGCTTTTGAAGAGAAAATTAAAACAACCTATGGAAGTTTGTTTGCATAATAGTGATAGCAATGTTATTAGCATTAATTCTTTGCGCCCCATCATTCCTAATGCTAGAGAAAAGTCTAAGCTTGGGGAAGCTAGTTTTTACGATCTTTTTAGTTTTCCAGCTTTAGAGGAGAAAATTTGCTCTGATGATACTTTATCTCCCATATGTGATAAACCTAATGATGCTTGTGATATTTTAAATCCTCCTACTAAAAGCATTACTTTTAAAATACCCAAGAAGATTGTTGAACTTGTCATGGATGACAGCTATTTTGGAGATGGAACTGTCCATCCTAGTGATCATTTACACTTCATGCATGAATTATGCGAGTTATTCAAGTGTGAAGGTATCTCAATGGATCAAGTTAAGAGGAGGCTATTCCCTTTGTCACTTAAGGACAAAGCAAGGGGGTGGTATGAACTACTAGATGATCCTCATCATTTGGAATGGAAGGAACATGAATCTCTCTTTTACTCTAAATTTTATCCTTCTCATGAACTATATTTAGATAGGAATTACATTTATAATTTTTGGCCTCATTATGGAGAAAGTATTGCCTAATCTTGGGGAAGACTGAAAGCATTAATACTCAAATGTCCTAACCATGAGCTTCCTGAGGAAATAATTATTACTAATTTTTATGCAAGGCTTTCAGGACATTGGAAGGATTATCTAGATGCCTGTTCAGAGGGTTCTTTTTTGTAGTAAGAAGGTTGAAGCTAAGTGGGATCTTCTTGAGAGAATTCAAATAAATAGTGAAGATTGGAATAACAACAAAGGTAAAGAATCAGGTATAAACTATGAGTATGATTGCATTAAGACTTTTGCTGAAACTGCTGATTTTCATGAGCTTAATGCTAAATATGGTCTTGATCCTCAAATAGCTGTCGGTTGGTATAGATACTTTTCTTCTTATATTAATCTTCCTAAAAATGGGGACATATATCATGAACCATTTAAAGACACTTGCATGAAAAATGAAATTGTTATTGACGCGCTCAATCTTTTGAAAGTACTATTTCTTATAAGCATGTTAATTTATGTGGAGCACTTAGACCTTGTGAAAAGAATCAAATCGAAGAAGAATATTGTATCCATCACAGGAATAAAAAAACTAGAATGAGGGATAGGGCTCTAAATGATCTTGGTGAAAAAGTTTGTGCCCTCTATCCTTTTATTTGTGAACTTTGCTGTAAAGTGGGTCATTTTAATTTTCAATGCTCAAGTCATGATAGTAGCCTTTCGAATCCTATGAGTATTGCAAGTTTGTATTGTGATGACATGATCACCCATAATGATCATGATGAACTGACATTATTTTTGGGGTGTGAAGAGTTATTAAGAAAAACTTCTTTGATTGATATAAGTGCTTTTTATATGAATAGTGTCTTGCATGAATTCCATCTTTATTGTGTTGAAAATTGCCATGCAAATACTTACATACAAAATATTCTAAAAGAGGACATTTTACCAAAATATGACAGGACTAATATGAGTTTTGTTCTTACTAATGAGGAGGAGGAATCCTCCAAAGTTCTTTCTATTGTTTCTGACAGTAAACCAGGGTATGTGGAGAAACTTCCTTTTAAGCCTCTCCCTCCTAAAGAGGGGAAGAAGAAGAAGAAAAAGAGGAGTAAAAGGAGAGAGGTAACGGTATCTCTCCCTAAGCATGTTTCTCATATTACAGCTTTTGCTGATGAGTCTGAACTCGATGATTTTCCTATGCCCTTTATTTATGAAAGTGATCATGATTGGGAGAAACACACTACTTTTGATATTGAAAATCTTTTTGGTACCAATTTTGAAAACGATGATATCTATACCTAATAATAAAGGCGTTAAGCCTTCCTTGGTTTGGTTTGGTTTGGTTTGGTTTGGTAGGTCATTGAAACTGCCCCTAAATTTAGACATAAATTACCCACCCTGCCACACGGTAAGTGATTAAAACGTTTCGTTTTGGTTGATGTGTTTTGTTTTATGATCTCGCTTCGTCCGTATGTTTCCCGTCGTCTGTCGCGTTTCTCGTTCTTGCTGTCCCATAGAAAGAATCGGACCGAGCTAGACACAAACGGCCGGAACAAGATTACAATACCGAATCTACTACTCAATCTCTATTTCTCCCAGCGATTTAGCTACCATGGATTTTGTCCACCGGCCACCGCGCAGGCCGGATCCCACGCCAATCAGATGCCGCCGCGCAGGATGCAGGCTAGCGGCATCGATGACTTCCCGAGGGACTTCCCGAGGGATGTTCTCGAGGGCGTGGACACGCGCGTCGGCATGGTTGGCGGCCCGACACTCCATGCCTGTGACGGCCGGCGCAGCCCCTGGTGCGGTCATGAAGTGGATATGGTCTCCCCTCGGTCCCCATAACAGATAAGTACGTCGGCGCCGCGCCCTGGGCCTCAACGGCAAGGACGTCCGGCGTGACCCCTGGCCTGGCTCTCCCCGTGCAGTGGCTGTTGTCTGCCCCCAATCCTTGCGGCGGATGCTTCGGCTGTGCGCACACCAGGGCGAAGATCCTGGATAGGCTCTCCACGTGCCTTGGCGTCGGTTGTCCGTGATCCACAGAAGCCCTACCTTCTTCTCTTGGCCATGGTAGTCGCCCGGCAGGTCGGAAGATGTGACAGATTGACAGGGGCCTCGGCACTGGCGTGTTCTCCACCAAGAGCCTCTCCCTGTGGCTGTCTCTTAGTGCAACGATGATGGAGCAAGGTAGTCCATGCGGTCAATCCTTAAACTGCGAATTAGGTAGTAGATTTCTAGACCTAGCACTATTTATGATAATGCTTTGTTACTACTTTATATACTTTTTATCCTTGCATATATTTTGATCCGTGCATCTATAAGAACCAGCTGGCCAACGCACCGTCGCATCCACGTGTGATGCAATACGTTTGGGGGAACTGGCTCAACCTCAAAGGGTGGCCTATCTCGTATATATATATGGGATACAATACACGTACATGTACAGGTACAGGTCTATACAGTCTAACACCCTCCCTCAATCTTAGCCACTTCCTAAAGAATCGAGAAGGGTAAGATTGCGTCTGCACGCCTCAAACTGTGGTAGAGGCAATGGCTTGGTGAAGATGTCTGCAAGTTGATCTTTGGAAGAGATAAACTTGATCTGTAGTAGCTTCTGTGAGACACGTTCCCTTACAAAATGATAATCAACCTCGATGTGTTTTGTTCGGGCATGGAATACCGGATTTGCCGAGAGGTATGTAGCACCGATGTTATCACACCAAAGGATAGGAGACTGTGGTTGAGAAATTCCCAATTCCTGAAGTAAAGACTGTACCCAAATGAGCTCTGCAGTAGCATTGGCCACAGCCTTGTATTCAGCCTCAGTACTGCTACGTGATACAGTAGCCTGTTTCCGAGCACTCCAGGCGATCAAGTTGGAGCCAAAGAACACAGCATAGCCCCCCGTTGATCGCCGGTCATCCGGACTGCCAGCCCAGTCCGCATCAGAATATGCCGAGAGAACCCCAGAGGGGTTTGGCCGAATGTGAAGCCCATAGGACACTGTGAGTCGTACATAGCGCAAGATGCGCTTAACAGCATACCAATGAGTGTCGCGGGGTGTGTGGAGATACTGACAAACTCTGTTGACAGCATATGAAATATCTGGTCTCGTGATCGTCAAATACTGGAGGCCACCAACAATACTCCTGTACTCTGTAGCATCCTCAGAGGACAGTAG
Source organism: Alopecurus myosuroides (assembly GCA_028641055.1). NCBI lineage: Eukaryota > Viridiplantae > Streptophyta > Magnoliopsida > Poales > Poaceae > Alopecurus > Alopecurus myosuroides. The sequence continues at coordinate 159,558,802 of CM054060.1, read as the reverse complement.
CTCTCCATCGGCTGCAGTGATCTTGTCAGTAGTAGACATAGGCGTGGCAGCCGGTTTGCACTTAAGCATCCCTGCCCGCTGCAATAAGTCCAAAGAATACTTCTTCTGTGTCAGAACAAGACCATCAGAACGAGAAGAAACCTCCACACCAAGAAAATAGTGAAGATCCCCAAGATCTTTGACAGCAAAATCAGTACGCAGGGCAGCGACAAGAGCATCAGTGGCAGTCGGAGAAGAACTGACAAGAATAATGTCATCTACATAGACCAGAAAATACATAGTGACCTCAGGCTTCTGTAGAAGAAATAGTGACGAATCAGCAGTGGATGGTGCAAAACCATGAGCACGAAGAGCTGTTGCAAGACGAGCATGCCAGGCACGAGGAGCTTGCTTCAGACCATAAAGTGCTTTGGTAAGACGACATATGTAACCAGGACGATCAGGATCAGCAAAACCAGGAGGCTGACGCATATAAACCTCCTCCTCCAATAAGCCATGAAGGAAAGCATTCTGCACATCAAGCTGTCGAAGAGACCAACCTCGAGTAACTGCAAGAGATAGAAGAAGTCTGATAGTTGTAGGCTTGACCACTGGACTGAAAGTATCTTCATAATCAAGACCATAGCGCTGCCGAAAACCTCTGGCAACAAGGCGCGCTTTGTAACGCTCAATAGACCCATCAGAATGCTTCTTCACTTTGAAAACCCATTTAGAATCAATGATGTTGACCCGAGGCGGTGGAGGAACAAGAATCCACGTCTTATTGCGAATAAGAGCATGATACTCTTGTTCCATGGCCTCTCTCCAATGTGGGATACGCAGAGCAGCCTGATAAGTGCGCGGCTCAGAAGATGGATCCGCCAGGGCAGCTGTCATGCAAGCAGCATACCATGCAACAGTACCATCTGTGCGGTGTAGAGGACGAAAGATGCCGCTGCGGCTGCGAGTGTGCGGACGTCGAGCCACAGGAGCAGGCTGAGCAGCCGGCGAGGGGCTGGTTGTCGTAGTAGGCGCAGCTGTCGATGAGCTGAGCGTCGGAGACGGCCCAGCCGGCCAGAGGCTGGGCGACGGCGAGCCATCCTGCCGCGCGGGCGAGGCGAAAACGGAAGTCCCGCGGGAGGGCGAGACAACGGCCTCTTGCCGCATGGGCGACGGCAATCCTTCCCGCCGCGCGGGCGACGGCGAGGGAGAAGCTGGCGACGCAGGCCGCGACGGTGAGGCAGGGGAGCGCACCGGCGAGCACGGTGTGATGGGCCGCACGTAATGGGCCGGTGGAGAGGACGGTGCTGCATGGGTGCGAAGGTCGAGGCCATGCACGGGAGCAGTGCGATCGACGTGCTCGGACGGCGATGGCAAAGATGAAGCTGATTCAAGCAGCTCAAGACGGGCACCACGTCCAGTTCCTGCACCATGATTAGGCAACAATAGGGGAGAATATGCAACATCTTCAAATTGGTCAGGAGTAAGAGAGGATGAATGCACGGGTGGAGACTCAGTGTTGGAAACAGGAAGTGTGGCAAAAGGAAAAACATGCTCATCAAAAACGACATCCCGAGATATATAGACACGATTAGACGGAACATGAAGGCATTTATAACCTTTATGAAGAGAGCTATAACCCAGAAAGACACACTTCTTTGATCTAAACTCCAACTTCCGTTTGTTGTAGGGGCGTAAGTGCGGCCAGCAAGCACACCCAAACACCTTAAAAAAGGTGTAATCAGGTTGTTCATTAAGAAGGAGTTCAAGAGGAGTCTTCATGTCTAGAACACGGGTGGGTGTACGATTGATGAGAAAACAAGCTGTGGTGAATGCATCACTCCAAAATCTGAAAGGTACAGATGCATGAGCCAAAAGAGTGAGACCAGTTTCGACAATGTGACGATGCTTACGTTCTACAGAACCATTCTGCTGATGTGTATGTGGACATGCTAAACGATGTGCAATCCCAAGCGACTGAAAAAAGGAATTGAGGTTGCGATACTCACCACCCCAATCAGACTGAATATACACAATTTTATGCTTGAGAAGGCGTTCAACATGTTTTTGGAACTGAACAACAATATCGAACACATCAGATTTACGCTTAATAAGATAAAGCCACGTAAAGCGACTATAAGCATCAACGAAACTGACATAATAATTATGACCACTGACAGAAGTCTGAGCAGGACCCCATACATCTGAAAAAATAAGTTCTAGAGGATGTTTCACCTGACGACTAGACTCTGAAAAAGGAAGTTGATGACTCTTCCCCTGCTGACAAGCATCACACACGACTACATCTTTATTGGTAGGCAAGCTAGGAAGCTCATGACGACGCAAAACATGGCGAACAATGGGAGTGGCTGGATGACCCAGACGAGCATGCCACTGTGACGACGAGACGCGAACTCCACTGAAAACCCGAGAAACTCCAGGAGACTCCAAGCGGTAAAGACCATGACAAAGGCGCCCGCTAAGAAGCACGTCCCTCGAGACCCGATCCTTAACAAAAAGATCAAATGGGTGAAATTCGCAAAACACATTATTATCATATGTGAGTTTAGGAACTGAAAGCAGGTTACGTGTCACAGATGGAACTCTAAGAACATTGCGAAGCTGAATATTCCTAGTAGGATGCCTAGTACGAAGAGATGATTGACCAATATGAGAGATGTGCATACCTGCTCCATTGGCGGTGTGGACCTTGTCAGAACCATGATAGGCATCACGAGTGTGGAGCTTGCCCAACTCACTCGTCAAGTGATCCGTAGCCCCCGTGTCCATGTACCAATGGGGGTCGACGGAGTAGGACTGAGTATGTCCCTGCTGAACCTGCGCCGCCGAGCGATCCGCCATAGCAGCCTGGCGCTCGTTGTTCTTCACGTCCTTGCCATCATTGCCAATGCCGAGGAAGCTCCTCTGGAAGCGGCGATGACACTTGGAGGCCAAGTGCCCGTCGCGACCGCATAACTGACAGACGCGAGGAGGGCGGCCGGCCCCGGAGGAAGGCGAGGAAGCGGGCGACGGCTGCGACGGTTGCTGCTTCGATGGGGCAGGTTGCCCTTTGCCCGAACTAGGAAGCACACCACCAGAGGGCGCACGACCACCCTTGTACGCAGCATTCGCCGAGGAATCGGCATGGCCGCGCGGAAGGCGGCGTGACTCCACACGCTGCTCAGTTTGAAGCAGGCGCGAGTAGAGCTCATGTGCTTGCATCGGGACCTGACGCTCGTTGACGACCTCCACCAAGCCATCATACTCCTCGTCGAGGCCGTTGAGGATGTAGGAGGTGAATTCGGCGTCGGTGAGAGGCTGGCCAATAGAGGCCAGCGTGTCGGCGATGGACTTGACCTTGTTGTAGTATGCCGTGGCCGACAAATCGAGCTTCTCACACTCGTTGAGCTGACGACGGAGAGTGCTCGAGCGCGCTTGTGACTGCGACGCAAACGAACGCTCGAGGATGGTCCAAGCCTCATACGAGGTTTTGGCGAAGACGATCATCCCAGCAATCTCCTGAGTGAGCGACCCCCTAATGGAGGAGAGATTTGCCTGATCCTGCCCCGTCCAAACACGGTGCTCCGGGTTGTAAACCGGACCGTTCACGCTGTCCACAAGCGCGGGAGGGCAAGGAAGAGTGCCGTCGATGTAGCCGAGCAGATAATGACTCCCAAGGAGCGGAAGAACCTGCGCACGCCAGAAAATATAGTTATCCGGCGACAGCTTGATGGTGATGAGATTGCCGAAGTAGAACGGCGCCGGCAACGGTGCTTGCGTGAAGACCGCGGGAGGCGCGTAGTGCGGCGCGGCAGCAGCCACCGGCGCGATGACGCTTGCTGCAGGAGGCGCCGACGCGATGGCAACGGATGCCGGGGCGGACGGCACGGACAGTGCCGTGGCAGCCGGGAGTGCCGCGCTGGGCAGCGTGAGCTGCAGCCCGGACGAGGCCGACGGCGAGACCGCCGGCGGATGGGAGAACAGCGACCCCACGCTGTATGTGCCGATCAAGTTGGCCGGCATGGCGGCGCGATCAACCGGGAGCGAGAGAAGGGCCGCGAGCGAGGCTGGGATATGTCCAGCCGAAGAGGAGCCAGGGGCGGCGATCGTCATGAGGAAAGCACGACGGAGGAGGCGGCGGAAGCGAGAGGATCGGTGCAGCTGCGGCGGCCGACGAGGAAGACCTAGGCGGGGGCGGCGGCTGCTAACCTAATCTGATACCATGTGATGCAATACGTTTGGGGGAACTGGCTCAACCTCAAAGGGTGGCCTATCTCGTATATATATATGGGATACAATACACGTACATGTACAGGTACAGGTCTATACAGTCTAACACCACGATGCCTCCAAGGTAGCCCCTTGGAGCACCGTGGCGCGTACATGGACCCGGAACTTGACCGGAGCATGGCGTTTGCTGTCGAGCCTGCCGTGGCTCGGCCCGTCGAGAGAGAGGCATGACGACCAGGATAGATGGACTCCGGTCAACCTTTATTTAGGTAACAACTTCTCTAGGCGAGCACGCCGACCTGGGTCTGGAGGACTTTCACGTGGCGGCTGGCCTCCTGCATCACCTCGATGGTGGTCAGTCTGTGGCAGCTTGCGAGTTGCGACAAGCCACGACAACTCGGCCAGCTTCTTGCTGAACCGCTTCCTTGCCACAACGATGACTGGCCAGGCTCCGCATCCGAACCCCGGGCCAGACATTTGAGGCGGCGGGGATAGTAGCAGCCTGGCAGGATGAAGTTGGTCAGAAACTACGCCAGCGCAGCGCCTGGTGGCCGACACAGTTGCTCCACGGCTGGCCATAGAAAAACAGGACGTGCTCCATCCGCAGAGGTATGGCTCTGTGCAGTTAGAAAAACAGGACCATGTGCCGATGCCTCAATCCTAAGCACCGTAGAAGCAACCACTACTCCACCGATCTGGCTATGGAGCTTGCATCAAGTCCACGGAGTTCGCATCAGTGCTTGCATTCTCCACCCCAGCTCGCTCGGTCATTTTCTTTGCCGTCCATGGAGCTCGATCGAGCCACCGGAGTACCGGACGAACTGCTAGGAGCGATGAGGAGGCATCTTCCGAGGCTTGGCTGGCTCATGAACCAAACAGCCTCTACATCGTCTATCTCAAAGGTATCAATCTCGCTTGACGTTGCCATCAGCCAAAAATGACGAGCGTTACCTTATAACAACCCCCCCCCCCCCCCCCCCCCAAAAAAAAAACCTAGCCATCTACAGCCTGCTTTCTAACCGTGGTGCTCGATGGCAGCAGTAGAGTTGGGTGTGAGCTAAACCAATTCCCAGGAAACAAAAAAATAATCAGAGGAATGTATAACCTTTCTTAGGGCAAAAAGTTTTTTGTGTACGGCATGTGCAGGTCTATGGTTCCTGCAATAGCTACTTTGGAATTTAGTAAGATAATAATCTATTTTCGTTTGCCCAAGATCACTGGCATGAAGCTATTTGCTGATGTATCGTCGTGTGGCTTGGAAGCAGTTTGTATTGAACCACCTGCTTGTAAGTTTTATAAGTGCCACATGTATTGGAAAAAAATCAAAACATATTTGGATATCTTATCCTTAAGAAGTTGCATTTGCGTATAATATGGAGATTATAGTTGCAAAGGTCAATAAACTTTGAAGCAAAATTTAGATCGTGCCAATTTTTTTTTTTTTTTTTTTGAGGCAAAGAACCGTAGAACAAATAGTTCTACGGTGTATATATAAATATTATGTACAAATACATCCAAGCCCCAAAAATTAACCGATACCGGCTCTCTCAAAAAAGAAGAAAAACATAGAAACTAATAAGATCAAAACATAGATCGTGCCAATTTCTTTGTGCAAAAAAAATATTTTTCTCTTCCATTACAACGCACGGACATTTTTACTATTAGTGCTAAAGGAGGGATCAGGCCGGTTCTATTTTTTTTAGACTAACCAGGCCGGTTCTTATACGGAGACATGAGTCGTAATGATATACTGCATGTTCTGACTTCACTGCTGCTGCCAGCAACCAGCAAATTGTTCTAGCTAGCTTCGTGTACTTTGTGCAAACAACGAATTCATCTAATATTTCTTTTAGGATCTGAATGCAACCATGTAGCAGATTTATCTGCAGTATAAAAATATATTTTTCATGTGGAATTAAAAATATATTTTACATGTAGTATAAAAGTATATTTTACATGTGGAACTAAAAATCCAATTTTACCATTTTTTCGACTAACTAGCATATTAACATTGCATTACAAAATTGGTCGACAAGTCCATCAACAACGACATGGTCACTCTACACCGGACCCCATCAATAGGCCATTAGGCCGTAGCTCTTCCATGGCGACACTTGCATGCTAAAGGGCTGCATTACATGCTCTGTTCTACCTCCTGAGATATAGGGTTTTAGATATCCCGGCATAGATGACCAGAAAACAAACACGCGGGAGGGGTTGACGGCACCGAGCAATTCGTTTGGTAGGCCCCAATGTCGACAATCATGCATCCCATCTGATGGACCACGACGTGATCTTTAGGTTGTCGGTAGCGGTCAACATAGTTTTTCCTCGTTGCAACGCACGGGCACATATGCTATAATAATAAAGGCGTTAAGTCTTCCTTGATTTGGTTTGGTTTGGTAGGTCATAAAAACTACCCTCAAAGTTGACATAAATTATCCACCTTGCCACCGATATTTTTTTTTTGCTTGATGCCTTGATGGTAGGTCGTGGTATGTCGTTCCTCCTCGCGTGGTACGTCAAAGAATAGTACGTAAGTCGCCCATCGAGCATCAAGAAATCCGGTCTTCTGTTCGTACTCGTACACAAATAGGACTCCGCAATCCACCCTATGTACGACATGACGGCATGAGTCACGTAATAATTACCCTTTTCTCAAAAAAAAACGTAATAATTACCCAAGACATAAAATTCATGGACGATCCAACAGACACACTCGTATGTTCCTTATCTCGTCAGACGCGCGGGGGAGGTGATATATTCATGGACGGTCGACGACGGCCGTGGCGGCATTGTCACGACAGCGGAGGCCGACGAGAGAAGCCAAACTTCGGGACTTTGTGCTACACAAGGTGGGTATGTCTGGACGATTTACGCCTTCAACCTCCGGCTGCCACGCAAAATTAGCCTCTAAGCTAGACCCGTCTGGCTACGTGCGCCTTCCCTAGCTACCAGCGAGGTAGTCGCGCAGCGCGTTGCTGTTGGTGCGCCGGGAAATTGTACCGGATGGAGTCAGCGGAGGTGAGGAACGAGAGAGTCGTCGCGGCGTCCCCTGCCTCCATCCCCAGCGGTCGTTCCGCCTTCCCTATCCCCGCCTCCGGATACTCCATATCCGGAGGCCGGCACCACCCGCTCCATCCCGGCCACTGATGCCTCCATAGAATCCCCTACCTCCCAGAGTATTGACACGATTCAATGCCGTCATCGCTCGCTCAATGTCCTGATACCCCAACGAGTCACGCCGGCAACGGCGCCCATCTCACCTCCGCACCTGTGCAGCTATGAACTTCCCCCACCTCCACGAGCTAGCCGTCCATGCCGACGACGAACACCAGGTCGGCCGCTGCCCACAACCCGCTCCTCTGTCGACAATTGTGCTCTGCAACCGGACTCACTACACCACGCATGGACCCACACCCACCGACCTCATCTACAAATGTTGTCGCCATGGAACTCAGCCTCGCCGCTCGGACTGCCATGTGCAATGCTCCGGACCCCCTGGACCGGCAAGTGCAATCTCCCTCTCTGGCTGTCCTGTTGAGAAGTCCAATCTGAAAGTTCGCTCTGTAGACTATATTTGGGTTAAAGCACACACCCGAAAAATTGTGAAGTTTGCTTTTATTTAACCCAGCTTGTCGGCAGTGTAGTTCAGTTCACGAGTAAGTTCAGTTCCATTGTTCAAAGCCAACACTTGACCTGGCATGTGGCCTCAGTCTCTGGCGCCCGGCGATGTGAACTGCACTGATCAAATTCTGATGTGAACTGCAAGCTGATATGAACTGCACTGCTGATGGTTCCAGAATGTCTCTACAAATTTAGATTATTGAGCTGATATGGCTGCAAGATACCACGTCCACGATCGGGAGCCGCTTGGTTGTTTTGGTAGTGTTTTCTAATATCTAATAATCTCTTTCCTGCTTTGGTGCGTGGTTTCATTTTAGTCTCTTAGATCAGCATGCACACTCAATGATAATTTTGTTCTTGCATCAAGCCGCACCACACCTATTTGATCGAATATCCATAAGGAATACTTTTCAATATTTCTATACATGGTTATATTATTTGGTCCACAAAAAAATTATGTTACTTCACCATGCAAAAAAAATCTGCACTAACAATAGGAGCTGCCTCTGTCTAAACCAGTATAAAGGAGAATTACTCTGTTTTGCAAACCATTCTCCTACGTTGTTTCTCTAAGGATCAGTTCAAGTCTACAGCTGCAAGGTGGTCTACCTGTATATATTGGTGCTAAGTGAGCTGGAATTGTTAGCCAAAACTTTAATTTATAGGATTTTGGCAACACTTAGATTCAACAAATATGAGACTTCTTGAAGTGCAACGAATATACCTTGTTCAGGATTAGCACTCGACATGATGTCTTTCTTCTTTTCTCTTCCTCTATCTTTTAGTGTTCCTCTGATGGATGAAGAACTAGACTTTTATATGTGTGTGTATGTTCATACCACAATGACCCTCTCTATTGCGGCAGCGCTCTTGCTGCGCTTAATGCAACTGAGGTCGTCGTGAGACAAGTGAGATATGTGACCAAGGCACTGGCCCATTTATAGTTTGTGAAACGGTGCGTCCAGGCAACGCGTCTCTTCGCATCAGACGCGACGTCGTCGTTTCGGCCGGACACGCATGCAAGCGTGCAGGCGCGTTCGTAGCTGAACTGTTGCGTCTCTACGCGAAAGCTTTGATCTCACGCAAGCACTACTAAGCAATCCCAAGCCTTTGAGTGCATCGATCGTGACACATGCGCATGCCATGCACGTACACAGAAGACAAAGCTAGTCCACTCTTTCATTGATCGATGCATGTATTTTAGCAGCTTGCTAGCTATGTGTGTACACATCAATTAGACACACTAATATTCATAAAATCATTAGAGAGGGAAAAGAGGGAGTTGAAACCCAGATTTTAATCTATTATTTCTAGCAACCATCATACTAGAACTTTTAATTAAAATCACCTTATTATTTACATTGGCCACTTAAATATTCTTACAATCTCCCACTTGGCTGATGTAAAGACTTGACGATTCACTTAGAACTTTAAGTGCACACTATACTATGAATTTATCAAGTCATCGATGAGCTGGAACTTAAGTTGTAAGGATCATGGCGGTCTCAGATCAATATCGACAAGATTCCTTCCACGTATCACAGATAACTCAAATCACATTCCTATTTTAGGGAAATTATTTACTTTAATATTATTCTCCGAAACTATAATTGTATACAACATAATGAGAATAAAAGAAGCACAATACGAACTTTTATTGAATTCATAGTGTCATAGTTACAAGCAACAACTGTACATGTACATGCATATACACATCAAGCTAACAAGGACTTATCAATAATACCCATCCTAATGACATGTCCATTAAATGTCTTGGGCGGTAAACCTTTAGTCAGCGGATCCGCGATCATCAATTCTGTACCAATATGCTCAATAGACACCTTCCTTTTCTGCACTTCCTCTTTGACAGACAAGAACTTCAAATCCATGTGTTTCGCACCCTTTGAATACTTGTCATTCTTTGAAAAGAAAACGGCCGCCGAATTATCACAATAAATTCTTAAGGGCCTTTCTATATTGTCAACAAGGCTGAATCTTGAGACAAAATTTCGTAACCATAATGCTTGAATTGTGGCTTCAAAACAAGCCACAAACTCGGCTTCCATAGTTGAAGTAGCAATGATGGATTGCTTCGAACTCTTCCATGAGACTGCTCCACCGGCCAATAGAAATATATAGCCAAAAGTAGACTTCCTTGTGTCAATGCAGCCAGCATAGTCCGAATCACAATATCCCAATACTTCAAGATGATTCGATCTTTTATAGGTAAGCATATATTCTTTGGTGCCTTGTAAGTACCTAAGAACTTTCTTTGCAGCTTTCCAGTGATCTATTCCCGGATTACTTTGATATCGACCCAACATTCCTACGGCGAAACTAATATCCGGTCTAGTACATGTCGAAGCATACATTAGACTTCCGACAACTGATGCATATGGAATTGATTCCATTGCCTTGAGTTCCATATCATTCTTGGGGCATTGCATTTTACTAAATTTATCCCCTTTCTGAATCGGAACCGGTCCTGGAGAGCTTTTATCCATTCCAAATCTCTCTAATACTTTATTGATGTATCCTTTCTGAGACAATCCTAGTAGTCCTTCTTTTCTCTCACGGAATATTTCTATCCCAATGACATAGGATGCCTCTCCCAAATCCTTCATTTCAAAACTTTTAGAGAGAAATTTCTTAACATCATGCAACAAAGATTTGTCATTTGCAGCAAGCAATATATCATCAACATATAGGATTAATATTATGAACTTGCTCCCACTGACCTTCATGTATATACACCGATCAACAGTGTTTTCTATGAAACCATATGATGTAACGGTATCATTAAACTTTATATACCATTGTCGTGAAGCTTGTTTCAACCCATATATTGACTTCTTTAATTTACATACAAGATTTTCCTTTCCTAGAGTTGTAAAACCTTCCGGTTGGTCCATATATACTTCCTCCTCCAAATCCCCATTCAAGAAAGCGGTCTTTACATCCATTTGGTGAAGCTCCAAATCATAGTGCGCTACTATTGCCATAATAATTCGTAATGAATCCTTCTTAGAAACAGGAGAGAAGGTTTCTTTATAGTCAATGCCGTCTTTCTGAGTGTAACCTTTGGCAACTAGTCTAGCCTTATGTCTTTCAATATTGCCTATAGAATCGCGCTTGGTCTTAAAAACCCATTTACAACCAACTTTTTTATTTTCATTAGGCAATTCGACTAATTCCCAGACTTCATTGTCATCCATTGATTTCAACTCTTCCTTCATTGCATTGAACCATTTTTCAGAATCATTGCATTCCATAGCTTTCTTAAATGAGACAGGATCGTTGTCAATACTCAAGTCACATCCATGTTCGACGGAGTATACCACATAATCATCTGGAATGGCAGACTTTCTCTGCCTTGTAGACCTTCGTAATGTGGTATCCTCTTGTTGAACATTTTCATCTGTTGCTTGAATAGTATTAGTCGGTTCTTGAGGTTGGACAATCTTAGGGGAAACATTTGCACTATAATTTTCCTCTCGAGTTTCATTTATGTTTATATTTCGTGGAACATCACTCCCACTAGTTTGTCCATTCTCAATAAACCGAGCATTCCCAGACTCTACTATCCTCGTACTATGATTTGGACAATAAAATTTATACCCATAAGATCGTTCCGAATAGCCGATGAAATTTCCACTAATGGTCCTTTCATCGAGCTTCTTTTCATGTGGATTATATATCCTTACTTCAGCAGGGCAACCCCAAACATGAAGATGCCTTAAACTAGGCCTCTTTCCCGTCCAGAGTTCATAAGGTGTCTTAGGAACTGACTTACTAGGAACCCTATTTAGTAAATATATTGCAGTCTTTAATGCATGCATCCACAATGATAATGGTATAGAACTAAAACTCATCATGCTCCTTACCATTTCCATAAGAGTACGATTTCTCCTTTCAGATACACCATTCTGTTGAGGTGTTCCAGGCATAGTGTATTGAGCACTAATGCCCCGATCCTCGAGGAATTTCGCAAATGGACCTGGACATCGTCCATTTTCTGTATACCTACCATAATATTCACCACCTCTATCTGATCTCACGGCTATAACTTTCTTACCATGCTGCCTTTCAACTTCGTTTATAAATATCTCTAGGACATTTACTGATTGAGACTTTTCATGCAACATGTAGACATAGCCATATCGCGAGAATTCATCGGTAAAAGTGATGAAATATTTTTCACCACTCCAAGTTGGAACATCAAAAGGACCGCATATATCTGTATGTATTAACTGTAAAGGTTCAGTACCTCTTGTGGCGGGAAACTTTGATATATGTGTGGTTTGCTTTCCTTTGATACAATCCACACATATCTCCCAGTTGTCAAAATCCAATTGAGGCAAGATTTCATTTTTCACTAGTCTCATTATTCTTTCCTTGGATATATGACCAAGTCTTTGATGCCATAAGAAAGCAGAACGCTCGTTATGCGCACTACATTTATTGCCTATAATTTCAACATTAAATAGAGATCCAAAGGAAGTATAAAGATTGAAGCGGTATAAATTATCAATTAAGGTACCAGATCCATAATAGTACATATCCTTACATAATTTAAACATATTGTCTCCAATCTCAAACTTATATCCTAACTTATCCAGCACCCCTACGGAAACTAAATTCCTAGCACACTCGGGAACATAGAGACACTTTTCTAGATCCAGTTGGTAGCCATTATCCAGGATCAACCGGTACGTCCCAATTCCTTTAATCGGTGCCTTCATTCTGTTCCCCATGTATAAGAACGTTTCACTTCCCCTTATGGGTTGGATTGAAAGGAATCCCTGTGTTATATGTGCAACATGAGTAGTGGCGCCAGAATCCAACCACCAGGTATCATTCGGCACTTCAACAAGATTTGATTCGAAACATACTGAAACATAGTACATACCTTTCTTTTCGAACCAACTCTTACGTTTAGGACAATCTTTCTTGAAGTGGCCAGTTTTCTTGCAGAAGTGACACTTCAAATCCTTGCAAACTTGGCCTTGGTGAACCTTTAATAGTGCATTGTCCTTTCTTTTCCCTTTATAACCTGGCTTAGGCTTACTGCTGCTGGCTTCATTATGAGCCATGAAATAAACTGAGTGGTCTCTTATTTTCTTTAGTCTCCCTTCCTCTTGAATGAGCATGGCCTTTATCTCCTGAAGGTTCCACTTATCTTTTATGGTGTTGTAGTTCACCTGGAACTGACCAAACTCCGGAGGAAGAGAATTCATAATAAACTGAACAACAAAACTATCACCCACATCCATTTCTAGGGCCTTTAATTTTGCTGCAATATTAGTCAAGCTAGTAACATGGTCATGCATTGCACATGACCAGTTAAACTTTTTAGTAGTAAGTTCACTCATAAGAGTTCCCACGATAGACTTATCTGTAAGGTCTGACTGAGAAAACTCTTTAAGCTTCAACATGAACTCCTTTGCATTTTCGGTCTTGGGCATTGAAGGCTTCACATTTTCAGCGATCATCATTCGCATGAAGTTCAAGCTAAGCCTATTGGCTCTCTCCCAAAGATCGAATTTTTGCTTGTCTTCAGCAGTACTTTCATTAGTAGGTGTTGCAGGCTTTTCCATAACCATGGCCATGTCCAAGTTCATGACTCCCAGTTTGAAGTCAATTTGGTCAGCCCATTCGGCATAGTTTAAACCGTTAAACTTGACCAAGCCATTGATAGTGACTGCAACATTTAAATATGTCTAAACGTTAATAGTATATTACATACGTAATATTTGGACATATAACTCTAGTTTCATATATAAGAACATCTTTTGATGAAACTCATATATAACATTATCCAGTAGTAGCGCCAATACTATAATGGTAGTGAGCACACTCAAAGAAATTTAAATGTCATCTTTTGATAAACATATTACATTTCTCTAGTATGTCATTAATCCCTTTTATGCCATCTAATTATTCGCAATGGTCCCTTTTGGTGACTCGATAGCACAATAATCAAATATAGCACACATATCTTTAAATATTAGCACTAAACAAATTTGCATGTAAATATTTAATATATTCAATGCTAGGCCACTTTTGTGACAAACAAGCATTCGGTTATATAAATATTTAACTAGAAAAATAGCATACATGAGAAATAAACCAACACAATGGTTTTCCAAGTCCAAAACCATCCAGAGAACATTTCATTAAACAAGACTTTGTCCATAATATGATCTTCTTTAAAAGGTCTTGTTCACAGCGAGAGAAGTATGCAGCGGAAAAAATTTCAATATACATAGAATGCAACTATAATTTGAATACAATAATGTGAATCAAAAGTTTGCCATAACAATGGCTCTGATACCAATTGTTAGCCAAAACTTTAATTTATAGGATTTTGGCAACACTTAGATTCAACAAATATGAGACTTCTTGAAGTGCAACGAATATACCTTGTTCAGGATTAGCACTCGACATGATGTCTTTCTTCTTTTCTCTTCCTCTATCTTTTAGTGTTCCTCTGATGGATGAAGAACTAGACTTTTATATGTGTGTGTATGTTCATACCACAATGACCCTCTCTATTGCGGCAGCGCTCTTGCTGCGCTTAATGCAACTGAGGTCGTCGTGAGACAAGTGAGATATGTGACCAAGGCACTGGCCCATTTATAGTTTGTGAAACGGTGCGTCCAGGCAACGCGTCTCTTCGCATCAGACGCGACGTCGTCGTTTCGGCCGGACACGCATGCAAGCGTGCAGGCGCGTTCGTAGCTGAACTGTTGCGTCTCTACGCGAAAGCTTTGATCTCACGCAAGCACTACTAAGCAATCCCAAGCCTTTGAGTGCATCGATCGTGACACATGCGCATGCCATGCACGTACACAGAAGACAAAGCTAGTCCACTCTTTCATTGATCGATGCATGTATTTTAGCAGCTTGCTAGCTATGTGTGTACACATCAATTAGACACACTAATATTCATAAAATCATTAGAGAGAGAAAAGAGGGAGTTGAAACCCAGATTTTAATCTATTATTTCTAGCAACCATCATACTAGAACTTTTAATTAAAATCACCTTATTATTTACATTGGCCACTTAAATATTCTTACAGGAATTTCTCTTTCAAAATAAGGATGGATCAGTTTTGTATTTCCTTATCTCTGTATGCTCACTTGTTGAGACTTGTAGATTGCATATCTTACTTTCAATGGGGCTCAAACTGCCAGACAATGATACACATGCTTGCATCTTTTATTCGGAGCATGACATGTCAGATTAACAATTAGGGTGCTGATACCCGAAAAAAGGGCACTGATTTAGAGAACTATCGAATGTATCTTCATAAAACAATATCTAGCATTGTACACACGATGAATATTTCTGTAAGCGGTTAATTATTCCGGATAAAATTTAATTCTGAGACCATCTATGTATTTATTTCATGCCCCGTAGCACCGCACGGGCACTTAGACTAGTTAATACTATTAGTACTATACATGCTCCTTCCAATGATAATATAGAAAGATCCAACCTTGTGGATGATGTGTTTGAAAATCTCTTTGCTATTAATGATTATATGCTTGATACATCTCCTCCTATTAAAAATGATGATATGTTTACAAATGAACGCCTTTTGGAAGAAAACTATTTTATTGCTTGTGATGGTACTATGACTCCAATATATGATGATTGCAATGATGAATATGACATTTTTAGTCCACCTACTATTGAGGAGAAAATTAATTATGATTTCAATATGCCTCTAGTCTTTGATAATTATTATAAAGAAACTTATAACATAGGCTATAATTACAATCATCCTCATGAAACTTTTCATAATTATGGCTGGATTACCCAAAACCATCTCTTTAATATGCAACTTGTCTATCATGTTCGAGTTCTTTATGATAATCCTACTCCCGTTGTTATTAATAAGAATAACTATGCTTATGTGGAGAGTATTAATTCTTTTATGCATGTGGCTCATGATAAGAATGTTTCTTGTGATAGTTATATTTTTAATTTTATTCATGCTGCTACTGAAAGTTATTAAGAGAGAGGGAAACATGGTTTTATGCATCTCAACAATATTAAGTTTACCCTCTTTATGTTGAGAATTTTGAAGTTGCGCTTATTTTGTCTTCCTATGCTAGCCACTTTGTGCTTTCATAACTTGTTTTTCAACAAGATTATTTTTCATAGGAAGTGGGTTAGACTTAAATGTGTTTTTATTTTCTTCTTGATGCTTTGTTATTGTGCTTCAACTCTTATTCTTATGTGAGCATCTTTTAATAAATTATCATGCCTAGCTAAAAGGCTTTAAAGAAAAACACTTCTTGGGAGATAACCCATGTTTTATTTTTTGCATTGTTTTTATCTGTTTTCTTTGAGTCAAGGGGTTGTATTCTTCTGTAGCAAATCCTTTGCATCTTTATTTTCATGTCTTTGTTGATCCAAGTAAAGCCTCTAGTGGAAAGTTGAGACTATATTTCGGATTTCTGCGCAGGAAACAGATTTCTGCTGTCCACTCTTAAAATTCGTATAAAATCACAGAACATTCAAAATGACCTGAGTTTTTTTGTGCGTCATCCTGGGGTATATACACAACTTTTATTAGTGTACCACTTTTTTATTTGGCAACATAGTATTTTCTAAAAAAATCATCTTTACCCGTTGTCCTGTTTTGACAGATTTCTGCCAATAATTGCATTTGCCTCTTAATCTCTTTCTTTTGGTGTTCTTTTGAGAAAAAGAGTTTTAAAATAAGTTGTGACAGTAGCTAATGTGTTTATGAGTGTTAGTCTTGTGTTGAAACTGAACCATGTGAATTTATTATTTCGATTTGCACTAACGTTGCTAATGAAGATTGTGAGAAGTTTGTTGTGAAGGAAGTTTTCAAGGGTCAAGAGAAGAGGATGATATGATGTGATCAAGAAGAGTGAAGAGCCTAAGCTTGGGGATGCCCCGATGGTACAACCCAGCAAATTCCAAGAAGACTCAAGCGTCTAAGCTTGGGTATGCCCAAGGCACCCCCTTCTTCATCAACAAATTATCGGGTCACTTCTAGTGAAACTATATTTTTATTCGGCCACATCTTATGTGTTTTGCTTGGAGCGTCTCTTATTTTTTATTTCAGTTTGTTTAGTTTTATTTGTTGTAGTTGATGGTTGGATCTTATCATACTTGTGTGGGAGAGAGACACGCTCTGTTTTCATTGCTTAGAACACTCTAGTTTTCATTCTTATTGTTCTATGAGTGTTCACTTTTTGCTAGTACTACGTTTAGCCTTTGTTTTCATGCATCTCTTATTTAGAGCTGTTAGTACTCTCTAGTTTTCATTGCTATATGCTTAGAGAGAGTTTTTTGTCATATATATGTGCTTGGTTGAGAATAGAAATGCATATGTGGTAGTTGGTATAGGGGAAAAGATTGCATGGTCTTGTAGATCACTAAACTGCTTCACTTGAATCATTGTTGTTGTTTTGAGATATTAATTTGCTTAATGGATAAAAGGGAAGGACTAGTAATTATAAACTTTTAATGGTTGGTCTAAGAACTTGAAACTGTGCCACACTTAAATTACCAGCTGATAGAAACAATGGTATCTGATTGCTATGAGTGATACATTTCCGATCGGCCTTTTGTTACGCGCTACGACCGAGGTAGCTAACAGTGACTTGTCACTGCCACAGACCCTCTTGGAGTGATTTGCATTGTGCCTTGTAAGATGATTTGCTTGCTGTAAGCTTTTAACTCATGTGTCTATGTTGCGGTTCCTGTCACTTCCAACATCCATATTTGCTAGCCTCTTCGGTACTGTGCATTTCCCTTTCTCACATCGAGAGTTGGTGCAAACTTCGCCAGTGCATCCAAATCCCGTGGCAGGACTTAGTTCTCCTACACATAAGCCCATATTTATTCTTCAATACAGCCACCATACCTACCTATCATGGCATTTCCATAGTCATTCCGAGATATATTGCTGCACAACATCCACCTCCATTATGTTACTTGATGATGAGCTTCATGGTTATTTATGCATACTGCTACACTGGCAGGAGCATGCAGTTGGATACATCAGAGATATTCCATTATGATTTGTGAGTACTAAAAGTGTGATGATTCATTGTAATATAGGATGTTTCCCCTACCGGTGAGGATATATAAAATAAAAAAAAGATATAAAATGAAAAGGCCCAAAAAAAAAAAAAAAAGGGGGGGGGGGGCAAAGATAGAATAAAGAGAGAGGGGCGCATCACTATCCTATATACCACACTTGTGCTTCATGTTTAGCACCAATACTTCAGTTTGGAGAAAGTTTTCATATTATCATTCATTCATAACTATGTGGGGAACTTTACATTATAGAACTTGGCTTGTGTATTCCAATGATGAGCCTCCTCAAATGAGCTCTAGGTCTTCGTGAGAAAGCAAGTTGGATGAACCCCCACTAGTTCCATTGGATAGCTTTCATACACTTATAGCTCTATGTGCATCCTTTGTGTGGCAATCCCTACTCCTTGCATAGCTTCCGTTGTAAGAATTTCTCTTGTCTAATGACAACTTTCAGCTTTGTGGGCCTTTCTTCCATTGACCTTCCAAACCCACACATAATGTTATCTTTGCCATAACATCCCGGTGCCAAGGACCAACGCAGAACACTTGCTTGTTTTTAGTGCGCAAATAGTTTAAGATTCAAGCATTGCATCGTGTGGAAAGCTAGACTTGATCCTAACAGGGGTTGTGAAGATCATTTGACGTGCATGATATTGTTGTTCTTGAAAGCTTAAATCATATCTAATAAACTTTGCACGGTTGATAGTCTTTTAGTATTGATTCATTAAAAGTTTTACTTCTTTCTTCTTTGTTTATGCATTACTTGTTGATATCAAATATAGATCACAGCACTAGTTCATTTGATCCTAGCTTACATGCTCTACTTTACATATTATGATCAAGATTGTGTGGTAGCATGTCACCTCAAAAATTATTTTGTTTTATTGTTTACCTACTCGAGGATGAGTAGGAACTAAGCTTGGGGATGCTTGATACGTATCCAATGTATCTATAATTTCTGATGTTCCATGTTGATATTATGCCAATTGCTACATGTTTTCCATATGTTTTCCTACGTTTTCTTACGTTTTTCGAGACTAACCTATTAATAAGATGCCAAGTGCCAGTTCCCTGTTTTCTGCTGTTTTTTATTTCAAAAAAGTTGTTTTGGAAATATTCTCAGAATTGGACCCCACGAATCCCAAAGTTCCTATTTTCCCCGGAAGCATCCATAAGTCCCTAATAGCCCCGAAGGGGGGCCACAAGGTGGCCACACCATAGGGTGGCGCGGGTCCCCCTGGCCACGCCACCTGGTGGTGTGGCCCCCCTGGACACCCCCCGTCATCGCCCTTTCGCCTATATATACTCCCCCGAGGGAAAACCCTAAAAGAATCGACCTTTTCCGCAAAATACATCCGTAGCTCCGCCGCCGCAGCCGAAAAGTTTAGGGGGACATATCTCTATTCTGACACCCTGCCGGAACGGGAAAGTGCCCCCGGAAGCCATCTCCATCGACTCCACCGCCATCTCCATCGTCGTTGCTGTCTCCTATGATGAGGAGGGAGTAGTTCTCCCCCGAGGCTGAGGGCTCTAACGGTAGCTATGTGGTTCATCTCTCTCTCCCATGGTGTGATCTATATATGATTGTGAGCTTTGTAATCTAGTTGAATAAGTAGATGTTACTCTTCATCTTGTGCTACTCAAGTGTTTTATTAATATGAACTTTTGAGTCACCTTGTCCCGCGGTGTGAAGGTGACAGTGTGCACATCGTTGTGTCTCCTCTATGCATTGTGGTGTTTGTCTAGTACCTTCTAGGGTGCTCATAGTGACAGCGTGGGGTTAACTAGACATGGGAATGCTTACTTTAGGGATTCTTTTTGCAGCCCTACGCATTGATTAGTGTTTGTTATCCAATCGGAGAGGGTTAACAGTAGCATAGTGAAGAGAAGATATTTAGTTATTCAATTATATGATCATTGTTGAGAGTGTCCACTAGTGAAAGTAGGATCCCTAGGCCTTGTTTCCAAGCATTGAAACACCGTTTTCCGCATGTTCTGCTACATGTTTGCTTGCTGCCATATTTATTTCAGATTGCTATTATTACTTATAACTATCCATATTACTCACATTTCACTATACCTGACAAGTATATTGGGTGTGTTGGGGACACAAGAGACTTCTTGTATCTTAATTGCAGGGTTGCTTGAGAGGGATATATTTGACCTCTACCTCCCTGAGTTCGATAAACCTTGGGTGATCCACTTAAGGAAAACTTGCTGATGTTCTACAAACCTCTGCACTTGGAGACCCAATACTGTGTACAAGAATAGAAGTATGTGTAGACATCAGTAGTCAGCCAGGTGAACTCCATCTCGGTATCCACTGTTAGGACACCAACTTGTACCAAGCTTTGCCCTACTCGGGGGTAGCCCCCCGACATTAGTCCCCGAAGCTGGCGTGGTCTAGAGAACCCGGACCTTGGGACACACCAGATCAAATCAATATGCTTCACAATATTCAAACGAGATACTTTTATCTCAGCTCGATCTCAACCTCGAACTCAGATTCAATCCGCAATCCCCGCTATGGATTTGAACCAAAATCCGAGATGCCTCCGCCGGATCTGGTTTTGCCAAGATCCCAATACTTAGTCGTGTTTCTTCATGGACTCCAATAGTGTGAGGCGTGGCCGCCTCATTTTCACCGCGTCGTGGGCGCAACACGTGGAGAAGAACAGCAGCGCACGTCGCCTTGTTTTTCGTTCTCCTCTGCGCACGCGCCGTAGCCACACCATGTCCCGTGCCCCGACCCCACCTGCAGTCTAATCAATACAAAGTGGCGGGATTAACTGCGCACGTTACGTGCGGCGGTTCTGCTACGTGCGTATTTACGTGCGAAGTAACCGCACCGTTTCAACAGATCGTGGCACGATCAATCCGGGGTGGTTAATGCCCCTGGGGGTATAAATACCCGCACGCCCCCTCCTTCACCTTTCCTCCGCCATTTTCCCCCTTTGCCTCTTCCTCTTCACCGCACGCACACGCAGCGAATTCTGCTCTGCCGTGCGAGCAGACAAGCTCCGCCACTGTCCTGCGAATGCCATCACACTCCTACGCGGCGCCGCGCACCGGACCGCCACTGTGCTCGAGTTCCTCCGCACCTTAGATCTCCGCGCCGCCGCGCCGCCGCGCCATCGCTGTTCTTCCGCAGTTTCTTCACCGAGCCTGAGCCCGAGCGTGGCCACGACGTTCATCTTCCGCGCCGCCGCTGTTCTCCTTTGGCCTCTCCACCCCGAGCACTTCCCTGCGCCCGCAAGCCGCCCAGAGACACCAAATCCCCCAAGCAACGCCATGGAACTTGAAGAAGTGGAGGAGGTGGAGTTGGTGGGGCCGGTATCCATGCGTGGCGCGTGGGACGGCTCCGAGATTGGAACCACGGATATCCAGTGGCTTCTGTACACCCGATGCGTTCCAGCTGGCGTCGAATGTCGGAAACCCAAGACCGAGATCCACCCACAACCCGGGAAAGGTGAGTATGTCATCTTTCTTGCCCACTTCGAATGTGGTTTCGGTCTTTCCCTCTCTTGTTTCATGATCAACTTCTTTATTCAATTCGGTCTTCAACCACATCATCTCCCGGCGAATTCCATCACCACCCTTTCATCTTTCATTTCCTTTTCGGAGGCCTATCTTGTCCTCCATCCTACTGTCGAGATGTGGAGTAAATACTTCCAGTTTTGGAAGCAAGTTATTCCCAATCCCGAGAACCCGAATGCTCCCAAGTACATGACATAGTGCGGGGCAGCTATGGTGATCCCACGCTCGGGTTCTAAGTTTCCACGAATCCATGGCTTGGAGTCCTGCCGAAAGTGGCAGAGGGGCTTTTTCTACGTCAAGAATTCCACCGACATAGATCTCATTGGGCTTCCAACTTTCCACGATAGCCCATCCACCGACATGGTGAATTGGGACTACCACCCCCGAGATACAGTTCCCGAGGTCAACCTCGTCCACAACCAACTCATCCAACTCCTTCGAGCCGGACTCTACGCAGATGATCTTCTTGCCACTTTTGTGAGTCGCCGAGTGCTGCCCCTCCAGCGCCGGACTCACAAGATGTGCTTTATGAGCGGGCGCCGAGATCCCACCCGAGTCAGCACCATTGAGCTCACCAAGAAGGAGGTGCGCACTCGGATCAAGGCTATTGCTAAGAGCGACCTCCCGGAGGATTGGGAGTGGGGCCTCGAGCCTTACAACAGAGCACGCGAGGCGCCCAACATAAGTATCTCGAACTCCATCGAGTTATATCCATTCTGGTATGCTCCAAGATAACTTCATCTCGGAACTGGTGCTTTGTGATTCGCATATGCAGTTTTTTCCCTGTCAGCGGGAAGAAGACGGTGAGACACCGGCGGGCCACTGGGGCGAGGACCGGACCGAGGACGACATAGAGGACTTCGACGATGAAGACAATCTGCCGATCCCGGACGCCTTGCTCGCCGCCCAAGCCGGTAAGCCCCGAGTTCCAGCCTCTACTCGAGACTGGTCCGAGGACGACGAAGAAGTTGATGACGACTGTATTATTGTAGAGGTACTTGATCCTACTACGATCTCATACGCGTACCTTCAATTGATCCGGGAGACCAGGTCCTTGAAGTTCCTCCCGTGGAGAAAAGGAAGAGATCCAGAAGTGGCACAGTGGCTCCTCCACCCAAGAGGAATAAGAAGAAACCCGAGAACAAGGGCCTAGCTTCCCGCAAGAACAAGCAGCCCATGTCGGACGGGTAAGTTATTTTTTGAGGTGCACTCTCTTTGTCCTTGTTATTTTTCTTCTTCTTTGCCTTTTTGCCCATGTTGATTCAGTTGCTTTGGTTTCCTTACTTCCCTTTTCTTCTTACAGTGATGCTATCAAGATCCACATGACCGATCCCTACGCGTTCACCTCGACGCCCCGTATCGGTACCGCAGACATCCATGCTCCCTCCTGTGATCCAGCTCCCGGAAGTAGGAGGATACACTAACTTCGAGCAGGCGATCCCGGAAGCCCACTCCATGGACATGCCGTAAATGCCCACCCCGAGAGGGAAGGTCCTGATCTCGGTGCCAACAACATAGGCGTCGATATGGACAATATTGAGGCCCCGGAATGCATGGAGTAGGTGCCAGAGTAGCAACAGTAGCAGCAGCAGGACCCACCGCAGCAGCAAGTCCCAACACCAGCAGCACCCCAAGCGCAACTAGAAGCACAACCGGTAGCACCAGCAGCACAACCAGCGGCACCAACAACAACTCCTCCTCCTACTCAGCATCCGATAACTCCTCCAACACAACAGCCATCTGTCACTCGGTCTGTTCCTCCGCCCCCACTGAGACAGGTCTCCGCGCCTGTGCAGAGTGGTTCAAAGCGAGCTACTGGGAAGGAGCAGCCTACCGGGAAGGAGTTTTCCGCACCGTCTCGGCCGAGGAAGGCCTTTGCGCCCCCGAAGAAGACCGGAAACGAGTTGAAGAAACCGGGTACACTAACGATCAACTCCGACACGCAGGTTGTCCCGCACCAGGGGCTAGGAGTTCGCCAGCAAGACTTGGAGGTGAGCCTTGACTAGATTTGGTACATCCTCGACACTCACGCCAGGAAGAAACTGGGCCCTCTGGACCACTACCGCAAGGACTGGAGCCAAGCCGACATCGGCCAGGTGACTGTGCCAGTTGCGGCCTCCTCCAGCACTCTCGCGCACAAAATGCACTCCCTGGGATCTGCTGCCGAAGATGCCAAGATCACTTCTCGGGTAAGTGACTTTTTACTTTCTTAGTTTTCTCCGAGATTACATATCGCAAACCCGAGATAAACACATACATCCAGTCTCCGAGATTTGGGCCGAGAAGGCATCACCGAGTTAAGGGTTACTCGGGTCGAATCTTCCAACTCATCACTTACTTGCTGCTTTCCAGGTTTGCACGGAGATTGGCACCAAACTGTACCAGAAGCTCCTCTGGACCCATCTCTATCTCTATGAGCACAACCAGTGTCTCTAGGAGCAGCTGGGAGGCAAAGGTACCATTTTCCAACACCGAGATACCGTGTATGCTTTTCACTACATCGATTTTCTAACTCGTGTTCTTTTTACCTTAAACAACTGTGATTGAGGAGCAGCTGATGGGATCCGTCACCAAGATCTCGCAGATTGAGAGTAAGCTCCCTTCTCCTCACTTTGCATTTTGCACCTGTACGCTTGGTTGCTCTCTAACACTTTTGTTTTTGTACAGGTGATCTCAAGGGACTCCAGGCCCAGCACGAGGATTGTGCCACTCTGGACGAGTCGGCCCAGACGAAGATCTTGACCCTGGAGAGTAAGTTCTTATCCTCCTTTTGCATCTTGGCACCATGATCTTGATCATTTTCTAAGCAATATTTTCTCTATACAGAGGAACACAAGGACTTTGAAGCCCAGCACCAGAGCTGCCTCACCATGGAAGAAACTGCAACTCTCAGATTGTGAGGCCAAGTTCAAGGATGAGCTTCAGTCCGAGAAGGCCGAGGTAACTCGGCTAAAATTAGAGCTTGCCGAGATGCAAAAGCTAAAGGCCGAGGCGGAGAAAGCCAAGGTTGAGCTGGAGAAGGATGCTGCTACCGAGAAGGCTTGAAAAGAAGAAGAGGTCCAAAACCTCAAGGCCTAGCACACCGAGATCGAGACCAGGGCCAATTCTATGCAATCCCAACTGGACAAGGCAAACTCGGATGGTGACAAGTGGCTGACTAAGCTCGCCCAGCTGAACCTGTATCTGAAAAGTAAGCCCCCATTTTCTTCTCTGTTTCCTCCGGTTTTTGATCTGATCCACCGTACTGATATTGATTAACTCGGAGAGCTTATCTTACAGGAACCTTCCCCCTCTCGAAAAGTGGCACCGAAGGCCACGCAGAAAACCCAGGAATGGAGAGCTCAAGCTGGGGAGATTCTCTCGGAGAGGGCCAATGCTGAGGATCTTCTAGCGGCCATCAAGGCCCGAGTCACCCCGCTCAAGTCCATTGGAGATGATCTCCGTTCAAGTGCTATCCGGGTGTACAAGGCCTTATGGCCGGGTATGGAGGTCCCAGGGTCAATTGAAGAGCTAGCCAAGTGCCTCGAGAAGACCAAGGACCGTCTCTGGGAGTGGCGTGCTTCTGTTTCATACGCTGGCGCCGATGAAACCTTGCAGTCTATGTTGTCTTCGTACGAGTTCATCGATCTCGACGTGCTCAAGACCATTTGAACCAAGTCCAAGTGGTCCACGGATGAGGATCACATTCAACGTCGCCAGGAAACCGCATTCCAGCGCTCCTCCTACACCGAGACTAAGGGCTTTATCCAGGGTCCCCCCGAGCCTGAGACGGAGGACAACGAGGAAGAGGACTCTAAGGATGAGGGAAGCGAGGCTAAAGGAGAAGCTGACGCGGAGGAAGGCTCCGAGGAAGTTGACGAGGTGATCGAGACCGAGGCCAACCCGTCCACCATCACTGATACGGCCACGACCAAGATTCCAGCTGCCGAGACCACTGCCACCGAGACGGTCATCGTCGAGACTGCCACCGAGTCCACCATCCCGGCTGGGACGGATGCTGCCTCCATTCCTTTGGTTGCGGCCTAATGCTTATCAAACACTCTTTAAATTTGTCAGATCCCCGGTATGCCGGGTGCATATGTAATGAAAACGTTTATCTTTTTCTACTTTGCTTTTAATTCAGTTTGCGCAATACTAGCTAAATGCCGGATTCCTTTATGTCGAGTCCCGAAGTTTATTTTCTTATCCACTTGGATTTTTTCTTCTCTGCTCTTGCCTACCGCTTCTGGTTTTCTTATAGTCGAGTCACGAGATTTTGAAAGCAAGTTTACAATATTCACAACTCCAAGGTAAGAATTAAAACTGTCCAACACTTAGCCAAAGAGGAAAAAACATCAACGTATGTTGGTTTGCTAACTCTTTCTTTCCTTAGTAGTTTTTCATGTGATCATTTGCCCTTAGCTTGTTCTCTTGCTTGCCATGAAGCTGGGTCTCGAAGATTTGGCCCTTAGGTTTAAGCACACTACTAGACCGACATACGAAATTCCGAGATGACTAACCAACATTCAAGGGTAAAAAAGTAAATACACACAACAAGTTAGGCACAGAAAGTCCCCGGGTTCCTTATCGGGGTGCCGACATAAGTTTAACTCGGTAAGGAGATACATACAATACATTTTCAGGAATGAAAACGATGAAGTAAGGCTACATTCCAAGGGCGCTTAGTATCTTCTCCGGACCTATCCATCTTGTTCTTATCCTGTTCCTGAGCATCAATGAGATAGTATGCATTATTGTGCAGAGCCTTGCTCACAATGAATGGCCCTTCTCATGGAGGGGAAAGCTTGTGCATCCCGACTGAACGTTGCACAAGCCTAAGCACTAGATCTCCTTCTCGGATATCCCGCGGGTTCACTTTCCGGCTATGATAGCGTCTCAGATTCTGTTGATATACAGCTGATCTCGACAGAGTTAATTCTCTTGCTTCTTTTAGCAAATCTACATCATCTTCTTGGGCTTCTTTTGCCTCTGCCTCTGTATAGAGGGTCACTCTCGGCGAGTCATGTTCTATATCGGTTGGCAACACGGCCTCTACTCACTAGGAATAATGGCGTGTATCCGGTAGATCGGTTAGGGGTAGTCCTTAGACTCCACAAAACCGTTGGTAGCTCATCCAGCCAACAACCCGGGGTTCACTATAATGGCTCAATCAACCGAGGTTGTATCCCAGAGAGAACCATGCCATTGGCTCTTTCAACTTGTCCATTTGATTTCGGATGCGTGACTAACGCAATGTCTAGTCGGGTCCTCTTTTCCTTGCAGAACCGAGCAAAAGCTCCCTCATAAAAATTTGTGCCATTATCCAAGATGATCCCATGCGGTTAGACATATCTCAAGCTAATATCCTTCACAAAGTTCACAGCCGTGTGCCCATCACAATTCCGGATTGGCTTCACCTCAATCCACTTGGTGAACTTGTCCATCATGAACAAGATGTGGATCATGTTACCCCGAGCTGGCTTGAAAGTCCCCACCATGTCCATGCACCATACTGCAAATGGCCAAGTGATAGGAATGGTCTTGAGTTTGGAGGCTGGCATATGGATCTTGCTGGCATATCTCTGGCACCCATTGTACTTCCTTACTAAATCTTCTACTTGTTGCAAGGCAGTGAGCCAAAAGAAGCCGTGCCAAAATGCTATCTTCACTAGAGCCCGAGATGAGGCGTGGTCCACAGATTCTCCCTGATGTATCTCCCAGAGAATTTATTCTCCCTCTTCTGGTTCAACACAACGCTGGAGAACTCCTCTGGTACTTCTCTTGTGCAATTATTTGTTGATGATGGTGTAGCCCTTGGATCTTCTCTGTATCTGCCTGGCCGACATCTCATCACTCGGCAAAGTTCCATCCATAAGGTAGGACATTATTCGTTGGGCCCATCCGGGTATAGGTCGAAGAGGAAAGACGGGCTCATCAATCTCCATAGGTTCAACCGATAAGATAGAATCCGACATGAAAACGAGTCTTCGAGTCCTCGGGTTCTGCAAGGCAGCCCCCGAGATGAGGGAGGTGGTCCCCAAGATGAGGAAGGAAGTCCCCGAGACGAGGGAGGCAGTCCTCGAGTTCTCCATGATGCACCCCACATCTACCTTCATTGGAACAATTTTTGGTTCCGGATTGGTCGGGGCAACCGGAGATGCTCCAGAGAAATTCCTGCCGAGATGGCCTGCCGAGATGAACCCAACTTGGACAGTGCATCAGCAGCCTCATTTTCAAATCAGTGTATATGGTGAAATTCACACCCATCAAAGTATGCGGAGATATTCTGTACAAGGAACTGATATGATGCCATGTTGGCATCCAATGCGTCCCAAGTACGGGAAGCTTGTTGAACCACTAAGTACGAATCACCATAGCATATAATCCGGTGGATCCCAATCTCTTTGGCCACTTTCAGTCCATGGACTAAGGCCTCATACTCGACCACATTATTGGATGCCGCAAAATGGATCTGCAGGACATATTTGAGCTGATCATTCTTGGGTGAGGTGAGCACAACACCAGCACCGAGACCTTCTTTCACCTTGGAGCCATCAAAATGCATTCTCCAGAAATAGGATTTCGGCAGTGAGGGTTCATATTGCATCTCGACCCAATCAACAAAGAAATCCGCCAATGCTTGATACTTGATGGCTTCTCTTCTAGCATACTTTGGGGTATACGCAGCTAACTCAATGGCCCATTTGGCTACTCTTCCGCTTGCATCCTTGTTTCCCATGATCTCCGAGATGGGGGCAGTACTCACCACTGTCATTGGATGTTCCTGGAAATAGTGCTTGAATTTCTTGGCAGCCATATAGACTTTGTATGTCATCTTCTGGTAGTGGGGTAATTTTGCTTCGAGTTGGAGAGTTGGAGATCACCTCACTAAGATGGTATACTGGCCTCTGCACAGATTTTCCTTCCTCTTCTCGTTCCACTACCACCACCACACTGACAACTCGGTTGGTAGCTGCAATATAGAGCAACATGGGATATTTGGGCAGTGGAGATGCAAATATGGGGGGAGTACCCAACATGGTCTTTAGATCTCGGAAGGCCGCATCAGCTTGCGGGGTCCAGTCAAACTTGTCATTTTTCTTCATCGGCTGGTACAGAGGCAAAGCCTTCTCCCCCATTCTCCCAATGAACCAACTAAGGATGCCAGGCAACCAGTGAATTTCTGCACATCTTTTAGGGATCTCGGTGACATGTTCTCAATTGCTCTTATCTTGGAGGGGTTGGCCTCGATACCTCGGCTAGATACGAGCAAACCGAGTAACTTTCCTGTCGAAACGCCGAAAGTGCACTTGGTCAGGTTCAGCTTCATTCGATACTTTCGCAGGTCTGCTAATGTTTCTTGGATGTCATCTAGGAGAGTATGCCTCCGTTTGGTTTTAATGACAATGTCATCCACATACACTCGCACATTTTTACCAATCTGCTCGTGCAAACATTTCTGCATACATCTCTGGTATGTAGCACCAACATTTCCCAAACCTAAACACATGACACGATAGAAATAAGCCCCGTACGGGGTAATAAAGGTAGTATTTATTTGATCAACTGGGTTCAAAGGTATCTGGTGGAAACCAGAGTAAGCATCTATGAATGACAATAGCTCACACCCGTCCGGGAATCGATCACTTGATCTATCCGGGGCAACCGGAATGGATCTTTCGGGCATGCCTTGTTCAGGTCGGTGTAATCAACACACATGCGCCACACTACAGCAACCATCGGGTCATCCTTCTTCTTCTCTACCAGGACCGGATTAGCCAACCAGTCCGGGTGCAGCACCTCCGTGATGAATTCACTTGCCAACAGCCTCGTGATCTCGTCACCTATGGATTTTCTTCTCTCTGCGGCAAAGCGCTGCAGAGCCTACTTCACCGGATTAGCATCCGGTCTCACATGCAAAGAGTGCTCAACCAACTCGCTCGGGACACCTGGCAGGTCCTGATTCGACCATGAAAAGACATACCGATTCTCACGGAGGAATTGAATGAGATCGCTTTCCCATTTCTCCCCCAACCCGACACCAATGATGGCCTCACGCTGAGTGAACTCGGGGTCAATGTGAACCTTCTTGATCTCCTTGGAGGCTTGGAATGTGGCGCTCTGGTGAGGGTTGGTCATCCCGGGCATACCGAGTTGAGTTGCTTGAGACATAGCCACCACCTCATGGATCTTCTTCTTCTCGACAGCAATGACCAGGGACTCGGCCAACTGAGATCCAGCAAAAGCACATTCTAGAAAACGCTTGTAATCACCTGAGAGTGATGATGCTATTGGGACCCGAAGCTTCATCTTCAGATAGGCCACATGAGTTGAGGCCATGAACTTGGAAAGTGTTGGCATGCCGAGTAGAGAATGATAAGGACTCTCAAGATCAACCACCTCGAACTGCAAGCTCTAGGTACGACAGTTTTCTCGGGTACCGAACAACACATCCACCCACACTTTGCCCATAGGCGCACAGGAGACTCCCGACACAATACCATGGAAGGTAGTCCGGCTAGGCTTGAGCATGTTCTCGGTCAGACCCAAGTTCACCATGGTATCTCGGTACATGATGTTGATACTGGTCCCATTGACAATGAGAACCTTGGTGAACTTGACATTGATCTCGGGGCCCATGAATGCCAGGTCCAGCACCAAAGCATAACCATCCGGGTTAGGCATGATCCGGGGATGATCCGCCCGAGACCAAGTAACCTCCTGGTCAGGCCAGTGCAGGTATTCCGGCACAACTGACATCACAACATTAACTTCAATTGCGCGCATGCGCAGACTCTGCTTATCATCTGGTTCAGTGATAAACACCATGTGGCTCTGATGGTGCTCTTGGTAATCATTTCGGCCTCTGCCACCGACATTGTTGTTGTAGTTGTTGTTGCGGTCGTTATTGTTGTTGTAGTTGTTGGCTCCCTGGGCCAATTGATTCACATTCTCGGGCCTCCTCTGGTTCTATCCAGGCCTTGGGGTTGCTGCTCTGATGGGCTGAATGTTCGAACCCGAGAGCGGCAGAGGTGGAGGAGGAGGCAATTGGCCAAATCCTTCGCTCTTGATCCAGTCGCACCAGCTGCATTGTCGGGTAGTATTGTTAGCCGGCCTACTCGGATGCCGAGTGTGGTAGCTACATGGCCCATCCCTCATTACCTCGAAGGTGAACCTCTGCGGGTCATCCCCAGGCTTTTCTGATCTGTCCATTGCCTCTGGTTGTTCTGGTTTTGCCCATACTATGGCCCGGTGTTCTTCTGCCTTTGGCTGCTGCAGGCATCAGGTTGATCTGGATCAACCGCAGCTACATGGTTCGATCCATAGTGGATGTCCGGCCTGTCATCTCTTCTCTTGTTCCGGAAGTTCTAGCGGTCATTCCGCCTGGAGGATCCGGCACCATCATTACCGTGATACCTTCTACTCGGCTCAACCGAGTTCAGCAGAGGCTATGTCAGATCACCCGGTGCATACATGTCGGCAATCTTGATAGTCTCGGCCAAAGTGCCTGACATCTCCCTCTGCAACTTCTGCCAAAGCATGCTGCCATGCCTGCACCCTTGCGCAAACCAGGCAATGGCTTGGGACTCATTCACCCCATTCACACGTGTTCCTCAAAGTGCTCCACCGAGTAAGATAATATCGGCCAGTCTCCTCTTCTCTCTGCTTGCACATGGCGAGTTGTTGTGGATGGTTTGGTCTCTGGTATGTACTGGTGAAATTGCTGATGAAGGCTTCCGAGAAGGCCAGCCAGCAATCAATGTTTTTTCTCGGCAAGTTGTTCAGCCAGATCCTGGCTGGGCCCTCCAACATCTGAGGCACATATCTCATCGTCCAGCGGCGATTGCCACCATCAATGTGCACGGCAGTGACGTAATCATTCAGCCAGTCTTTCGGCTTGGTACTACCGTCATAAGTTCTTGTCCCCCTAGCTAGTTGGAATTTGGCAACAGCCGATTCCTTCATGATCCGGGAACCGAAACAAAGTGGTCCCGGAGGGCCTTGCTCATCCATCTCTGACAGATAGATTCTGTCGAGCTTGTATCGGGCGTCATTCGGTTGTAGCACTCGAGGCCCTAATCGGGCAGCGAGTACTCCAACGTCCACAAGTTGCTCATATCTCGGATAGCCGGCCTTCTCCATTGCCGAGTAGCCGTCATCATATCGGTCTCTATACCCGGCACCAGGCTGCTGCTGAGTTGGGTTGGCTACCGGGTGCCGAGGTGGAAGATCTCGGTCGCGGTCGTTCCCGGCTGCTTGAACTCGATTGGCGGCATGTCCTTCTTGACCGACATGTCCTTGCTCGTCCTAGCCCTGTACAGCTAACTGTTTTTCTGCACCAGCCGGGTCATACACTTGCATCTGCTTGTTTTTTCCGGAATTCACACTCCGGGCTTGCGCATCACCGACATGGGTGACGAGGCCTGTCCACCAGATCTCCCACCATTGGAGTGAACCACCTGAGAAGCACCTGCCCTGGATTTGCCTTCCGAAAAGCCTCATTTTGTCTGCTAGCCTCCGAAACGAGCTCATTAAGCCGGTCTTGCTGCCTAGTGCAAGCTTCATCGGTTAAATGTGGCAACTCCGCAGCAACTGCCTCAGCAGCTCTAAGGTTCTTAGCAGGTGAACTGTACTTGGGCCTACCAGCTGAAACAACACTAGCAGATTTACTAGTTCTAGCTCTTCCATCTCTTGCTATCTCGGCACCGAGATCTCGGCCTCGGTTCCGCACAACATCTAACCGACCAGGATTGTTTCCAACCGGAGTAAAAACATGAGCTTTGTTGTACTCGGTACAGTTGAGATTGAATTCTTTCCTTGCTTTGGACATCTCGACAGCCTCTACGAGGATGTCCTAGCGCTGCTCCTCAAGTTGGGCCTGCACCGCTGCCGGATCCGCATCAGCAGCCACTCGCACAGTCAACTTCTCAATGATGTCAGCGAACGGAGGTGGTCTCGGGGTCGATATAGAGGGTTCCTTGTAACCCGGTTGATTCTCTTCCTTCTCTAGTGGCTTGTGAGCCGGCCGAGTCGACTTGCCAGTAGTCTTGGCGACATCGGCCGCGCTCTTTCCGGCCGCAGGAGCCGGGCCGGTTATCATCACCTCCATGCTGCCCGCGAAGCGATCTATACGCTGGTCGCGAACGGCGCAAAAAGCAGAAGGATCCGTAGCAACGAGCAACCCCTCTGGGTACCCGCGGATGACCGCGGTGGCGATGTAGACCAGATGAACGCCAAAACTGATGACAGAGCCGCCTGCGGGGACAGGCCTGCCGCCGAACTCGCCGGTTTTTTCGGTGACGAAGTCTAGGGAGCCGAATCTATGGACAAGGCCATAGACCACACGCTCGCCCGGACGAAGCGAAGATCCTGTCTGGATAGAAACCCCAGCCAGCATCGTTGCTGGCCCCATGGTGGGCGCCAACTATCATGGTGAGGTAAAGATAGATGCCATGGGATGGCTTAAGATACAGGGCCGATGGACACTGTGGGTATCCAGGAAGGCATTGCACACCTCGATGGTGCGCTCACTACACTGCAAACACTAAGAACTACCCAGGTTTGGGGCCCTCGTGTGGAGGTAACACCCCTACTCCTCCTGTCTGTCAATATAAGTGTGTAGCCAAGATACAAAGTGCTTCCTCAAGCTCTTTGAGATAGAGAAAGAAGAAGCTCGATCTGGCTCTCTTTCTCTCTAAGGAAAAATCTCTACTGGTTCTCTCTCTGGGGTGGTCTGGATCGTCCCTCGAGCAGGAGGGCTGTGGCCACCTTATATACTGGTGGCCACTGATAGGGCGTACAGGATTAGGCGGAGAACACTGTGTCGTAGCGCACGCCTGCTGGCACGGCGCCGAAAGTCGTATCCTCTGTATCCGCTGTGGTGTCCTGTCCCCCTTGTCAGAGACAGGACCTGGCCTTGCCCATGCCCTGCACTGTGCCTGTGTACGTCTATACATCATGTGCCTAGTAAGTTGAACCGCACGCCAGTACTCTCCCGTGATCTTCGGGATCGCACCTGCTCTATTGATCTTGGTCTGAGATAGCATGTTCTTCATGTTACCCGGGTTCTCCAAGTGCAACTCGCGTAACCCGGGGATCACTCATTTCGTCATGCCGCCCTTGATTCTTCTTACCGAGATAGATTTATCTCGGTAACCTTCATCTCGGTCCGGGCAGTCAACCCGGTCAACTCCATCACGGTATCCACTATTAGGATACCAAATTGTACCAAGCTTTGCCCTACTCGGGGGTAGCCCCCCGACATTAGTCCCCGAGGCTGGCGTGGTCCAGCGAACTCAGATGTTGGGCCGCACCAGCTTAAATCAATAAACTTCACAATATTTAATCGAGATACTTTTATCTCGGCTCGATCTCAACCTCGAACTCGGATCCAATCCGCAATCGCCGATATGAATTTGCACCAAAATCCGAGATGCCTCTGCTGGATCTGGTTTTGCGGAGATCCCAATACTTAGTCGTTTTTCTTCGTGGACATCAACAGTGTGAGGCGTGGCTGCCTTGTTTTCACCACATCGTGGGTGCAGCACGTGGCGAAGAACAGTAGCACATGTCGCCTCATTTTTTTCGCTGTTGTGCACGCACCGTAGCCACGCCACGTTCTGTGACCCAGCCCCACCTGCAGTCTAATCAGTACAGAGCACTTGATTGTACCTTGCGGTTTGCGTGGGATTAACTGCGCACGTTACAAACGGCGGTTCCTCTACGTGCATTTTTACATGCGAAGTAACCGCACCATTTCCACGGATCGTTCCACGATCAATCCGGGGTGGTTAATGCCCCTGGGGGTATACATACCCGCACGGTCCTCTCCTTCACCTTTCCTCCGCCATTTTCCCCCTTTGCCTCTACCTCTTCACCGCACGCACACGCAGCGAATTCTGCTCCGCCGTGCGCAGACGAGCTCCGTCGCTGTCCCGCGAACGCCACCGCGCTCCCACGCGGCGCCGCGCACCGGACCGCCACCGCGCTCGAGTTCCTCCGTGTCGCCGCCCCATCGCTGTTCTTCCGCAGTTTCTTCACCGAGCCCGAGCGCGGCCACGGCGTTCATCTCCCGCGCTGCCACCGTTCTCCTTCGGCCTCTCTGCCCCGAGGACATTCCCGCACCCGCGAGCCGCCCGGAGACACCGGATCCCCCAAGCAACGCCATGGAACTTGAAGCAGTGGAGGAGGTGGACTTGGTGGGGCCGGGATCCACATGTGGCGTGTGGGACAGCTCCGAGATCAGAACCACGGATATCTAGTGGCTTCTGGACACCCGACGCGTTCTGGCTTGCATCGAATGTCGGAAACCCGAGACCGAGATTCACCCACATCCCAGGAAAGGTGAACATGTTATCTATCTATTTTGGAGAGAAAGCACTAGTGAACTGTGGACCCCGGTCCATTTCATTAATACTGATAATACAACCACTTCAATCACTATTTTCATACTGTTGCTACTGTTTTCCTACTGCCATCATTGATCTCTTTTCATCTACTGCAAACAAGTATTGTTTTCCACACCATACGTTTAACCTCTTTGTTTTTAGCAAAGCCGGTGAGATTGACAACCTCACAGCTTTGTTGGGGCAAAGTGATTTGATTATGTTGTGTAGGTTCCATGTTGCTTCTGAACCGGTAGTGCGCCCAGCCAACATCAGCTGCATCAACCTTCGGAAGTGATCTCTTTCTCCTACTGGTCGATTCAACCTTGGTTTCTTTCTGAGGGAAAACTTGCTGCTGCGCTCTTCATACCTTCCTCTTGGGGTCTCCCAATGAGTGCAGGCCCTGCACCATCAAGCGTCTATGCGGAGAAAACTTAATGAGGAAGGTCCTTCTTTACTTCTGAATGACGGATCACGTGGAAGATTTACGTGATTTGTTAGGGAAGCCCAAGGAAACAAGATCCGCCATTCAGCTTTGACAGAGACCAACGACGAAGAAAGGTTCTTCACCCTTCCCGGGGGCTCTCCCGTCGTAGTTGATTTGTAGGAAGAAGGGAGCCTCTTCGGCTAACCTGAACCTGGGTAAACACTGTGTTCTCGCCCCTAAGCTCTCCCCCACGTTAGCTTCCCACGGTTCTTCCTCGTTGAGATGGCTCCCCCTTCCAAGAAACCTGATCATGGAACTCATTACCGGCTTTTCAGGTCGGGAACACCCAGTTTTCCCCAACGAGAAGTATTTGGGGGACGTATTTAAGGGGCCTTCTTCCCCATTGGTTCCCTACTTATTTAGCAAGTTTTCACCCATCATTGTTGACCTTTTGGAGCTTTCTTTCTCTCTATTCCTCCATGATTCTTGCCTCTAACTAAAGGGAGAATATAGAGGAGATATAGATCTACATTTCCACCAAACCATATCTCCTCTTAGTGAGGAGAAGCCTTTGGGATCTATATCTTGGAGATTCATTTGTTGATTTCTTGTTTGTTCTTCCTCTATTCTCCCCCATAGCATTTGTTGCTTTGGTGGGATTTGAGAGTGAAGGATTTGAGAACTTCTAATGTTCTTGCCATTGCATTGGTTGCATCGGTTTGAGTTCTGCCTGGTGATACATGGAA
The DNA here is from genome assembly GCA_028641055.1 of Alopecurus myosuroides. Taxonomy (NCBI): domain Eukaryota; kingdom Viridiplantae; phylum Streptophyta; class Magnoliopsida; order Poales; family Poaceae; genus Alopecurus; species Alopecurus myosuroides. Next base: position 159,522,804 of record CM054060.1, on the reverse strand, counting down.
GTTGAAGTTGAGAAGCGTGTTACTCTTGGTACTTGGAGTGCCGTAGACGGTTGTTGTTGTCTCGGAGCTTTGGAAGATTTCGGTACCTTGTTGCTATCTCGGAGTTTTGGTAGCTCGCGGGATATTGTTGGGAGCCTCCAATTAAGTTGTGGAGATTTCCCCAACCTTGTACGGGATTGGTGACCACCTTCAAAGGTCCCCTAGTGGATTGTGGCACTCTGCATTGGTGGAGGCACGAGGAGAATAAGATGAGCCATTGGGCGCTTGGAGCCATTGTGACTCCACACCTCTCCAACGGAGATTAGCTTCCATTGGGAAGTGAACTTCGGGATAAATCATTGTCTCCACGTGTCTCGGTTATTTCTATACCCGATCTATTTACTTATGCAATTTACTTTGTGATAGCCATCGAGCTTCATGTAACATATATTGCTATCACATAACTGCTTGATAAGTTGTTGGTGCACATAGGTGAACCTAGTTTGTTTAGGTTTTGGCTTGATAATTAAACGCTAGTTTTATTACGCAATTATTCAAGCCTTAACCGTAATTACTTTTAAACGCCAATTCACCCCCCTCTAGGCGACATGCGTATCCATTCAACAAGTAGCAGTGCTAAACACACCGTAGGCTTACGGATGGATGTACGGGTGTTGCATGAATTAGATTAACCATGTAATAGAGGTAACAAAGGGCAACACAAATATATAAGAGAGTATCCAAGTCAAAAACTATCATAGGCATTTTTTCCGAGAATTGTCATACGTGCTTGCAATAAGAACTTGCACGATATCTTTTGTACTACCATCCCGTTGTTGCAGGGCCAAAAAGGAACTAGTGGTAAAAAAGGCACTTGTTCTACCAAGCACCGGAGAAAAGCATTAACATACGATGGAAACATGTAATCCTCGAACTATTGTCCATCCCCTCTGATATCCCAAGCATGTCACCTTAGGGTCTTGGGTTCCGGACAATAATAAGTGTATACAACTAGTAATATAATGAAAAACAACAATTATACTCATGAAAACATAACATGTTCATATCTGAAATCATGACACTTAGGCCCTAAGTGAAAAGCATTAAGCACTCGAAGTTGCAACAACGACAATAAAAAACAATAGTGGATACTAGGCATCAAGCCCTAACAATATTGTGGTACATTACATGATCAATCTCATCCAATCTCTACCATCCCCTCTGCCTACATCGGATAATTACTCACACATCAAAGGGGGAGTCATTGAGGGTTGATGGAGAGGTGATGGCGATGATGATGATGGAGACGATGTCCCTCCCATCCCCGTCCCGGCAGGGTGCCAGAATAGGAACTTATGTTTCCCAAACTAGGGTTTAGGGTGTCGGTGGAGCTTGGGATCGTTTTTGGGAAAAATACTTGTGGGGTTATGCATTTCAGGCCGATGGATTCTTATTGCCAAAGGGGACCCTGGGCATGGTCCCAGGCCCCCAGGAGCCCCCCAGGCACGGCCAAAGGGGGGCCCGCAGCCACCACCCTCCTAGAGGCTCAGTGGGCGCCCTCCACCTGTCCTTCGGGCTCCGGGAGTCTTTCGGGGAAAACTATTTTTTGGAAGTTTCTTCGGAAATTGAATTTCTGCACAAAACTAGACACCAAGGGTAATTCTGCTCAAAACAACATTAGTCCTTATTAGTTTGATGCAAATCATGCAAATGTTAGGGAAAACAGCAAGAAACGTGTTTTGAAAAGTAGATATGTCTATGATGCTCTGTGCTTGTTTTCTACCCAGTACATTTTGTTTTCCACATGTTTCCTATCATTTTCCTTCATTTTCCGAACTACACCTCTTGAAGCCAACAAAACAGAACTTATAAATGCTATCTAAGTTCAAATAAATGAGAACATGAGAATGTTACCTCAAATATATGCTAGAATAGAAGGAGAAGCTGAAATTGCTGAAAAAGCTGCTAAAAGAGAGCATGTTAAAATTTATACCATCCAACCCTTTAAGTAAAGACTTTAAGTACCAATGAGTATCCTGATGCTTCTAAACATGTTTATTTCAAAAAAAAATGGGATTGGAGAGGTCATGACTTTAGGTAGAAGGAGTCCCAAAAGTTCGGAGATTGAAAATATTTCTAGTGAGAAAATTGTTGCAAGTGGGATTGAGGATAATATGACTTTAGGATAATTTTTTCCCACCATGTTTCAGGATGATAAACTTGATTTTGATAATTGAACCATCTCTGATGTTATAAAGTTCTTACAAAAATTAGCTAAAGATCCTAATGCTAGTAAGATAAATATTGCTTTCACTAAACATATCACTAAAGCTCTCATGGAAGCTAGAGAAGAAAGGCTCAAACTTGAAGCCTCTATCCATAGAAAATTACAAGATGGTTGGGAGACCACTATTAGAATAAGAGTGAATGATTTTGATTGCAATGCTTTGTGTGATCTTGGTGCAAGTTCTTCTATTATGCCTAAAAGTTTATATGATATGCTTGATTTGAAACCATTGGATGAGAGTATTTTGAGAGTACATCTTATAGACTCCACTATTAAAAGACCTTTGGGGAGAATTGATGATGTTATTATTATAGCAAATTGGCCCGTGCGTTTCTACGGGCAATAAAAATTATTAATTTAGTTCTTGCTTGGTTTGTGGCAAAAAATCGTCAGATTAGTCGGATCCATAAAATGCTTTGGTCGGGAGCGAAAAACTCGCTTGATTTTTCATTTTAGTACTCATCGAGGCCTGGATTTTCACAAATCACGGACTTTAAAATGATCGGAATGAAATAGGTAAGAATTGAGGGACACGACTCCGAGGGCATCGCCAATGCTCATTAATGCTCTATTTTAACACAATGTCCCATCTTTAAACCTCCTTACCCTCTTTCTTCGTATAGCTTATTATTTTTTAGCTTAATACTCATTATATTTTTTTATCTTACATTATGCATGTTCGTAACACAATGTCCCATGGCTATGTATTGGATCATAGTTATAGGTGCCCCATGTCTGTGTATTGAAGCATAGTCTGTCCCGGAAAGGTGTTTGTAGAGGAGTCCAAGTCTCACAGCAGGTCAGCAACCGTGAACCTCTTTGCTTCCGGATCTAAATTTGTTTGACCTACGTATCTAGTTTTCTGGGGCTGGTAGGTGTTTCTACAGGAGTCCAATTCCTTTTTTCACAGCAGCATTGGTGACCGGTCGTGAAAGGATCCGATTAGCAAGGGAGCTTCTGAAGCTGGTCGATTATTTTGGGCTGGTCTTTTTAACGAGGGCGCTTCTCGAGTTGGCCTATTTAGCGATCGCTTTGGTCTTTTCCTGACGTACGTACGATCCTTAGGGTGTATTATATAGTAGAGTTTATAGAAGATAACTTACCGGCGGGAACCAAACCAAACCAAGGAAGAATTAACGCCTTTATTATTAGGTATAGATTGATAATGATAATTATGTCCCTGTTGATTTTCTTGTTTTGGACATTGAAAGAAATTCTTCTTGTCCTATCATTTTGGGAAGACTTTTTCTTCGCACCACTGGTGCCATTATTGATATGAAAGAGGGAATTATAAGATTTTAGTTTCCCCTTAAAAAGGGCATGAAACATTTCCCTAGAAAGAGAATGAAGTTACCTTTTGATTCCACTGTGACGAAAATCCATGATTCTATTGATAACATTTGATTCGTTCCTCATGCCTAGCTAAAAGGTGTTAAAGAAAAGCGCTCGTGGGAGGCAACCCACTTTTGGTTTCCTTCATTATATTTTTGTTTTCTACTCTTTTATTTTATTCATTTTGTGTTTTGGAATTTTTTACCTTTGTATAAACCTCTCCTTATCCTTTTTATTTCCTTTTTGTGCCAAGAGTAACCTCTAATTGAGCGGTAGTGCGATTTGGGGAAGTTAATGTTCTAAAAAAGATTTCTAGGTTGTTACCAAAAAATTCATATCTCTCGGCCAGAACATCGGATTGCTTTGAAAACAAATATAAACATGCCCCAGGTTTTTATATAACTTCCATTAGTTTTCCACTTTTTTATTTGAGCAACATAAGATTTTCCAAAAAAAAATCCATCTTTACAGATTGTTTTGTTTTGACAGATTTCTGCCAGTATTTGCATTTGCGTCTTAATCTCTTTCTTTTGGTGTTCTTCTGAGGGAAGAGCTTTAAAATAAGTTGTGACAGTATATAATGTTTTAAATTGAGTATGAGACTTGTGTTGAAACTGAAACAAGTGGGTTTATTATTTTGGTTACACTAAGATTGCTAATGAAGATTGTGAGAAGTTTTACGTGGAGGAAGTTTTTAAGTGTAGGGAGAGAAGAATGATGTGATGATATGAAGAATGGGAAAAATCTCAAGCTTGGGTATGCCCATGTCACCCCAATACATATCCAAGATTTACAAGCATCAAAGCTTGGGGATTCCAAGGTGTCCTCTTCTTCATCAACAAAAACACCAGGTTTCTCTCAAAACACTATATTTTTATTGCTTCACATGATATGTGATATTCTTGGAGCGTCATTTTATTTGGATTTAAGTTTTTTTTAGCACTTTTATTTTGGGAGAGACATGCTCCACTTTCATTGTCTAGAACACTCTAGTTTTCAATCTTATTGTTCTGCGAGTGTTCGGTTTTTGCTAATACTGTGTTTTTCTCTTGTTTTTTACTCGAATTTTTTTTAGATCTTTTTGTTTTGATTCAGTTATATTTGACTGTCCCCATGGTACTTGATGATTATTTTCTTTCAGAGTTGTTTTGAATAAGTTGATTGTTGTTGGAGAAGAGTAAATTTTTTCATGCTTATAGTGGTGCAATAGGAAGCTTGTTTTGACTGTGGCATAGGCTTTGGCATGTCATGTTAGATGTTATTTTAATTGTGTTCTTAGTTATTTATGATATACCATGACTAGTCTCAAATAGTTGAGAGTGCTTAATGTGCCATTGAATTTAATCATGTATTGTTCTCTCATATTGAAGCATGGTATTGTGGTATTTATCCTTTGAATGCTTTATCTGGATTGACTTGGCGCATGCTCACACCATGTTATGACTACAAAAAAGTCACTTCTAGCCCTGATTATAATTTAGTTTTTGATTTGTAATATCACTTCATGCTTTGATTAATGATGTTTTGCCGCTATGCATGATTATGGCCGTTATTGCTCTCTTAGATGGTCGCTCCCAGTCTTCTGCTAGCCTACACCTATACTGAGTATGAGCTCTACTCATGAATCCAACTACCCAAAAACCAAAGTTTGACAAATGTGTCCACCATATCTACCTATATGTTGTATTTAGCCGCCACTCCAAGTAAATTTCTCGTGTGCTACCTTTAAAAACTTCAAAATTATTAACCTGTTTTTGTGTTCCTGTTTTAGCTCATGAGGAAGTAGTTTAAAGTTTATTATGGTTTGTGTCAAGCAAAGTTCTTCTTCCTTATTTCACCCGATGAGTATGGAATATGTGCTCATTTAAATCCGCAGAGAGCTGGTGCCAAATAATAACAAAAAAGCACTTCACCATGGTTTGATGAAAGTTGGTGGGTATCTGTGAACACGGCTAGCCCTGGTTTGTGAAAAAAAAAGTGGGGGGCAGGGAAGTGCCAACTAATAAAACAACGGAAACCTCTCTCCAAAGTCTAAACACTTTGCTTGACATGAATTATGATACATTTTTCATTACCATTCGTTGACATATACATACACCTCTCTCAAAATTGTTTTCAATACCTCTATTTTGTCAAATAAAAAGCTCTAGCACATGAGTAATTCCCGCTTCCCTCTGCAAAGGGCCTTTCTTTTACTTTTATTTATGATGAGTCTTCATATTCTTACTTTATGCACCAGCTAAGAGAGCATAGTTGTCATTCTGAGTATAATGTGCATAGCCCCAAAATTGATTCATGACTGTAGTATTGCTTGCTATCAAATTATTTGTATCTAGTCACCATTTAAACTTTCAAGGTGTCCTGGCATATATATTTTACTATCACGCGAAGGACTAGCTGGATACCACTTTATTATGTTTTTCTTTATGATTGAAACAAATGTATCACTTTAGACCCCATTGTTCTTAAAACACCTGAAGACCCCGGGAGCAAAAAGGGGGCCAGTTGAGGGGCCAGAGGGGGGCCACACCACCCCCCTAGCGCCCCCCTAGGCCGCGCCACCTGGTGGTGTGGGCCACCCAGAGACCCCCTCGGGCTCCCCTTTCGGATACATATTGCCTTCAACCCTAAAACCCGAGGGGGTTCGTCATATTCCACAGAAACACAACAAAGCGCCGCCACCACCCTGAACCTCGATTCAGGGGTCAGAATTTCCTGTTCTGGCACCCTGCCGGGACGGGAAATTGGGGGAGATCATCGCCATCGTCATCACCAACGCCTCTCCATCGACAATCCATGTTTCCCCATCCATGTGGGAGTATGTCCCCCGCTGTAGGCTGAAGGGGATAGTAGGGATTGGATGAGATTGTTCATGTAATATTGCCGTGATTGTTAGGGTATAGTACCTAGTATCCTCTATTAGTGCTATCGACATTGTTGCAACTTGTTATGCTTAATGCTTGCCACTTTGGGCCCGAGTGCCATGATCTCAAATCTGAACATGTTATTGAATCACAATGATAATTATTGTTTCTTGATCATACATGCAAGTTGTTTACGCATATCGTTGTCCGGACCTCGAGGCCCCGAAGTGACAGAAATTGGGACAACCGGAGGGGATGGCTGTGATGTGAGGATCACATGTGTTCATGGAGTGTTAATGATTTTCTCCGGTGTTCTATGAAAAGGAACACCTTAATTACCAGTAGTTCCCTTGAGACCCTGCTGAAACGGGCTGGTAGGACAAAAGATGTTGTGCAAGTTCTCATTGCGAGCACGTACGGCTATTTACGGAACACATGCCTATGGTTACTTAGTGCTTGGATGCATTATCTAATTTATCTGCAATGCCCATGTCTTGATTATTATATGAACTATGTTATCCATGCAACACCCGTTCATCTATCCCTATGCCTACAGTATTTAATCCTGTTGTTTACTTCAAACACTACTGATGTTGTTTTCATTTCACTACTGCTATTATTTCACTACTTCTGCTACTATGAAACTGTTACTACTGATAAACCACTGTGAACAAGTCAACTTTCAGGTGCAAGTGAATTGACAACTCACTTGTTAAGGCTCACAAATATTCTTTGGCTCCCCTTATGTCGAATCAATAAATTTGGGTTTTACTTTCCTCGAAGACTTTTGCGATCCCCTATACTTGTGGGTCATCAGTGGGCCTAGATATCTCATGACTGATGGAGGATCTCATTTTATTCAAGGTGGTTTTAGAAAGACCCTTGCTAAATATGATGTTAATCATAGAATTGCCTCAGCTTATCATCCTCAAACCAGTGGGCAAGTAGAATTATCAAATAGAGAAATTAAATCTATCTTGCAAAAGACTGTTAATAAATCTAGGAAGAATTGGTCAGATAAGTTGAATGGTGCTTTATGGGCTTATAGAACTGCTTATAAAAATCCTATGGGTATGTCTCCTTACAAAATGGTTTATGGAAAAGCTTGTCACTTGCCTTTAGAATTAGAACATAAAGCTTATTGGGCAGTGAAAGAATTAAACAAAGATTCTTAAACTTGCTAGTCAGAAAATAATGCTCGAGTTGAATCATTTAGATGAAAGGAGATGTGAATCTTATGAAACTGTTAAGGTCTTTAAAGAGAAAGTTAAACAATGGCATGATAAAAGAATCCTTAAAAGAGAGTTTCATGTTGGTGAGAAAGTTCTATTGTATCGGTCTCGTCTCAGATTTTTTGCAGGAAAATTACTCTCCCGGTGGGAAGGGCCTTATATTATTGAAGAAGTGTATCGCTCGGGTGCAGTCAAAATTGCTTCCCTTAAGGATAACACTACACAAGTGTTAAATGGACAAAGACTCAAACATTATATTTCTGGGGATTCCTATGATGAAGATGTGGATGTTATTCAAGTAATGACTCCGGAGAAGTTCATAAGGGGGAAGATTCTAGAACCTGCAGAGTCGGTTTTGGAATAGGTAACAGTTCTGTTAATAAAAAGTTCGCGAAACACCTTTTCAGTTATAAATTATCAGTTTTTGGAAAATATGAAAAATACCGAGCCGAAGAGGAGTTGGAGAAGGTGCCCGGAGGCACCACACCACCAGGTGGCGCATGCCCACCCTTGGTCGCGCCAGCCTATGGTGTGGGTGCCCCGGAGCCCCTCTCTGGCTCATTTTCGACCTGGACTTTCCTTTAATTACGCATATTTTTGCTGTATAATCCGCCTGATCCCCGAGGTCCGTATATTGTTTTCTCATCGTGTTTCTGTTTCGAGTTGTTTCTGCCAGGGTAAATCTTCAGATCTAGAACTACAATGTCCTCTCCTGGATCTCCAAAAGACAGTTTCTTTGAGAACGTCGTCAACCCGTACATGAACGAGTTGAAGATGCATCCCAAGAAATTGCTGCTCAAGGATGGGGAGGTGCAGATTGAAGATGTTCGGGGCCCTAAAGGAAAAGGAAGACTGGAAGATAGGATGGAAGAACTGGAGCAAGAAGTTTTTAGGTACAAGAAGATGGCGGAGCGTGAAGCTGAGATCATCCAAAGGATAAAGACATAACATATCACTGAATACAAGAAGGAGAATTTCAAGCTTTGGGAGGAGATTTTCTCACTCACCAAGACCACTGCTACTTTGTGATGGCAACCGTTGGAAACCCCAAGAGGAGGGTATGATGAGAAAGCGTCAAGAGTTTCCCTCAGTTAAGAACCAAGGTTATCAATCCAGTAGGAGGAAGAGGATTTCAGGAAGGTTGATGCCACTGACAGTGGTGCTGGCGCTTCACCGGTGTCAGCAACAACGTGGAACCTGCACACAACACAACCAAAATACTTTGTCCCAACGGTACAGTGAGGTTGTCAATCTCACCAGTCTTGTTGAAAACAAAGATTAGACGTATAGTGTGGAAAATTATGTATGCTTGCAGTGAGTAAAGAAAGTAGGAAATAGTTGTGGTTTGTTTAACAGTGTGGAAAAAATGGACCGGGGTTCATAGTTTCACTAGTGGTGTCTCTCCATAAAAGATAGCATGCTGGGTGAACAAATTACAGCTAGGCAATTGACAAATAGAGGTTGCACCGTAGTGCACAATATGACATGAAGACTACTATGATATTTAGTGCGGGCATTACAACAATATACATAGACCGACATCCATCTGCATCTATGACTAATAATCCACCCTCAGGTTATCATCCAAAACCCCTTAGGTATTAAGTTGCAAGCAACAGATAACTGCATTAAACAAAGTGTGTAATGTAAGCAATGATTATGCATGCGGGCACTCTCACCGTTGTTTTCTCCCTAATGGCAACAACACACCCCCCTTCACGTTTTTGTCACTCGAGCAAGGCGGTGAGGAGGCATGAACCCACTATCGAGCGTAAATACTCCCTCTTGGATTCACTAGCAACTACTTGGCTAGAGCAACCACTAGCAACGGAAAGCATGTAGGATCACAAATAGCATAAGAAAATAAAGACTATAATCAACTTGGCATAAGTTCAATATTCATCGGATCCCAGCAAACACATCACAATGAGTTACATAAGATCAATCTCGATCATGATACGCAGCTCACGAGATCTAAACATGGAGGCATATGAGGAAAAGACAACCATCTAGCTACAGCTACGAACCCGTAGTCCAAGGATGAACTACTCACGCATCACTCCGGAGGCAGGCATGGTGATGTAGAAGCCTCCGGTGATGATCTCCTCTCCGGCAGGGTGCCGGAAACAGCTTCAGAACCCCTCTGATCTAGGGTTGACGGTGAAAGCGGGTGCGGAACTTTTCGGGGATTTTTGATCAGGTGCTGAGGGTTTTCCATCCGGGGAGATTAAATAGGTGAAAGAGAAAAGGCGGTGGAGCTCCATGGGACCCACACCCATAGGTTGCGCAACCAGGGGGACCCGCGCCACCCTATGGTGTGGCCCCCAGTTGCCTGTTTTTGACTCCTCTTTGGTGTTCTGGATGCTTCCGGGGAAAATAGAAACTTCGGGCTTTGTGGGGCCCAATTCCGAGAATGTTTCCAGAACAAATGTTTCTGAAACCAAAAACAGCAGAAAACAGGGAACTGCCACTTGACATGTTGTTAATAGGTTAGTCCCAGAAAACGTATAAAAATGCTATAAATAAGGGAGGAAACAAGTAGCAATTAACATAACATGATCATGGAGCATCAGAAATTATAGATACGTTGGAGACGTATCAAGCATCCCCAAGCTTAGTTCCTACTCGTCCTCGGGTAGGTAAACGATAAAACAATAATTTCTAAGGTGACATGCTACTAACATAAACTTGATCAATCTAATGTAAAAGCATATGCACGCTGAGATCATAAAACTTTAAACACGGACATGAAAAATAAAACTTTAATAATAAAGCATAGAAATTACTTCGCATCACTAAGAGTAACTCAAATAAAGGATCATGAATAATAATGCAAAGAAAGGTAAACGTTTGTTTTAGGTATAGAGAAAGAATGGCAAAGTGATATTTCGATAGTCCTTAAGAGTGGGGAAAAACATGAATGCGAGGACACCTTCAAAGTTCACGAGGAAGACTAGAACAAATAATTTAAGAACAAATAATATCACATCATGAAGTAATTATTGATGCTTATGGGACAAATGCACATAGAACTCAGAATGGCAAAAATGCTCTCTCAAACGTGCATAAAGTTAGAAGATGGAGACTTAACATAAAAGTAAAAGAAAGTCCCTTCGCAGAGGGAAGCAGGGATCACTCATGTGCTAGAGCTTTTATTTTATTAAACAGAGTTATTAAAAGTTTGACACTGAGTGTCTATATTTTGGGAGATGTATGCTAATGTCAATGAATGGTAAATAGAAAATACAGTACGTGACAAGCCAACTGGATTCACAAGAGCGTCTCCCATGGTGAAGGACGCAACTGGTGTAGAAGTTCATCCCTCTTTCTCTTTTTTTTACACAATTATGCTTTGACTGATAAATCAGGGGCAAAAATAGTGAAGAGAATTTGTTTGCATTAATTTGGGGCTGGGCACCCTGCTGCCAGCTCTTCTATGATTTGGATAAGCGGATGAAGCCACTAGTCCAGGGTGTGAAATCCAATCAACAAGTGAGATAAAGATTCTCTATTTACGTACCATGAGCAAAAACAGGAACATAAAGCAGGAGTAATTTTGAAGGTTTAAAAGGTAACACATGAGCAATTTACTTGGAGTGGCAGTTAAATACCACATGTAGGTAGATATGGTGTACACAATGGAAAAGACTTTGGTTTAAGGGAGTTTGGATGCACGAGTAGAGCTCATACTCAGTACAGGTGGAGGCTAGCAAAAGACTAGGAGCGACAAATCAAGAGAGCATAAGAGCCATAATCATGCATAGCGACATAAGCATCATTAATTAAAACATAAGAAATATCACAAGTTCAAAAACTAAGTGGTCATGGAGGCTATTCGTGACTGTTTTGTAGTCATAAACATGGTGTGAGCATGCGCCAAGTCAACCAAATAAAACATTCAAAAGAGAATACCATATATTGATGCTTTACTATGACAAGAACAACTCATGAATCTTTCAATACATATTAAAAACTCTCATCTATTTGAGACTAATCATGCTACTCAATAACCACAAGGCTTTAAAACTAAATTAACATTTAGCATGGCATGAAAAACTCCTAGCCACAGTCTATACAAGCTTCTACTAGTACTGTTATAAATTCTACTTCAGGCAGCAGTTTTCTTTCTCCCAACAAGCACCATACAAAACATGCTTTAACAAAAATACTCTTTATGATACATCAAGAAAACATGAGAGTACTCACATAACAGTACTAAAACTAACAACTCTAATAAGAGATGCATGAAAAACAGGAGCTAAATAAATGCAGCAGCTAGACAGAGATTAAGAATACAACGTATTCTCATGAAAAAGCGGAGTGTGTCACTCTACAATAAAAGAATGCTGGGGTCCAACCAAGCTTATTGAAAAATTAAAAACAAACTGACATAAAAAACAAAAACAAACTGAAAACAAAAATAACAGACGCTCCAAGTAAAGCACATAAGATGCGACCGAATAAAAATATAGTTTCACTAGAAGTAACCTGATAATGTGTTGATGAAGAAGGGGATGCCTTGGGCATCCCCAAGCTTAGACGCTTGAGTCTTCTTGGAATTTGCTTGCATGTACCACCGGGGCATCCCCAATCTTAGGATTTTCACTCTTCTTGATCACATCATAACATCCTCTTCTCTTGACCCTTGAAAACTTCCTTCACACCAAACTTCTCACAATCTTCATTAGCAACATTAGTGCAATTGAAATAATAAATTCACATGGTTCAGTTTCAACACAAGTCTAACACTCAAAAACACATTAGATATTGTTACAACTTATTTCAAAACTCTTTTTCTCAAAAGAACACAAAAAGAAAGAGATTAAGATGCAAATGCGATAAATGGCAAAAATCTGTCAAAACAAAACAACAGGTAAAGATTGATTTTTTCTAAAATCTTATGTTGCTCAAATCAAAAAGTATTCAACTAAAAAATTTGTGTATATAACTCGGGATTAAGCATAGAAAAAACTCAGGTCATTTTGAATTTTCCGTGATTTTTAACGGAATTAACGGTGGACAGAAGAAATCTGTTTCCTGCGCAGAAATCCGAAATATAGCCTCAACTTTCCACTAGAGACTTTACTTGGCTCAACAAGAACTCAAAAGAAAAGATACAGCCAGTTTGCTAAGGAAATATACAACACCCAGGTGCAAAGCATACCAAAGAAAACGGGTTGAAAACAGCAAAATAAAACGGGTTGTCTCCCGGTAGCGCTTTTCTTTAACGCCTTTCAGCTAGGCATAAAAGAGCAACTCAAGTATTTTCAAGTGAAGAAGCATCCTATTTAACTTCTCCTAAACCATTATTTGCAGCAATATTCACTCTATATGTTTTTGAAGATTCAACATGAAGGTCACTGTTAGTCTCATTAATTGTTTTAGCAATTTTCAGCACGTATTGAGATTTGGGTTTAGCCATCTTAGGAGCATACATGAATCTTTGGTCCTTTCCCACAAAGGCTTTCTCCTTTTTGAATTTAAGAGAAGAAAACGTTGAGCTTAAAGTTCCCATGGCATCCTCTAGTTTACCAATCCTAAAACTTTGATTATCATGAGTGTTGCTAGCTTCTAGAGCAGTCATTCTTTTATCAATAGTAATTAGTAATTCATTAACTTTGCTAGCATTACCAAGGAAGATTGATAAGTTCATTTCCAAAGAGTTTAGTTTATCAATAACATCCTCCAAAGTGATCTCAGTTTTAACAGTTGTAATGGGGGGGTGCTCCTACTAAAATTTCAATCAAATTGCAGGCTTCCAAAGCAGGAGTTCCTAGAAAATTTCCACCTGTAAGAGTATCTACACATGCCTATACCAGCCAGCAATACGAACATAAAAAATTCTCAGGAGTATTAAGGTAGAATATATTTTTGTGTGCCTCTTATGAGCATCATTTATTCTATACCAAGCATCTTTTAAACTTTCTCCCCCTTGTTGCCTAAAAGAACGAACCTCTACTTCAGGAATACTCATTTTAGTAGAATAAAAGCAAGCAAATAAATAACATCTATGAAGTAAACTAATTTTTTTTGTGTTTTTAATAAAGAAAACAAAAACAAGACAAAAATAAAAACAAGATAATAAACAAAATAAAGAGGTTGAGAGTGAGAGACTCCCCTTGCCAAAAGACTTCTTCCTCCCCGGCAACGGTGGTAGAAACTCCTTGCTACTTTGTGATGGAAACCGTTGGAAACCCCAAGAGGAGGGTATGCTGAGCAAACAGCAAGAGTTTCCCTCGGTTAAGAACCAAGGTTATCAATCCAGTAGGAGGAAGAGGATCTCAGGAAGTTTGATGCCACTGACGGTGGTGCTGGCGCTTCACCGGTGTCAGCATCAACGTGGAACCTGCACACAACACAACCAAAATACTTTGTCCCAACGGTACAGTGAGGTTGTCAATCTGAGAGGTCTTTCTGAAAACAAAGATTAGACGTATAGTGTGGAAAATAATGTATGCTTGCAGTAAGTAAAGAAAGCAGGAAATAGTTGTGATTTGTCTAACAGTGTGGAAAAAATAGACCGGGTTCATAGTTTCACTAGTGGTGTCTCTCCATAAAAGATAGCATGCTGGGTGAACAAATTACAGCTGGGCAATTTACAAAAAGAGGTTGCACCGTAGTGCACAATATGACATGAAGACTACTATGATATTTAGTGCGGGCATTAAAACAATATACATAGACCGACATCCATCTGCATCTATGACTAATAATCCACCCTCAAGTTATCATCCAAACCCCCTTAGGTATTAAGTTGCAAGCAACAGATGACTACATTAAACAAAGTGTGTAATGTAAGCAATGATTATGCATGCGGGCACTCTCACCGCTGTTTTCTCCCTAATGGCAACAACACATCCCCCCTTCACGTTTCTATCACTCGAGCAAGGCGGTGAGGAGGCATGAACCCACTATCGAGCATAAATACTCCCTCTTGGATTCACTAGCAACTACTTGGCCAGAGCAACCACTAGCAATGGAAAGCATGCAAGATCACAAATAGCATAAGCAAATAAAGACTATAATCAACTTGGCATAAGTTCAATATTCATCGGATCCCAGCAAACACAGCACAATGAGTTACATAAGATCAATCTCGATCATGATAGGCAGCTCACGAGATCTAAACATGGAGGCATATGAGGAGAAGACAACCATCTAGCTACAGCTATGAACCCGTAGTCCAAGGATGAACTACTCACGCATCACTCCGGAGGCAGGAATGGTGATGTAGAAGCCTCCGGTGATGATATCCTCTCCGGCAGGGTGCCAAAAACAGCTTCAGAACCCCCCTGATCTAGGGTTGACGGTGACGGCGACTGCGGAACTTTTCGGGGATTTTTTATTAGGTGCTCAGGGTTTTCCATCCGGGGGGTTAAATAGGTGAAAGGGCAAAGGCGGTGGAGCTCCAGGGGCCCCACACCCATAGGTGGCGCGGCCAGGGGGACCCGCACCACCCTATGGTGTGGCCCCCCTGTTGCCCGTCTTCGACTCCTCTTCAGTGTCCTGGATGCTTCCGGGGAAAATAGGAAGTTCGGGCTTTGTGGGGTCCAATTCCAAGAATGTTTCCAGAACAACTTTTCTGAAACCAAAAACAGCAGAAAACAGGGAACTCGCGCTTGGCATCCTGTTAATAGGTTATTCCCGCAAAACGTATAAAAATGTTATAAATAAGGGAGAAAACAAGTAGCAATTAACATAATATGATCATGGAGCATCAGAAATTATAGATACGTTGGAGACGTATCAACCACCAACGATTTGCAAGCACAACTCTATGATGTGCAGAACCAGAACTGTGAGTATGAGAACATGTTTAAACGTATAAGCTATGCTGCTAGTTTCAGGATGTTGGAGACCAGGACATCGTTTGTGGATGGAGAGCCTTTACCTTGGAAGACTGAGGATGAGAAGGATTCATCACCACCACCAAAGAATTGATTCGTCATTGCTATTGGCATCCCCTTGGCTTTTTCCAAGCTTGGGGGAGTGCCATGGTATCACCTTTATATTTCTCCATTTTAACCTTTTTAGTAGAATCATATCATGAGTAGAGGAAATATCATATAGTATGGTTTGCAATATGGAAGTGTTGCTCCCTAGTTGGTTATCGTTGTATCCCTTGGTTTGAGTTGCCGCAATGAAATATTAATGAGAAGTTTCATCATATATTTGTTTCACTTTATTTTAGTTTGCAATTTTTGTTATGTGATTGATCTTGTTATTAGTATTGGTATCAATTTTGGAGCTTCAAGATAATCTAATTGGTTTTGGCAAACTTAGCATTGGTCAGTAGCAACAGTTCGTTGAGACTTAAGTAGAAAAAAGGGAATTGCATGTAGATATGTTATTCCATGATCTTTCTTCTTTGTTATCCCATAAGCTTAGTATTCTCAAATAAGTTTGTTTGCACCTTCAAGGAATATTGCATGATTGGCTTTATCATGTATGTTTTTGTTTGTCTTTCTTCAATTCTTATGCTTTCTACCCAACCTTGCTAGCCAAAAACCTGTATTGAGAAGGAATACTTCTCGTGCATCCAAACCTTGAGCCCCAAAACCTTGCCATTTGTGTCCACCATACCTACCTATATGTGGTAATTCACCGCCACTCCAAGTAAATTGCTCATGTGTTACCTTTAAAACCTTCAAAATTATCCCAGTTTTGTGTTCCTGTTTTAGCTCATGAGGACGCAAATAGAGAATCTTTATCACACTTGTTGATTGGACTCACACACCTAGACTAGTGGCTTCATCCGCTTATCCAAATGCTAGAAGATCTGGCAGCGGGGTGCCCAGGCCCAAATAATAATACAAATTCCCTTTACTCTTTATGTCCCTGGTTTATCAGTCAAAGCATAATTGTGTAAACAAAATAGAAAGGGGGATGACCTTCTATACTAGTTGCGTCCTTCAATGGGAGCCGCTCTTGTGAGTCTAGTTAGCTTGTGACGTACAATATTTTTTGTTTGCCATTCGTTGTCATAGACATACACACCTCTCAAAATATATACACTCCTCCACGGTTTGTGATTTTTGGAAGGCACCCGAGGATTCGGTTAGCCATGGTTTGTGCAAGATGGTTGGGAGGAGTTTCAAACTTTTATACCTCTGTTTTACAAAATAAAAGCTCTAGCACATGAGTGATCAATGCTTCCCTCTGCGAAGGGCCTATCTTTTACATTTATATTGAGTCAGTAAACCTACTTCTTTCTGTCTAAGCAAGCATTTTAGTTGTTGCGATTCATCCAGCTACATGTTGATTTACTCAATCATGTTCTTATCCTTCTTTGTTTCTGCAAATGCTTTTATCTGCTTGAATACCACTTTGAAAGTTACCAATGTTTGCAAAGAGACCGTTATAATTGAGCATGATAAACTCTGCAATATAGCTCTAGTATAAAAGACTTTGATCGAAAGATAAGTACACTGTTAATTGTTCTCTGACCAAGAACGAAGTTTGCCTTCACCAATTGTGATTTACTTTTTCACCTTTGTTGTTACTTTACTTGTTTCAAGTTTGTTTATATGAGAGGAGTTGCTGTCTAAAATGACTTGTTATTTGTAGATGTGATGCCTCTTTTCCGTATTTTATTTTATCGACACCTCACTCCATAAACCTATTTTCATATTTACTGAGTTCAGTTTCGCTTGGGGACAAGCGAGGTCTAAGCTTGGGGGGAGTTGATACGTCCATTTTGCATCACCGTTTTATGTTGTTATTTTCTGTTATTCATCGATATATTTCATGTTATGATGCATCCCTTATGTAATTTTGTCTTATTTTGCATGTTTCATAATTTTTGGAGAATAAACACCGGGACAGAAATCTGATGGCAAAAGCACCATCGAGATACCATATTTCAGAAGATCAGAAGAAGAAGGGGGACACCGGGGGTGTCTTAGAAGTTCAGAGGAGGAGTCCAGCCAGAAGGGGAGCTAGAGGGGACCACCAGGGGCCCACACCATGAGGTGGCGCCCCTGGCCGCGCCACTAGGTGGTGTGGCCACCCTGGCCCACCTCTAGGGATATCTTTCGTGTACTTGGCCCCCAGGGAACCCTAAGCCCCATACCATCATCGAAGAATTATTCTGCCGCCGCCTCGAGGCGGAAAACACCCGAGAGAGAAAAGCTCTCTGGCAGGGAGAAATCTGCCGGGGAAATCACCGCCATCGTCACCGTCATCACTCAGGTCATCATCAAGATCGTCATCGTCATCATCATCACCACCAGCACCATCACCCACATCATCCACCGTCATCCCGTTGTAACAATTAGGGTCCTCTATCGTTGTTTTACATTAGATCTCTCTCCCGGTGTGGATTACTTGTTAATAGTTGATGCTTGTGAGATTTATCGGTGTTAGCCCTTTATGACAATATTGTTATCATTCATTATATCACCTCTGATTATGATTCATATGATGTCTTGTGAGTAGTTCGTTTAGTTCTTGAGGACATGGGAGAAGTCATGATGTTAGTAGTGAAGTTATATTGAAGTAATATCTCGTGGTTCGGTATTTAAGTTGTGGTGCTATTCTTCTAGTGGTGTCATGTGAACGTCGACTACATGATACTTCACCTTTATGGGCCTAGGAGGATGCATTGTGTATTTGGCTACTAATTGTGGGGTTTCTAGAGTGACAGAAACCTAAACCCCCGTTAGGAAACCAATGCACGAGGGAGCGTAGAATCCCGGAGTTTAAGGTTGTGGTTAGTTTTATCTTAATTACTTTCTTATATTTTCACATGCTTACGAGGGGTATAATCACAAGTATGTATTTGTCCTATTTGGGCGGTGCATTAGCATAGGTTCACCCACACAACACTTCACGAACCAATGGATATTAATCAACTGTAATGAAGCGAAAGCACTTGACGAAATCCCCATGTGTCCTCGAGAACGTTTGGTAGTCATAAGTAACTCAACCGGCTTGTCTTTGGTCTCAAAAGGATTGGGCCACTTGCTGCAATATTATTTATCACACTTTATTTACTCGCAATTTATTTATCTTCTATATCCAAAACAACCAAAAACCGGTTTGCTAGTGTTTATAGTGAATCCTCCATCCAACCTGCTTGTCAACACCTTGTGCTCCTCGTTGGGTTAGACACTCTTATTTATCGAAAGTACTACGATACACCCCCTATACTTGTGGGTCATAAAAACTATGTAGTTTTGGTTTTGGTTTTGTTTTCCACCTTTCCACAGTTGCTTTTCTGGGTTTTAATTAATTATTAAATTCTAGAAATACCTAAAAAATAAAGTATCTTGAAAAATTCTAGAAAAATTATAATATATTTTTACGTAAAAAATGAGGCAGAGAGCCACCTGGGAGACCCTATGGGTCCCACCAGTCAGGCACACCATAGGGGGCGCGTCCAGCCCCTAGTGGCGCCAGCACATGGTGTTGGCCCCCTGGCCCTCCACTAACTCTCTCCCTGCCAAAGATTCCTCTCTCACCCCACAAACTTAAAAAAATTCCTGGAACCCGAGTTCTTGTTGTTCTTCCTCGAGATTTTTCGATCTCTTTTCTCAGCCCACCATTGTTGCTGAAATTTGGTGCGTTTGCTCTCCGGTATGTGACTCCTCCGATTATCCAAGTAGAATTTATTTTGGTGGAGTATTTCTTGAGTATTTTGGTACTATAGGTGACAACTTATGTGAGTTTGCATGCTTGATTTGAGTGGAAATAATATAGTTTTGATGCATGTTTAGCTCTCCTATAAGTCTCTATGGTAGTTTCCACCTTATAGTTGCTTGAAATCAATTTTTGTGATGATTGTTAAAAAAATTCAGAGATGGAGCACAATAAGCATCAACTAAACCAGCATGAGTTGGAGTTGCATGAGGTCATGCATGTGCACCGTGAAGAAAGAGTGTTTCCATCGATCTATCGATGCCAGGAATTCATATGGATTACGGGAATTCTGCAGGATTTATATACTCTTGTGCATAATGCAGGAATGGACCGCTTCATTGAGGATGAACCTACCCAACGTGTTAAGCTAACTATGTCTGTGGTGCAGGACTTTCGCTTTAGATGGTCTTGAACTAACCCTATGGTCCATTACAAAATTTATAACAAAGCTATAGACTTGCCTTTCAGTGATTTTTGTGCAGCTATCAAGTTACCAGAGTGGGGTTCATGTGAGAAAATAAGAGGGAATCCTAAACCACTTATGGATTTATATGAGGAGATTTGCCAAGGAAGAAGCTTCACGGGGGAGAGTGGTAAAATACGAGAAATTCAACTCCCTGGCATTCGATACTTTGCTTATTTTATTTCTAAATGTGTGTTAGCTAGAAAAACTTCCAACAAGCTATATGTTTATGATCTGACTTTTATCTCAGCTGCCTTAAGATGTGTGATGTCTACGCACGCTTCTATTCTTGTAGACAGTGTTGGGCCTCCAAGTGCAGATGTTTGTAGAACAACAACAAGTTTCCCTTAAGTGGATTACCCAAGTTTTATCGAACTCAGGGATGAAGAGGTCAAAGGTATCCCTCTCAAGCATCCCTGCAATCACGATGCAAGAAGTTTCTTGTGTCCCCAACACACCCAATACAATTGTCAGTTGTATAGGTGCACTAGTTCGATGAAGAGAGAGTAAAATACAAGTAGTATGGATGTTTATCTCTTCTCTACTATATAGTTTATCTTAAGGTGGCGATGGTTGGTACGTTAGAAAAAAAACTCATCTAAGATACGCACGCGAAGAGGAAAACCAGCGACGCGCGCGCCAAACCTGCTTAGCTGATCACGCGGGGGGTACGTTTAAAACATCGGTTAGCATATGTCCCATACGGGCTACCTCGCAAGCGTGATCGGTAGCATACAAAGACCAGTAAAAAACAGATCGGGGTCCTCCCTATCCTCGACGGACTCTTCTCTAGCTGGGCCTTCATACTGGAACGTTGGTGGGCTTGTGCGGGCGGTAGCACATGGCTGGAAGGAAGGACTGTAATCATTTGGTACAAAAAAAAATTCAAATATTTTTTGGTACATGTGCAAACCACATGTATACATCCTGAAAAAGAGGGTGTCTACGTGCTTGGTTACCAATGGTATCTTTTATACAAAAAATAGAAAGAAATTGGCAAATCAAATTAGACCTAAATAATAATATTGAGAAATAAAACATTTTGAAACTAATTTTAGCAACTTGCGGTAAATTATTTCTTTATTATGATTCAACTAACTGCGCTTTAAAAAAAATTAGTCTGAGTAAAATTAGGATGTTACAGAATACAAATGAATAAATCATGAGAGGTACAATTGAGAAATTTTTGGAGATACTTATTAGGCATGAAAAAGAAATGAGACTATATGAATTTTGTGACCAAACCCTAGTGAAATGAAACAGAGCACGGAGTCGAGCGGAGGCATGCAATCCAAGTGAACAAAATGGCGAGAAGTGTTGATGGTCAGGGTTTGCACGGGAGAAGACTTACGCATGAGCTCCACCCAACTTTGTTACATGCACGATCGCTCTCCTCTTCCACTACACAGTTGACCTCGCCTTGGTGGAGGAGCTAGCGATATACCCTAGTTTTGATTCCGTCTAAATCTTCATGCCCATCCCTTTGTTTTTTTGTCATAGCCGTGACACCGGGTCCGGCGTCTCTATCAAGGCTCCGTGCTCATCTGTGGCGTGTGGCGGCACTATCAAAGATGGAGGGTAACATCATAGAAGAATACGACCCTTGTTGCGACGTCATCTCGGGCGTCTCCACCAAGGCTTCGTGCTCATTTGTGGCGTGTGGCGGCACTATCGAAGATGGAGGCAACATCATAGAAGACTACGACCCTCGTTGCGACGTCACCACCAAGGCTTCGTGCTCATTTTGTCGTGTGGCGGCACTATCTAAGATGGAGGCCAACATCATAGAAGACTACGACCCTTGTTGCGACGCCATCTCTGGCATCTCCTCCAAGGCTTGGTCCTCATAGCGACCTTCTTGTGCAATGAAAAATGCTCGCGCGTGGCGACCAAGTACCATGATACCTCTTGGGGCGGAGGGTTTGCGGCACCCGGCGCTAGGTCATACGATCTCTGGCATTACGCTACACGTGTGCGTTGCAAGTGGGGCATATACAAGCTAGCACTCGAGCAGCCTCTCGTTCAAACTCGATTGCCCGATATGAGCACCATAAGTTATATTTCTATTTCCCTTGGATGTTCTATTTATTTTTAACCCGATGCAACGCACGGGCACTTTGCTAGTAAGGGATAATAGCAATCTAGAATAAAAATGGCAGCAAGCAAACATGTAGCAGAACGGAATGTAAACGGTGTTTCAATGCTTAGAAATAAGGCCTAGGGATCCTACTTTCACTAGTGGACACTCTCAACAATGATAACATAATTGAATGCACAAATATCTCTCTTCACTATGATACTCCGAAGCACTCTCCGGTTGAATAACAAACACCAATTCATTGCGTAGGGATGCAAAAAGCACTCCTCAAAGTTGCATTCCCATGTCTAGTTAACCCCACGCTGTCACTATGAGCACCCTAGAAGGTACTAGACAAACACCACAATTTCATAGGTTCATCTCCAACACAAGATATAAATATCATGCTAAACCATAAGGTGCACACACTGTCAACATTACACCGCGATCAAAGTGTTTACGGAGATCTCATAACAAAACCACTCGAGTAGCATAATAGATGAAGAGTAACATCTACTAATTCAACTAGATTACAAAGCTCACGATCACATAAAGATCACACCATGGGAGAGAGAGATGAAACACATAGCTACCAATAGAGCCCTCCGCCCTGGGGGAGAACTACTCCCTCCTCATCATGGAAGACGGCAACGGCGATGAAGACGGCGGAGGAGTCGATGGAAATGGATTCGGGGGCACTTCCCCGTCCTAGCAGGGTGCCGGAACAGAGATTTTTGTCCCTCGAAACTTGTCGGCGGCGGCGGCGACGGAGCTACAGAACTTTTCGTGGAAGAGGGCCAATTGATTTAGGGTTTATGCATCGGGGGGCATATATAGGCGAAAGGGCAATGACAGGGGGTGGTCAGGGGGCCCACACCATCCCTTGGCGCGGCCAGAGGGGGAACAGAGCCCCCTATGGTGTGGTGGCTCACGGGCACCCCTCCAAGTCTCTTCGGGACTCCGTGGACCCTCTAGGACTTCTAAGACTGTTGGCTTTTGAATTTTCCAATTCCGAGAATATTTATGGAACAACTTTTCTAAAACTAAAAACAACAGAAAACAGGAACTGGCTCTGTGGCATCTTTTCAATAGGTTAGTCCTGAGAAATCGATAAAAATGACATAAAGTGTATAGCAAACATGTGGAAAACAATAAGAAAACAAAATGGAACATCAGAAATTAAGGATATGTTTATGACGTATCAATATCCTCAAGCTTAGTTCCTACTCATCCTCGAGTAGGTAAACGACAAAAAAATTAATTTTTGAGGTGACATGCTACCAACATAAACTTGATCATCATAGTAATGTAAAAGCATAAGTAAGCTGAGATCATAGAACTTCAACACAACCATCATAAATAGAACTTTAATAATAGAACATAGCAATCACCTTGCATCATGAGAAGTAACACAAATAAAAGATCATGAATAACAATGCAACGAAAGATATACGTTTGTTTCAAGTACAGAGAAAACATGGAAAAGTGATATTTCGCTAGTCCTTATGAGTGGGGCAAAACATAAATGCCAGGACACCTTTAAAGTTCATGAGGAAGACTAGAACAAATAATTAGAGAACAAGCAATATCACATCATGAATCAATTAATAATGTTTCTGGGACAAATGCACATAAAACTCAGAATGGCAACCGTGCTCTCTCAATTGTGCATAAAGTTAGAAGATGGAGACTCAACATGAAAGTAAAAGAAAGGCCCTTCGTAGAGGGAAGCAGGGATCAACTCATGTGCTAGAGATTTTATTTTATTAAACAGAGGTATTGAAAACATTTTTAAGAGAGGTGTATGCTTATGTCAATGAATGGTAAACAGAAAATACAGTACGTCACAAGCCAACTAGGCTTCACAAGAGTGGCTCCCATAGAAGGACGCATCTGGGTAGAAGGTCATCCCTCTTTCTCGTTTGTTTACACAATTATGCTTTGACTGATAAATCAGGGGCAAAATAGTGAAGAGACTTTGTTGTTATTAATTTGGGGCTAGGCACCCCGCTGCCGGATCTTCTATCATTGGATAAGCGGACAAAGCCACTAGTCCAGGGTCTGAAATTCCAATCAACAAGTGAGATAAAGACTCTCTACTTACGTCCTCATGAGCTAAAATAGGAGCACAAAACGGGAGTAATTTTGAAAGTTTTAAAGGTAACACATGAGCGATTTACTTTTGAGTGGCGGTTAGATACCACATGTAGGTAGGTATGGTGGACACAATGGGAAAACTTTGGTTTTGGGGAGTTGGATGCATGAGTAGAGCTCATACTCAGTATAGGTGGAGGCTAGCAAAAGACTGGGAGCGACAAATCAAGAGCGCATAAGAGCCATAATCATGCATAACGACATAAACATCATTAATCAAAGAACAAGTGATACCAAAAGTTCAAAAACTAAATTATCATGGAGGCTATTCTTGACTGGTTCATAGTCATAAACATGGTGTGAGCATGCGCCAAGTCAACCAAATAAAACATTGAAAGGAGAACACCACAAATTTATGCTTCAATATGACAAGAACAACTCATGATTCTTTCAATGGCATATTAAAAACTCCCAGCTATTTGAGGCCAATAATGCTACTCAATAACCACAAGGATTTAAAACTAAAATAACATCTATCATGATATGAAAAATTCTAGCCACAGTCTATACAAGCTTCTACTTACACCGTTAAAAATTCTACCTCAAGCAACAGTTTCTTTTCCCAACAAGCACCATACAAAATATGCTTTACCAAAAACTCTATAAATTCTACAACAAGAAAACATGAGAGGACTCACATAACTCTACTAAAACTAACATCTCTGAAGAAGAGATGTAATGAAAACAAGAGCTAAACAGGAATTTTTGCAGCAACTAGAAGAAAAACTAAGAATACTAGCATAGCAAGTATTCAAACGAAAAAGCGGAGCGTGTCTATCTCCCAAACAAAGAATGGTAGGATCCAACTATATTATTGCAGAAAGGAAAACAAAAACAAAAGAAAAGAAAAACAAACAAACGCTCCAAGTAAACTTCATATGATGTGACCGAATAAAAATATAGTTTCATGATAAGTGACCTAATAGATAGTTGATGAAGAAGGGGATGCCTTGGGAATCCCCAAGCTTAGATGCTTGAGTATTCTAAAAATATTCTTGGATGAACCACAGGGGCAGCCCTAAGCTTTGAACTTGCACTTTTCTTGATCAGATATATCACCTCTTCTCTTGACCCTTGAAAACTTCCTTCACACCACACTCAAACAGTAATTCGCATTAGAGGGTTAGTGCAACAATTAAAAATCCTTTGGTTCTGTATGGAAAAAGTGCTATTGAGACTTTTAAACATTAGATACATCACTGATGTTTCGTGAAGCAAAGAAATCCATTTGACATCGCAAAAGAGCAAATGCAAGAAAAATAGCAGAATCTGTCAAAACCAGAACTGTCTGTAAAGACGAATATTTTCGAGGCACTTACGTTGCTCAGATCGAAAAACTTACAGAACAAAACAGTTGCGGAATTATCTGAGGAATAAGCATAGAAACTTTTAGATCGTTCTGATCTTCCAGTATTTTATATGATTTTTTACGGGTTACAGCAGAAATCTGTTTCCTGCGCAGAAATGCGAAAACCAACTCCAACTCTCGTCAAAAACCTTACTTGGCACTATTAAAACATGAAAATAAAGATACAAAGGAGTTTCTACTGAAGTATACAACCCCTTGACTCAAAGAAAACAGAGAAAAATAAAGCAAAAAATAAAACCATGGGTTATCTCCCAAGAAGTTCTTTTCTTTAAAGCCTTTTAGCTAGGCATGATAATTTCAGAAGATGCTCATATGAGAAATATTAATTGAAGCAAAAGAGAGAATCAATAAGAAAATGTAATTTTTTTTTAATTCTAACCCACTTCCTATGAAAAATAATCTTGTAGAAGAACAAGTCATGAAAGCACAAAGAAACAAGCATAGGAAAGAAAATAAGTGCAACTTCAAAAATTTCAACATAAAGAGGGGAAACTTGATATTGTTGCGATGCATAAAATTATGCTTCCCTCTTTCATAATAACTTTCAATGGAATCATGAATGAAATTAACAATATAACTATCACAAGAAACATTCTTATCATGAGCCACATGCATAAAATAATTAATACTCTCCACATAAGCATAGTGATTCTTATTAATAGTAGTGGGAGCAAATTCAACAAAATAGCTATCATTATCATTCTCATCACCATAATGATCAAATATAGGAGGCCTATTATAATCATAATAAATTTTCTCCTCAATAGTAGGTGGAGTGAAAATATCATATTCATCATGGTAATCATCATAAAGAACTTCAACATGATAGACAAGTTGTATATTAGGGAGATGGTTTTGGGTAATCCCTCCATAACTATGACAAGTTTCGTAAGCATAATTGTAATCATAGCCTATGTTATAGCATCTTTTATAATAGTCATCAAAGACTGGAGGCATAGCATCATCATAAGCAATATCATCATTTTTACTAGAAAGAGATGTATCAAGCATATAATCATCAGTAGCAAAAGGATTTTCAAACACATCATCCACAAGCTCAGAGCTTTCTATATCATCACTGGAAGGAACATGGATGGTGCTAATAGTACAGCAATTATCATCATATTCAGAATTGGTACCAAAGAGATTTTCAATATCAAAAGTAGTGTGTTTCTCCCAATCATGATCACTTTCATACATAACAGGCATAGGAAAATCATCAAGTTCAGACTCATCAAAAACTATAATAGTAGCTACATGCTTTGGGGAGATATCGTTACCTCTCTCCTTTTACTCATCATCTTCTTCTTCTTGCTCTCTATAGGA
Source organism: Alopecurus myosuroides (assembly GCA_028641055.1). NCBI lineage: Eukaryota > Viridiplantae > Streptophyta > Magnoliopsida > Poales > Poaceae > Alopecurus > Alopecurus myosuroides. The sequence continues at coordinate 159,496,081 of CM054060.1, read as the reverse complement.
GGGAGAGGCTTGAAATAAAGCTTCTCCACATACACTGGTTTATTGTCCAAAACAATAGAAAGATCTTTGGAGGATTCCTCCTCTTCATTAATAAGATGAAAACAAATATTAGCCTTGTCATATTTTGGTAAAGTCTCCTCTTTTATAATATTTTGTATGTAAGTATTTGTGTGGCAATTATTAACACAATAAAGATGACAACCATGCAGGACACTATTCATATCAAGAGCACTCATATCTACCAAAGAAGTTTTTCTTGATAACTCTTCACACCCCAAAAATAATGTAAGTTCATCGTGCTGATTAGGAATGATCATGTCATCACAATGCAAACTTACAATATTCGAATAGCTATTACAGCCTGAGCATTGAAAATTGAAATAACCCACTTTACAACAAAGTTCAGAAATAAAAGGATAGAGGGCACAAACTTTTTTACCAAGATCATCTAAAGCCCTGTCCCACTTTCTAGTTTTTTCATTCCTATGATGGATGCAATATTCTTCTTCGGTTTGATTCTTTTCACAAGGTCTAAGTGCTTCACAAAAATTAACATTCTTATAAGAAATAGTACTTTCATAAGTTTGAGCACGTTCATTGCAATCATTAATAACAGTTTCATTTTTCATGCAAGTGTCTTTAAAAGGTTCATGATGTATGTCCCCATTTGATTTAGGAACATTAATATAAGAAGCAAAGGATCTATACCAACCAACAATCATTTGAGGATCAAGACCATATTTAGCACTAAGCTCTTGAAAATCATCAGTTTTAGCGAAATACTTAATGCAATCATACTCATAGTTTATACCTGATTATTTACCTTTGTCGTTATTCCAACCTTCATTATTGGTTTAAATTGTTTCAAGAAGATCCCATTTAGCTTCAACCTTCTTACTTGAGAAAGAACCCTCTGAACATGCATCTAGATAATCCCTGTAATATCCTGAAAGCCTTGCATAAAAATTAGTAACAATTATTTCCTCAGGAACCTCATGGTTAGGACATTTAAGTATTAATGTTTTTAGTCTTGCCCAAGCTTGAGCAATGCTTTCTCCATCACGAGGCCAAAAAATATAAATGTAATTCCTATCTAAATACAGTTCATGAGAAGAATAAAATTTAGAGTAAAATAGAGATTCAAGCTCCTTCCACTCCAAATGATGAGGATCATCTAGTAGCTCATACCACTCCCTTGCTTTGTCCTTAAGTGAGAAAGAGAATAGCCTCCTCTTTACTTTGTCCATTGAGATACCTGCACACTTGAACAACCCGCATAATTCATGTATAAAGAGTAAATGATCACGAGGATGGACAGTTCCATCTCCAAAATAGCAGTTATTCATGACACGTTCAACAATTTTCATAGGTATTTTAAAAGGAACACTTTCAGAAGGAGGATTTAAATATCACAAGCATCATTAGATTTATCACATATGGGAGATAAAGTATCATCAGAGCAAATTTTCTCCTCTAAAACTCGGGAACTAAAAAGTTAATGAAAACTAGCTTCCCCAAGCTTAGACTTTTCCATAGTATTAGAAATAATGGTATCCAAATAATTAATGCTAATAACATTGCTACTAGCATGCAAATAAAGCTCTCTCATATTTTTGTTGTTTTCCATTAAGACTAACTAGTAAAAAAATAAAAACAAGCAACAATTAAAAAATAAGCCTAACTAGTGAAAACAAGAAACAGAAACATATAATTGCAAAATCTAAAGGAAATAACTTCGAGCACTCACAAAGGATGTGAGTACCTTTTACCTTACCTCCCCGGCAACAGCGCCAGGAAAGATCTTGATGTCTACGCACGCTCCTATTCTTGTAGACAATGTTGGGCCTCCAAGTGCAGAGGTTTGTAGAATAGCAGGAAGTTTCCCTTAAGTGGATTACCCAAGATTTATCGAACTCAGGGAGGAAGAGGTCAAAGGTATCCCTCTCAAGCAACCCTGCAATAACGATGCAAGAAGTCTCTTGTGTCCCCAACACACCCAATACAATTGTCAGTTGTATAGGTGCACTAGTTCGGCGAAGAGAGATTAAAATACAAGTAGTATGGATGTTTCTAAGTGATAATAGCAATCTGAAATAAAAATGGCAGCAAGCAAACATGTAGCAGAATGGAATCTAAATGGTGTTTCAATGCTTTGAAACAAGGCCTAGGGATCCTACTTTCACTAGTGGACACTCTCAACAATGATAACACAATTGAATGCATAAATATCTCTCTTCACTATGCTACTCCGAACCACTCTCCGGTTGAATAACAAACACCAATTCATTGCGTAGGGCTGCAAAAAGCACTCCTCAAAGTCGCATTCCCATGTCTAGCCCCCACACTGTCACTATGAGCACCCTAGAAGGTACTAGACAAACACCACAATTTCATAGGTTCATCTCCAACACAAGATATAAATATCATGCTAAACCACACGGTGCACACACTGTCACCATTACACTGTGATCAAAGTTTTTACGTAGATCTCATAACAAAACCACTCGAGTAGCATAACAGATGAAGAGTAACATCTACTAATTCAACTAGATTACAAAGCTCACGGTCACATAAAGATCACACCATGGGAGAGAGAGATGAAACACATAGCTACCGGTAGAGCCCCCAGCCCCGGGGGAGAACTACTCCCTCCTCGTCATGGGAGACATCAACAACGATGAAGATGGCGGTGGAGTCGATGGAAATGGATCTGGGGGCACTTCCCCGTCCCGGCAGGGTGCCGGAACAGAGATTTATGTCCCCCGCAACTTGTCGGCAGCGGTGGCGGAGCTACGAAACTTTTTGTGGAAGAGGGCCGATTGATTTAGGGTTTATGCATCGGGGGGCATATATAGGCGAAAGGGCGATGCCGGGGGGTGGCCAGGGGGCCCACACCACCCCTTGGCACGGCCAGAGGGGGAACCGCGCCCCCCTATGGTGTGGTGGCTCCCGGGCACCCCTCCTGGTCTCTTCGGGACTCCGTGGACCCTCCGGGACTTCTAAGACTACTAGCTTTTGAATTTTCCAATTCCGAGAATATTTCCATAACAACTTTTCTAAAACTAAAAAATAGCAGAAAACAGGAACTGGCTCTGTGGCATCTTGTCAATAGGTTAGTCCCGAGAAATCGCTAAAAATGACATAAAGTGTACAACAAACATGTGGGAAACAATAAGAAAACAACATGGAACATCATAAATTAAGGATACGTTTATGACGTATCAATGTGGTAGGTCTTATAACTTTGGTGCTTTAATTGCTTACCGTCTCTCACTTAACCGTGAGAAGGGCAGAATTTGTGGAGGTCTTATTGCCTCACGCTTGCTAGCTTTGCATGGTGTGGATCCACACCCTCTAGACCTGCAGTTTCCTTTAGAGAGGATAGACCTTGTTTCCATGATTCAACATAAGTTTCTCTCTACCCATGCTCACCTGAACAATTTATCTTACGGAATAACTTTCTCCAAACAATCCGGGTGGAGAGTGACTAAAATTCATAGAGTAGTACTTTTGACTGCACCTCTTTTGTTTAATCTTAATGACATGCAAGGATGGATGCTTTCTGAGAGTGAGCTGGACGCATACATTGAGCACCACCCCAACATGGGGAGGATGCCGGAGAGGGGGACGATGATAATTTCGTCTAGCCTTCCGACACTGCGGGGATTCCATACCAGCACTCCGGTTATGACTATGCGCCTGCTACTTCATCTTCTTCTTGAGCGCCCGAGTACGACCATGCGAGGGACGACACACCATAGTGGGGATACTTCCTGCGCCGTGATTGATCTCTAGTTAGGCCAAAATCCTAAGCTTGGGGGGAGGTATACTGACATCACACTCATCTTTATATCATGTTCAGTCGGTTCTCTGTATATCCATGTTTTCGTTTTCTTCTTTTGTTTTCGTTTTCTTTCGTTTCTCTTTGTTTTTGTTGTTTTGTTCTTGCTTTCCAAAACACAAAAGGACCAAAAATATTTATGTTGTTTCTCTTTATTTGCTTTCTTTTCTCGTTTCGGTTTAATATTCAAAAATCCAAAAATATTTTGCTTTGTTTGCTTGTTTCTTTTGTTCTTGTTTTAATTCAAAAACCCCAAAATATTTGTTGTTCTTCTTTGGTTTTGTAAAGTTTGTTGCAGAGTTCACCGGACTTCCGTGTCTCCTTTGGATCTTGGTTGTCATTCTATATTATTCAACCCACAAGTGAAGAGCAATAATGACGATTTACGACAATCTAAGTTGTGGTGAGAGGCTGGTATAAATCTATTTGTTTTATTTTTGTACATATACTCATCCATGAGAACATGCTTAGTTCGTTCATGTAAGGTGTATGTTATTTAATTGATGCTTAGTAGTTCATGCTCTCACGTGTTTAGTTCCAACTTATTAATATAAGATAGCATGTCTTATGAATGTTTGCTTGCATTGTTTTATTCATAAAAGGGTATGACATTGTGGTATTTCCCTCCGAATGTTTCGCTTGAATCGACTTGGAACATGCTCATGCATGCATATGACTGAAAACAAAAAGTCAATTAAGACTCAATGATTTATTTTGCCTCAGAGTATTTGTATCGTTTTTATGCCCTGTTAATTTTGTTTTGTCGCAAGCATGATTATGACAGTTGTTGCTCTCTTGATTGTCGCTCCCCGTCTATTGCTATCCTTCACCTGTACTGAGTATGAGCTCTACTCGTGCATCCTACTCCCAAAAAACAAATTTTGCCAAATGTGTCCACCATACCTACCTATATATGTGGTATTTAACCGCCACTCTGATGTCTACGCACGCTTCTATTCTTGTAGACAGTGTTGGGCCTCCAAGTGCAGAGGTTTGTAGAACAGCAACAAATTTCCCTTAAGTGGATCACCCAAGGTTTATCGAACTCGGGGAGGTAGAGGTCAAATATATCCCCCTCAAGCAACCCTGCAATCAAGATACAAGAAGTCTCTTGTGTCCCCAACACACCCAATATACTTGTCAGGTATATAGGTGCACTAGTTCGGCGAAGAGAGAGTAAAATGCAAGTAATATGAATGATAATAAGTGATAATAGCAATCTGAAATAAAAATGGCAGCAAGCAAACATGTAGTAGAACAGGCGGAAAACGGGGTTTCAATGCTTGGAAATAAGGCCTAGGCCTCCTACTTTCACTAGAGGACACTCTCAACAATGCTCACATAATTCAATGTGTAAATATCATTTCTTCACTATGCTACTCCGAACCACTCTCCGGTCGAATAACGAACACTAATCATTGCGTAGGGCTTTAACAGCACTCCTCAAGTCTATATTCCCTCTCTAGGGCACCCCAATGTCACTACGAGCGCCATAAATTAGTAAACAAACGCCACAATTTAATAGGTTCACCTTCCAACACAAGATATAAATATCATGCTAAACCACACGGAGCACACACTGTCACCTTTGCCCCGTGATCAAAGTGTCTACGAAGATAACAAAACCACTTGAGTAGCATAACAGATGAAGATCAATCTACATATTAAACTATATTACAAAGCTCATGATCACATAAAGATCACACCATGGAGAGAGAGATGAACCACATAGCTACCGGTAGAGCCCTTAGCCTCGGGGGAGAACTACTCCCTCCTCATCATAGGAGACAACAATGGCGATGGAGATGGCGGTGGAGTCGATGGAGATGGCTTCCGGGGGCACTTCGCCGTCCCGGCAGGGTGCCAGAACAGAGATTTGTCCCCCAAAACTTGTCGGCGGCGGCGGAGCTACGGATATATTTTGCGGAAAAGGTCGATTCTCCTAGGGTTTATGCATCGGGGAGTATATATGGGTGAAAGGGCGATGCCGGGAGGTTCCCAGGGGGGCACACCCCTAGGTGGCGCGGCCAGGGGGACCCGCGCCACCCCATGGTGTGGCCCCCTCCGGGGCTCTTCGGGACTTCTGGATGCTTCCGGGACTTTTAGGACTTCTGGCTTTCGAATTTTCCAATTCCGGGAATATTTCCAAAATAAATTTTATGAAACTAAAAACAACAGGAAAACAAGGAACTGGCTCTGTGGCATCTTGTTAATAGGTTACTTCCGGAAAACGTAAGAAAACGTAGGAAAACATACGGAAAACATGTAGCAATTGGCATAATATCAACATGGAACATCAGAAATTATAGATACGTTGGAGACGTATCAAGCATCCCCAAGCTTAGTTCCTACTCGTCCTCGAGTAGGTAAACAATAAAACAAAATAATTTCTGAGGTGACATGCTACCACAGAATCTTGATCATAATATGTAAAGTAGAGCATGTAAACTAGGATCAAATGAACTAAAGCTGTGATCTATATTTGATATCAACAAGTAATGCATAAACAAATAAGAAGAAAGAAGCAAAACTTTTAATGAATCAATACTTAAAGACTATCAACCATGAAAAGTTTATTAGAGATGATTTAAGCTTTCAGGAACAACAATATCATGCACGTCAAATGATCTTCACATCCCCTGTTAGGATCAATTCAAGCTTTCCACACGATGCAATGCTTGAATCTTAAACTATTTGCGTACTAAAAACAAGCAAGTGTTCTGCGTTGGTCCCTGCCACCGGGATGTTATGGCAAAGAGAACATTATGGGGGGCTTGGAAGGTTAATGGAAGAAAGGCTCACAAAGCTGAAAGTGGTCATTAGACAAGAGAAAGTCTTGCAACCGAAGATATGCAAGGAGTAGGGATTGCCACACAACGGATGCACATAGAGCTATAAGTGTATGAAAGCTCTCCAATGGAACTAGTGGGAGTGCATCCAACTTGCTTGCTCACGAAGACCTAGAGCTCATTTGAGAAGGCTCATCATTGGAATATACAAGCCAAGTTCTATAATGTAAAGTTCCCCACATAGTTATGAATGAATGATAATAGGAAAACTCTCTTCAAACTGAAGTATTGGTGCTAAACATGAAGCACAAGTGTGGTATAAAGGATAGTGATGCGCCCCCTCTCTCTTTATTCTCTCTTTGGCCCTTTTTCGTTTTGGGCTGTTTATTTTTTTATTTTATATATCCTCACCGGTAGGGGCAACATACTATATTACAATGAATCATCACACTTTTAGTACTCATAACTCATAAAGAAATATCTTTGATGTATCCAAATGCATGCTCCTGCCAGTGCAGCAGTATGCATAAATAACCATGAAGCTCATCGTCAAGTAACATAATGGAGGTGGATGTTGTGCAGCAATATATCTCGTAATGGATATGGAAATGCCATGATAGGTAGGTATGGTGGCTGTTTTGAGGAATAATATATGGGCTTATGTGTAGGAGAACGAAGTCCTCCCACGGGATTTGGATGCACTGGCGAAGTTTGCACCAACTCTCAATGTGAGAAAGGGAAATGCACAGTATCGAAGAGGCTAGCAAATATGGATGGTGGAAGTGCCACGAACCGCAACATAGACTCACGAGTTAAAAGATTGCAGCAAGAAAATCATCTTACAAGTAACAATGCAAATCACTCCAAGAGGTTCCGTGGCAGTGACAATTCACTGTTAGCTACCCCGACCGTAGCGCGTAACAAAAGGCCGATCAGAAATGTATCACTCGTAGCAATCATATACCATTGTTTCTATCAGATGGTAATTTAACCGTGGCACAGTTTCAAGTTTCTTAGACCAACCATTAAAAGTTTATACTTACTAGTCCTTCCCGTTTATCCATTAAGCAAATTAATATCTCAAAACAACAACAGTGATTCAAGTGAAGCAGTTTAGTGATCTATAAGACCATGCGAATTTTTCCACTATACCAACTATCACATAAGAATTTCTATTCCCAACTAAGCACATATATGAGAACCAGCTAACTACAAAATCTAACAGCTCTGAATAAGAGATGCGTGAAAACAAAGGCTAAACGGAGTACTAGCAAAAAGTGAACACTCACATAACAATAAGAATGAAAACTAGAGTGTTCTAAGCAATGAAAACGGAGCGTGTCTCTCTCCCAGACAAGTATGATAATAACCAACCATTTATTACAGCAAAGAAAACCAAACAAACTGGAAAAAAATACGCTCCAAGTAAAGCACATAAGATGTGACCGAATAATAATATAATTTCACTATAAGTGACCTGATAATTTGTTGATGAAGAAGGGGATGCCTTGGGAATCCCCAAGCTTAGACGCTTGAGTCTTCATGGAATTTTCTGGGATGTACCACCGGGGCATCCCCAAGCTGAGGATTTTTACTCTTCTTGATCACATCATATCATCCTCTTCTCTTGACCCTTGAAAACTTCCTTCACGCCAAAATTCTCACAATCTTCATTAGCAACGGTAGTGCAATTGAAATAATAGATTCACATGGTTCAGCTTAAACACAAGTATAACACTCAAAAACACATTATCTACTGTCACAACTTCTTTCAAAACTCTTTTTCTCAAAATAACACCAAAAGAAAGAGATTAAGATGCAGATGCGATAAATGGCAGAAATCTGTCAAAACAGAACAACAGGTAAAGATCGATTTTTTAAAACTCTTCTGTTGCTCAAATCAAAAAGTGGTCTTCTAATAATAGTTGCGTATATAACTCAGGATTAAGAACAAAAAAGCTCAGGTCATTTTGAAATTTATGTGATTTTTAACGGAATTAACAGTGGACGGCAGAAATCTGTTTCCTGCGCAGAAATCCGACATATAGGCTCAACTTTCCACTAGAGGCTTTACTTGGCTCAACAAAAACTCAAACAAAAAGATACAGCGGGGTTGCTAAGGTAATCTACAACACCCAGGTGCAAATAAAACAAAATAAACCGAAGGAAAACGGGTTGGAAACATAGAAATAAAATGGGTTGTCTCCCGGCAGCGCTTTTCTTAAGCCTTTTAGCTAGGCACAATGGTTTTTAAAAGATGCTCACATAAGAATAAGAGTTGAAGCACAATAAGAGAGAATCATGAAGCAATTATAAAACACTTTTAAGTCTAACACACTTCCTATGAAAAATAATCTTGTAGAAAAACAAGTCAACGAAGCACAAAGTGACTAGCATAGGAACACAAAATAAGTGCAACTTCAAAAATTTCAAAATAAAGAGGGGAAACTTAATATTGTTTAGATGCATAAAACCATGTTTCCCTCTCTCATAATAAATTTCAGTAGCATCATGAATAAAATTAACAATATAACTATCACATAAAACATTCTTATCATGAGCCACATGCATAAAAGAATTAATACTCTCCACATAAGCATATTCATTCTTATTAATAGCAGTGGGAGCAAATTCAACAAAATAGCTATCATTATTATTCTCATAACCATAATCATCAAATATAGGAGGAATATTGCAACCATAATTAATTTTCTCCTCAATAGTAGGTGGACTGAAAATATCATATTCATCATTGTAAACAGGTGGAACTAGAATACCACAATCATTATAATCATCATATATTGGAGGCAAGGTATCATCAAAGAAAATTTCCTCCTCAAAACTTGGGGGACTAAAAATATCATATTCATCAAAACTAGCTTCCCCAAGCTTAGACTTTTCCGTATCATTAGCAATAATGGTGTTTAAAGAATTCATATTAATAACATTGCTATTAGCATGCAAATAAAGCTCCATAGGTTTTTTTAATTTTCTCTTCAAACACTTCATGTCCTAACTACAGATAAATATTGTAAAGCTCTATCATATTTTTGTTGTTTTCCATTTAAGCATAAAGATAAAACAAGCAACAAGTAAAAATAAGCCTAACTAGTGAAAATAAAAACAAGAAACAAAAAGATAATTGCAGAATCTAAAGGAAATAACTTCAAGAACTCACACCCGAGGTTGTGAGTACCTTTTACCTTACCTCCCCGGCAACGGCGCTAGAGAAGAGCTTGATGTCTACGCACGCTTATATTCTTGTAGACAGTGTTGGGCCTCCAAGTGCAGAGGTTTGTAGAACAATAGCAAGTTTCCCTTAAGTGGATCACCCAAGGTGTCGAGACATCGTAGTAGTTTTTATAGACGGGGGTGCCATGAGACTACGGTAGAGACGTGGGGTAACGGGATCGCGTAGTTAAGGTTGAACACAGGATTTACCCAGGTTCGGTACGTCGCGATAGTACGACGTGCCTACTCCTGCACTTCTCACTAATCAGGACTAAAGCCTGTAAACAGGGTTACAATGTGAGGGTTTAGATCTAAGCTACTCGACGAGGATGAGCTTCTCGGCGAGTTGGCGTAGAGCTTCTCTATTATTCGTCTCCTTGTTTAATCTATCTCCCGTCCGGCTTTATATAATAGCCAGATTAGGGCTTACAGAATAGGAAACCTAGAGGACTACGGTAACTTGTAACTTGGAAAGCAAGGAATGCGTCTTCTCCTCCAAGCCAGATCATCTGGGCCGTGATCCGGGTTCTTCTAGAATCCAGGTTCTGTGCGTCGGGTTACTGGGCCGCCTAATGGACCTGAGCCACTACCACTTAGGCCACCCTGGTAATCCGGCACTTTATCTACCATCTTCTATACCCCTATTTGGTATATATCCGACAGTAGCCCCCAAGAAGGATTAAAACTCTGATTCTCCGTCTTTCGCCAAATATACTTTGTCCGAGAAATAATTATTCAGCAGTCTTGATTCTTCTTATTCTTCTTTTGAAAGAGATGGTAACATGAAACTCGGAATCCTGAAAATCTGGCTTTTCTCTCACGATCCTTCGCGGAAAAGGAACTTCTTACGTCAGCGCCTGAGTCATGCTGACGCAAGGGACGTTTGGGTTTCACGCGGGAAACCCTGCAATGTATCTCTGACAGATTCTCACGGGAAACGAGGAGATAGTCATTATTTCCCTGTCGTTTCATTTCTCGGATTTTCCGGCGAATGACACGCGTTAAACATCCAACGGTCAAATAGCCGTTGGCACGTATCTTGACGGATTTCTAGCTATAAATAGTTGTCCTCGTCCTCATCGAAAATCTTCCGCTCTCTTCACTGCCCACGCCATTGACGCACGCAAGCTCTCGAGCGAGGTACTGTCCCGAGCGCACTTCACCTACAAAGCACACCGGAACACACCGCGCCGCGAGGAAATGGCAGCCTCACCGTCCTCGCCAACTCGCGCCGCCATCAACGACCTTATCGATGACCTAGATCCACAACTAGGGTCACCCAAGCACGCCGGCGACGAGCCGGAGAAAACCGCGGCCTTCGCGGCGGCCGGAGAGAACCTTTCCGCCGCCGCGGACGTTGCGGGCGCGAGCTCTGCAGCTTCCCCGATGTTTGCCCCTGAAACGGCGGAGGAGAAGATCCAGCTCCTCGGCGACGAGCTCGCCGCCGCGGAAGCTGCCGCCTCCGCCACCGCCGGAGCGGATGAAGAGGCGGAATCTGCAGGCAATTGGATTGCCTGCAGCATTCCTCCGGCTCTTCTTCCAAACATGGAAAAGGACGGCCTGGTCCTTAAGGGGAAGTGGCGTCTTCCTGAGGACGAGAACGAACCAACGCCGAAAGACGGCGAAAGAGTTCTCCTCTCCTCCCATCTTCTTCGAGGTATGGGCCTTCCACCTTCCGCCTTCTTCCTCCAAATTCTTTCCCATTACAACATCCAGCCCCACAACCTGCCACCCAATTCCATCCTCTACATGGCCGGCTTCCAGGCTTTGTTCGAAGGTTACTTAGGCTTAGAACCTAGGTTAGACTTTTGGACGTATTGTTTCGGGGTTAAGCGGAACTCTTCGGAGGGCGCACTCCCGACTTGCGGAACCATCTCTTTTACTCTTCGGAGATTCAGAGAAGATTGGTTCCCCAAGATCAAGACGTCGGAATCCGTGAAATTTTGGACGGGTTCCTTCTTTTACCACCCCGATGTGCCTTTTCCAACGAAGGCCATCGGGGTTCCTCCTTTCTCGAACTCTGCGGCTATTCCCCAAGATAACTAGGGAACGGAAGCCGTCCAGGTTCTGCCGCCTGATCTTCTAAGGATCAAGCGGCGCATCGCTAAGCTCACCTCCTCCACTCCACCTTTGACCGGCATGGACACGGTCTTTTGCTGGTTGAATAGACGGATTCAGCCGTTGGCCAACCACGGTGGTCGCCTTCTTTGCGACTACACGGGAGCCAAGACCCAATGCGGACAACCATCAAAGATTGGCCCGCAAAGGAGCTTCGACGGCGCATCAATCAGTTGGTCGCATCACGCGACCAATACGAAGCGAGTCGGCCAATGTATACGGCCGACAATCCGGCTCCCAAGGTATGTTTCCGTCATTTGGGTAGAATTTTATCATTCTTTCTCGGATTTTCTCGCTCATAACTCTTATTTTTCTTTTTAATAGATTACTGAACTTCCAGACTCGGAATTGGCCTCCGAGGCTGAGCTGGATGCGCTTCGCACCGCTGCCACAGGTGGGCGTAAGCGAAAGAAGATTCCTTCCTCTGAGGAAGTTATCAACCTTGACGGAGTTCCCGTCGCCACTTCCAGGTTAGTTCATCCGGGTTATTTTGTTACTTGTCGAAGTTTTTCTTTCGTCTTCGGAAAATTAACGTTTTCCGGGTTTCTGGTTTTTTAGCCTGACTCCTTCCAACCTGAAGCCGAAGAAGCTGAAAAGACACAAGGTCTTGTCCAGCCGAGGCGCCCATCCTTCTTCTGCCATTCCTCTGGACTCATCGTCCTCAATGGCGGAAGAGCGCGCTGCCACCCCTCCCACCGAACCACTGGAGACCAGCCAGCCCGTTGTGTCGGAATCTGACACGAGGGAAAGGGCGGCTCCGGATGCGGGAAAATCTTCTCGGTCTTTTGACGAAGAAATTCCCAAATTCGACAAGGACTTCAAGCATATCAATGACGGTCTAAGCATGGCCGGAACTCTCTTTGCGGAGTACGCAAAGGAGTTCACTGAGAACTTGGTAGGTTTGCAACGCATGAGCCAGGTATGTATCTCTAGCCCCCAAGCATTAAATAAAATGCATGCTTTTTACCTTGATGCTTTCTAATTATTCTTTTCCTTGCCGTGTTCTAGCAAACTGCCGAAGCCATTAACGTTGCGGTTTTCAACAAGCTCTCGATCAAGAACAAGGAAGTTAGGAATCTTCTTTCCATTCTTGAGGAGAGAGAGGCGGAGCTGGCTTCATCTCAGCTCGCACTGTCGGAAGCAACAGGTAATCATTTTTCCTCTAAAATCTCCGATTCAGGCATTTGTCTAAGTACTTTTTCCGGGAATATTATTAACTCGGATTTTTCCTTTCTTTTCAGCTGCTTTGGCTCAGGCTAAGCAAGCAGCTGAAGATTCTGGCAATGCCGAATATCTCCGCAAGGAGAATGTTGAGCTTCACAAGGATCTTGTGAAAGCACAAGAAGATCTGGAAGCCAGCAACTTAGCACTTGGGGTTTCTCAATCCCAGGCTTCCGCCCAAGCAGAGAAATACCGGGCCACCATTGAACGCCTGGAAGCTGCTCTGAGCCTGCGTGAGGAGGAAACTTCCGAGATCGACAAACTTGTTGGTAAGTTTAAGTATACGTTTACCATTCAGTTTGTATTTTTTCTTCCTTTTTGGTTGGTTTTTGCTACCAAACAGGAGATAATGCAGATCTTTCTCGGATTGAAAGAATCCGAGTTTTTGAAAAGACCTGGACTTCGATCAGGGTTGCTTGCATGCAACTGATCAACAAGTTTCTTCCCTCCAAGACTGGGGAGTTCTCGGAAGTTGAAAAACTTCCGGGTTCTATCATGGAGGTGGCGGAGTCCAGGGAATCCTTCCTTCGCTCCGCTGCACGGGGTGGTGCACGCATGGCACTTGGCTTAATGCGTATGCACTACCCTGGTGCAAAATCCTGGCGCGTGGCCACCGGTGTCCCTCAAGGATACACGGAAGCCCAACGAAATGCGATCTTTGATGCAATCAAAGGCCACGCTACCCAGGTTGCTTCCATGGTGAATCTCTCCATTAATTACCCGGAGGAAGAAGTTCCTGAAGCCCCCCAGGACGACAGCAGCGAGGAGGAATCGGATGCTTGAAGGGTTTCCTTAAACCTGGATAGCAAAAATAGACAATATGAGATTACTGCACTTTTAAAATGTAACTCGAATTGTAATGCTTCTAATTTAATGAAAACTCCGCCTTTGCAGTCTTTAATTGTGAAATTCTTTGCAAGTTTTTCGGATTTTATTATTCCTTTATCTTCTAAGTTCTCTGGTGTATATGTTTTAACTGTCCTTAGTGTTTGAAATGGCTCAAATAGCAATATGAATCGTCATGTCGAGTAACCGGGTCGAACCAATCAGTTTAAAACTCGAAAACATGGATCATGCTAAAGGCATTTTTACTAACTAGTTCCAGTAACCCAACACATACACAATCAGATAATGCTTAGAGACAACAAGGAAAAAATTTAAATGAAACTTGGGCGCGCAGGCAATTCAAGTTTCCTTTAGCCGTTAGCAGGCTAAAAAATCATTCAGTTTTTTAACTCCGAGTACGCAAGCACAATTCGGGTTAACATTGAGTAATTTGTAAGATCATTGGGAAATAGATGAGGCGGAAACATGCTTTGCACTTATTGAACTTCTAAAACATGTAATCAGAATTCCGACAACTTTATTTCATGATCTCAAAAGATGTTTACATATAATTGAACTAAGTACGGAAAGGGACATAACTTGCTAGATGTTCCCAAGGTTTCGCAATCCACTTGACTTTGTCGGATTTCTTCAGCAGCTTGTAGAGTGGTAAGGCTTTATCCCCTAGCCGACTAATAAATCTGCTAACGGCTGCGGCATAACCCGACAGTCTTTGGACATCTTTGACGCACGTAGGTTTCGTGATGTTCAAGATTGCCTTGATCTTTTCCGGGTTAACTTCTATTCCTCTGTGAGAAACTATGAAACCCAGAAGTTTTCCTGAGGGAACCCCGAATACGCACTTAGATGGATTCAACTTCATCTTGTAAGTGCGCAAGTTTTCGAAGGTTTCTCGCAAATCCTCAAGGAGTGTATCTTTTTCCTTGGTTACGACAGCAATATCGTCCACGTAAACATGGACGTTTTTGCCAATCTGACTGTGCAAACAACGTTGCATGCAACGCTGGTAGGTTGCACCTGCGTTCTTCAGGCCGAACGGCATGGTTACATAATACTACGTCCCGTACGGGGTTATGAAAGAAGTCTTGATTTGATCTTCCTTTTTCATGCGTATTTGGTGGTACCCGGAGTATGCATCCAAAAAAGCATAAAAGTTCGGAGCCTGCAGTGGCGTCTATTATTTGATCGACTCGCGGTAGCGCGAACCTATCTTTTGGACACAACTTGTTCAAACATGTGTAATCTATACACATTCTAAGAGCAGTAGTGTCTTTCTTCGGTACTAATACCGGATTTGCGGACCAGTCAGTATGGATTACTTCCTTGATGAAATCCGCTGCTAAAAGCCGGATAATTTCCTTGCCAATAGCCTTCCGTCTCCTTCCGTCAAATCGACGGAGACCTTGTTTGATGGGTTTTGATCCAGGAATAACCTTGAGTTGGTGCTCAGCAAGTTCCCTGGGTACGCCTGGCATGTCCGCTGGACACCAGGCAAAAATATCCCAGTTCTCACGGAGGAACTTGATGAGCTCGCCTTCCTATTTGTCAGTCATCCCAGTCCCTACGACGACAAATTTTGTCGGATCTTTGGGATCTAGGATTACCTGTCTTGTATTCTCGGACGCCTTGAAGCTGTCTGTTGGCTTCCGGGTTTCTTTTCCTGCCGGCATTTCTGTCGGCGATACCTCTTTGGCTAATTCCTTCAGTTCTTCCTTTGCTATGACTCTCTGAGCGCAAAGGGCGTTTTCTTTCTCCAACTCATTCGCCAGCTTGAAATCACCGACAATAGTGATTACTCCTCCTTTGGGTCCTGGCATCTTCAGCTTGTTATAGATATAACAAGATCTTGCCATGAATTTGGCGAAAGCTGGACGTCCGAGTATTGCGTGATACACGCTTTCGAACGGCACTACTTCGAAGGATACTTTTTCCTGCCGGAAGTGATCTTTATCTCCGAAGGTGACATCTAGGGAAATTTCTCCTAGGGATCGTGCTTGCTTGCCAGGAACAATGCCATGGAAGTGTATGTTGCTGTAGTTGAGCTGAGACTCGGAAATCTTCAGATGCTTCAGTGTATCCAGGTACATTATATTAATGTTGGATCCTCCATCCATCAGCACTCTTCTTATCCTAGTGTTTTGAACAATAGGGCTTACAACAAGAGCTTGTGTGCCGGGTTCAGGGATATTTCCGGGATGATCAGACTGATCCCAGATTATCGGTGTGTTGGAGTACTTCAAGAATTTCGGGGTTGCCGGAACAACCGCGTTTATTTCTCGAAGTGTTCTTTTGGCCACCTTTGCTGACGGAGTTGCTAAGAAAGTTAGCATTGCTTCTCCATCAACTCTCGGAAATTTGGGTTCGCCCTTTCGCTTTGTTCCTGGATTTTTTCGTCAGTGTCCGATTCACTGTCTTCTTTGTCAGCTTCTGGCTTTTGTTTGGCGGGTTTCCTTTTGGAACCCTTCCCCTTACTTCCGGATCCTGCACTACCTTTCATGTGTTTATTCAGCCGGCATTGCGCGTTTGTATGGGTGGGTTTCCCAAATTGTGAGTGGTGGACACAAGGTTCCGACTTAATCCTTTCCCACTCCTCTGGAGTGTAGTTGATTGGATCTGGGTTGCGTCCTTTCCACTTGTTCCCCTTTTCTCCTCCAAAGGCTATGTTGACCTCTTTGGGTTTCGTCGTTGTTTCTGGAGTTCCTTTTTTGTCAGAACGAGGGGTCTTCTTGGCAAGTATCAGTGATTCGATATTGCCTCCTCTTGCTCTGATGTCGTCTTCGGCTGCGGCATGCTCATTGGCGGTTGTAAGCATAGATCCGAGATCTTTGTGCTTTTTGGAACCAACCATGAACGGTACGAGTCCAGGTTTTAGGCCATTGATGAAAGCATGCATTGCTTGTACGTCAGTTACTCCAGAGCAACTATTCTTCATTGCTGTCCATCTGGAGATGAAATCCACGTATGGTTCATCCTCGAATTGGGTGCAACGGTTTAGCTGGTTGATGCTGTTCGGGCGTTTGTATGTTCCCCGGAAATGCTGAGTGAATACTCTAGCCATATCATCCCAGCTGTCGACAGTTCTTGATGGTAATCCATTGATCCAATCTCTGGCTCCGTCCAGCAACATTAGGGGAAGAAACTTGACAGCTTCCATGTCTGTCCCATTGTTGATCTGGACGGCTGTATAGTAGTCTGAGAGCCAGGTATCCGGGTTTGTGCTGCCGGTGTACTTCTGGTACGTTGGACCGACCTTGGCAAAGCCAGAATGCAGGGTTATTCTTCGGATCCTGTCAGTAAAACACTTAGGACCAAAGTATAGATCATCCTTTTCTGCTCTATCAATGTGTGCAGAATATCTTCCGGCTGAATGGACAGAAGGGGATCTGCTCCTTTCTCTTCCATTGTTGCGCGGACGCGTTTTTCCGGGATTATTTCTATCTCTTCCATGGTCACGCCCTTTTGGATTAGGCGGAGTTCTGCTCCTGTGCCTTTCTTTGTCCTTAGGAGGTGTCCGGGATCTCTCACGCCTGTGAGGTATATCATATCTCCCAGCTTTCTCAGCTGGGTTTCTCGGAGGTGGCATTATTTTGCCGTCGTTCCGGTGTTTGTCTTCCCGATCATGGGGTTTATGTCCATCTTTCGGGAGATGGGATCCGGTCCTAGACGCTGCATCCCGGTTGTCGGGGTTTTTCTTGTCTTTTCTCGGACCCTCTTTTTTATCCTTTGAATTGTCTGAATCCCCGGGTTCTTCCGGTCCAGGTGCTCCAGCAGCGCAAGTAGATGTTTTGCATAGGGCGGAGTTATCGTGCAGCCTCCCTGATCGCTCTTGGGCGCGCTGTTGTTGTTGCAATGCTTTTCCTAAGAAAGCATACACCCCTTGGAGTTTTTCCCCGTTGGAGCACAGATCGTTGTTGAGGATGGCGAACGCTGCTTCCGCGTTTTCTGCTGCGGTCTTGTATATTGGTTCGCCCCTAGCATCTTTGCCGTTTACCTGCTTTTGCCAAGATGGGTTATGGAACCTTTCTTTTGGCGGCAGTTCTTCCGGTCTTACGATTCCGGGTAACCTAGTAGGTTTTAACGCGGATCTATTCTTTCTCTCGTACTCCTCTATTTCTTCCTTCATGACCTTGATGTCATTATGGGTTTGTTGGAGATGTTGCCGAGATCTGAGTAGATGTTGCTGTTGCCGTTGGAAAGCTTGTCTCCTGGCTTCTAGCATCTCAGGGGGTTCATCTGGTCCCACTGGTGTTTGCAATAGCTCTTGCTCTTCTTGTTCCGTCATTGGCGGAGCAATGATTTCTTTGGATTTCTTCTCCGTAGGCTTCGTTCTGCTAGCATCTCCTACTTCCAGGTTTTCATCAGCGAGATCAGCTGATTTTTTCTTCCGGATTTTGTATTGGAGTTTCTTAGCAGCACGGTGCTTTTTCTTGGAAGAGGGAGGTTTTTTGACAGGTTCATCTTCTGTCATCTCCTTGACATTGGGGAATACCGGAGAAGTTTCTCCGTCTTCTCTCTCTTCCTCTGGCGGAGGGGTTTTAGGGCTTTCCTGGCTGCCGGCGTCCGTGGTATCAGCCGGTTTCGCCATTAGAACTTCTTGGAATCCCTCTTGAAAGGACTTAACTTTTCTTTCGAAGTCGTCCTCATCTTCGGAATCGAAGTCGTCCGATCCGGTTTCCGACTCTAATCTTGCCTCGATAGCGGCTAATACTGAGTCGGCTTCCGAGTTCGTCGTCTTGTTGACGGATGTTGGATCTTCCACCTCCGTGGGTGTGGGGTCTTCCGTCTCTGTGACGAGTATCGGATCTGCCGTCTCTGCGACGGGTGTATTGTTGTCTGCCTCTTGCACGGGATTTCCGTCATCCGTGTTTTCGGCGACTGCGGACTGCACCATGCCGATGAAGTGTAAGTCACTTTTTTGTCGGCGATCTGAGCAGAATCCGGTATCATAGTCATCTTCGACTGGGTATAGGGCGGGTGGGATAAATTTGCTTCCACCGCAAAACCCCATTGCTTCTGCAGTTAGTCCGATAAAGATGTTAGCAGATCCTATCGGTAACACGCAGGCACTTACCAGGTGGTTTTGCGCCGGTATGTAGGATCCGTTGTCGAGGAAGCGTCTGACGTCGTCGTCGAACTCCAGGCTTCCGACAGTGATTGATCTTCCGATTCCGCCAAGTATCCCAGATCGGAACTTCAAGCCTGACGTCGTTTGCCCCACGGTGGGCGCCAACTGTCGAGACATCGTAGTAGTTTTCATAGACGGGGGTGCCATGAGACTACGGTAGAGACGTTGGGTAACGGGATCGCGTAGTTAAGGTTGAACACAGGATTTACCCAGGTTCGGTACGTCGCGACAGTACGACGTGCCTACTCCTGCACTTCTCACTAATCAGGACTAAAGCCTGTAAACAGGGTTACAATGTGAGGGTTTAGATCTAAGCTACTCGACGAGGATGGGCTTCTCGGCGAGTTGGCGTAGAGCTTCTCTATTATTCGTCTCCTTGTTTAATCTATCTCCCGTCCGGCTTTATATAATAGCCGGATTAGGGCTTACAGAATAGGAAACCTAGAGGACTACGGTAACTTGTAACTTGGAAAGCAAGGAATGCGTCTTCTCCTCCAAGCCAGATCATTTGGGCCGTGATCCGGGTTCTTCTAGAATCCAGCTTCTGTGCGTCGGGTTACTGGGCCGCCTAATGGACCTGAGCCCACTACCACTTAGGCCACCCTGGTAATCCGGCACTTTATCTACCATCTTCTATACCCCTATTTGGTATATATCCGACACAAGGTTTATCGAACTCAGGGAGGTAGAAGTCAAAGATATCCCTCTCAAGCAACCCTGCAATCAAGATACAAGAAGTACCTTGTGTCCCCAACACACCCAATATACTTGTCAGGTATATAGGTGCATTAGTTCGGCGAAGAGAGAGTAAAATGCAAGTAATATGGATGATAATAAGTGATAATAGCAATCTGAAATAAAAATGGCAGCAAGCAAAAATGCAGCAGAACATGCGGAAAACAAGGTTTCAATGCTTGGAAATAAGGCCTATGGCTCCTACTTTCACTAGAGGACACTCTCAACAATGCTCACATAATTGAATGCGTAAATATCATTTCTTCACTATGCTACTCCGAACCACTCTCCAGTCGAATAACGAACACTAATCATTGCGTAAAGCTTTAACAGCACTCCTCAAGTCTATATTCCCTCTCTAGGGCACCCCAATGTCAATACGAGCGCCATAAATTAGTAAACAAATGCCACAATTTAATAGGTTCACCTTCCAACACAAGATATAAATATCATGCTAAACCACACGGAGCACACACTGTCACCTTTGCCCCGTGATCAAAGTGTCTACGGAGATAACAAAACCACTTGAGTAGCATAACAGATGAAGATCAATCTACATATTCAACTATATTACAAAGCTCATGATCACATAAAGATCACACCATGGAGAGAGAGATGAACCACATAGCTACCGGTAGAGCCCTTAGCCTCGGGGGAGAACTACTCCCTCCTCATCATAGGAAACAGCAACGGCGATGGAGATGGCGGTAGAGTCGATGGAGATGGTTCCGGGGGCATTTCCCCGTCCCGGAAGGGTGCCAGAACAGAGATATGTCCCTCGAAACTTGTCGGCGGCAGCGGCGGAGCTACGGATGTATTTTGGAGAAAAGGTCAATTCTCCTAGGGTTTATGCATCGGGAAGTATATATGGGAGAAAGGGCGATGCCGGGAGGTGCCCAGGGGGCCCACACCCCTAGGTGGCGCGGCCAGGGGGACCCGCGCCACCTCCGGGGCTCTTTGGGACTTCTGGATGCTTCCGGGACTTTTAAGACTTCTGGCTTTCGAATTTTCCAATTCCGAGAATATTTCTAGAACAACTTTTCTGATACTAAAAACAGCAGAAAACAGGGAACTGGCTCTGTGGCATCTTGTTAATAGGTTACTCCCGGAAAACGTAGGAAAACATACGGAAAACATGTAGGAATTGGCATAATATCAACATGGACCATCAGAAGTTATAGATAAGTTGGAGACGTATCACACTCCTAGTAAATTTCTCGTGTGCTACCTTTAAAACCTTCGAAAATTTATTCCTTTTTTGTGCTCCTGTTTTAGCTCATGAGGACGTAAATAGAGAATCTTTATCTCACTTGTTGATCGGATTTCAAACCCTGGACTAGTGGCTTCATCCGCTTATTCAAATGATAGAAGAGCCGGCAGCGGGGTGCCACGCCCCAAATTAATACAACAAATTCGCTTCACTATTTTTTGCCCCTGATTTATCAGTCAAAGCATAAATGTAAACAAAAGAGAAAGATGGACGACCTTCTACCCAGATGTGTCCTTCTATGGGAGCCGCTCTTGTAGAATCTAGTTGGCTTGTGACGTACTGTATTGTCTGTTTACCATTCGTTGACATAAGCATACACCTCTCTAAAAATGTTTTCAATACCTCTGTTTAATAAAATAAAAATCTCTAGCACATGAGTTAATTCCTGCTTCCCTCTGCGAAGGGCCTTTCTTTTATTTTTATGTTGATTCTTTACCTTCTCGCTTTATGCACCTTCTTGAGAGCATGGCTGTCATTCTTAGTGTAATGTGCTTGTCCCAAAACACGGTTTATTGTGGTATAACTTTGATGCTTGTATCTTTGATATGTTTATTTCTAGTCTTCATTTGAACTTCAGAGGTGCCCTAGCATTTATGTTTTTATCCATTGTTAAGGGCAAGCGAGTGCACTTTATCATACCCTATTATGAGCATTGCAATCCCTCATATTGATATACTTCATGTTGTTTATTATTAGTTTGTTGGCATCTCTTCATGGTTTGTATAATTGCTAGGTGACTTCTATCTTGCATGCATCCTATTACGAATTGCCTCGGCACTTGATCATATAGTGAGTATATTTACATCATATGAAACAAATGTGTTCGTAAAAGTCTTTTATCGCACTCAGTTGTCACTGAATTGCTTGAGGACAAGCAATAAGCTAAGCATGGGGGGAGTTGATACGTCCAAAACGTATCTCCTTCTCCGAACACTTTTCTTATGGTTTGCCTCTAAACTTGTGAGTTTTGGATACCACTAACAACCTCTATGCATACGGTACTCCCATCCTGCTGTTTCCCGCGATTGCTAATGTTGTTACTATTTTATTCCTGTTGTTATTTTACTACTATTGCTGCTATAAAACTGTTACCACTGATAAATTGTTGCGAGCAAGTCTACTTTCAGGTACAGCTGAATTGAAAACTCAGTTGTTAAGGCATATAAATATTCTTTGTCTCCCCTTGTGTCGAATCAATAAATTTGAGTTTTACTTCCCTCGAAGACTGTTGCAATCCCTATACTTGTGGGTCATCAAGGACCTTTCTCTACCACATGAGTGGTTGAGGGGTCATTCCTAAACAGCCAACTAATAGTACAGGTTTCCATAATAAAGCAAAGTAATAATCATAAATTAAAAACAAAATGCAAGATGAAACAATAAAAAAGTTAAAATAAGCCTACCTAGTGAAAATAAAAACAAGAAACAAAAATACAAAATTACAAGATCTAAAGAGATACCTTCAAGCACTAACCTCCCCGGCAATGACGCCAGAAAACAACTTGATGTCTACTACATGTTACTACTCTTGTAAACTATGTTGGTCCTCCAAGCGCAGAGGTTTGTAGGACAACAAAAAATTTCCCTCAAGTGAGCAACCCAAGGTTTATCAAACTCAGGGAGGTATAGGTTGAATTTATGCCTCTCAAACAACCCTGCAATTAAGATAGAAGAAGTCTCTTGTGTCCCCAACACACCTAATACAATTAACAGTTGTATTGGTGCACTAGTTCGGCGAAGAGATGATAAAATATAGGTAATATGGATGGTAAAACAAGGTATTGTAAATCTATAATAAAAATGGCTGAAAGCAAACAAGTAGTAAAACTGAAAGCAAACGGTGTTTCAATGGTTGAAAACAAGGCCTGGGGATCATACTTTCACCAGTGGCAACTCTAAACAACATTAACATAATTTATCACGTGGTAATTCCTCTAACATTATGCAAGATAGATCAAATAGGATGAGAACCGCGTAGGGCTACACAAGCACACCTTAAAGTTCATGTTCCCGTCAATGGACACCCCAACTCTGTCAATTTGAGCATCCAAAGATAATACTAATAAATATCACAACCTATATCTTGAATAGTCTCTTTCTAATACAAACATAGCACCTGCAGTGTCACCTTGGAACTACGAAGATTATACTCAACACAGACATCAAGAAACCTCGTGATTCCATAATTCAATCCAACAAAGCAAATCATATACATTACATAATGAAGGGGAAACATAATGAATTCAACTATATTAACATGGTTCACGATCACAATCAAGACCACAACATGGGAGAAAGATAACCACACAACTACTAGCATAAGACCTCAAACCCGAGGAGGAACTACTCCCGCGTCATCATGGGAGGCAGCACATTCGACGAAGTTGGCTCGGGGGAACTTCCTCATCCCGTCAGAGTGCCAGAACAAATACTTCCCCCCGAATCAAGGTTTTTGATGGTGGCGGAGCTCGGATGCATTTTTTTAGAAAAATCCTCCGGTATGGCTCCAAATTAGGTCAAGAGGGAATTTATGGGCGAAGAGGCGACGCGAGGCGTTGCCCGAGGCCCCAGGGGCCCTCCAGGCACGAGCTAGGACCAACAAGGGGGGCCACAGCTGGCACCCTGATGACCCACAAGTATAGGGGGTGTATCGTAGTACTTTCGATAAATAAGAGTGTCGAACACAACGAGGAGCAGAAGGTGTTGACAAGCAGGTTGGATAAAGGATTCACTATAAACACTAGCAAACAGGTTTTTGGTGGTTTTTGATATAGCAGATAAATAAAGTGCGAGTAAATAAAAGATAGTAAATATAATTGCAGCGAGTGGCCCAATCCTTTTGAGAGCAAAAGACAACCCGGTTGTTCTACTTATGATTACCAAACGTTCCCGAGGACACATGGGAACTTTGCCAAGCTCTTTCGTTTCATATAGTTGATTAATATTTATTGTTTTGATAGGTGTTCTGTGGGTGAATCTATGCTAATGCACCGCCCAACTAGGACTAATACATACTTGTGATTAAACCCCTTGCAAGCATCCGCAAATACAAGAAAGTAATTAAGATAAATCTAACCACAACCTTAAACTTTAGGATCCTACACTCCCTCGTGCATCGTTTTCCTAACGAGGGTTTAGGTTTCTGTCACTCTGGCAACCCCAAAATTAGTAGCCAAATACACAATGCATCCTCCTAGGCCCATAAAGGTGAAGTGTCATGTAGTCGACGTTCACATGACACCACTAGAAGAATAACACCACAACTTAAATATCAAACCACTAGATATTAGTTCAACATAATTCCACTACTAACATCTTAACTTCTCCCATGTCCTCAAGAACTAAACGAACTACTCATGAGAGATCATTTGGATCATAATAAGAGGTGATATAATGATGTATAACAATATGATCATAAAGTGCAAAAATCGATAAATCTCGTAAGCATCAACTACTAATAAGTCATCCACGCCGAGAGAGAGATCTAGTGAAGAACACGATATAGAACCCTAATTGTTACATCGGGATGGAGATGGATGGTGAGGGTGATGCTGTTGGTGATGATGATGATGACGATGACGATGACTATGATGCCCGGTGCAATGACGGTGACGATGGCGATGATTTCCCCTCTCCGGGAAGGAATTTCCCCGATAGATTTCTCCCTGCGAGAGAGCTTTTCTCTCTTTGTTGTTTTCCGCCCCGAGGAGGCGGCGGAATATTTCCTCGATTCTTCTCCGTGGCTTAGGATTCCCTGGGGGTCAAGTACGCGAAAGGAGGCGGGCAAAGGTGGGCCAGGGTGGCCACACCACCCCCAGGCGCGGCCAAGGGGGCGGCCCTAGTGGTGTGGGCCCCTGGTGGCCCCCTCTGGATCTCCTCGTGGTTGGCTCCCTCTTATGGACTTCTAGGACTTCCCCGATGCCCCCCGTCTTCTTCTGATCTTCTGAAATAGGGTATCTTGATGGTGCTTTTTCCATCAGATTTCTTGTCCCAGTGTTTATTCTCCAATAACCACTAAACATGCAAAATAAGATGAAATAATATAAGTAATGCATCATAATATGAAATATATCGATGAATAACATAAAATTACAATATAAAATAGTGATGCAAAATGGACGTATCAACTCCCCCCAAGCTTAGACCTCGCTTGTCCCCAAGCGAAACTGAACTCGGTAAACATGCCCACGGGTTTATGGAGTGAGGTGCCGATAAATAAAATACGGACAAGAAGCATCACATATATCAATACACAAGTCATTCTAGATAGCAACTTCATTTTATATAACTCAACTTGAAACAAGTAGAGGGAATCACAATAAAGGTGCAAAAAGGAAATCATAATTGGTGAAGGCAAACTTCGTTCTTGGTCAGAGAACAATTAACTGATTATACTTATGCTTCGATCAGAGCCTTTATATTAGATCTTATATTGTAGAGTTTATCATGCTCGATCGTAACAGTCTGTTTGCATTCATTGATAACTTTCAAAGTGGTATTCATTCAGATAAGAACATTTGTACCAAACAAGGAAAGATAAAGTACATGATTGAGTAAATCAACATATAGATGGATGGATCACAACAACTCGAATGCTTGCTTAAGACAGAAAGTGTCGCACCCGGACTTCTAGGGGATACTCACAGTCCATTAAACAGTAGATAAATGGCTTACGGGGCATACCGGCACCCGCATCTCAATATGAGCAGGCCAACACGTAAACGTGTGACAACCATTCTCTTACTATTCATCGTCTGCGCAAACCATCCCATAGAAATCCAGATACTTCCATTGACGTACTTCAAAACATACACACATGGTACGTCAACGGCATTGGAACAAGTGATATCACAACAGATCTCTACGACTCAAAAGATGGAAATAAGTTGCAAATGGCTCTCACTAGAGTAGAGATAGCAAATACAATCATCCAGAGGACCATGTCCCAACATATCATCATTACATCACAGCGGAAGCATCCAAAGTGTCTGAGTATAGACAAGATCCAAATAGGCCTAAGAGGCCGGAAACGAAAAGACGGAGCCCATCTATTGTCGTGGTGGTGTCACGGCAGATGCCATGGGATGGCTAAAGATGTGGGGACGATGGACGCTGGAGGTGTCCGGGGAGGGATCACGCGACGAGTAGCCGCGTGAGGTAAGATCCACACAACACAAACAACACGATGTACCCAGGTTCAGGGCCCTCGTGAGGAGGTAAAACCCCTACTCCTGCCTCTCCCTATGTATTACGGTGTCTCACCGAGTAGCCACAGTACAAATGGTAACGCTACCGAGTAGCCCCTTGCCTCTCTCCGAGTAGAGCTAGGTCAAGGACTTAGGGTTTCTAGGGTTTCTAGTGAGCCACTATGGGAGCATATGAGGCTCTGTGAGTACGTGCGTGTGAGTCTGCCTCGCGCAGGAGGCGGCGGGGCACCTTATATACATGGTGCCCAGCCGGATACGTCCAAATCCTAGACAAGTGTCGACATAGTGTCCACACTGTCCTTTCTCCGAGTACCCGCTGACAGCTTTGGTCGTTGGTCTTGGCTGCTTCCGTAAAGTCGTTGGGCAAAACTAGGGGACAGACTGGTATCACGGTACCTAGTCACAGAGTAGGTCCCCCTTATCCTGCCACCGACTGCTTCCATGCGGTCACTGTCAGACAGACCGTCCCCACGTGAACAGTAGTTCGAATGCTGCCAAGTACGGACCCAGGATACGCGGGATCCTGTGTCAGAACGGCTCCTTTGACTTCCTGCCCGAGTAGTTTCCCGCCAAATGTTCCCGCCAATTGTACTCGGGCCAAACCTTCTACTCGACGTGGTAGAAACTGATTGATATCTCCTTCTGGCCATCTTGAGGTGAGACCGGGTAGCAGTCGACCGGGTAGCGAGTACCCGGTAGTCGGCTACTCGGCCAAACCTCTCTTCCGTACGCGGCCTTTACCACCTGTCTTTACCCTACTCAGGGGTAACCCCCCGACAGCAGTCCCCGAAGCTGGTTGAGTCTTGCGAACTTGTTCACTAGGCTCTGCCAGCTTAAAACTAGCCTTTGCATCTCAGCCATCGAACCTCAAGATGCCGAGTAGTGCCTCCGAGTAGCTATCCGGAAAGTATCTTGAGTCTCCTCCTTCCGAGTAGCACTCGCTTTCTACTCTGTATCCGAGTAAAAAGACTTAGCGAAATTTCGCAAACTGAGCCTCTGCAGCGCAGAGCAACATCCAGCCCTTCACGCAGGCACTGCCTACGTGT
The DNA here is from genome assembly GCA_028641055.1 of Alopecurus myosuroides. Lineage (NCBI taxonomy): Eukaryota > Viridiplantae > Streptophyta > Magnoliopsida > Poales > Poaceae > Alopecurus > Alopecurus myosuroides. The sequence goes on along the minus strand of CM054060.1, from coordinate 159,468,652 downwards.
CAAGCATCCACGACCTTGTCGTTTGGTTGCCCAGGACACGACGCCACGTGTCCAGTTTTCGCGCCGTGGGCCCACCGGCCGTCATGTCCCATCACGCGCATTTACTGGCCACGATCTTGTAGTGGGATCCAATGCGGCCGTTACGCGCGCGGTTCTCGCGTGTGTGCGTTTCTAGCCGGCCACAGGACCCACCACACGCCACAATCGATCCCACTCCCGTAGTGGTAACGGTAATCTCGCCGAGGAGGTATAAATACCCCCGCGGTAACTTCCTTTTCCCCTTCCCTGCTCATTTCCTCTTCTTCCTCCCGTTCTTCTCCGCCACCGAGCGCTCCGCCGCCGCACTAGCCTCTGCGCCGCCGCGGACTCGCTCCACCACCAACCCCGTCTGATTTCCAATTCTTCCACTCGCGACCATGGCCAAGTCCTGCTGGGCCGGTTCTTCCATCACCCAAGCCAACCTCGCCTGGCTCGTGAACGAGAGAAGGGTTCCCCCCGGCGTGGAGTGCCGGGCACCCGACGACGAGGTCGTGCCCAAGCCCAGGGAAGGAGAGCGCGTGGTGTTCATGTCCCACTTCGAGCGCGGATTCGGGCTGCCAGCGTCGGACTTCATGCGTAAGTTCCTGAATCACTTCGGGCTGCAGATGCACCATCTGCCGCCCAATGCAGTCGTTTTCCTCGCATACCACGCCGTGGTGTGCGAGGCCTTCCTCGGCATCAGGCCCACCGTGGAGACGTGGCTCCACTACTTCCATCTCCGCCAACAATCCGTCGGGAAGAAGGACAGCGCGGGCGTTGCCCGCGCCACCGACGTCGGCTGCGCCATGATGGTGCAGCGCAACGGGACGAGCCACCCCCGCATCCAGGGGCTGGATTCCTGCCGAATGTGGCAGCAAACGTTCTTCTACGTGAGGAACGTTGCCGCCGCTGATGGAGCCCCCGTCGACGACCGGATCAACCTGCCCCCTTGGAGCAAGCGTGCTCCACTCGGGTCGAATTGGAAGGAGAAGCCCGTCAACGACGAGAACGCCACCGAGATAGAGACGCAACTCGCCTGGCTGAAGACGCATGGCCTCAGGAATGACGACCCAGTGGCGTGCTGGATCAAACGCCGGGTGCTTCCTCTGCAGGAGCGATGCCACCTCATGTGTTACATGGGAGGGCCTCGCGATTGCACCAGGACCACCACCGTCGAGATCGACGATGCTGACGTTCCCAGGCTTGCCAGGAACATCCTGAAGACCAGCCTCAACGAGAAGTGGCGGTACGGGTTCCTCCCGTTCAGCCGTAGGACTCCAATCTTGCGGGTACGTCTCCCTTACTCTGTTTTCGTCTCTGCCTTCCGAGTAGATAGCTTCTCCTTTTGCCTCGACTAGCAATCGCCTTGCGCACCGAGAAGGACACTTAGCTAACTTGCCTTAGGCTTAGTGTGCTTTGTGCCTGCACGCCTCGTCGAGTAGGAATTTTTAGAAAAAGGCCTAGGCTTAGTGTGCTTTGTGGGTGCACGCCTACCCGAGTAGAGTTCTATTCTGGTACTCGGCTAACTTGTGATCCTTCTCTGCCTTTCAGACTCTTACTCGCCAGCTCACTGAAAGCAGCGAGGTCTTCGAGGACAACTGGTCCAAGGATCGCGAGGAGGATGATATACCCCCCTCTGATGACGCGGAGCAGAACAGCCCCGTTCCCGAGAAGCGCGACGTCCTTAACACTTGGGCGGACGACGGCTCTGACGGTAATAGCATCCTCATCTTGCTTGTTTTCGGGAAGCATCAACTCCTTGTATTGCTATTTCTGATTCACTTCTCCTTTCCTTTGAATTTCTCAGATGAGGCCGCTGCGGAAGAGGACGACGAGGATGAGGACGAGAATGAGGGCGATGCGCCCCTTGTCGTCAAGCCTCTGTCGGTTGCCCCTCCCGCAACTCGCAAGCGGACAGGCGGCGAAGCACAAGCGCCTCCTGCCAAGAAGAAGAAGAAGCCCGCCGAGAAGGGAGAGACCCCCGAGAAGAAGAAACCCACCAAGCTCACCACGAAGAGAAAGAGGAAACAGCTCTCTTCCACTACCGCGTAAGCCTCCTTCCCGGTCGTCTTTCTTCTCGCGCAGTACCACTTTCCCCATTTTCTTCCAATTCCTGATTCCCTTCTCCTCTTTCCGCAGAGCTCCCCTGGATGTGAACGCCGCTTGCGCATCCGGCCAAGCCAAGGAAACTCCAATTCCTCTGATCAACGTCGATGATGACGAGGAGGACAACACTGCCCACGCTGCTGCCGCCAAAGCACCGATCACTTCCGCTCAGGGAGCAGGATCAGAAGCGGCAGCTCAGGACGCTGCCGTCCACCCCGAAAGACCACCTTCTCCTCCGGCTAGCAATGCCGAGGAGGTCCGAGACCAGGATTTGCAAGACACCGCCGCCCCCGAGCGGCCTGAAGTAGAACAAGAGCGAACCAGCACAGAGGCTGGTGCACGAGACAATCTTGCTGCCGAGCAGCAAGTAGGAGACAACGTCGCTGCGGACGCCACCGTAGAAGATGTTTACCCACTGCCAGGCGGCGTACCGAGCGGTGTTCTGCCAGGAGCTGCAGCGGCGCCTCCAACTGCGCAGGGCCCTACGCCACCGACTGCACAAGGCCCTACACCACCAACCTCCTCCTCGTCTCCTCAGAGCAAGGACACCTCCAGCCCTCCTGGGCGAGTAACCAGGCAACGGGCCCTTGATGCTCTGAGGGATTACTGCTCCGAGAAGGGCCCTTCCGAGAAGAAGGCTGCCGACAAGGTGGCTGCCGAGGAGGCCAAGGCCAAGGAGGAAGCCGCCGAGAAGGCCAAAGCCGAGAAAGAGACTGCTGAGAGAGCCAAGGCTGAGCAGAAGAAGGCCAGGGCTGAACAGAAGAAAGCCGAGAGGCGAGCTGCCGAGGGAGCAGTCGCCGAGAAGGCAAAAGCCAAGACAGAGGGGAAGAAACCCGAGGATCCCGAGAAGAAGAAGATCGAGAAGGAGCAGGCGAAGAAAAGGGCCAGGGAGCAAGGCGCATCCGCAGGCGGAGCACTCGTGATCCGCGACTCCGGCCCGATTCCTGCTGCACTCTCTGCGGGCGCTCGCGCTGCTGGCCAGCCCTGCTACCCGGAATACATGATTGAGGTTAGCCACCAACACCGCATCGGCTTCCCTCCCCAAGATAAAGCTGTAGCTATTCAGAAGGGGAGGAAAGCAGTAGCCAGGAATACTCCTCCCTTCGATCCAGCCCAGAATAAACCCGTCAATATTGCTTCTCGGGGACCCCAAGACAAGCCAATAACTTCCAAGGGTCTTGAGCAGGTGCTGGACACTATCGGCTACATCAGCGCCAAGTGGGACAGCGGGGTTCTCGGAGAGGATAAGTGGCATGGCTTGACCCTTGGCTCCGTCGACCACTACCGCGTGGAGTGGAACAAGATCGACCTGGGACACCAGCCCATGTCCGTCTCCACCGACACCGCCACCCTCGCAGCCAAGATGTTCTTGCACCGCAAGAACGCCGAGGATATCGAACAGAGCTACGCAGTAAGTCTTTTTGCCTTTTCCGAGTTGAATTTTCTTCTCTTCTACTCGCCTATCTTCTTTCTCACCATCACTCCCAGTCCCCGAGATTTGGGTCGAGTAGGTGGACACTCTCCGAGTAGCCTCCTACTCGGGCCGAATCTTCTCTGCTTTGCCTAATTCATTCTCTTCTCGGTTTTCAGGATAGCGTTCTCAAGCGGACCAACTTGTACCGCATCCTTCTCTGGAACCACTCCATCGCCAGGAGACGCATCACCGCACTGGAGAAAGAGAAGGCAGACGCCGAGGCCGCAAGCAAAAACGCCAATGAGAGCAGCCAGCAGCTGGCTGAAGTGCAGGGTAGGCCTTTTAGCTACGCGGTTTCTGCGTTTTATTTTTACGCCCGCTCCTGCTTTCTTTGGCACTAACCTTTCCTTCTCTGCAGCTAACCTGAAGGCCCTAGTCGACGAGCACGAGAAGTGCCGTGCTTTTGTGGCAGACTCCGAGGCCACCATAAAGAGACTTGAAGGTGAGCTTGTTGTTTACTCGGTTCTGTCTCGAGTTTGTTTCTTCTCTGCATATCTGCTGACCTTATCTTATCTTTTCGCAGAAGATTATAAGTCATTTGCTGAGGCGCACCAAGATTGCGTCCAGCCAGCAGCGGTGGAAAAGCAGCTGTCCGATCAGGCCATTACTCTGATTAAGGACCACACCAGCGAGATGGAGAAGCTGCAGGTCCAGCTTCAGAACGCGCTCCAAGACGCCGTGAAGATTGGCGCCGAGAGGGACGCGGCCATCGCCGAGAAAGCCAGGGCCGAGACTACTTTCAAGGCCAAGGAGAGGGCCCTCGAGGCTGAGTGCGAGACTCTGAAGAAGACCAATGCTGATCTTTTTGCCCAGATGGATACCCTGCGCCAGGTCCAATCAAAGCAGATTAACAACGAGGAATCCTGGAGAACCAAGCTGCAGCAGCTGCGCCGCCAACTAGTCGGTAAGTTCTTTTCTTCCCTGCATCTTTTCTTCTCGGTCCTATTCCTTCTCGGCTTCCTCTTTCCTTTCTCGGTTTTTGATCTTGCCACTTGCTATTTCAGATATTTGGCCTCGTCTCGAGTCTACCTCTGCGCCCACGATAGCCAAGGCCCGAGCAGTTCGCCTCTCGCTGGGTGAGCCGATTGACACCAGGGCTGATATCGAGGATAGCTTGGTGGTGCTCAAAGGTTTCTTCGAGCAGCTGGCCGGCTGCGGGACTGATTTGGTGCACGTGGGCTTTGAGCTCCACAGGTTGTTCTGGCCTCATGACCCCCAGCCAAGAACGATGCGGGATCTCGCCCACAAGCTGGAGGAAGCGAAGGCCGAGCTGAAGAAGTGGCGAGCCTCTGCAGCCCGTGCCGGTGCAGATGTGATGCTTCTCTGCATGGCGTCTTGGTATGAGAACCTCGACATGCAGCGCATCCGCGGGAAGCGTAATAACTCCAAGTGGGAGAAAGATGCCGCTAGCGTGGCCTTGCGCAAGCAGATCGCTTATGAAGTTGCCGAGTGTGCCGAGACGGAGGTCTACATCGACGGCCCCCCCGAGCCGGACACTGATTATGAAGACGAGGAGGAAGCCGATGTGGAGGACGACGAGGACGACGAGGAGGACCTGGACGAATACTTCGCATCTCCCAGGAGCAAGGCCGGGAAAGGGAAGAGCGCCGCCGTCTCGGGTAGCGATGAGGAGGAGCATGCCCACATCGACAGCGAGCCACTCAACTTCGGCACCTCCTCGGGTGCTGCTCTTGACGACACGGTGCCACCTCCTAGCCACACCGCTGGCTCCTCTTCGGCTCCAGGCCCCATCTCGGTGGCCACAGCTACATCCGAGCAGACGGCCACCCAGGATGATGTTGAGATGGAGGAATCCACCGTCGTGCAGATGGGAGCGGATGCCACTCAAGCAGCTACCGCCACTGCTACTGAAGAAACTGCTGCCAAGGCCGCCGCCGAGGAAACAGCCGCCAAGGGCAGCGCCGAGAACATCTCCTCTGCAACTTGAAGCAACCTGCAACTTTTTTAACTCGAACATTTATCAGATCCCCGGGATGCCGGGAGCATATGTATCAAACAATACTTGTTTTCGCTTGCTACCCAGTTTTTATGCCCACTCAGTTTACGTTGACATTAATCAATTTGAACGACAGTGGCTCAATGCCGAGCTGTGTTCCCATGCGAGTCCCCGAGTAACTTTTCTTATTCACCCTGTCTTTTCATCTCTGCTCTACCTGCGACTTGTCGCTTGTTTGGTATTCGAGTCACAAGGATCAAAGAACAAGGCTGCAAATACTTAGCCGCTAGAAAACAATCATGATAACGCAGCCCACCACTTAACCGAGAAGACGAAAACAAGGAACAAAAAGTAACCGACAATCTACTCGGTTCCTGCACTTTTTCTTCCTTAGTGATTTTCGTGTGCTCATTGACCTTTTGCTTGTTCTCTTGCTTGCCATGAAGCCGGGTTTCGGACAGCAGCAAAGTCGAAGAGTTGGCATATAGGTTTAAACACAGTACTCAATGCACTTTTGAGTTCTGAAGTGAAGCAACCGAATAGACAAAGGAATGAGCCGAGTAAAAAACACTTAGAGCAATTTTGGACGAGGGCAGTCCCCGAGAACAATTTTAGATTGCAGAGTAGAATTTCAACTCGGATGAAAGGGTACATACACATCTTTGCTTACGAATGAAAACGACGAAGTAGAGCTACATTCCAGGGACGCTTGGTTTCCTCTCCAGCTTTATCTGCCCTGTTCGCCTGCGGCGGGCGCACATCTACAAGATAGTACGCGTCATTGTGCAGCGCTTTGCTGACAATGAAAGGCCCTTCCCATGGAGGAGACAGCTTGTGCATCCCGGCTGTGCGCTGCACAAGCCTAAGGACCATGTCTCCTTCTCGGAAAACCCTTGGGTTCACCTTTCGGCTATGATAGCGCCGCAGGTTTTGCTGGTAGATAGCCGAACGTGACAGAGTCAGCTCTCTTGCTTCTTCAAGCAGGTCAACGTCGTCTTCTCGAGCTTCTCTCGCCTCCACCTCAGTGTAGAGGGCTACTCGGGGGGAGTCATGCTCTAAGTCTATTGGCAACACGGCCTCAGCCCCGTATACCAAGAAGAATGGCGTGTAGCCGGTTGACCGGTTAGGGGTAGTCCTTAGACTCCACAACACCGCTGGCAACTCTTCTAGCCAACACCCAGGTGTTTTCAGCAGTGGCTCAATCAGCCTCGGCTTGATGCCTGCCAGTACCATCCCGTTTGCTCTTTCAACTTGCCCATTGGAGGCAGGGTGCGCGACTGACGCAACGTCTAGTCGGATATGCTTATCTCTGCAAAATCGCACCATTGCCCCTTCTGCAAAGTTGGTGCCGTTGTCGGTGATGATACTGTGCGGGTAGCCATATCTCATGATCACATCTTTCACAAACTTCACAGCTGTGACTCCATCGCACTTCCGAATAGGCTTCACCTCGATCCACTTGGTGAACTTGTCCACCATGACCAAGATATGTGTCATATTGCCCTTAGCCGGCTTGAAAGGACCAACCATATCCAAGCACCAAACAGCAAACGGCCATGTGATAGGAATTGTTTTCAACTCGGATGCTGGCACGTGAATCTTACTTGCGAACATCTGGCAGCCGGCGCACTTCCTCACAATGTCCTCAGCTTGCTGCAATGCAGTGAGCCAGTAGAAGCCATGCCGAAAAGCTTTCTTGACTAAAGCCCGAGAAGAGGCGTGATGCCCACACTCTCCTTGATGTATCTCCACCAGGATTTCTTCTCCTTCCTCTGGGCTTACACAGCGTTGCAGCACACCAGTGGCACTTCTCTTATGCAGCACATCTCGGACTAAGGCGTAGCCCTTGGATCTTCTCTGAATCTGCCTCGCGGTCACCTCATCTTCAGGTAAAGTGCCGTCCCTTAAAAAGGATAATATGGGCATTGCCCAACTCGGTGTCTCCCGCACGGGAAACACTGGTTCGTCCATTTCCATTGGGACAGGCTCTGGTGGTTGCACAGGAGGAGTAGGAGCGCTTCTCTGCAGCCCAGATCGATTGGCGAGAACTTCTTCAATGAATGCAACAGCTTCAGGGTTGAGGGCGGCAGTCCCCGAGTAAGGAATGGCAGTCCCCGGGTAAGGAATGGCAGTCCCCAGGTAGGGAACGGCAGTCCCCGAGTAGGGAACGGCAGTCCCCGGGTAGGGAGCGGCAGTCCCCGAGTATAGAGCGGCAGTCCCCGAGTATAGGACGGCAGTCCCCGGGTTCCCTGCAGCACTCTCCCAGTCAATCTCCATTGGGTCAGATTCCTCACTTGGCAGAGAAGGGACAAAGATGGATTCCGAGTTGGGGGAAGGCTTGATGGATGGCTTCCTCAAATGCTCCAAGGCAATCCCTGCCGGGATGGACTGCCGAGAAGATCCCAACTTGGACAGCTCATCTGCTGCTTCGTTTTCTGCTCGGTGAATGTGCTGGAACTCACAGCCTTCGAAAAACCCAGTCATTGACTGTACCAGGAAACGATACGACGCCATGTTGGCATCCAAGGCATCCCAGGTACCCGAGACTTGCTGCACCACCAGATCTGAGTCGCCATAGCAGATAATGCGCTGCACGCCAACCTCCTTTGCTACTCGCAAACCATGCACAACTGCCTCGTACTCGGCTACATTGTTGGATGCCTTGAAATGGATCTGCAACACATACTTGAGCTGATCCCGCTTGGGTGATGTAAGCACAACGCCAGCACCAAGGCCTTCTTTCACCTTTGAGCCATCAAAGTGCATCTTCCAGTAGTTTGAGACTGGAGCAGGAGGTTCATATTGCATCTCGGCCCAGTCGACAAGAAATTCTGCCAGCACCTGAGACTTGATTGCTTCTCTTCTCGTATACGCGGGAGCGTACGCGGCTAGCTCGATCGCCCACTTGGCTACTCTGCCACTCGCCTCCTTGTTACCCATGATGTCCGAGATGGGAGCTGAGCTCACGACAGTGATGGGATGCTCCTGGAAGTAATGTTTCAGCTTCCTGGCGCCCAGGTACACACCATATGTCATCTTCTGGTAATGCGGATAGTTTTGCTTGGAACTGGACAGCACTTCACTGAGATAGTAAACTGGGCGCTGCACACTCTTGCCTTCTTCTTCTCGCTCCACCACTATCACCACGCTGACTACTCGGTTAGTCGCGGCAATGTACAGCAGCATAGGCTCCTTGGGTAGCGGACTAGCCAAGACAGGAGCGCTAGCCAACATTGCTTTCAGCTCATTGAATGCTACATCCGCCTGCGGAGTCCAGACAAACTTGTCGCTCTTCTTCATCAGCTGGTACAGAGGCAGAGCCTTCTCGCCCATTCGGCCCAGAAAACGGCTCAGTGATGCCAGACAACCCGTGAACTTCTGCACATCCTTCAATGATCTCGGCAAGGACATGCTTTCAATAGCTTTTATCTTAGACGGATTGGCTTCAATGCCCCGACTAGAAACCAGGAAACCGAGTAGCTTTCCAGCTGGTACACCAAAGGTGCACTTACTCGGATTCAGTTTCATTTTGTACCTGCGTAGGTTAGCAAAGGTTTCCTCCAAGTCGGCAAGCAGAGTATGTGTTTTATTCGTTTTGATGACAATGTCATCTACGTACACCTGCACATTCTTGCCGAGTTGGTCGTGCAAGCATTTCTGCATGCATCTCTGATAGGTTGCACCCGCATTCCTCAGGCCAAAACACATGACACGATAGCAATAAGCCCCGTATGGGGTAATGAAAGCAGTCTTTATTTGATCAGCAGGGTTGAGTGCAATCTGGTGGAAACCAGAGTAGGCATCTATGAAAGACAACAGCTCACAGCCGGCAGTGGAATCGATCACCTGGTCGATGCGAGGTAGCGGGAAAGGATCCTTGGGGCATGCCTTGTTCAAGTCGGTGTAGTCGACGCACATGCGCCATGCAGTGGCAGCCTTGGGATCTTCCTTTTTCTTCTCGACCATGACCGGGTTGGCTAACCAGTCCGGGTGCAGCACCTCCATGATGAAGTTACTGATCAGCAGCTTGGTGATTTGATCACCGATGGCCTTCCTTCTCTCATCCCCGAAACGGCGCAAGGCCTGCTTCACGGGCTTGGCGTCAGGACGCACATGCAAAGAGTGCTCAACCAACTCCCTCGGGACTCCTGGTAACTCTTCATTAGTCCAGGCGAACACGTCCCGATTCTCACGGAGGAAGTGGATGAGCGCGCTTTCCTATTTCTCGGCCAGCCCGGCACCAATGATGGCCACGCGCTCCGGGAACTCGGGGTCAACCTGGACTGTCTTGGTCTCCTTGGCCGCTTGGAAAGCAGTACCATGTTGAGTACTCGGCACACCTTGTGCGCCAGCTTGTGCGGACTGAGCCATGGCCACCACTTCGTACATCTTCTTCTTCTCGGCAGCAATCACCATCGATTCCGCCAGCTGAGAGCTAGCAGAGGCACACTCCATGGACTTCTTGTAATCTCCCGAGATAGTGATGATGCCATTGGGCCCGGGGATCTTCATCTTCAGGTAAGCCACGTGGGTAGAGGCCATGAACTTGCTCAGAGCAGGCCTGCCGAGTAGAGCGTGATAGGGACTCTGATGATCCACCACCTCAAACTGCAGGCGCTCTGTGCGGCAGTTCTCCCGAGTACCGAATAGCACATCAATCCACACTCGGCCAATCGGGTTGCATGAGATCCCGGGCACAATGCCATGGAAAGTGGTCTTGCTGGGCAGCATCATGTTCTCGGCCAGGCCAAGCTTCTCGAGTGTGTCTTTGTACACGATGTTGATGCTGCTGCCGTTGTCGATCAGCACCTTGCTGAACCTCACGTTCTTCTCGGGGCCCAAGAAAGTGGGATCCAGCACCAAGGCATAGGTACCCGGATTGGGCATCACCTTGGGGTGATCCGCCCGAGTCCACCTGATCTCCTGGTCGCACCAGTACATGTAGTGAGGGACAGCCGGAATCACTGCATTGACCTCCATGGCCCGCCTATGCTGTGACTGCTTGTCGACTGCCTCGGAAGTGAAGATCATATAGCTCTCATGGTGCTCCTGGTACTGGTTAGGGCCATTGCCCCCATTGTTGCCGTTGTTGCCATTGTTGTTGCCTTGATAGTTGTTGTTGCCTCTGTTGTTGTTGTTGCGGTTGTAGTTGTTGTTGTTGTTGCGGTACCTCTCGTTGTTGAAGTTTTGGTTGGCTCCTAAAGCCACCTGGTTCACATTCTCTCTTCTCGGATAGACTGGCGGCCGAGCTGCGGGTGCCCGAGTAGGCTGAACAATGGCATTCGCGGCTGGCAGAGGAGGTGGAGGAGGCAAGCCATCACTCTTGATCACATCCCACCATTCGCATTGCCGAGTAGTGTGGTTCGCAGGCCTTGAGGGGTGATGAGTGTGGAAGCTGCATGGACCATCCTTCATGTCATCGAAGACAAACTTCTTCGGCTGCTCGGAGTTCCCGCTACTAGGCTGCGCAGTGCGGAACTGTTTCTTGTTGCCTTGGCCCTGGTTCTGGTTCTGCCCGTAGGCTCCAGCAGGTTTCTGCCTTTGGCCACCACTGCCTCCAACATTCACTGCATTCACCTCCTCTGGATCGTACCGAGTATCTACTCGGCGCTTGTTGCGGAACTCGTTGCGCTTGTTGCTGTTGAAGTTTCTTCTCGGCTCAGAGGAATCCATCAGTGGCTGAGTAGGATCACCGAGTGCGTACTGATCCGCAATCTTGATGGTCTCGGCCAGGGTGTTGGGCATTTCCCTCTGCAATCTCTGCCACAGCATGCTGCCATGTCGGCAACCCTGCGCAAACCAAGTGATGGCCTGCGCTTCATTCACACCCTCACAGGTGTTCCTCAAGGTGCTCCACCGAGTAAGGTACTCGCGGTCCGTCTCGTCTTCTCGCTGCCGGCAAGCCGACAACTGCTGTGGCCTATTCGGCCTCTTGTAGGTGCTGGTGAAGTTGCTGATGAAGGCATCCGAGAAGTCCAGCCAGCAGTTAATGCTGTTCTTGGGCAGGTTGTTGAGCCAAGTGCGAGCTGGACCCTCTAGCATCTGCGGCACATAGCGCACCGCCCATCTCCTGTTGCCGTTCGCGATATGGACCGCGGTGACGTAGTCGTTGAGCCAATCTTCAGGCTTGGTGCTACCATTGTAGCTCTTGGTGCCTCTCGCGAGCTGGAAGCCCTTCACGGACGGCTCGTTCATGATGCGCGGGCCAAAGCACTCGGGGCCAGGAGGACCCGTGCTCTCAAGCCGCGCCGACAAGCTGATACGGTCCAGCTGGTGCCTTGCATCTCCGGGCGCCAACACGCGCTCACCCACGCGGTCATGGATGTCATAACCAGCCATCTCCATAGCCGAGTAGCCATCATCATACCTATCCACCTGCATAGCAGCAGGCTGCCCCGCCGGGTTGGCGACTGGTGCCACCGGGCGCGGCTGCTGCCTCTGCCGAGTAGGCGGAGCTGCGGGTTGCCGAGAAGTACCCGGGCGTGCGGCTTCTCGGACACGGCTTTGAGCTTGATGGGCTTGAGAGCCTGCTCTTGCAGCGTTGTGTTCCTGCCCGGGCTGCTGCGGCACAGCAACCTGTTTCGCGGCAGCAACCGGGTCATACACCTGCATTTGCCTGTCTCTACCCGTACGCCCGCTGCGGCTCTTCTCGCGGCTAGGATGCGGAGATGAGGCTTGATCGTTAGATCTAGCCGCGTGCGAATGAACCACTTGCGAAGCTCCAGCTCCCGGGTTGGCCTTCCGGAACTCCTCGTTCTGCCTGGCGGCCTCCAGCACCAGCTCGCCTAGCCTCTCCTGCTGCCTGCGACGCGCCTCTCCCTCTAGGCGCGGCAACTCGGCAGCCACAGCCTCCGCAGCTCGCAGCGTCTTGGCGGGTGTGCTGTACCTTGGCCTCGTGAAGGTGTTCGCGGTAGCCGACTGCGCGGGCTCCTCCGCAACAGTAGCCATCTCGGCGCCTAGGTTGCGCCGCGTAGCGCCTACCCTGCTGGGCCTCCTGGCCACCGGCGTGAAGCCGTGAGCCTTGTTGTACTCGAGCTGGTCCAGGCTCAGCTCCAACCTGATCTTCTCCAACTCCGCCTGCTCGGCGAGCAGCTCCTGGCGTTGCCGCTCGAGCTGCTCCCTCTCGGCTAGGAGCTCGAGGTCGGTGGGAGTGGGCATCCCGGTTCGCGCAGCTGACGCGGGGATGACCGTAGACGTGGAAGGCGGCAGGTTGCACTCCTTCTCGTAGGGCCGGCGTGTCCTGCCACCCGCGGGCGGGTCGTCGACCTCCTCGACGACGGCCGCAGCGCCAGTGGCAGCTGCGCCAGCGTTTGCCGCCAAGCCAGTCACCATCACCTCAGCGCAGCATGCAGAACTGCATGCAGGCCTTCCGCGAGCAGCAACGACCGCGGGAGGATCCTCCGCGTCGTGCACCAGCTCGGGGTAGGCGTCGTTGGCGACGGTGGCGACGTAGACAAGATGCGAGCCGAAGGAGATCACCGAGCCGCCCTCCGGCATGGCCTTGCCGCCGAAACAGCCGGCGTTGTCGGTGACGAAGTCGAAGGAGCCGAATCTGTGGACAAGGCCACAAACTACACGCTCCGCGGATGAAGATCCCGTCCGAACAGAAACTCCAGCCAGCGCCGCTGGTTGCCCCACGGTGGGCGCCAACTGTCGTGGTGGTGTCACGGCAGATGCCATGGGATGGCTAAAGATGTGGGGACGATGGACGCTGGAGGTGTCCGGGGAGGGATCACGCGACGAGTAGCCGCGTGAGGTAAGATCCACACAACACAAACAACACGATGTACCCAGGTTCAGGGCCCTCGTGAGGAGGTAAAACCCCTACTCCTGCCTCTCCCTATGTATTACGGTGTCTCACCGAGTAGCCACAGTACAAATGGTAACGCTACCGAGTAGCCCCTTGCCTCTCTCCGAGTAGAGCTAGGTCAAGGACTTAGGGTTTCTAGGGTTTCTAGTGAGCCACTATGGGAGCATATGAGGCTCTGTGAGTACGTGCGTGTGAGTCTGCCTCGCGCAGGAGGCGGCGGGGCACCTTATATACATGGTGCCCAGCCGGATACGTCCAAATCCTAGACAAGTGTCGACATAGTGTCCACACTGTCCTTTCTCCGAGTACCCGCTGACAGCTTTGGTCGTTGGTCTTGGCTGCTTCCGTAAAGTCGTTGGGCAAAACTAGGGGACAGACTGGTATCACGGTACCTAGTCACAGAGTAGGTCCCCCTTATCCTGCCACCGACTGCTTCCATGCGGTCACTGTCAGACAGACCGTCCCCACGTGAACAGTAGTTCGAATGCTGCCAAGTACGGACCCAGGATACGCGGGATCCTGTGTCAGAACGGCTCCTTTGACTTCCTGCCCGAGTAGTTTCCCGCCAAATGTTCCCGCCAATTGTACTCGGGCCAAACCTTCTACTCGACGTGGTAGAAACTGATTGATATCTCCTTCTGGCCATCTTGAGGTGAGACCGGGTAGCAGTCGACCGGGTAGCGAGTACCCGGTAGTCGGCTACTCGGCCAAACCTCTCTTCCGTACGCGGCCTTTACCACCTGTCTTTACCCTACTCAGGGGTAACCCCCCGACATCTATGAAGTCTCGGATCCTGCCCGGGTCCGCTATCTACTCGTGAGCAGCCTCGTCATACTCCACGTAGTAGCCACCATGGGGATCCTCGGAAACGTAGTCTGCGGAAACCACAGCCCCAAAGGGGTCAGTACATAAACGTACTGGCAAGCAAGACTCACAATTCACCAAAGTGTACCCCACAACATCAAGCACAGATGCTTTGGGTTCAACGGAAGAAAGGGTGATACAAAAGATGCTGCAGCGGGCTGCTCTAACCAACTACAGAACATGCTACAACTTCCGGCTAACAGAAAGGAGATAAGATAGCGTATCGGAACCAACTAACAACTAACTCCAAACAAACCCATCCTGGATCTCGCCCCTTATCCAAAGAAGCAATCCGAGGATAACTCACACAGTTGGATTAATGATGGTTCAAGTTATTGTGTCAATAAGACTATTACTAGTCAAGTTATTATTAGTTAGGTGTAAGTTGTTCTGAGTACTTGTTAGCCAGTACTTTCACCAAGTCATCCATAACCGCGGAAAACACGGCTTCTCGAGAAGATTTACCCTGCAGGGGTGCACCAATTTAGCCGTACACGTAAGAATAACCCGCCAGATGGAAGGGCCCTTCCACCAAGCGGGGCACTCAACACAACTCAACTCTTCTTCGCATCAAGCCCAAAGAACCACATGCTGTGCGTGCGCGGCTAATCGAGCCCCACGAAGAAAAGGGGACCCTCATAGCACTCTAAGACCACGCCGCCCTAAATGCCGACTACAAAAGTTCCACCCTGGCGCCAAGGGTTCGCACCTGCACATGCATGCATCAAATGGAAAGCCCGAACTAAGTGTGGCGATTTGGACGAGATGCGAATCGAATCAAATTGAGGGGGGCGCCCATACACGCTTCCCACATGCGGTTAGTGCGCTCATCATGGATCAGTAGACAAGACCCTTTTCCTAATTAGGGTCGACACTAGCAGGCCTCAAAACCACGCCGGGCCTCCTGCCGGTGCCTTATCATCAAATTATTATTACCTCAAACATTAACAGGTTGATTGTTTAAACATCGAGCCCCAGAACATAATGAAATAGTAACAGAAAGTAACGGATAACAGACTCGAGCAGAAACAACCCTAAGCATGCTAGTAAGACACGGGCAACAAGCAAAGGGGTTATAGGTGTGGGGGTGAGGCTATATCAGGGTTAAAGGATAACATGTGATAGGTTCGGAACAGAAGCAACGATTCAAAAGGCTAGCAGAATAGACAACGGAAAGTATCGGTATCCAATGTTGAAAGGAACACAATGGTTCATGTGAGTGAATACTTGCCTGCAAACTCAGCAGCCTGGTACTGAGCTAGATCCTCAGAAGGGGTGTCGTAAGTATCGTCTGTCTCAACGTCGTCGTCTATTCGAGAAGAAGCAAACAAACAACGCAAAGAGACAACAATCAATAACATGGCATAGTGCACAATCATGGGATGATGCATGGCAATTTAATGGATGCATCAAAATAAACTAGTTGATATGGTAACATGTTTAAAGGGACCCATATGCAATTGGGATTGCATATGGAAAGCCCATGAATTAAGGTTGAAATAATTGTTTTACAACTTATCATCATGTGTAAGTGAATTAGCATGATGCATGGATGAGGAAAACAGAAAGAAAACAACAATAGAAACAATTTGAAATAAGGTTTATCAAGTTTGGAATTTTATTTAGTAAGTTATGGAATTTTGGTTCCTTAAAGGTGTTACACAAGAATTTGTTGTTTTCACCAATTTTAATTGTTCAAAATAGGTAACAAAGTTCATATTTGGAAAGTACAAATTTTAGGTGGAATACATGTTTCACTTGTTGAAAAAGGATTTAAGGTGAATTAATTATGAATTAAACAAGTTTAAACAAGATTTAAATGAATATAATTCAAGTGTGAAATTATGTGAATTTTTATTTGTTCAAAACATTAAACCAAATTCATATTTGAAAAGTTTATACTTTTATGGTTTGAAAACATATTTGATATGTTCAAAAGGTATCTAATTTGACCAAGTTATGAATTTAGCAATTTTAAATGATTTAAACAAGGTTTAAATTATTTAACCAATTTTAGTTATTCAAAACATGAAACAAAGTTTATATTTGGAAAGGTGGTTTAATTTAGCATAGAAAACATATTTTATTTGTTGAAAATGGATTTAAAATGAGCAAGTTATTATTTTCGCAATTTTACATGCATTAATTAAGAAACAGTTGTTTTCAGCAATTTAAATTATTCAAAACAGCAAACAAAGTTGATATTTGCAAAGTACATGAAAAATTGAATGGAAAACATATTTAGTTTGTTGAATTTGGAATTTTTATGCCCAAGTTATGAATTTTGCAAAATTAAGTGAATTAAACAAGGATTCAAATATTTCACCAATTTAAAATATTCAAAACAGTAAACAAATTTTATATTTGGGTAGAGAATTCAATTTGGTACGAAATACATATTTAAAATGTTGAATTTGGAGTTGGGATGATTTAGTTATGCATTTTTATATTTTTGGTATTAATCTGCCATTTTATTAACAGCTAGGGCCTTAGAAAATATTTACAGGGGCTAAAAAGAACTGGCAGGGACCTGTGTGCGATTAGAACTTTGTGCAGGGCCTAGAAAAAATAGAATAGCAAAAGGGGTTTTAATCCGCAGGGGGTGGGATTCGAACCCACCCCCTCTGCTGTGCGCGCAAGGGGCGTTGCCAGTGCGGTGGTGCTGTGAGTTGTTGACAGGAAGGGGAACTCGGGGGGTTAAGGTGCAGCTAGGGCGATTAACTGAACTTTAAGGTTCAGTTACTGAACCTGGGCGCGGACAGATCGACGAGGTCGATCGCTGCCGCTGCGGTGTGCTCGCCGGAGAGGAGGGCAGGGATGCGGGATCGTGGGGTGCTACGTGCGGCTGCGTGGTGCGTGTGCTGCGTGCAGAGGGGTGGAGGAGAGGGAGTAGCGATGGGGAATCACCTCGGGCCCGAAGGAGAACAGACGCTCGGTGCAGAGGTGGTCGCCGGCGAAAACTGCACGGCGGCGGCGACTCGGTGGCTCCCAACCACCGAGGAGGGGTCGGTGAGGAAGAGGGGGGCGCGGAGAATCCATTCCCGCGCCTACCTTGCTCGGAGGGAGACTCCAACGGCGGCGATCGCCGGAGGGAAGAGGGGTGGAAATCGGTGGTGTTTGGGTTCAGTACAGAGAGGGGTGGAGCAGAGCAGGGAGAGGGAAAAGGAAGAAATCGGCGGCGGCAGAGGGAGAGAGAGAGAGGTGGAGAGCAACTAGGGTAGAGGGAGCTCGAGGGCTAGGGCTTTAAGGGGGAGGGGGAGGAGCTGCAGCCGTTGCTGCTCCTTCTCTGTCAACGTGGACAGGTTGGATGTGCAGCCGTACGAGGAAGACGATGAGCGAGGTGGTATGGGCCTGGGGAGAGGTGGTGGGCTGGGCCTGCTGGCCTGCCCCTCTCTCTGTGCTGGTTTGTTTTTTAATTTTTTCTTTCTTATTATTTTTTTGCAGATTGAAATAGGAAAGAAAAGGTTAGTTGTTTAGGGTTAGAAATTTTAGGAATAATTTTTTATAGGTGGGTTATTACAACAGCAACAAAATTCCACTTTTGTTTCCCAAACATTTTGAATTATGGTGATGTTTGTATTTTAAATGAATTTGAGCAAAATTGACATTAATTAACTTATTGAAAGAAACATGTTAAACTAGTTTGAAATTTCCATGTTTATTTGAAACAAATTGATTAGAATTGTTTTGTAATTTTCATAAGTTTCAACATGGTTGCTGTTTGAAAAATGTAATTGAATTTTGAATGAAATTTGAGTTAAGTGAGTTATTTGAAAGCCATAATTTTAAATAGTTTGAACCTCATAGTTAAATGGAAAAAAGATGGAAGTGTTTTGTCATTTTCATAATTTTCAAAAGGGTTGCTGTTTTGGAAATTAATTGAATTTGAAAATGGTTTGGTATTAGATGAATTTTTGATAGAAACAAAACAATAGTTTTGAAATTACAACTTTAATGGAAACAAATGATTGTTTTGATTTGAATATTCATTTTGGAAATTGTAACATCACAAGTATGAAACAAAAGGTTTAAAATTTGGTTTGAAATTCAAATAGAAAACAAAGGAAAACAAAGGAAAACAGAGGAAAACAATTGGAAAACAAAGCAAAACAAATGCAATGAACATGATGTCATGATGCAAAACATAAAATAACAGAGAGCAAACATTCTAATGGCTATTTTTTCATACTTGGGATGTTACAGAAAGGAGTAGGTTTACTGACTCAACATAAAGGTAAAAGATAGGCCCTTCGCAGAGGGAAGCAGGGATTAACTCATGTGCTAGAGCTTTTCATTTTATAAACAGAGGTATTGAAAACAATTTTGAGAGTGGTGTATGTTTATGTCAACGAATGGCAAACAGAAAATCCAGTACGTCACAAGCCAACTAAACTTCACAAGAGCGGCTCCCATTGAAGGACGCAACTGGTATAGAAGGTCATCCCTCTTTCTCTTTTGTTTACACAATTATGCTTTGACTGATAAATCACGGGCAAAAATAGTGAAGAGAATTTGTAGTAATTAAGTTTGGGGATGGGCACCCCGCTGCCGGCTCTTCTATCATTTGGATAAGCGGAGGAAGCCACTAGTCCAGGTGTGTAAAGTCCAATCAACAAGTGAGATAAAGATTCTCTATTTGCGTCCTCATGAGCTAAAACAGGGGCACAAAATATGTGTAATTTTGAAGTTTAAAGGTAGCACACAAGCAATTTACTCGGAGTGGCGATTAAATACCACATGTAGGTAGGTATGATGGACACAAATGGCATGGTTTTGGGGTTCAAGGTTTGGATGCACGAGAAGCATTCCCTCTCAGTACAGGTTTTTGGCTAGCAAGGCTGGGTAGCAAGCATAAGAGTTGAGGGGAAACAAACAAATATACATATGATAGAACCAATCATGCAATCTTCCTTGGAATTACAAACAATATTAACTTGAGAATACTAATATTATGAGCCAACAAGAAAGAAATATCATGGAATAATATATCTACATGCAACTCTCTCTTTTCTACTTAAGCCTCAAAGTATTGTTGCTACTGACCAATGCTAAGTTTGCCAAAACCTGCTAGATAAACTTGATGCTCCAAAATTGATACCAATACTAATAACATGATCAACCATATAACAAAAATTGCAAACTAAAATAAAGTGTAGAAAGTAAATGATGAAACTTCTCATTAATATTCCATAACGACAACTCAAACCAAGGGATACATCGATAACCAACTAAAGGAGAGATACTTCCATACTGCAAACCATCCTATATGATAACTTCTCTACTCATGATATGACTCTACTAAAAGGTAAAAAGGTGAAAGATAAAGGTGTGATACCCCGACACTCCCCCAAGCTTGGAACAATCCAAGGGGATGGCAATACCAATGACGAATTAATTATTCGGTGGTGGTGATGAATCCTTCCCATCATCAGACTTCCAAGGTAAAGTCTCTCCATCAACGAATGATGACTTGGTCTCCAATATCCTAAAACTGGCAGCAGAACTTATACTTTTAAACATGTTCTCATACTCATAGTTCTGATTCCGCACGTTGTAGAGTTGTGCTTATAATTTGTTGGTGGTCTTGGTGAGTGAGAAGATCTCCTCCCAAAGCCTTGAAATCTCCTTCTTGTGCTCGACGATCAGTTCCATCTTTATTCTGTGGATGATGTCCACTTCACGCTCTGCCATGTTCTTGTACCTAAAGACATCTTGCTCCATCTCTTCCATCCTAGCTTCCAGACTGCCTTCTCCTTTAGGGCCCCGAACATCTTGTTTTTGTGCACCACCCCATCCTTAATAAGCAGCTCCTTGGGATGCATCTTCAACTCGTTCATGTACGAGTTGACAACATTCACAAAGAAAATGTCTTTGGGAGGTCCGGAAGAGGAAATCGTGGCTCTAAATCTTAAGATGAAATCTGGCAGAAACAGATCGAAAAAAAAACACGACGAGAAAATGATATACGAACCTCGGGGGATCCAGGGGGTTATATAGCAAAAATACACGTAATAAAAGGAAGGTGCGAAAATGGATCAAGGAGGGGCTCCAGGGTGCCCACACCGTGGGCTGGCATGGCCAGGGGTGGGCCCGCGCCCCCCGTTGGTGTGGTCCCCTCGGGCACCGTCTCCTGCCCTTCTTCGGCTCAATATTTTTCATATTTTCCATAAATGATAAAAATATAAGTTGGGAAGCGATACGTGGAACTTTTCTTAACAGAACTGTTACCTATTCGAAAACGTACTCTGCTGATTCTGAAATCTTCCCTCTAATAAACTTCTCCGAAGTCATCACTTGAATAATATCAACATCTTCATCATAAGAATCCCTGGAAATATATGTTTGAGTCTTTGCTCATTCACTACTTGTGTAGTGTTATCTTTGAGGGAAGCAATTTTAATTGCACCAGAACGATACACCTCTTCAATAACATAAGGTCCTTCCCATCTTGAGAGTAATTTTCCTCCAAAAAATCTGAGACGAGACCTATACAATAGAACATCCTGACCAACATGAAACTCTCTTTTAAGAATTCTCCTATCATGCCATTGTTTAACTTTCTCTTTAAAGAGTGTAGCATTTTCATAAGCTTCACTTCTCCATTCATATAGAGAACTCAAATCAAGCATTCTTTTCTTACCAGCAAGTTTAAAATCTTTATTAAATTCTTTCACTGCCCAATAAGCTTTGTGTTCTAATTCTAAAGGCAAGTGACAAGCTTTTTCATAAACCATTTCATAAGGATACATACCCATAGGATTTTTTTATAAGAAGTTATATAAGCCCATAAAGCATCATTTAACTTATCAGACCATTTTTTCCTAGATTTATTAATAGTCTTTCACAAGATAGATTTAATTTCTCTATTTGATAATTCTACATTCCCACTGGTTTGAGGATGATAAGCTGAGGAAATTATATGATTAACATCATATTTAGCAAGGGTTTTTCCAAAACCACCATGAATAAAGTTAGAACCTCCATGAGTCGTAAGATCTGTAGGCACACCAAACCTAGAGAAAATAACATCTTTAAGCATTTTTAAAGAGGTCTCACCATCAATACTCTTAGTAGGTATAGCTTCTACCCATTTAGTAACATAATCAACAACAACAAGAATATGAGTGTAACCATTTGAAGGAGGAAACGGGCCCATAAAGTAAAATCCCCAACAATCAAAATGTTCAATACCAAGAGAATAACTCATAGGCATTTCATTACGTCTAGAAATATTACCAACTCTTTGACATTCATCAGAAGATAAAACAAATTTACGTGCATCTTTAAAGAGAATAGGCCAATATAAACCTGATTGTAGAACCTTCTATGCGGTTCTATCTCCAGCGTGATGTCCTCCATAAGCACTACCATGTCATTTTCTCAATATTTCACGTTGTTCATGATCTGGAACACATCTTCGCATAATACCATCTACTCCTTCTTTATATAAGTGTGGGTCATCCCAAAAATAATGCCTCAAATCATAAAAGAATTTCCTTCTTTGTTGAGCTGTAAATGTTGGAGGCAAATACTTGGATACAATAAAGTTAGCATTATCTGCATGCCAAGGACTATCTTGGGAGTTTACCTTTATTGCAGCCAACTGTTCATTTGGAAAACTATCATTAACAGGAATAGTGTCATAAGCAATGTTTTCCAATCTAGAAAATTTATCGGCAACAAGATTTTCAGCACCCTTTCTATCCATAATATTCAAATCAAACTCTTGTAAAAGAAACACCCATCTAATAAGCCTAGTCTTCGCATCTTTCTTTTCCATAAGGTATCTAATATCAACATGATCAGTATGAATAGTGACTTTTGAATCAACAATATAAGGTCTAAATTTATCACAATCAAAAACTAAAAATAGGAACACTTTTTCAGTGGTAGCATAATTCTTTTGAGCAACATCAAGAGTCTTACTAGCATAATGAATAACATTAAATTTCTTATCTACTTGTTTTCCGAGGACAACACCTACAAAAAAATCACTAGCATCACACATAATTTCAAAAGGAAAATTCCAATTAGGTGGTTGAACAATAGGAGCAGTACTTAAAGCCTTGTTTAAAGTTTCAAAAGCTTCCTTACAATCATCATCAAAAACAAATGGTATGTATTTTTGAAGAAGATTAGTAAGTGGCTTTGATATTTTAGAGAAATCTTTGATAAACCTCCTATAAAAACCAGCATGACCAAGAACACTACGATTACCTTTAACATCCCTGGGACAGGGCATTTTCTCTATTGCTTCCACTCTAGCTATGTCAACTTCAATACCTCTTTCAGAAATTTTATGTCCAATAACAATTCCTTCATTCACCATAAATTGCCATTTCTCCCAATTAAAACAAGATTAGTTTCCTCACATCTCCGCAAAACTTTATCAAGATTGTGCAAACACTTATCAAAAGAATTTCCATAGACGGAGAAATCGTCCATGAATACTTCCACAACTTCCTCACAAAAACCATGAAAAATAGTAGACATGCATCTTTGAAACATAGCAGGAGCATTACACAAACCAAAAGTCATACGTCTATAATAATAAGTACCACAGGGACAAGTAAAATTTGTTTTCTCTTGATCTTGTGCCCTAACAGCAATTTGAGAAAAGCCAGAATAACCATCAAGAAAGCAAAAATGAGTTTTCTTAGACAACCTCTCTAGCATTTGATCAATAAAAGGTAAAGGATAATGATCTTTCTTAGTAACCTCGTTAACTTTCCTAAAATCAATGCACATTCTATAACCAACTACTACTCTTTGAGGAATAAGCTCATTATTTTCATTAGGCACAATAGTCATTCCTCCCTTCCTAGGGACACAATGCACATGGCTTACCCGTCTACTATCAGCAATAGAAAAAATAATACCATCATCAAGGAGTTTTAATACCTCATTTCTTACCACTTTCT
Source organism: Alopecurus myosuroides (assembly GCA_028641055.1). Lineage (NCBI taxonomy): Eukaryota > Viridiplantae > Streptophyta > Magnoliopsida > Poales > Poaceae > Alopecurus > Alopecurus myosuroides. The sequence continues at coordinate 159,445,502 of CM054060.1, read as the reverse complement.
TCATTTTAGGAATTAAACAACGTTGTGGTTCAATATTAATAACATGCTGACATATAGTGGAGAAATCCCTTTCAAATCATCAAGAGTATATCCAATAGCTCCACGGTGTTTCTTCAATATTCCCAATAACCTTTACTCTTCTTCACCTGAAAGTTTAGAACTAATAATAACATGATATGATTTCTTATCATCAATATAAGCATATTTAAGATCATCAGGAAAAGGTTTTAAATCAAAAATAGGATCCTCCTTGGGTGGTAATGTGGTACCCAAGTCTTCCACAGGTAAATTGTGTTTCAATATCACCGGTTGACGAAGAAGAATATCGTCAATCTCATTTCTCTCTTCCGTAAAGACCTCACTTTCATGGTCCTCCATATATTGTTGCAAAGCATTGTTAAGAGCAAGAGAAACAGAGGCAAGTTGTTCAACTCTAAAATTTTCATTAGGCAATTCAGATTCATAAGGAGCTCTAACAAATTTGGAGAAATTAAAATCATAAGATTTTCCATCAAATTTAGTCAGTCTATTCTCCTTCTTACAATATATAACAGCACCTCAAGTGTTCAAGAAAGGTCTACCAAAAATGATAGGACAAGGTTTACTAGCAGATTTACCCAGCACTAAAAAATCAGTAGGATATTTAGTTTCACCACATAAAACTTCGACATCTCTAACAATACCAATCGGAAAACAGTTTCTCTATTAGCAAGCTGAATAACCACATCAATATCTTCAAGTTCACAAGAACCAATTTCATGCATGATTTAATTACAAAGCTCGTAAGGATTAGCACTAGAACTTGCAACAGTATCACACAAACCATAATAGCAATGATCACCAATCCTAAAAGAAAGCACGGGAACACTAGTTTTCTTAGGTCTATTGGGATGTGAAACAATATTAGAAGCATCCTCATAGAAGACAGCGTGTTCATACTCTACATTTTCAGAGACAAGGTCTTTTACTATAGCTACTATAGGTTCTACATTTATTTGTTCATCAGGTTCAATAGATTTCTTTATACTCTTGTTAACCACACTAGCTACAATAGAACGTTCCTTTACCTTAGCAGGGAAAGGCATTTTCTTAATATAAGGTTTAGGCACAGCAGGATTAACAGCATGCACTTCTATATTTCTAGAAGGAACAATATCTTTATAAGGTGCATGGTACTTGCTCAACTCCTTTTTGGGAATATCAAGATAGGAGGCAAAGGCTTTTAAACAATTTGCAAAGATTTGAGAATCAAGACCACAAACAACACTAACATTATAGAAATCATCAGTTCCCATAAAAGCTTTAATGCATTCATAGTCGTAACTTATGCCTGACTTTCTACCTTTGTCATTATCCCATCCTTTAGTGTTTTGTTGAATACAGTCAAGAAGATCCCATCCAGCTTCTTCCTTCATATGTGTGAATGATCCAGAACAAGAAGCATCCAATAAATCTTTATCATGAAGAGAAAGCCTTGCATAAAAATTATTGATAACAATATTACCGGGGAGCTCATGAACGGGACATTTAAGCATTAATAGTTTCATTCTCCCCCAAGCTTGGGCAATACTCTCTCCATCATGAGGCCAGAAATTATATATTTGATTCCAATCTTTATGAAACTCACTGGGAGGATAGAATTTAGAATAAAAGAGAGGTACAGTTTCCTCACGTCCAATAGATTGACCATTATTCAGCATTTTAAACCATTCCGCAGCCTTTCCCTTTAGTGATAAAGATAATAATTTCCTTTTAACTTGATCCATTGTAATACCTGCACACCTGAATAACTCGCATAATTCATGTATAAAGAGCAAATGATCACCGGGATGGACAGTTCCATCTCCAAAATAGCAGTTATCCATAACACGTCCAACAATTTTCATAGATATTTTAAAAGGATCCAGTTCAGCAGATAACATGTCATCTACTACGTAATAGTAGTAGTACTCCTAAATAGATAACCAAAAGAAGTCTCCATAATGAAATAAAGCAGCAGACAGAAATAAAAACAACACTCACGGTAAAAGTTTCTCTTACCAATTCCACTTACAAATAGTGCTTCACTCCCCGGCAATGGCGCCAGAAAATAGTCTTGATGACCCACAAGTATAGGGGGTTGATACGTCTCAAACTTGTCTATAATTTTAGATGCTCCACGCTTGTTTTCTATCCAATACCTTTATGTTTTCACATGTTTTCCTTCATTTTTCGGATGTTTTCATGGACTAACCTATTGAAAAGATGCCACGGAGTCGATTCCTGTTTTTTGCTATTTTTAGTTTCAGAAAAGTTATTCTGGAAATATTCTCTGAATTGGAAGATTCAAAGTCCAGACGTCTTAGAATTCCCAGAGGATCAACGGAGTCCAAAAGAGACCTAGAGAGGGGCAGAGGGGCGCCCACACCATGGGTGGGCGTGGGTCCCCCTGGCCGCGCCCAGGGGTGGTGTGGCCCCCTGGCTACCCACTGACATCGCCCTCTCGCCTATATATTCTCCCCGAGGCATAAACCCTAGATATATCGCCCCCCTTCCATGAAAAGTTTCGTAGCTACGCCGCCGCCACCGACGGCAAGTTTCGGGGGACAGAAATCTCTGTTCCGGCGCCCTGCCGAGACGGGGAAGTGCCCCCGGAGCCATCTCCATCGACTCCACCGCCATCTTCATTGTTGTTGCTGTCTCCTATGATGAGTAGGGAGTAGTTCTCCCCCAGGATTGAGGGCTCTACTGGTAGCTATGTGCTTCATGTCTCTCTCTCCCATGGTGTGATCTTTATGTGATCATGAGCTTTGTAATCTAGTTGAATAAGTAGATGTTACTCTTCATCTGTTATGCTACTCAAGTGGTTTTGTTATGAGATCTCCGTAGACACTTTGATCACGGTGTAAAGGCGACAGTGTGTGCACCGTGTGGTTTAGCATGATATTTATATTTTGTGTTGGATGACCCTATGAAATTGTGGTGTTTGTTTAGAACCATCTACGTCTCATGGTGATAGCATGGGGGTTACCTGGATGGGGAAATGCAAACTCTAAGAAGTGCTCTTATAGACCTACGCAGTGATTGGTGTTTGTTATCCGACCGGAGAGTGGTTCAGAGTAGCATAGTGAAGAGATGATATTTATGCATCCAAATATGTTATTACTGTTGAGAGTGTTCACTAGTGAAAATATGATCCCTAGGCTTTGTTTCTAAGCATTGAAACACTGTTTGCAATCGCATCTGCTACATGTTTGCTTTCTGCCATTTTTATTTTAGATTGCTACTGTCACTTATAACCATCCATACTACTTGTATTTCACTATCTCTTCGCCGAACTAGTGCACCTATACAACTGACAATTGTATTAGGTGTGTTGGGGATACAAGAGACTTCTTGTATCGTAATTGCAGGGTTGCTTGAGAGGGATATCTTTGACCTCTACCTCCCTGAGTTCGATAAACCTTGCGTGATCAACTTAGGGGAAATTTGTTGTTGTTCTAGAAACCTCTGCACTTGGAGGCCCAACACTGTCTACAAGAATAGAAGCGTGCGTAGACATCAAGCTCTTTTCTGGCGCCGTTGCTGGGGAGGTAAGGTAAATGGTACTCACATCCTCTGTGAGTGCTCGAAGTTATTTCCTTTAGATTCTGCAATTATATCTTATTGCTTCTTGTTTTTATTTTTACTAGTTAGGCTTATTTTTACTTGTTTCTTGTTTTTATTTTCACTATTTAGACTTAATGTAAAACAACAAAAATATGAGAGAGCTTTATAATACTTATCTTGAATTAGGACATGATGCTTTTGAAGATAAAATTAAAAAACCCATGGAGCTTTATTTGCATGCTAGTACCAATGTTATTAGTATGAATTCTTTGAACGCCATTATTGCTAATGCTATGGAAAAGTCTGAGCTTGGGGAAGCTAGTTTTTATGAAAATGATCTTTTTAGTCCCCCAAGTTTTGCGTAGGAATTTTTTTTGATGATACTTTTCCTCCAATTTATGATAATTATAATGATTGTGGTATTCTAGTTCCACCTACTGTTGAGGATAAAGTTCATTCTGATTATACTATTCCTCCAATTTATGATGATTGAAATGATGAATATAATATTTTCAATCCACCTACTATTGAGGAGAAAATTAATTATGATTACACTATGCCTCCTATATTTCATGATTATGGTGATGATAATAATAATGATAGCTATTTTGTTGAATTTGCTCCCACTACTTTTAATGAGAATGACTATACTTATGTGGAGAGTAATGATAATAATTTTATGCATGTGGCTTATGATAAAAATGTTTCATGTGATAGTTATAGGTTAATTTCATTCATGATGCTACTGAAAATTATTATGAGAGAGGGAAACATAATTTTATGCATCTCAACAATATTAAGTCTCCTCTACTTATGTTGAAATTTTTGAAGTTGCACTTGTTTTGCTTTCCTATGCTAGCCACTTTGTGCTTTATTGACTTGTTCTTCTACAAGATTATTTTTCGCAGGAAGTGGGTTAGACTTAATTTGTTTTACATTTTCTTATTGATGCTCTCTTTCGCTTCAATTCATATTTATCATGTGAGCATTTTCTCAAATTATCATGCCTAGCTAAAAGGCTTTAAAGAAAAGCACTTCTTGGGAGATAACCCATGGTTTTATTTTTGCTTTGTTTTTCTCTGTTTTCTTTGAGTCAAGGTGTTTTTTACTTATGTAGCAACTCCTTTGTATCTTTATTTTCTCACATTTGTTGTGCCAAGTAAAGTTTCTAGTGAAAGTTGGTGTTGGTTTTGGATTTCTGCGGAGGAAATAGATTTCTGTTGTCCACTATAAAAAATCGCATAATTCACAGAAAGATCAAAATGACCTGAAATATTTTGTGCTTATTGCTAAGATAATTCCAAAACTTTCGCGTTCTTTATGTTTTTCGATTTGAGCCACGTAAGTTCCCCGAATTTTTTTGTCTTTACAGACTGTTCTTGTTTTGACAAATTCTTCGTTTTTTACTTGCATTCTCTCTTTTACTATGTTGAGTGGATTTCTTTGATCCACAAAACATCAGTGGCTGTAGATAATGTTTAAAAAGTATTAATAATGCTTGTGTACAAGGAGAACATGCGAGTTTTTGATTGTGCACTAACCCTCTAATGTGAATTACATTGAGTGTGGTGTGAAGGAAGTTTTCGAAGGTCGAGAGAAGAGGGTGATATAATGTGATCAAGAAGAGTGCAAAGCCAAAGCTTGGGGATTCCCATGTGGTTCATCCCAACAAATTCTAAGAATGCTCAAGCGTCTAATCTTGGGGATGCCGAAGTCATCCCCTTCTTCATCAACAATTTATGAGGTCACATCTAGTGAAACTATATTTTGATTTGGTCACATCATATGAATTTTACTTGGAGCGTTTGTTTATTTTCTTTTGTTTTCTTTTGTTTTCCTTTATGCAATAAACTTAGTTGGAACCTATCATTCTTTTATGGGATAGAGACACGCTCCGTTTTCATTGCTTTGAACACTCTATTTTTCATTCTTATTGTTCTGTGAGTGTTCACCTTTTGCTAGTACTGTGTTTAGCCCTTGTTTTCCACTTGAATTTTCTTTAGAGCTTGTTAGTTTGCTTCATTTATATATGATTAGCTCTCTGGTCTTTGATGAATATTATTTGTGAGAGTTGTTTCAAACAAGTTAATTGGTGTTGGAGAAGAGTAAAATATTTCATGCTTATAATGGTGCAAATAGAAGCTTGTATAGACTATGGCTAGACTTTTTCATGTCATGCTAGATGTTATTTTAATTTTATGCCTAGTAATTATTGATGTAGCATGACTTATACTAAACATATGAGAGTTCTTATTGTGCCATTGAAAGAATCATGAGTTGTTTTTATCATATTGAAGCATGAATTTGTGGTGTTCTCCTTTGGATGCTTTATTTGGTTGACTTGGCGCATGCTTACACCATGTTTTTGACTACAAACCAGTCACTTATAGCCTCTATGATCATTTAGTTTTTGACTTGTAATACCCATTATGCTTTGATTAATAATGTTTTTGTCGCTATGCATGATTATGGCCATTATTGCTCTCTTGATTTGACGCTCCTAGTCTTTTGCTAGCCTCCACTTGTACTGAGTATGAGCTCTGCTTGTGCATCCAACTCCCAAAAATCAAAGTTTGCCAAATGTGTTCACCATACCTACCTACATGTGGTATTTAACCGCAACTCCAAGTAAATTTCTCATGTGCTACCTATAAAACTTTCAAAATTACTCCTGTTTTGTGCCCCTATTTTAGCTCATGAGGGCGTAAATAGAGAATCTTTTTCTCACTTGTTGATTGGACTTTGCACACCTGGACTAGTGGCTTCATCCGCTTATCCAAATGATAGCAGAGCTGGCAGCAAGGTGCCCAGCCCCAAAGTTGGTGACTATTAAATTCTCTTAACTATTTTTTGCCTCTGATTTATCAGTCAAAGCATAATTGTGTAAACAAAAAAGAGGGATGACCTTCTATACCAGATGCGTCCTTCAATGGGAGCCGCTCTTGTGAAGTCTAGTTGTCTTGTGATGTACTGTATTGTCTGTTTATCATTCGTTGACATAAGCATGCACCTCTCTAAAAAATGTTTTAAATACCTCTATTTAATAAAATAAAAAGCTCTAGCACATGAGTTAATCCCTGCTTCCCTCCGTGAAGGGCCTTTCTTTTACTTTTATGTTGAGTCTCCATATTCTAACTTTATGCACAGTTGAGAGAGCATAGTTGCCATTCTAAGTTTAATGTGCACTTTCCCCAGAAACTATTATTAATTTATTCATGATGTGTTATTATTTGCTCTCAAATTATTTGTTCTAGTCATCCACTTGAATTTTGAAGGTGTCCTGGCATTTATGTTTTCCCCACTCTTAAGGACAAGTGAAATATCACTTTGATATGTTTTCTTTATGCTCGTAACAAACGTATAACTTTGAAGTGCATTATTATTCATGGTCTTTTATTTGTGTTACTTTTCATGATGCAAGGTGATTGCTAAGTTTCATTGCTAAAATTATATCTATCAAGCATGTGTTTAAAGTACTATGATCTCAGCGTACATATGCTTTTACTTTATGATGATCAAGTTTTTGTTGGTAGCATGTCACCTCAAAAATTATTTTGTTATCACTTACCTACTCGAGGACGAGCAGGAGTTAAGCTTGGGGATGCTTGTTACGTCTCAAACATATCTATAATTTTCAATGCTCCATGCTTGTTTTCTATCCAATACCTTTATGTTTTCACACGTTTTCCTTCGTTTTCCAAACGTTTTCATGGACTAACCTACTAACAAGATGCCACAGAGCCGGTTCCTGTTTTCAGCTGTCTTTAGTTTCAGAAAAGTTATTCTAGAAATATTATCGGAATTGGAAGATTCGAAGCCCAGAAGTCTTAGAATTCCCGGAGGATCAACGGAGTCCAAAAGAGACCCGGAGAGGGGCAGAGGGGTACCCACACCATGGGTGGGCGCGGGTCCTTCCGGGCCGCTCCCATGGGTGGTGTGGCCCTCCTGGCTGCCCACTGACATCACCGTCTCCCCTATATATTATCCCCAAGGCATAACTCGTAGATATATCGGCCCCCTTCCACGAAAAGTTCCGTAGCTCCGCCGCCGCCGCCGACAAGTTTCGGGGGACAAAAATCATTGTTCCGGCGCCCTACTGGGACGCGGAAGTGCCCTGATTGCAAATGTTGATGGTGTGTTGGACACCCCAAGAGGAGGGTGTGATGAGTAAGCGGCAAGAATTTCCCTTAGTTAAGAACCAAGGTTATCAATCCAGTAGGAGGAAGAGGATCTCAGGAAGGTTGATGCCACTAATGGTGGTGCTAGCGCTTCACCGGTGTCAGCAACAACATGGAACCTGCACACAACACAACCAAAATACTTTGTCCCAACAGTACAGTGAGGTTGTCAATCTCACCGGTCTTGCTAAAAACAAAGATTAGACGTATAGTGTGGAAAATGATGTATGCTTGCAGTAAGTAAAGAAAGCAGGAAATTGTTGTGGTTTGTTTAACAGTGTGGAAAAATGGACCGGGGATCATAGGTTCACTAGTTGTGTCTCTCCATAAAAGATAGCATGCTGGGTGAACAAATTACAGCTGGGCAATAGACAAATAGAGTTTGCACCGTAGTGCACAATATAACATGACGATTACTATGATATTTAGTGCGGGCATTACAACAATATACATAGACCGACATCCATCTGCATCTGTGACTAATAATCCACCCTCAGGTTATCATCTAAACCCCCTTACGTATTAAGTTGCAAGTAACAGATAACTGCATTAAACAAAGTGTGTAATGTAAGCAATGATTATGCACGAGGGCACTCTCACCGCTTTTTCTCACTAATGGCAACAACACATCCCCCTTCACGTTTCTTTCACTCGAGCAAGGTGGTGAGGAGGCATGAACCCACTATCGAGCATAAATACTCCCTCTTGGAGTCACTAGCAAGTACTTGTCCGGAGAAACCATTAGTAACGGAAAGCATGCAAGATAACAAATAGCATATGCAAATAAGACTTGTCTAGGGGGATTAAATAGGCAAAAGGGCAAAGGCGGTGGAGCTCCAGGGGCCCCACACCCATAGGTGGCGTGGCCAGGGGGACCCGCGCCACCCTATGGTGTGGCCCCCTGGTGGCCGTCTTCGACTCCTTTTCGGTGTTCTGGATCATTCCGGGGAAAATAGGAACTTCGGGCTTTGTGAGGTCCAATTCCGAGAATGTTTCCAGAACAACTCTTCTGAAACCAAAACAGCAGAAAACAGGAAACTGGAACTTGGGATCTTGTTAATAGGTTAGTCCCAAAAAACGTATAAAATGCTATATATAAGGGAGAAAACAAGTAGCAATTGGCAAAATATGATCATGGAGCATCAGAAACTATAGATACGTTGGAGACGTATCAAGCATATCCAAGCTTAGTTCCTACTCGTCCTCGAGTAGGTAAACGATAAAACAATAATTTCTGAGGTGGCATGCTACTAACATAAACTTGATCAATCTAATGTAAAAGCATATGCACGCTGAGATCATAGAACTTCAAACACAGACATGATAAATAGAACTTTAATAATAAAGCATAGCAATTACTTTGCATCACGAAGAGTACCTCAAATAAAGGATCATGAATAATAACGCAAACAAAAGGTAAACGTTTGTTTCGGGTATAGAGAAAGCATGGCAAAGTGATATTTCGCTAGTCCTCAAGACTGGGGCAAAACATAAATGCCAGGACACCTTCAAAGTTCATGAGGAAGACTAGAAAAAATAATTTAAGAACAAATAATATCACATTATGAAGTAATTATTGATTTTTATGGGACAAATGCACATAGAACTCAGAATGGCAAAAATGCTCTCTCAACTGTGCATAAAGTTAGAAGATGGAGACTCAACATAAAAGTAAAAGAAAGGCCCTTCACGGAGGGAAGCATGGATCACTCATGTGCTAGAGCTTTTTATTTTATTAAACAGAGGTATTAAAAGTTTGACACTCCTCCCATCCATCTTTCATAAACCATGGCTAACCGAATCCTCGGGTGCCTGCCAACAATCACATACCGTGGAGGAGTGTCTATATTTTGCGAGATGTATGCTGATGTCAACGAATGGTAAACAGAAATTACAGTACATCACAAGCCAACTGGATTCACAAGAGCGGCTCGAAGGACGCAACTGGTGTAGAAGGTCATCGCTCTTTCTCTTTTGTTTACACAATTATGCTTTGACTGATAAATCAGGGGCAAAAATAGTGAAGAGAATTTGTTTGCATTAATTTGGGGCTGGGAACCCTGCTACCAGCTCTTCTATCATTTGGATAAGCGGATGAAGCCACTAGTCCAGGGTGTGAAATCCAATCAACAAGTGAGATAAAGATTCTCTATTTACGTCCTCATGAGCAAAAACAGGAACATAAAGGAGGAGTAATTTTGAAGGTTTTAAAGGTAACACATGAGCAATTTACTTGGAGTGGCAGTTAAATACCACATGTAGGTAGGTATGGTGGACAAAATGGGAAAAACTTTGGTTTAAGGGAGTTTGGATGCACAAGTAGAGCTCATACTCAGTACATGTGGAGGCTAGCAAAAGACTAGGAGCGACAGATCAAGAGAGCATAAGAGCCATAATCATGCATAGCGACGTAAGCATCATTAATTAAAGCATAAGCGGTATCACAAGTTCAAAAACTAAGTGGTCATGGATGCTATTAGTGACTGGTTTGTAGTCATAAACATGGTGTGAGCATGCGCCAAATCAACCAAATAAAACATTCGAAAGAGAATACCATATATTGATGCTTTACTGTGACAAGAACAACTCATGAATCTTTCAAGGAGAATTAAACACTCTTAGCTATTTGAGGCTAATCATGCTACTAAATAACCACAAGGCTTTAAAACTAAAATAACATTTAGCATGGCATGAAAAATTCTAGCCACGGTCTATACAAGCTTCTACTAGCACTGTTATAAATTCTACTTCAAGCAACAGTTTTCTTTCTCCCAACAAGCACCACACAAAACATGCTTAAAAAAAATACTCTTTATGATACAGAAAGCAAACATGAGATTACTCACATAACACTAGTAAAACTAACAACTCTAATAAGAGATGGATGCAAAACAGGAGCTAAATAAATGCAGCATCTAGACAGAGATTAAGAATACAAAGTATTCTCAAGAAAAAGCGGAGCGTGTCACTCTCCAATAAAAGAATGCTGGGGTACAACCAAGCTTATTGAAAAATTAAAAACAAACTTAAAGCAAAAACAAAAACAAACTGAAAACAAAAATAAAAGACGCTCCAAGTAAAGCACATAAGATGCGGCCGCATAAAAATATAGTTTCACTAGAAGTGACATGATAATTTGTTGATGAAGAAGGGGGTGCCTTGGGACTCCCCAAGCTTAGACGCTTGATTCTTCTTGGAATTTGCTGGGATGTACCACCGGTGCATCCCCAATCTTAGGCTTTTCACTCTTCTTGATCACATCATATCATCCTCTTCTCTTGATCCTTGAAAACTTCCTTCACACCAAACTTCTCACAATCTTCATTAGCAACGTTAGTGCATTTGAAATAATAAATCCACATTTCAGTTTCAACACAAGTCTAACACTCAAAGACACATTATATACTGTCACAACTTCTTTTAAAACTCTTTTTCTCAAAAGAACACCAAAAGAAAGAGATTAAGATGCAAATGCAATAAATGGCAGAAATCTGTCAAAACAGAACAACAGGTAAAGATAGATTTTTTCAGAAATCTTATGTTGCTCAAATAAATAAGTGGTCAATTAAGAAAAGTTGAGTATATAACTCATGATTAATCACAAAAAACACAGGTCATTTTGAATTTTCTGTTATTTTTTACGGAATTAACAGTGGACAGCGGAAATCTGTTTCCTGCGCAGAAATCCGAAATATAGCCTCAACTTTCCACTAGAGGCTTTACTTGGCTCAACAAAAAATCAAAAGAAAAGATACAGAGGGGTTTATAAGGAAATATACAACACCCAGGTGCAAAGAACACCAAAGAAAACGGGTTGAAAACAGCGAAATAAAACGGGTTGTATCCCGGTAGCGCTTTTCTTTAACGCCTTTCGGCTAGGCGTAAAAGGGAAACTAAAGTAATTTCAAGTGAAGAAGCATCAAGATCATATCTTGCTCTAATAATAGAGTCAAAAAGGTAGCTTCATCTTCTTTCTAGGAAAGTGTTCCAAACCTTTCTTGAGGGGGAATTGATATTTATTACTCCCCTCTTTCATATCAATAATAACACCAATAGTTGTAAGAAAAGGTATTCCCAAAACAATAGGACAAAAAGCATTGCATTCAATGTTCATAACAACAAAATCAACAGGGGCAAGGTTATTATTAACCATAATAAGAACATCATCAATTCTACCAAGAGGTTTCTTCTTAGCATTATCAGCAATATGAATATCCAAATAACAGTGTTCCAACGGTGGTAAATCAAGCATATCATAAAGCTTTTGAGGCATAACAGAGATACTAGCACCAATATCACACAAAGCATTGCAATCAAAATCATTTACTTTTATCTTAATGATAGGCTCCCAACCATCATCTAATTTCCTAGGGATAGATGTCTCAAGTTTCAACTTTTCTTCCCTAACTTTCATGAGAGCATTGGTAATATGTTTAGTAAAGGCCATATTCATGGCACTAGCATTGGGACTTCTAGAAAGCTTTTGTAGAAACATAATAACTTCAGAGATATTGCAATCATCAAAATCAAAATTATTATCATCAAAAGTAATGGGACCATTATCTCCCACATCTCAAAAAATTTCAGCACTTTTATGAGAAGCAATTTCAGCAGTTTGAGACAATTTAACACGTTTCACCAAAGGAGTAGGGACTTTATTAACACCAACTACTTTACCATTAATAGTAGGAGGTTTACTAGCACTTGGAGCTTCAGTTTTACTAGTGGTTGTGATAGTGCAAACTCTAGCAATATTATTCTTTCTAGCCAATTCATCTTCTCTTTCCCACCTAGCACGTAATTCAGCCATCAACCTCACATTGTCATCAATTCGAACTTGAATGGAATTCAAAGTTTTACTTTGTTTAACATATTGTGGAAAAACCTTTAGTTTTAGAAAATCAACATCAATAGCAAGGCTATCTACTTTAGAGGCAAGACCATCTATTTTACCAAGCTTTTCCTCAATGGATTTATTAAAAGCAGTTTGTGTGCTAATAAATTCTCTAAGCATGTTTTCAAGATCAGAGGTAGAGATTTTATTGCTATTTTAGTAGTTTCCAAAAGAATTACCATAACCATTATTAGGAGGATAAGGCTTATAATTGTTTCCACCAAAATTATTTCTATAAGAATCGTTGTTAAAATTATTATTTCTAATAAAGTTTACATCAACATGCTCTTCTTGAGCAACCAAAGAGGCTAAAGGAACATTATTAGGATCAACTTGAGCTTTACCATTAACAAGCATAGACATAATAGCATCAAGCCTTTCACTTAAAGAGGAGGTTTCCTAAACAAAATTTACCTTCTTACCTTGTGCAGCTCTCTCAGTGTGCTACTCTGAATAATTTATCATCATATCATGAAGAAGCTTTGTTGCATTTCCCAAAATGATGGACATAAAGATACCTCCAGCAGCTGAATCCAATAGGTTCCTTGAGGAGAAATTCAGTCCTGCATAAAAGGTTTGTATAATCATCCAAGTAGTCAGTCCATGAGTGGGACAATTCTTCACCATAGTTTTCATTCTTTCCCAAGATTTAGCAACATGTTCATTATAAAATTGTTTAAAATTCATTATGTCACTTCTCAGGGATATAATCTTAGCAGGAGGATAATATTTTCCAATGAAAGCATCTTTACACTTAGTCCATGAATCAATACTATTTCTAGGAAAAGATAGCAACCATTCTTTAGCTCTTCCTTTCAAAGAGAAAGGAAATAATTTCAGTCTAATAATATCTCCATCCACATCTTTATATTTTTGCATCTCACATAGTTCAACAAAATTATTAAGGTGGGCAACAACATCATCGGTACTAATACCAGAAAATTGTTCTTTCATCACAAGATTTAATAAAGCAGGTTTAATCTCATAGAAAACAGCAGTAGGAGCAGGTGGAGCAATAGGTGTACAAATAAAATCATTGTTGTTTGTGCTAGTGAAATCACACAACTTAGTATTCTCACAGTAACTCATTTTAGCAGAATAGAAGCAAGCAAATAAATAACAGCTATGAAGTAAACTAAATTTTTTGTGTTTTTTATATAGAGAAGCAAAACAAGACAAAAATAAAAACAAGACAATAAACAAAATAAAGAGGTTGAGAGTGAGAGACTCCCCTTGTCAGAAGACTTCTTCCTCCCCGGTAACGGCGCCAGAAATCCTTGATTGCAAATGTTGATGGTGTGTTGGAAACCCCAAGAGGAGGGTGTGATGAGTAAGCGGCAAGAATTTCCCTCAGTTAAGAACCAAGGTTATCAATCCAGTAGGAGGAAGAGGATCTTAGGAAGGTTGATGCCACTAGCGGTGGTGCTGGCGCTTCACCGGTGTCAGCAACAACGTGGAACCTGCACACAACACAACCAAAATACTTTGTCCCAACAATACAGTGAGGTTTTCGATCTCACCGGTCTTGCTAAAAACAAAGATTAGACGTATAGTGTGGAAAATGATGTATTGTCGCACCCGGACTTCTAGAGGATACTCGCAGTTCCGTTGAACAGTAGATGATTGGATTACGGGGCTTACCTGCACCCGCATCTCTTACGAGTAGGCCAACACACGTATGTGTGACAACCAACCCCTACTGTTCATCGTCTACGTAAACCATCCCATAGAAATCAGGACACTACCATTGACGTACTTCATACCATACACACATGGTACGTCAACGGCGTTTAACAAGATGATAGCACAACATATCTCTAAGACACAAAAGATGGAAATAAGTTGCAAATAGCTCTCACTAGAGCAGAGATAGCAAATACAATCATCCAGAGGACACATGTCCCAACAATTCATCAGTACATCACAGCGGAAGCATTCAATAGGTCTGAGTACAGACAAATCCAAATAGGCCTAAGAGGCCGGAAACGAAAAGACGGAGCCCATCCATGTAGTCTCGGATCCTGCCCGGGTCCGCTATCTACTCGTCAGCAGCCTCGTCGTACTCCACGTAGTAGCCATCTCGGGGATCCTCGTAAGCGTAGTCTGCGGAAACCACAGCCCCAAAGGGGTCAGTACAACAACGTACTGGCAAGCAAGACTCACAGTTCACCAAAGTGTAACCCGTCAACACCAAGCACCGATGCTTTGGGTTCAACGGAAGAAAGGGTGATATAAAAGATGCTGCAGCGGGCTGCTCTAACCATCTACAGAGACTTGATACAGCTTCCGGCTAACAGAAAGAAGATAAGATAGCGTATCGTAACCAACTACAACTAACTCCAAACAAACCCATCCTGGATCTCGCCCCTTATCCAAAGAAGCAATCCGGGGATAACTCACACAGTTGGATTAATGATGGATCAGGTTGTAGTGTCAATAAGCCTATTACTAGTCAAATTATCATTAGTTAGGTGTAACTTGTTCTGAGTACTTGTTAGCCAGTACTTTCACCAAGTCGTCACATAACCACGGACAACACGGCTTCTCGAGAAGATTCATCCCTGCAGGGTGTGCTCCAGTACCCGTACACACTCAAGCCACCAACTAAAACTCAGGTTGGCTTGACACGACTCGAACCATCTCTACAGTCTGTCCTAGGAGCCACGGAGCTATAAAGTCCCAGCCACGCAGCCGAATACTCAGCGCAAGTGTGCAAAACTCCCGCAGGACGCAACACCCCGGCAATACAGGCCTCGCCCTATATGTGTGCGTCATCATCATCATCAGTAACCATGGGAGCGACCCATTCATGCGTATGAGCCAAATGGAACACCCGAACTAAGTGTGGCTCTTCGGACAAACTGCGGATCAGATCAAAGTCGAGGGGGGTTCCATACCACCACCCGGATGCGGTGAGCACGCTCATCATGGATCAGTATACAAGACCCTTTTCCTAATTAGGGTCGACACTAGCAGGCCTCAAAACCACGCCGGGCCTCCTGCCGGTGCCTTATCAGCAAATTATTATTATCCACAAAATTTACAGGTTGATTGTTTAAACATCGAGCCCCAGAACATAAGTAACATGGTAATAGCAAGTAATTGACAACAGGCTCGAGCAAAACAGCCCTAAGCATGCTAGTAAGACACGGGCACAAGCAACGGGGTTATAGGAGTGGAGGTGAGGCAATATCAGGTTTAAAGGATGACATATGATAGGATCGGAACACAAGCATCGATATATAGGGCTAGCAGAATAGACAACGGAAAGTATCGGTATCCAATGTTGCAAGGAACACGATGGTTCATGTGAGTGAATACTTGCCTGCAAACTCAGCAGCCTGGTACTGAGCTAAATCCTCAGAAGGGGTGTCGTAAGTATCGTCTGTCTCAACGTCGTCGTCTATTCGAGAAGAAGCAAACAAACAACGCAGAGAGACAGACAATTAATAACATGGCATAGTGCACAATCATGGGATGATGCATGACCATTTAATTGATTCATCAAAATGAACTAGTTGTCATGGTAACATAACATGATTAAATGGACCCATATGCAATTGGATTGCATATGGAAGGGTCCATGAATTAAGGTTGAAATAATTGTTCTACAACTAATCATCAGGTGAAAGTGGATTAGTATGATGCATGGATGAGGAAAACATAAAAATAACAACAATAGAATCAATTGGAAATAAGGTTTACCAATTTGGAAATTTATTTATTAAGTTATGGAATTTTGGTTCCTTAAAGGTGTTACACAAGCATTTGTTGTTTTCACCAATTTTAATTGTTAAAAATAGATAACAAAGTTCATATTTGGAAAGAACACAAAATTTTAGGTGGAATACATGTTTCAATTATTGAAAAAGGAAATAGAATGAATTACTTATGAATTAAACAAGTTAAACAAGATTTAAATAAATTTAATTCAAGTAAGAATATTATTTGAATTTTATTCGTTCAAAACATTAAATAAAATTCATATTTGAAAAGATTATGTTTTTCTGGTTTGAAAACATATTTTATATGTTCAAAAATAATTTAATTTGAGCAAGTTATGAATTTAGCAATTTTAAATGAATTAAACAAGGTTTAAATTATTTAACCAATTTTAATTATTCAAATCATGAAACAAAATTTATATTTGAAAAGGTGGTTTAATTTGACATGGAAAACATATTGTATTTGTGTTATTTGAATTAAGTTTGAATTATTTATGCATTTAATCAAATTTGGAATGATTTGTTTGAATTTGAAATTTGAAAACATTTGCAATGCTCAAAACGGGAAACAATCGATTTAAATAGGTAGAGAATTAAATTTGGTCCAGAAAGCATATTTTACTTGTATTATTTGGAGTTGGCATTTAAAAGTTATTTGTATTTTGTTTCTAGGGACTAATCTGTAATAATCTGGACTGATTTAAAAGAAAAAAAATGGGCAGAAAAAAAAACTGCACCGCGCAGTGACCCAGAATGGGCCACTGCCAGTGGGCCATGGCCACCGTGGCGCCTAGGTGGCAGGGCTGGGGGTGAGTGACAGGTGGGCCTGGGGTTGCGCTGATTAAATCACAAAAAGGGGGGCTTTACTGCGCTGCGGGGGTTTCGAACCCTGGCCGCGGGCTCGCGCGCGAGGGGGCGCTACCACTGCGCTGCCCTGCGATCGTTGTCAGGTAAGGGGGACTCGGGGTGGATATGGTGTGTTTCCGTCAGGTAATTTAGACTGACGAAAACTGAACCTTACAGCGACAGCAACGCTCGATCGAGGGGAGGTCGCCGGCGATGGAAGGCTCGCGGTGGCGCTGTCCGCGCGTGTGCTCGTGTTCGCGGCGGTGGTCGGTGCTACTGCGTGGTGAGGGAACGGAGGAGAGGGAGTAAGGGGAAGAGGAGGGCGAAGGAAACGAGGGGGGGGAGGAGCTCACAGTGAGGGGATGCAGCGGTGGCGACGGTGGCGAAGTCGGAGATGGCGGCGGCGATTCGGTGACCCTCGGGGGAAATGGAGGGGACTGCGAGGAAGAGGGAGACTTGGCGGTTCCGTTCCCGGCCCCATCCTGGCCGATGGAGCAACGGTGGCCCGGCGATCGCCGGAGCTAGGCGGCGGTGATGGAGGATTCGGTGGTGGTTGAGAACAGAGAAGAGGGCAGGGTGGAGAGAGAGATGAAGGAAGGAGCTGCGGCGCGAGGGAGAAGGAGGGAGGAAGAAAATTAGGGCACAGAGGAGGGGCTCGTGCTCAGCTAAAAGGGAGAAGGGGAGCTCGGATGGCCGTTGCTTGCCTGTACCTGTCAACGTGGAGGCGCACGATGGCAGCCGTACAGGAGGTAGAAGACAGGAGGGGGGTACCAGGCCTTGGCTAGTTGGGCTGGCCCAGATGGGCTGGCTGCCCTTTCCCCCTCTCCTTTCTTATTTTTTTTCTGTTTATTATCTTCTTTTTTGCTGAAAAGGAATTAGGGAGAGAAAAGGAGAGGTTTTTGTGGTTGGAAAATTTTTAGGGATAATTTGTATTGATTTACTTATTATAAAAACAGCAATGCAACATTTTGTTTCCCAAATAAATTTAATTTATGATGTTGTTTGGAAATTAAATGAATTGAGCAATTTTTTTGGTATCAAAAGAATAAATGAAACTTAAGCCAATTTAAAGTTTTTTGGATTCCAATTTTAGTGGAACAATTTATTTGATTGTTTTGTAGTTTTTATTTGAAACATGTAACATAACAAGTATGAACAATAATTTGAATTTTTGTTTGGAATTCATATAGAAAACAAATGGAAACAAATGAAAATCAAATACAAAACAAATGCAAACAAAAAGCAATGACTATGATGACATGATGCAAAACAATAATTTAACAAAATAAGACATTCTAGGGGAAGTTTTTCATACTTGGGATGTTACAAAACGCCCCCCCTTGAAGGAATCGCGCCTCGAGATTCCTACTGAGAAGAGAAAAGGTCCGGATACTTCTTGCGAAGATCCTCTTCGGTCTCCCACGTTGCCTCTTTATCGGAATGATGCGACCATTGCACTTTCAAGAACTTGGTGCTCTTGTTGCGAGTCTTACGAACGGTCTCATCGAGAATTCGAACAGGGTGCTCCTCATAAGATAGATCTTCTTGCAGTTCAATGGAATCATGATCAACTGCACGATCTGGATCTTTGAAACACCTCTTGAGCTGTGACACGTGAAACACATCGTGCGCCTTGGATAGTTTTTCTGGAAGTTCAAGACGATAGGCATTTTCCGCACGCCTTGAGAGAATGTTGAAAGGACCAATGTATCTTGGTGCAAGCTTTCCTTTCACACCAAAACAATGAGTGCCTCTGAGGGGAGTTACACGGAGATATGCTTTGTCACCAGGTGCATAGATCATATCCCTGTGCTTGCTGTCATAGTAGCTTTTCTGACGAGACTGAGCAATCTTGAGATTGTCACGAATGATGCGAACTTTTTCTTCGGCTTCCTTAACAATGTCAGGGCCTAAGAGTGAACGTTCACCAGCTCCAGACCAATTGATTGGACTCCTGCATCTGCGGCCATAGAGAGCTTCAAATGGTGCCATGCCTAGGCTTGCCTGGAAACTGTTGTTGTAGGAGAATTCAGCATATGGAAGGCATTCCTCTCATTTCATGCCAAAGGAGAGACCACATGCTCTGAGCATATCCTCGAGAATCTGATTGACTCTTTCGACTTGCCCTTGAGACTGAGGGTGATAAGCTGTGCTGAACAGAAGTTTGGTGCCCAATGCTTCTTGAAAACTTTTCCAGAAATGAGAAGTGAATATGCTTCCACGGTCTGAGCTTATTTCCAATGGAACACCATGAAGAGGAACAATCTCTGTTGTGTAGAGCTCTGCTAACTGGCTAGCTGATATTGTTTCTTTGACAGGAAAGAAGTGAGCTACTTTAGTGAGTCGATCAATGACAACGAAGATTGCATCGTTGCCCCTCTTGGACTTTGGAAAACCAGTAACGAAGTCCATTTCAATCATGTCCCACTTCCACTCAGGGATTTTCAGAGGTTGGAGAAGACCGGCTGTTTTCTGATGAACTGCCTTAACACGTTGACAAACGTCGCATTCAGAAACGTATTGAGCAATTTCACGCTTCATGCCAGACCAATACAGTGTTTTGAGATCCTGGTACATCTTAGTACTTCCAGGGTGTATTGAGAGAGGAGTTTCATGAGCCTCCTTGAGAATAACATCTTTGAGACTTTGAATTTGAGGAACTGCAATGCGTCCTTCGAAGAACACAGTTCCCTTGTCGTCAATTGAGAAGCACTCATACTTCACATTGCCTGCTTTGATGTTATTTGCGATCTTCTTGATCTCAGCATCACGAAGTTGTTCAGAACGAATCTTATCCTCGAGAGTTGGACTGGCTGTCAAGTTCGCAAGATAACCTTGAGGAACAAGACCAAGGTTCAGCTTCTGGAATTCTTCATGAAGTGGAGGTTGGCTTTCCATGATCATGAGATTATTGCAATACGACTTGCGACTGAGAGCATCGGCCATAACATTAGCCTTGCCTGGAGTGTAAGAAATGGTAAGATCGAAGTCTTTAATCTTTTCAATCCATCTCCTTTGCCTGAGGTTTAGATCTGGTTGAGTGAAGATGTATTTCAGACTCTTATGATCAGAAAAGATTTCTGTGCGATTACCCAACAAGTATTGTCTCCATTTCTTGAGGGCAAACACAACTGCTGCAAGTTCAAGGTCATGTGTGGGATAATTTTGCTCATGTGCATTCAACTGACGTGAAGCATAAGCCACAACTTGACGTTCTTGCATAAGAACTGCTCCTAGACCTTGGAGAGAAGCATCACAGAATATCTGGAAGGGTTTGGTAGTATCTGGGCCCACCAGAACTGGTGTAGAAGTGAGTTTAGTCTTGAGGAGATTGAAACTTTCATCACACTGTGGAGACCAAACGAACTTCTTGTCCATCTTTGTGAGATCAGTGAGAGGTTTGGCAATTTTGGAGAAGTTTTGGACGAAACGACGGCAATAGCTAGCCAAGCCAAGGAAACTTCTTACTTGCTTTACCGTCCTTGGAGGTTTCCAATCAACAATTGCTTTAACCTTTTCTGGATCAATGGCTATGCCTTTGGCAGAGATGACATGACCAAGGTAAGCAACTTCTGGAATCCAGAACTCACATTTGGAGAACTTGGCATATAGACGATGCTCGCGAAGTTTCATGAGAGTGAGACGAAGATGTTCTCCATGCTCTTCCTCGGATTTTGAGTAGACAAGAATATCATCAAGATATACCACAACGAACTTGTCGAGGTATTCATGGAAGACAGAATTCATGAGTCGAGAGAAGGTCGCCGGTGCATTGGTGAGACCAAAGGACATGACGGTGTATTCAAATAGACCGTAGCGAGTGGTGAAAGCTGTCTTTGGAATATCTTCCTTTCTGATCTTTATTTGATGGTAACCCATTCTCAAGTCCAACTTTGAGAATATTGAGGCTCCAGCAAGTTGATCAAAAAGATCATCGATATGAGGAATTGGATATTTGTTTTTGATGGTTTTCTCGTTAAGAGGACGATAGTCAACAACGAGTCTCTTTGTTTGATCCTTTTTCGCAACGAACAGAGTTGGGCAACCCCAAGCCGAGGAACTAGGTTGAATGTAACCTTTCTCCATGTACATATCGATTTGCTCCTTCAACAACTTCAGTTCAGGAGGAGCTATCTTGTATGGATGCTTAGAGATTGGAGCAGTACCTGGTTCAAGTTCGATGACGAACTCAACAGCTCTGTCAGGAGGCATTCCTGGCAATTCTTCTGGAAAGACATCGGGGAATTCACAAACCACCGGAATAGTTTCAATAGATGGTAGAGGATTTGCATTGATAGTGTAGAGTTGAACAACTGGATTTTCAGCATGGAAGTAGACTATCTGGCCAGAAGGGTGTGTGATTTTGACAGACTTAGCAGGACAATCAATGACTGCTTTGTTGGCTACCAGCCAATTCATCCCAAGAATGACATCAATATCTGACGAGTGGAGAGCTATCAGAGATGACTGGAATGGAAGGTTTCCAATTGTGATCTCGATGTTCTGGCTAACTTTATTGCTTTGCCAGCTAGATCCCGGTGATTTCACTAGGAGAGGGATAGACAACTGTTCAAAGTTGATTTTACTGTTGTTTGCAAAGCATTGAGAGATGAAAGAGTGTGAAGCACCAGAATCGAACAAGACTTTAGCACGAAACGAGTTCACAAGAAGTGTGCCCATTACAACTTCTGGAGATTCTTCTGCTCCCTGGGCCTTGACATGGTTCACCCTCACAGTTCTCAAGACAGACTTGTTCCTGTTGCGGGGCCTAGGTGAAGAAGTGTGTACCACCACATGATTAACATTAGAGATAGGTAGTGATGGTAGCTTGTTCTGCGGGCACTTGTAGGAGTAGTGTCCTGGTAAACCGCACTTGAAGCATGTACTAGCAGAACGAGGAGCTGTTGGACTTGGCTGAGATGGAGCACCTCCTAAAGATACCACTTGGGTGGGAGGGAGGGCAAGAAATCCTGCCGGGCTTGGCAAGCAGATGGGCGGTGTTGGAGTGGTATATGGAATCCAAACTCTTCGTTTTTGTGGAGGCATGATAGATTTTGAGAGATTAGCCTGTTCACGAGAGTTCTTACGAGATTCCTCAACCAATTTGCGCACATGCTCTTCATTTAGAGCGATGTTGATGAGGTCCTCAAAATTCTTGGCCTTGACGTTGGTGAGAGCATACTTGAGTTCCGGGTTGAGACCCCTGCGGAACTTTGCCATCTTTCTCGCTTCCGTGGAGATTTCATCTCCGGCGTAGCGAGCCAGACGATTGAACTCTCTTTGGTACTCAAGAACGTCCAAATTGCCTTGTGTGAAAGAATAGAATTCCTCACGCATTTTCTCCATGAGCCCATCGGGAATGTGATGGCGCACGAAAGCTTGCTTGAAATCCTCCCATGTGATTGCCACACTAGGACCTCTCATTTCTTGGAAGTTCTCCCACCAAGACATGGATTGCCCACGGAGGAGGTAGGTCACGTAAGGAACACGGTCCTCGTCAGCCACATGAGCTACCATAAGAGTACGGTTCATTTCACGGAGCCAGTCATCAGCATCCAATGGCTCGGAGGAGGTATCAAACGTGCGCGGGATGAGCTCAAGGAACTCCCGAATAGACACCCGGGTGTTGCCATTACTCCCAAGGTCTTGGTTCTGCTGCATCTGCCTTATAACTTGTGTCATCTGAGACAGCACTTTCCCCATCTCAGGTAGCAGTGTGGGTTCTTTGTCACCACTTTCCATCCTGAAGAGGACACCAAGATTAACACACTAACCGGATAACAAAATCCAATATAAGTGCTTAAAATGATTACTTCAGACGGTAAGTCGACAGCATAGAACAAGGATGGAGGTTAACAACGGATCAACAGATAAGTTGTTACAACGGAAGAGAAGATTTGTGAAGGATGATATCGAAGCAACAACTGGGAAACAGGAGACCACAAACACCTGAGGTACTACGGAGAAAAACCCATCCGGGCTTCTAAAGGATCAATATCTACTGCTTAAGGAATAGAGGATCTGCTTCCGGGGCTTACACGCCTCCGTTCTCAATCGTGAGTAGGCAACATGATAAATCATGTCACAACCACCTCCATTCCTATGGTCTAGTAGATATAACCATCCTCGAGAAACCAGGATACGTGAAAACCTAACTTGAAAGTTTAGATGAGAAAGAGAAAACAACGTTGCACTTCCTTACCAGAAAAGGGAGGGTGGGTGGGGAAAGAAATAAAATGGCAGAATTCCTACTCTCACGTTTCATTTTTCCTATATAGCTACAAAATAGTTACTAGACTCAACTGCGACCAGTAAAAGGGATCCTACAGGCAGCCAGGCTCTGATACCATTTGTCGCACCCGGACTTCTAGAGGATACTCGCAGTTTCGTTGAACAGTAGATGATTGGATTACGGGGCTTACCTGCACCCGCATCTCTTACGAGTAGGCCAACACACGTATGTGTGACAACCAACCCCTACTGTTCATCGTCTACGTAAACCATCCCATAGAAATCAAGACACTACCATTGACGTACTTCATACCATACACACATGGTACGTCAACGGCGTTTAACAAGATGATAGCACAACATATCTCTAAGACACAAAAGATGGAAATAAGTTGCAAATAGCTCTCACTAGAGCAGATATAGCAAATACAATCATCCAGAGGACACATGTCCCAACAATTCATCAGTACATCACAACGGAAGCATTCAACAGGTCTGAGTACAGACAAATCCAAATAGGCCTAAGAGCATGGCCAATGCACGACGCTTAGAAAAATCAGAATCCCAGACATGCACAAGCGCCTGTCGCTAGTAGCCGCAATCTGCACTTGTTTACCAAGCGACCGGCTCTTCTTTATGCGTCGATGCCAAAATAACGGCTGGGAATTAGAATTAAACGGACAAAACGGGCAGGATTTCAATCCTAGCGCCCCTGGTTAAGCGTCCCATTGTGGATGCTCTAAGAGGCCGGAAACGAAAAGACGGAGCCCATCCACGTAGTCTCGGATCCTGCCCGGGTCCGCTATCTACTCGTCAGCAGCCTCGTCGTACTCCACGTAGTAGCCATCTCGGGGATCCTCGTAAGCGTAGTCTACGGAAACCACAGCCCCAAAGGGGTCAGTACAACAACGTACTGGCAAGCAAGACTCACAGTTCACCAAAGTGTAACCCGTCAACACCAAGCACCGATGCTTTGGGTTCAACGGAAGAAAGGGTGATATAAAAGATGCTGCAGCGGGCTGCTCTAACCATCTACAGAGACTTGATACAGCTTCCGGCTAACAGAAAGAAGATAAGATAGCGTATCGTAACCAACTACAACTAACTCCAAACAAACCCATCCTGGATCTCGCCCCTTATCCAAAGAAGCAATCCGGGGATAACTCACACAGTTGGATTAATGATGGATCAGGTTGTAGTGTCAATAAGCCTATTACTAGTCAAATTATCATTAGTTAGGTGTAAGTTGTTCTGAGTACTTGTTAGCCAGTACTTTCACCAAGTCGTCACATAACCACGGACAACACGGCTTCTCGAGAAGATTCATCCCTGCAGGGTGTGCTCCAGTACCCGTACAAACTCAAGCCACCAACTAAAACTCAGGTTGGCTTGACACGACTCGAACCATCTCTACAGTCTGTCCTAGGAGCCACGGAGCTATAAAGTCCCAGCCACGCAGCCGAATACTCAGCGCAAGTGTGCAAAACTCTCGCAGGACGCAACACCCCGGCAATACAGGCCTCGCCCTATATGTGTGCGTCATCATCATCATCAGTAACCATGGGAGCGACCCATTCATGCGTATGAGCCAAATGGAACACCCGAACTAAGTGTGGCTCTTCGGACAAACTGCGGATCAGATCAAAGTCGAGGGGGGTTCCATACCACCACCCGGATGCGGTGAGCACGCTCATCATGGATCAGTAGACAAGACCCTTTTCCTAATTAGGGTCGACACTAGCAGGCCTCAAAACCACGCCGGGCCTCCTGCCGGTGCCTTATCAGCAAATTATTATTATCCACAAAATTTACAGGTTGATTGTTTAAACATCGAGCCCCAGAACATAAGTAACATGGTAATAGCAAGTAATTGACAACAGGCTCGAGCAAAACAGCCCTAAGCATGCTAGTAAGACACGGGCACAAGCAACGGGGTTATAGGAGTGGAGGTGAGGCAATATCAGGTTTAAAGGATGACATATGATAGGATCGGAACACAAGCATCGATATATAGGGCTAGCAGAATAGACAACGGAAAGTATCGGTATCCAATGTTGCAAGGAACACGATGGTTCATGTGAGTGAATACTTGCCTGCAAACTCAGCAGCCTGGTACTGAGCTAAATCCTCAGAAGGGGTGTCGTAAGTATCGTCTGTCTCAACGTCGTCGTCTATTCGAGAAGAAGCAAACAAACAACGCAGAGAGACAAACAATTAATAACATGGCATAGTGCACAATCATGGGATGATGCATGACCATTTAATTGATTCATCAAAATGAACTAGTTGTCATGGTAACATAACATGATTAAATGGACCCATATGCAATTGGATTGCATATGGAAGGGTCCATGAATTAAGGTTGAAATAATTGTTCTACAACTAATCATCAGGTGAAAGTGGATTAGTATGATGCATGGATGAGGAAAACAGAAAAATAACAACAATAGAATCAATTGGAAATAAGGTTTACCAATTTGGAAATTTATTTATTAAGTTATGGAATTTTGGTTCCTTAAAGGTGTTACACAAGCATTTGTTGTTTTCACCAATTTTAATTGTTCAAAATAGATAACAAAGTTCATATTTGGAAAGAACATAAAATTTTAGGTGGAATACATGTTTCAATTATTGAAAAAGGAAATAGAATGAATTACTTATGAATTAAACAAGTTAAACAAGATTTAAATGAATTTAATTCAAGTAAGAATATTATTTGAATTTTATTTGTTCAAAACATTAAATAAAACTCATATTTGAAAAGATTATGTTTTTCTGGTTTGAAAACATATTTTATATGTTCAAAAATAATTTAATTTGAGCAAGTTATGAATTTAGCAATTTTAAATGAATTAAACAAGGTTTAAATTATTTAACCAATTTTAATTATTCAAATCATGAAACAAAATTTATATTTGAAAAAGTGGTTTAATTTGACATGGAAAACATATTTTATTTGTGTTATTTGAATTAAGTTTGAATTATTTATGCATTTAATCAAATTTGGAATGATTTGTTTGAATTTGAAATTTGAAAACATTTGCAATGCTCAAAATAGGAAACAATCGATTTAAATAGGTAGAGAATTAAATTTGGTTCAGAAAGCATATTTTACTTGTATTAGTTGGAGTTGGCATTTAAAAGTTATTTGTATTTTGTTTCTAGGGACTAATCTGTAATAATCTGGACTGATTTAAAAGAAAAAAAAATGGGCAGAAAAAAAACTGCACCGCGCAGTGACCCAGAATGGGCCACTGCCAGTGGGCCATGGCCACCGTGGCGCCTAGGTGGCAGGGCTGGGGGTGAGTGACAGGTGGGCCTGGGGTTGCGTTGATTAAATCACAAAAAGGGGGGCTTTACTGCGCTGCGGGGGTTTCAAACCCTGGCCGCGGGCTCGCGCGTGAGGGGGCGCTACCACTGCGCTGCCCTGCGATCGTTGTGAGGTAAGGGGGACTCGGGGTGGATATGGTGTGTTTCCGTCAGGTAATTTAGACTGACGAAAACTGAACCTTACAGCGACAGCAACGCTCGATCGAGGGGAGGTCGCCGGCGATGGAAGGCTCGCGGTGGCGCTGTCCGCGCGTGTGCTCGTGTTCACGGCGGTGGTCGGTGCTGCTGCGTGGTGAGGGAACGGAGGAGAGGGAGGAAGGGGAAGAGGAGGGCGAAGGAAACGAGGGGGAGGAGCTCACAGTGAGGGGATGCAGCGGTGGCGACGGTGGCGAAGTCGGAGATGGCGGCGGCGATTCGGTGACCCTCGGGGGAAACGGAGGGGACTGCGAGGAAGAGGGAGACTTGGCGGTTCCGTTCCCGGCCCCAGCCTGGCCGATGGAGCAACGGTGGCGCGGTGATCGCCGGAGCTAGGCGGTGGTGATGGAGGATTCGGTGGTGGTTGAGAACAGAGAAGAGGGCAGGGTGGAGAGAGAGATGAAGGAAGGAGCTGCGGCACGAGGGAGAAGGAGGGAGGAAGAAAATTAGGGCACAGAGGAGGGGCTCGTGCTCAGCTAAAAGGGAGAAGGGGAGCTCGGATGGCCGTCGCTTTCCTGTACCTGTCAACGTGGAGGCGCACGATGGCAGCCGTACAGGAGGTAGAAGACAGGAGGGGGGTACCAGGCCTTGGCTAGTTGGGCTGGCTGCCCTTTCCCCCTCTCCTTTCTTATTTTTTTCTGTTTATTATCTTTTTTTTGCTGAAAAGGAATTAGGGAGAAAAGGAGAGGTTTTTGTGGTTGGAAACTTTTTAGGGATAATTTGTATTGATTTACTTATTATAAAAACAGCAATGCAACATTTTGTTTCCCAAATAAATTTAATTTATGATGTTGTTTGGAAATTAAATGAATTGAGCAATTTTTTTGGTATCAAAAGAATAAATGAAACTTAAGCCAATTTAAAGTTTTTTGGATTCCAATTTTAGTGGAACAATTTATTTGATTGTTTTGTAGTTTTTATTTGAAACATGTAACATAACAAGTATGAACAATATAATTTGAATTTTTGTTTGGAATTCATATAGAAAACAAATGGAAACAAATGAAAATCAAATACAAAACAAATGCAAACAAAAAGCAATGACTATGATGACATGATGCAAAACAATAATTTAACAAAAGAAGACATTCTAGGGGAAGTTTTTCATACTTGGGATGTTACATGTATGCTTGCAGTAAGTAAAGAAAGCATGAAATTATTGTGGTTTGTTTCACATTGTGGAAAAATGGACCGGGGTTCATAGGTTCACTAGTGGTGTCTCTCCATAAAAGATAGCATGTTGGGTGAACAAATTACAGATGGGCAATTGACAAATAGAGGTTGCACCGTAGTGCATAATATAGCATGATGATTACTATGATATTTAGTGCGGGCATTACAACAATATACATAGACCGACATCCATTTGCATCTATGACTAATAATCCACCCTCAGGTTATCATCCGAACCCCCTTAGGTATTAAATTGCAAGCAACAGATAACTTCATTAAACAAAGTGTGTAATGTAAGCAATGATTATGCACGCGGGCACTCTCACCACTGTTTTCTCCCTAATGGCAACAACATATCCCCCCTTCACGTTTTTGTCACTCGAGCAAGGTGGTGAGGAGGCATGAAACCACTATCGAGCATAAATACTCCCTCTTGGAGTCACTAGCAACTACTTGGCCAGAGCAACCACTAGCAACAGAAAGCATGCAATATCACAAATAGCATATGCAAATAAGACTATAATCAACTTGGCATAAGTTCAATATTCATCGGATCCCAGCAAACAAAGCATATAGAATTACATAAGATCAATCTCGATCATGATAAGCAGCTCACGAGATCTAAACATGGAGGCATATGAAGAGAATACAACCATCTAGCTACAGCTACAAACCCGTAGTCCGAGGATTAACTACTCACGCATCACTCCATAGGCAGGCATGGTGATGGAGAGGCCTCCGGTGATGATCACCTCTCCGGCAGGGTGCCGGAAACAGCTTCAGAACCCCCCTGATCTAGGGTTGACAGTGACGGTGGCTACATAACTTTTCGGGGATTTTTTATCAGGTGTTTAGGGTTTTCCATCCGGGGGATTAAATAGGCGAAAGGGCAAAGGCGGTGGAGCTCTAGGGGCCCCACACCCATAGGAGGCGCGACCAGGGGGACCCGCGCCACCCTATGGTGTGGCCCCCCTGGTGCCCGTCTTCGACTCCTCTTCGGTGTTCTGGATGCTTGCGGGGAAAATAGGAACTTCGGCCTTTGTGGGGTCCAATTCCGAGAATGTTTCCAGAACAACTTTTCTGAAACCAAAAACAGCAGAAAACGGGGAACTGGCACTTGGCATCTTGTTAATAGATTAGTCCCGGAAAACGTATAAAAATGCTATAAATAAGGGAGAAAACAAGCAGCAATTGGAAAAATATGATCATGGAGCATCAGAAATTATAGATACGTTGGAGACGTATCATGCCCCAAGTGCCATCTCCATCGACTCCACCGCCATCTTCATCGATGTTGCTGTCTCCTATGATGAGGAGAGGGAGTAGTTCTCCCCCGGGGCTGAGGGCTCTACCGGTAGCTATGTGTTTCATCTCTCTCTCCCATGGTGTGATCTTTATGTGATCATGAGCTTTGTAATCTAGTTGAATAAGTAGATGTTACTCTTCATCTGTTATGCTACTCAAGTGGTTTTGTTATGAGATCTCCGTAGACACTTCGATCATGGTGTAAAGGTGACAGTGTGTGCACCGTGTGGTTTAGCATGATATTTATATTTTGTGTTGGATGACCCTATGAAATTGTGGTGTTTGTTTGGGACCATCTACGTCTCATGGTGATAGCATGGGGGTTACCTGGATGGGGAAATGTGAACTCTAAGGAGTGCTCTTATAGCCCTACGCAATGATTGGTGTTTGTTATCCGACCAGAGAGTGGTTTGGAGTAGCATAGTGAAGAGATGATATTTATGCATTCAATTATGCTATTATTGTTGAGAGTGTTCGCTAGTGAAAGTATGATCCCTAGACATTGTTTCTAAGCATTGAAACACCGTTTACAATTAGTTATGCTACATGTTTGCTTGCTGCCATTTATATTTTAGATTGCTATTGTCACTTATAACCATCCATACTACTTGTATTTCACTATCTCTTCGCCGAACTAGTGCACCTATACAACTGACAACTGTATTAGGTGTGTTGGGGACACAAGAGATTTCTTGTATCGTAATTGCAGGGTTGCTTGAGAGAGATATCTTTGACCTCTACCTCCCTGAGTTAGGTGTTGTGTGGGTGAACTTGTGCATGCACATCCCAACTAGGACTAATACATACTTGTGATTAAACCCCTTGCAAGCATCCGCAAATACAAGAAAGTAATTAAGATAAATCTAACCACAACCTTAAACTCTGGGACACTACACTCCCTCGTGCATCGGTTTCCTAACGGGGGTTTAGGTTTCTTTCACTCTGACAACCCCACAATTAGTATCCGAATACACAATGCATCCTCCTAGGCCCATAAAGGTGAAGTGTCATGTAGTCGACGTTCACATGACACCACTATAAGAATAACACCACAACTTAAATATCAAACCACTAGATATTACTTCAACATAATTCTACTACTAACATCTTGACTTCTCCCATGTCCTCGAGAACTAAACGAACTACCACAAGACATCATATGGATCATAATCAGAGGTGATATAATGACGAATAACAATCTGGTCATAAAGTGCAAACACCGGTAAATCTCGTAAGCATCGACTACTAACAAGTAATCCACACCGGGAGAGATCTAGTGAAGAACAACGATATAGAACCCTAATTGTTACAGCGGGATGGAGATGGATGGTGAGGGTGTTGGTGATGATGATGATGATGATCTTAATGATGCTCGGAGCAATGACGGTGATGATGGCGATGATTTCCCCTCTCCGGGGAGGAATTTCCCCGGCAGATTTCTCCCTACCAGAGAGCTTTTCTCTCTCTATTGTTTTCCACCCCGAGGAGGCGGCGAAATATTTCCTCGATGGTTCTCCGTGGCTTAGGGTTCTCTGGGGGCCAAGTACGCGAAAGGAGGCGATCAGAGGCGGGCCAGGGTGGCCACACCACCCCTAGGCGCGGCCAAGGGGGGGCGCCCCTAGTGGTGCGGGCCCCTGGTGGCCCCCCTCCGGGTCTCCTCGTGGCTGGCTCCCTCTTATGGACTTTGAAGACTTCCCCGATACCCCCTTCTTCTGAAATAGGGTATCTTGACGGTGTTTTTTTCCATCAGATTTTTGGTCCCGGTGTTTATTCTCCAATAATTACTAAACATGCAAAATAAGATGAAATAACATAAGTAATGCATCATAATATAAAATATATCGATGAATATAAAAAAATTACAATATAAAATAGTAATGAAAAATGGACGTATCACACCCCCTGGAGGCCCTATGGCTCCCCTATGGGTATGCTTCTGGCTTCCAGGGTCTTCCGGTGAATAAAATATCCTCGTAAATTCCAGCCAATTCCGAGTAATTTTATTTTTGCACCTTTTCTGCAATTCAGAGACAAAACAAACAGAATTGGCATTGGGCATCTTGTTAATAGGTTATTCCAATAAATAATAAAAAACATAGGAACGTAGGGAAAACATGTAGAAAACAAGCATGGATCATAAAAAATTATAGATACATTTGAGACGTATCGCCCAACATGTTTATTGTTCTTAGGTGAGATACCGCTAGTGAAACTATGGCCCCGGGTCCTAATTTCGTCATTGATTACAACCTTGTTTACTTGTTTTCATCGCCACTTGCTCGATGTTCCTTTTTCATTTAATATTCTCTAACCATTTGATACAATTAATTCTCCAATTTTCAGCAAGACAGGAAGATTGACAACCTTCTCAGAAAGTTAGGAGAAAGACAAACTTTGTGTTTGTGTGCAGGCCATGCTTGGCTCTCGTGATCATCTATATTTCTGACGCCGTAGCCACAAGAAACCTACTGAGAGACTTCGAAGTCCTACTGGATTGATCAACCTAGTTCCTTAAGTCGGGGAAATTGGTTGCTGGACTACATCATACCTTCCTCTTGGGGTCTCCCAACGGGTGTGTGATTTCACGCATGTGCTCGCAATGCTTGTGCTCTACCTTGGTCTGTATTGGACCGACCCGCGGCTCCTGAGGGTCATTCCTTGGATGCGCAGAGCGGTGTGCTTTCTCGGTTTATCTAGCGACCGCTATTGGCGTAGAAGGTGCAGCAACTGGTGTCACTAGCGAGTGTTGCCCCCACCATACCCAAGGCCTGTGGTGACTGCATGTGGACTTCTTCTCGTGGGCCCCCGGTAGAGGGTTGTATTGACATGAGGTACCTGGTTGCTTGCACGAGACCATCCTGAGGCGTTTTGAGCACCATGTATCCCGGGGTGTCGTCCCCCTCGAGGTTGAGCTTATCGGCCGTGCCTAGTGCGACTTGGCTCCGGTGGAACGGTGCTGGGTCGCCTGTTGGTTTGGTCGCGAGCCATCTACGATTCCGCTGACCTTTCCAATATCATTGGGTGTTCCTTAGCGATCGTCCAACTCCTTCTGTAGTTTTTACAACTTCCTCCATTGTCGACTCAAAGCATATCGGTATGCGTAACAAGCCTCTTTCGTGGTGCCCATGGGGCACGTTCTTCCCTTCAGCGACCAACTGTTTATCGGCATCTCTCATCTTTTTGAGAATGTTTACTAGGACTCGAGTACGAGGGCACGATTTCTTGAGTCGCGACTTATCTTTGGCGGATGACTCGAGGACCCGTGGAATTTCTCTGTGTTCTTTTTCTTCCTTGCGGGGAGTCGTGTCCTCGTTTTTATGCCCGATATTTACCTCATCTTCTTGTTTTTATTCATCTTTAGATCTGTATTCTTCGTCTCCTTCTGCCTGCTCAGGCCCTCGGGTGTCGCACCCGGACTTCTAGAGGATACTCACAGTCCGCTAAACAGTAGAACAAATGGCTTACGGGGCATACCGGCACCCGCATCTCAATATGAGCAGGCCAACACGTAAACGTGTGACAACCATTCTCTACTATCCATCGTCTGCGTAAACCATCCCATAGAATTCCGACTACTTCCATTGACGTACTTCATAACATACACACATGATACGTAAACGGCATTTGAACAAGTGATATCACAACATATCTCTAAGACACAAAAGATTGAAATAAGTTGCAAATAGCTCTCACTAGAGCAGAGATAGCAAATACAATCATCCAGAGGACACATGTCCCAACAAGTCATCATTACATCACAGCGGAAGCATCCAAAGTGTCTGAGTACAGACAAGATCCAAATAGGCCAAAGAGGCCGGAAACGAAAAGACGGAGCCCATTCACGATGTCTCGGATCCTGCCCGGGTCCGCTATCTACTCGTCAGTAGCCTCGTCATACTCCACGTAGTAGCCACCATGGGAAACCTCGGAAACGTAGTCTGCGGAAACCATAGCCCCAAAGGGGTCAGTACAGACAAGTACTGGCAAGCAAGACTCACAAGATACCAAAGTGTACCCGGCAACACCGAGTACAGATGCTTTGGGTTCAACGGAAGAATAGGTGATACAAAAGTGCGGCAGCAGGCTGCTCTAACCAACTACAGAAACACGCTACAACTTCCGGCTAAAAGAAAGGGATAAGATAGCGTATCAGAACCTACTACCACTAACCTCAAACAAACCCATCCTGGATCTCGCCCCTTATCCACATAAGCAATCCGAGGATAACTCACACAGTTGGATTAATGAAGGTTCCAGTTATTGTGTCAATAAGACTATTACTAGTCAACATTAGTATTAATTAGGTGTAAGTTGTCTAATCCTTGTTAGCCAGCCCTATCACCAAGTCATCCATAACCGCGGACAACACGGCTTCTCGAGAAGATTTAACCCTGCAGGGGTGCACCAATTTGGTCGTACACGTAAGAATACCCCGCCAGACGGGGATCAAACCCACCAAGCGAGGCACTCAACACAACCCAACTCTTCTTCGCATCAAGCCCAAAGAACCACGTGCTGTGCGTGCGCGGCTAATCGAGCCCCCACGAAGAAAAGGGGGACCCTCATAGCACTGGAAGAGCACGCCGCCCTAAATGCCGACTACAAAAGTTCCACCCTGGCCTCGGGTTCGTACCTGCATATGCGTGCATCAAATAGAAAGCCCGAACTAAGTGTGGCGATTTGGACGAGATGCGAATCGAATCAGAGTTGTGGGGGCGCCCATACACGCTTCCCACATGCGGTTAGCGCGCTCAACATGGATCTAGAGGACAAAGACTTTTCCTAAGTTCGACACTAGCAGGCCTCAAAACCATACCCGGCCTCCTGCCGGTGCCTTATCATCAAATTAGCATTACCTCAAACATTAACAGGTTGTTGTTTAACATCGAGCCCCCAGAACATAATAAATATGGTAACAGAAATAACGGACAACAGACTCGAGCAGTAACAACCCTAAGCATGCTAGTAAGACACAGGCAACAAGCAACGGGGTACTAGGTGTGGAGGATAGGCTATATCAGGGTTACAGGATAACATGTGATAGGATCGGAACACAAGCAACGAATCTTAAGGCTAGCAGAATAGACAACGGAAAGTATCGGTATCCAATGTGGAAAGGACACTATGGTTCATGTGAGTGAATACTTGCCTGCAAACTCAGCAGCCTGGTACTGAGCTAACTCCTCAGAAGTAGTGTCGTAAACCTCGTCTGTCTCAGCGTCGTCGTCTATTCGGGAAGAAGAAAACAAACAATGCAGAGAGACAAACAATCAATAACATGTAATAATGCACAATCATGGGATGATGCATGACAATTTAATTGATGCGTCAAAGGTAAGCTAGTTGACATGGTAACATAATTAAATGGGACTATATGCAATTTGGATTGCATATGGAAAGCCCATGAATTAAGGTTGAATTAAATGATCTACAACTAACCATCATGTGAAAGTTGATTAGAATGATGCATGGATGAGGAAAACAAAAGAAAACAACAATAGATTCAATTTAAAAAGGTGTTTACCAAGTTTGAAATTTTATTTATTAAGTTATGAAATTTTGGCTTCTTAAAAGAGTTACACAAGCATTTGTTGTTTTCACCAATTTCAAATGTTCAAAATAAATAACCAACTTTATATTTGGAAAGAAAACCAAATTTTAGATGGAATACATGTTTCATTTGTTGAAAAAGGAATTAGAATGAATTAATTATGAATTAAACAAGTTTAAACAAGATTTAAATGAATTTAATTCAAGTATGAAATTATTTGAATTGTTATTGGTTCAAAACATTAAATAAAATTTATATTTGGAAAGATTACAATTTTCTGGTTTGAAAACATATTTTATTTGTTCAAAAAGAATTTAATTTGACCAAGTTATGAATTTAGCAATTTTAAATGATTTAAACAAGGTTTAAATTATTTAACCAATTTTAATTCTCCAAAACAGGAAACAAAGTTTATATTTGGAAGGGTGGTTTAATTTTGCATGGAAAACATATTTTATATGTGACATTTGAATTAAATTTGAATTAGTTATGAATTTAACCAAATTTGAAATAGTTGTTTGAATTTGAATTTTGGAAACATTTGAAATGTTCAAAACAGTAAACAAATGATTTAAACATGTAGAGAATTAAATTTGGTACAGAATACATATTTTATTTATTTAATTTGGATTTGAAATGAGGAAGTTATGTTAGTTTAAATTCCAGGGACCATTCTGTAATAAACAGGGACTGGAACTTAAAAAAAGAAAAAGGGCCAGAACGAATTACACCTCGCAGTGGCCCAGCCTAGGCCACCGACGAGGGGGCCCTGGGCCACGGTGGCGTTGCGTGGCAGC
Source organism: Alopecurus myosuroides (assembly GCA_028641055.1). NCBI lineage: Eukaryota > Viridiplantae > Streptophyta > Magnoliopsida > Poales > Poaceae > Alopecurus > Alopecurus myosuroides. The sequence continues at coordinate 159,409,689 of CM054060.1, read as the reverse complement.
ACGCGTCGCTGACAGGGAGGCCCCACCTGTCAGCGCGCGTTGCGAAAAAGGGTGGGTTTTTATCTGCGCGGACGGGGCTCGATCCCGCGACCGCGGGGGCGCGCGCGTGGTGCGTAAGCCACTGGGGTGGCTGCTGTCTCGTGACAGAACGGAGGCGCACGGGGTTTTGGGGTTCAGGTTCAGTCATAAGACTGACGAAACTGAATTTCGTGTCAGCTGTCTGAACCCCGACGAGGAGACGGTCGCCGGCGGCGGCTGCTGCCCTGCTGCTGCTGCGTGCTCGTGCGCGTAAGGGAGGTGGGTGCGTGCTCGTCGAGATGCAGTACAGAGGTAAAGGAAAGAGAGAGGGAGCGATGCTCACCGTGGGGAAGGAAGAAGGGCTCGGTGCGGGACAGTGGTCGACGGCGGCGAGAGGTGGACGGCGGCGACGATCCCGGCCCTCTCAGCCATAGCGGCGGTGTCGAGGAGGAAGACGGGAGTACGGGGCTTCAATTCCCGCAGCTAACCTGCGCGGAGGCTAGCCATAGCGCCGATGATCGCCGGCGTTGCTCGCTGCAGTGGTGCGGTACAGAGACAGAGAGATGCAGAGGAGGGAGGAGAAGGGAAAAGCGACGGCGGCGAGAGGGAGAAAGGAGGGGAAAGCTAGGGCAGAAGGAGGAGCTCGGGGGTGAGCTTAAAAGGAGGAGGAGGAGGAGGAGCCGCGGTGGCCGTTGCCTTCCTCTGCCTGCCGACGTGGGCAGCGCCGATGCGCGCCGTACAGAGGTAAGGGACGAGGGGGTACGCAGGCCGTGGCTGGTGGGCTGGGCTCAGCCCACTGGCCTGCCCTCTCCCCTCTCTGTTATTTTTTTTGTTTTTCTGTTTTACTGTTTCTGTTTTTTTTTTTGCAGAAAAAGAAAAGGAGAGAAAAAGGAAGGTTTTAGGGGGTTTAAATTTTTGGTGTTTTAAAAATTTGGGATAATTGTTATAGGTTAATTATTGCAACAGCACAAATGTGCAAACTTTTGTTTTTTCAAAAATTTCAAATTGTGTTGCTGTTTGTATTTTAATTGAATTTGAGTGAAATTTGAATTAATTGAATAATTGAAAGAAGCAACTTAAAAGTGTTTAATTTCAAGTTTATTATGAACAAAAGATTGGTTTGATTGCAAGTTTTATTTGAAACATTGTAACAGAACAAGTATGAAACAAAAGATTTTAATTTTGGTTTGAAAATCAAATATAAAAACAAGGGAAAACAAATGGAAAACAAATGCAAAACTTATGATGACATGATGCAAAACATAAATTAACAAAAAGCAAACATTCTAAAGGTTGTTTTTCATACTTGGGATGTTACAAAACGCCCCCCTTGAAGGAATCGCGCCCCGAGATTCCTACTGAGAAGAGAAAAGGCCCGGATACTTCTTGCGAAGATCCTCTTCGGTCTCCCACGTTGCCTCTTTATCGGAATGATGAGACCACTGCACTTTCAAGAACTTGGTGCTCTTGTTGCGAGTTTTACGCTCGGTCTCATCGAGAATTCTAACAGGATGCTCCTCATAAGAGAGATCTTCTTGCAGTTCAATGGAATCATGACCAACTGCACGATCTGGATCTTTGAAGCACCTCTTGAGCTGTGACACGTGAAACACATCGTGCACCTTGGATGGCTCTTCTAGAAGTTTAAGACGATAGGCATTTTCCGCACGCCTTGAGAGAATGTTGAAGGGACCAATATATCTTGGTGCAAGCTTTCCTTTGACACCAAAACGATGAGTGCCTCTGAGAGGAGTTACACGGAGATATGCTTTGTCACCAGGTGCATAGATCATATCCCTGTGCTTGCTGTCATAGTAGCTTTTCTTACGAGACTGAGCAATCCTCAGATTGTCACGGATGATGCGAACTTTCTCTTCGGCTTCCTTAACAATGTCAGGGCCTAAGAGTGAACGTTCACCAGCTCCAGACCAATTGATTGGACTCCTGCATCTGCGGCCATAGAGAGCCTCAAATGGTGCCATGCCTAGTCTTGCCTGGAAGCTGTTGTTGTAGGAGAATTCAGCATATGGAAGACATTCCTCCCATTTCATGCCAAAAGAGATACCACATGCTCTGAGCATATCCTCGAGAATCTGATTGACTCTTTCGACTTGCCCTTGAGACTGAGGGTGATAAGCTGTGCTGAACAGAAGTTTGGTGCCCAATGCTTCTTGAAAGATTTTCCAAAAATGAGAAGTGAATATGCTTCCACGGTCTGAGCTTATTTCCAATGGAACACCATGAAGAGGAACAATCTTTGCTGTGTAGAGCTCTGCTAACTGACTAGCTGAGATTGTTTCTTTGATAGGAAAGAAGTGAGCTACTTTAGTGAGTCGATCAATGACAACGAAGATTGCATCGTTGCCCCTCTTGGACTTTGGAAAACCAGTGATGAAGTCCATTTCAATCATGTCCCACTTCCACTCAGGGATTTTCAGAGGTTGGAGAAGACCGACTGTTTTCTGATGAACTGCCTTAACACGTTGACAAACGTCGCATTCAGAAATGTATTGAGCAATTTCACGTTTCATGCTAGGCCACCAATACAGTGTCTTGAGATCCTGGTACATCTTTGTACTTCCAGGGTGTATGGAGAGAGGAGTTTCATGAGCCTCCTTGAGAATGACATCTTTGAGACTTTGAACTTGAGGAACTGCAATGCGTCCTTCGAAGAACACAGTTCCCTTGTCATCCACTGAGAAGGACTTAAATTTCTCCTTGCCTTCTTTGATGTGCTCTACCATCTTCTTGATTTCAGCATCACGAAGTTGTTCAGAACGAATCTTGTCCTCGAGAGTTGGTGTGGCTGTCAAGTTTGCAAGATAGCCTTGAGGAACAAGACCAAGGTTCAGCTTCTGGAATTCTTCATGAAGAGGAGGTTGGCTTTCCATGATCATGAGATTATTGCAATACGACTTGCGACTGAGAGCATCGGCCATAACATTAGCCTTGCCTGGAGTGTAAGAAATGGTAAGATCAAAGTCTTTAATCTTTTCAATCCATCTCCTTTGCCTGAGGTTTAGATCTGGTTGAGTGAAGATGTATTTCAGACTCTTATGATCGGAAAAGATTTCAGTGCGATTACCCAACAAGTATTGTCTCCATTTCTTGAGGGCAAACACAACTGCTGCAAGTTCAAGGTCATGAGTGGGATAATTGAGCTCATGGGTGTTCAACTGACGTGAAGCATAAGCCACAACTTGACGTTCTTGCATAAGAACTGCACCTAGACCTTGGAGAGAAGCATCACAGAATATTTGGAAAGGTTTGGAAGGATCTGGGCCAACCAGAACTGGTGTAGAAGTGAGTTTAGTCTTCAGGAGATTGAAACTTTCATCACATTGTGGAGACCAAACGAACTTCTTGTCCTTCTTTGTGAGATCAGTGAGAGGTTTGGCAATCTTGGAGAAGTTTTGGACGAAACGACGGCAATAGCTAGCCAAGCCAAGAAAACTTCTTACTTGCTTCACCGTCTTTGGAGGTTTCCAATCAACAATTGCTTTAACCTTTTCTGGAGCAATGGCTATGCCCTTGGCTGAGATGACATGACCAAGGTAAGTAACTTCTGAAATCCAGAACTCACATTTGGAGAACTTGGCATAAAGACGATGCTCACGAAACTGCATGAGAGTGAGACGAAGATGTTCTTCATGCTCTTCCTCGGATTTTGAGTAGACAAGAATGTCATCAAGATATACCACAACGAACTTGTCAAGGTATTCATGGAAGACAGAATTCATGAGTCGAGAGAACGTCGCCGGTGCATTGGTGAGACCAAAGGACATGACGGTGAATTCATATAGACCGTAGCGAGTGGTGAATGCTGTCTTTGGAATATCCTCTTTTCTGATCTTTATTTGATGGTAACCCATTCTCAAGTACAACTTGGAGAATATTGAGGCTCCAGCAAGTTGATCAAAAAGATCATCGATACGAGGAATTGGATACTTGTTTTTGATGGTTTTCTCGTTAAGAGGACGATAATCAACAACGAGTCTCTTTGTGTGATCCTTCTTCGCAACGAACAGAGTTGGGCAACCCCAAGCCGAGGAACTAGGTTGAATGTAACCTTTTTCCATGTACATATCAATTTGTTCCTTTAACAACTTCAGCTCGGGAGTTCCTATCTTGTAGGGATGCTTAGGGATTGGAGCAGTACCTGGTTCAAGTTCGATCACGAACTCAACTGCTCTGTCCGGAGGCATTCCTGGCAACTCTTCTGGAAAGACGTCAGGGAATTCACAAACCACCGGAACATTTTCAAGTGAAGGTAGAGGTTTTGCATCGAGGGTGCATAGCTGAATGGAACTTTATTCATGTGGAGAATAGATTATCTGGCCAGAAGGGTGGGATAGAGTTATTGACTTTTGAGCACAGTCAATCCTTGCTTTATTGGCCTTCAGCCAATCCATACCAAGAATGACATCAATGTCAGAATTGCCAAGCAGTATGAGAGAAGCAAGGAATATGTGGCCTCCGATTAGAATTTGATTTTTGTGACTGGTCTTGGAAGTTTTCATAGTTGCTCCAGGGGAGTTGACCACTAGCGGGGAACCCAAACCAACAAAAGGGAGCTTAATTGCTGTCGCAAAGATCTTTGACACGAAAGAATGTGATGCTCCGGTATCAAACAACACTTTAGCTGGAATAGAGTTTACGGGAAATGTACCGAGAACGACGTCAGGAGCTTCCTCAGCTTTGTCGATCTTGACATGATTCACCCTTGCGGTCCTCCCGACAGGCCTGTTGTTGGAGTTGAAGGCCTTAGGCGGGGGAGCGCGCACCATTGCCTGATTTGTGTTAGGGCGAGGTGGTGGTGGAGGTAGCTGCCTCTGCGTGCACTTGTCGGCGTAGTGTCCCGTCTGCTTGCACTTGTAGCAAGTGACGACACGAGGAGGCCCTGGCCTTGGCTGCCCCATCGAAGCCCTCTGATCATGCATCTGAGCAGGGTTGGGTGGGCGGGGAGCGAAGCCTGGAGAAGCTTGGGCATATGGAGCCCTAGTGACAACACCATTTGGTACCCAGATGCGGCGCTTCTGCGGAGGGGTGGTCATGTTGGAGGAGGAACCACCCTCACGCGAGTGCTTGCGAGACTCCTCGAACGCCTTGCGCCCATTTTCTTCATTGAGCGCGGTGTTAACGAGATCCTCGAAGCTGTTGGCCTTGACGTTGGTGAGGGCATACTTGAGTTCCGGGTTAAAACCTCTGCGGAACCTTGCCATCTTCTTAGCCTCAGTGGACACCTCATCACCAGCATAACGAGCGAGGCGATTGAACCCACTCTGATAGCCGATTACGTCCAACCTGCCCTGCTTGAGTGAGCAAAACTCTTCACGCATCCTTTCCATGAGACCATCTGGAATGTGGTGCTTCAGGAAGGCTTCCTTGAAACAATTCCACGTGACTGGTATCCCAGTTCTCATGGCCTGGAAGTTCTCCCACCAAGTAGCTGCCTGGCCCTTCAGCAGATAGGAGGCATACTTGACCTTGTCTTCCTCAGCAACGTGAGCAATCTCCAGAGCCTTAGCTATCTCACGGATCCAGTCATCAGCGTCCAGAGGCTCGCGTGTGGACACGAAAGCTCTTGGACCCAGACTGAGGAACTCCTTGATGCTGACTCGTGGAGCCGTCTGGTTGTTGTGCTGATTAGTCTGAAACTGGGCCATCTGCGCCATGACTTGGGTCATCTGAGTTAACAGCTCCGTGATTGGCGGTGGCTCAGGCGGGTTGTTCCTTGTTGGCGGCATCCTGAATGGAAATGCATTTTAGCACAGCAATAGAAAAGGATAGACTTGGCAACCGAAAGAGAGATTATTCCGACGCATGAATAGATAACCAACGGGTACATCATCACATGTTCAAATACATCAGAATATCCAACACACCATAAATGGTTCAAATGCCAAAGGATAACTAAACATAGCTAAGAATGGATACATCGGTACTCCCATGCTCATCACGCAGGACGGCGACTAGGAGTACGGCGAGAGTTACGTTGAGGAGCACGCCCACGAAAGTAGGTAGAACGACGATCCACGTAGATCTGACGTGGTCTGAGAGCGACTCTAGGTGTGGTGAAGTACATAGCGTCGACTCCCTGTGCTCCAAAGGGGGAATCCCAGTGTAACCAGCACCGAGGTTAAGTAGTGGACCTCTGATCGGCTCGTAACCTCCAGCATCTGGCAGACGACGTCCAACTGGCTGATCAAAACGTGCAAAGCGCTCGTCTCCAACAAAGTCTGTGGTGTAAGTCGCCAGACGAGTCAAAGCAAGGTAGAGCTGCTCTCTGACTGAAGCCAACTCCTGAGATAGTGTGCTGGCAACTGCGTCACTGTGCCTCACAAACTGAGCGGTGGTGTGCAGCCTGGAGTTATCATGCTCATAAACATCCAAGTTGTCGTAGAGCGTGAAGTGAGCTCCCTCCGAAGTGATGTAACCACGGGGGATGTGGCGATAGATAGAATCGTCAAATCCCCAGTAGTCAGCACGAAGGACGGTGAGACTCACATAAGCTGCCTGCTGCACAACCATATCCACTGTGGAACCTACTGCCTCGTAGCGGTGGACTACGCTCATGCCATCATCTGACAGAATGTAGACGATAGCCTGGTAGTAGGTCTGGTCAAACTCTCGCTGCTGCTCGTAGACCTGGTACTCTGGTGCCCAACGGAACCCCAGAAAAGTGACCATGTCCCTCAGCATCTCCGGATAACCGGCAGTGCTCTCGCAACGAGTCATACGAACCACCTGCGGGTAGAACCTGAGATCCATCTGCAGATGATTGGGGAAGTTTTGATTAGACGCCGATAGAAGAACTGAAGTGGAAAGCAACAACAAGGTTTCAACGGACAAAAAGGATGTTGAGAAGAACAGGATATCGAAGCAACATTGGGGAAACACGAGACCAAACACTCCTGAGGTACTACGGAAAAACCCATCCGGGCTTCTAGAGGATAAATATCTACTGCTTAAGGAATAGAGGATCTGCTTCCGGGGCTTACACGCCTCCGTTCTCAATCGTGAGTAGGCAACATGATAAATCATGTCACAACCACCTCCATTCCTATGGTCTAGTAGATATAACCATCCTAGAGAAACCAGGATGCGTGAAATCCTAACTTGAAAGTTTAGATGAGAAGAGAAAACAACGTTGCACTTCCTTACCAGAAAAAGGGAGGGTGGGTGGGGAAAGAAATAAAAGAACATAATTCCTACTCTCACGTTTCATTTTTCCTATATAGCTACAAAATAGTTTCTAGACTCAACTGCGACCAGTAAAAGGGATCTTACAGGCAGACAGGCTCTGATACCATTTGTCGCACCCGGACTTCTAGAGGATACTCACAGTCCGCTAAACAGTAGAACAAATGGCTTACGGGGCATACCGGCACCCGCATCTCAATATGAGCAGGCCAACACGTAAACGTGTGACAACCATTCTCTACTATCCATCGTCTGCGTAAACCATCCCATAGAATTCCGACTACTTCCATTGACGTACTTCATAACATACACACATGGTACGTCAACGGCATTTGAACAAGTGATATCACAACATATCTCTAAGACACAAAAGATTGAAATAAGTTGCAAATAGCTCTCACTAGAGCAGAGATAGCAAATACAATCATCCAGAGGACACATGATGAAGTGTAGACCTCTAAGTTGGCCCGATCTTCACGAATCGACAAGAACGAACGAAGAACGCACGAAGAACGCGATGAACACGATGAACACGAGAGGGGGAATCGAGGGGAAATCGAGGGCAAACGCGCGGAAACACAAAAGGGGGAAGATAACTCGTGAAGCCTACGAGGGATCGCAAACCCAAGTCAACAACACGCTAATTGAAACCGTTTCTCTTACCGGCCGGTCCACCGATCCAACAGAAGCCCAAAAGGGGAAGGTTGGCAAGCGCTACTAGAATCACTATGTGAGAGAGTAGCTCCTTGGAGAGATCTTGATACAATCCTAGATGAACATCATCAACATAGGAGTAGCCTCGTAAGAGGAGTCACCTCAAAAGAGGGATACAAGGGAAAAGCCCTAAACTCTCGAAAACAATGCTCAAAACTATTCCTAACCCTAGATCTAGCCACCGGAGTCCTTTATATAGTCGGGGTCGAAACGGGGGTCGAAACGGTGCCAAAACGGTCAATTCCCGTGCATTTCGGGGCCACCCCGGCCTGGGAGCCGGCCTGGCCGGCCTGGAACCCGGCCTGGGGCCAGGGTGGGGCGCAGAGGCCTGGTGCCCGGCCTGGTGCCCGGCCTGGGGCCAGGGTGGGAGGCCGGCCCCCTCGGGCTGGTGCCCGGCCTGGTGCCCGGCCTGGGGCCAGGGTGGGAGGCCGGCCCCCTCGGGCTGGTGCCCGGCCTGGGGCCAGGGTGGGATGAGGAGGCCGGCCTGGGGCCAGGGTAGGCCGGCCTGGGGCCAGGCTAGCCCGGCCTGGGGCCAGGGTGAGGCCGGGAGCCTCCTTTTCCCTCCGTTCTTCCTCCTCGGAACTCCGATCTTGACGCCGTCTTCACCCACGTTCTTCCTAGCTTCATGCGCACCTTCTTGGATGTGTTCTTGAGCATCTTGGGCACCATCTTGGGTCTCCATGTGGTGATCCCACCTATGCATGTAGAGGGGTATTTCATGAGGTAGAGCACCGTTCACCAAGTCACCGGAAACGTACGGAGGTAGGAGTGATTTCACCTTGTTGCGTATCGATGTTGTGCTTGGTGGAATACGGTGGGCTACATCATCTCCCCCCCCCTTGAAAAAGAGTCGTCCTCGACTCTCGTTCCATCCATATGTGAGCGGGATAAGGAATCTTGACGACGAAGATGTCGTTGAAGTTGAGCCGCTTGTCGAAGTCCATGTGACTGTAGGCTCGTAGTGGGGGCGGTCCAAAGGTGATGAAGATCATGAAATGGCCCCCCGTGGATGGTTGAGGAAGATCTTGCGAAGCGGTGTAGTCGTTGAAGTTGAGCCTCTTATCGAAGATCATGCCAAGGTATGCTCGTGGAGGGTGTAGTCCAAAGACGATGACGATCTTGACATGATCCTCCATGGGTGGATGAGGATGAGCTTGCGGAAGCGGTAGAGTGTAGTCATGGCGATCATTGTCGTTGACGCGCTTGTCGAACTCCAAGTGCATCTCGACGAAGGGGATGTAGACGTGGTAGTCATTGTCGTTGACGCGCTTGTCGAACTCCAAGTACATCTTGACGTAGGGGATGTAGATGGAGAAGTCGTTGTCGTGGAGGTGCTTGTTGAACTCCATGCACATCTTGACATGTGGTATGTAGGCGTAGAAGGCATTGTCGTTGACGTGCTTGTCGTACTACATGCACCTCTTGACATGTGGAATGTAGGCGTCGAAGGCGTTGATGTCGAAGTTCTTGTGACGCGTTGTGTAGATCTTGACTTGAGGAATGTGGATGGAGGATGCTTTGTCGTAGAAGCTCTTGTCAATCTCCATGTGGATCATGATGAGCGGAAAGTGCTCCTTCCAACCCTTCAAGTCGGTGTCGATGTTCATGCGATGTGGAGAGCCTTGTATGTGGAGAAGGCGATGATGTCGAGGATGCTTGATAGGGTCACCAAATCTCTGCAAAATAGACAACAAAGATGGAGAGAAAGTTGGTAAGCCGTTAGTGTCAATAAGCACAAATGGGGTTTTGCTCGCAACTCTCATCTCACTTTTGGTGGCTAACAAGGCGAGGCCTCTATGAACACTCATGCTTTTCCCACTCATTATGGGCTTGTGGCTCTCACTCACGTGATGGTGGATCTCTCTCTCACCACTCATCTCACTAGAAGCTTGAGAGGGGATACTAGAAGGCTCCATAGTCTTGGCACAAGAGGTGTGCGGGTTTGTCGAAGTCGTTGCATTGCTTGGAGTCGGTAGTGTCATAGCATGTGGCGAGGAGGACTCGAGCATCTCATCTCTTGGATTGATCTCCAAGTGTTGAAAGGGTGGCTTTCTTGGAGGAGGAGGTAGGGTCATGGCTTGTGTCGAAGGAAGCTCCATCATTTCCGTGATGTGGTAGTGTAAGCCATGCCTTGTAGCATCCTCAAATGGTCGATGATGATGATGATGAAGATTTCCTTGGCTAGAATGGTGGCTTGAGCGTGGCCTTGTGGAGGTTGGCATGAGATGCTTTGAAGTCAAGGGGAGTGTGTCACCCAATTCGACGTTACCTCCATCAATGATAGATGATCCATTAACGCTGGCTCTAGAGAGGTTGCATCGTTGGTCATTATCTTGATGATAGGCTTGAAGAACTCGTGTCAACACTCGCGATGAGCTCGCGGCCTCATTGCAATAGACGCTTTCGTCACCATTGATCGGCATGTCCAAGGAATTGAGAGCTAGTTGGTGCAAGGCATAGTATTGGCCTTCACTCATGTAGGTATGGTCACCATTTTGGTTGGCAACCATGATCATCTCATTGGTAGCATTGGAAGCTCTCTTGTGGATGGTCGTAGTTGGCACTTGTGTCATTGGAGACGAAGAAGAAGAATGCCTTAGAGATGATGGCAAGGGATGAGCCTCATTGACAATGTCACATGCATCAACGTCTTCATCATAGAGTGGTCGAGTGGTCTCCTCATGCATATGGTGATGTTGAACTTGTGTCATGGGAGGAATAGCTTCACACTCTTGATGTTGGTGTTGCGCTTGTGGCGATGATGGAAGCTCATGCTCTTGATCATGAAGGTCATTGTCCTTCCTCATGGAATGTCGCACATGATGTAGGTGTAGTGGTGCTTCATCCAATATGGTAGGAGAAGAACCATGGATGGTCTCTCCATTTGACGCACCATCTTGGTCGCCGCCTTGGCAATCCCAGATTATGTGACCATGGCCCTTGCAAATGGGGCATAAGAGGTCTTCATCTTGAAGGAGAGGGGAAAGTAGGCTCATAGCATCCGTGCCTAGCGGTGGTCGAAGTAGGCGCTCATAGGGGTCTTCATCAAAGAGAGGAAGTGAGAAATCATTTGTAGCATGCCCACTTGGTTGTTGATGATGGTGGTGCTCATAGGGGTCCTCATCAAAGATGGGAAGTGAAGTAGCATGTTGAGCAATCCCACTTGATTGGTGTCGATGGTGGTGCTCAATGGGGTCTTCCTCGAAGATGGGGGAAGAGAAGCCATAGGGAGCATTCGCACTCGCTTGATGTTGAGAAGTTCTCTCATTTGGGTCTTCATCAAAGATAGGCGGTGGAAGCTCATGTGGGTCATCCTCGTTGGATTGGCGATGGCGATCATGATGGAGAGGATGGCGCCGGTGGTTATTGTGGTGGAGTCGAGGGAGGCATTCACTAGAAGCCATGTCGGAGGCACCTTCTTGAGAATGGCCTTGGTCTTGGTGGTCATTGTGGTGGTGACACACATTTTGCCTTGGAAGCCTTGAATGTGGGCAAGCACCATCCACGAAGCCATTTAGACCAATGTCATGAGTCGAGCTTGGAGAAGGTGGGTGATGAAGAATATCCGGTCGTAGAGGGTGATCTTGAAGAGGGTCACCACGGCCTTGTCGGTGTCGAGGTCGAGGTAGTGGTGATGGCGAGCGATGCTCAAACCAATGTCGTCGCGGAGCTTGTGGTGGAAGATGCGGTGAGGTGGGTGTACCACTCTCTTCCATATGGCGATGGTGATCATGGCGACGGTCTTGGTGATGAGCGTGGTGATGAGGGCGTGAAGCTTGTCGATGACGAAGCTTGCGGCGTTCCCGCACCTCATGTGTGGGATGACTCCGAAAGTCATTTGGATGCCTTGACTTCTTGGCCTTCTCTCCTGATGGGGCCTCGATGATGTCCTTCTTGTGGCGCCGTCTAGATGTTGAGGATCTTGACGTGGCCAACTTGTCGGATTTCTTGTCGTTGCTCCATCTTGAGGTTGAAGGTACTTGTCTAGTGTTGGCCTTGGCATTCGCCTTGAAGCTCCATGGTGGTGAGCATGAACCATCGGACATGTGATGTCTTGGCCACCGAAGTTTGGCGAGGAAGCGCTTGTAGGTGAGCTCGTCCATGTCGCAGTCGTGGTTGGTGTAGAACTCCGCCATGGTCGAGGATGCGTTGTCGGTGTAGTAGGGCTCCATCTCGTCATCCAAGCTTGCGGTGTCATTGTTGTAGTAGTTGTTCATGTCGATGTAGCTCATGGAGTCGAAGGTGGCGTGGTGGTGGTGGTACTCCTCCATGTCGATGATGCTTGGGGAGGAGTAGTCGGTGTAGAGCTCGATGTCGTGGTCGTAGTAGTGGTGGTGATCCACCATGTCATGCTCGTAGTCGTCCACCACGTCGTGCTCATAGGAGTGGAGGTCCATGTCTAGGTCGTTGTAGTCGTAGTGGTCCATCATGGACTCATCATGATCATCATGGCCTCCAAAGTCTTCGCTCTCGCTATACATGGTTAGTGACAAGCGCAAGTGTATATATAGAGTGTGAGGACCTAAGAGCTCAAACCTCACCTTTTAGCAAATGTTGGAAACTAGTGGACCAAGCCAAGAGAAACCGATAGCAAAAAGAATGAAGTGACTTGAGTTCGAACGATCCCAAAAACACGCTCCAAAACACACACGGCTTATGGGTGGATGGCAATGGGTTAGAAATGTGGCGAGAAAACGACAAATCAAAAGAAAAGTATGTTGTAAAACGTGGAGAAGAATCAAAGAAAAGTTAGCACGAAAACCAAACCTAGTGGAGGAAAAATATATGGTGGAAACGAAAAACACACACACAAATGATAAATGGGGTTAGTGCAGCCAATGGACGAGCGGAGACGAAATGTACCTATCGAAGACTAAGCTCAATGCCACACCAACGCAAGGAGGACGCTAGCTCGAACCGCAATTAACAAGAGGCAACAAGATTCACAATGTGGCAACCGGTCACTCTCTTCTCTCTCGCAACTCGAAGCTAGGCGTTCCTACAAATGATAGCAATTGGCATAGATCTTTTCTTCTTTTGGCTCTTTTTGCTTATTTCTCTTTCTCCTCTTTTTTTTTTGATTTTTCGCTTTTTGATGGATGATGCGGAGATGATTCCCAAATGCCAATGCCTACTCGTAGCTAGACTCTCACAAGCACAAAACTCGCACTCTCGGTGCCACAATGCGATGCCAAGCGGTGTAAAAGAACTAGTCCAAGTAGGTAAGGTACACAATGGGGTGGGGTGGTTCAAGCGAAAGCAAGTTATGTAACATCCCAAGTATGAAAACTACCCTATAGAATGTTTGATTTCCTGTTTAAGTTAAGTATTGCATCATGTCATCATATTGTTGCATTTGTTTCTGTTGTGTTGCATCTGTTATTCTTTGTTTTCACCATGAAAGTCAAACAATTTCAAATGCTTGTTTTCATACTTGTTCTGTTACAACTTTTGGAACCAAAATAACAAATAAAAACACCCCTTTTATTCTTTGTTTTTCACTTCTCAATTTGTTGCTTTAATCAAACCAATTTTCCAATCAATTAATTCAAGCAATTACTCTAAATCATTTCAAATTCAAACCAATCCTCAAAATCTTTAATCATTTGAATCCATGAAATTCACCACTAAATTTGAATTCCTTAAATCATTCTAAACCCTAGGGGAAACCCTATTGAAATTGCTTGTTTTCCTAATATTAATGAATATTGCAAATTTCAATCAATTTGGTTTGTTTTCCAAACAGCACCCAAATTGGGTCATAACCACTTTATAAACATTATCAATTCATCCAAATAATTTTAATTTTTTTAAAATTCATAGGGGCTACCCTATAAACATGCTTCTTTTCCGTAATGGTTCATTAATATAAAAATCTCCCAAATTGGTTACAAATACAAACATATTTTTAAATCTCAAATTTGGACTCCAAGCATGCAATGTGGTTCCTAATTAACTAATTAGTCTAACCTAATTTTGTTCTGGAAAATTTTGTCAAACAAAACCCTAACTCTTTCTTCCAAAAGCAACGTTACAAAAAAAAAAAAAAAAAACAGAAATAGGAAATTAGAAAGAGAGAGGGAGAAAGCCAGCAGCCCAAGCCCATCTATTTTCCTTGCTGGCCCATACCCCTTCGAGCATCTTCCACCTCCTGTCGCTATCTCTGTGTACGATCTCCTCCCTGGCCACACGATCACCTCCATGCCTCCTGGGATTGCTGCCGTACAGGTCCTCTTCCCCCTATATCTCTCCCTCCTGCTTGCCCCAGCAAACCCTAGTCCCTAACTAACCTCCCATCGCCGCCATCCTCTCTGCTATCACCTCTCTGCTATTTCCTCGTGTCTGAACCTGATCCCTGCAACACCACCTCGTCACCGGAGATCACCACCGCACCCCTCTGAATTTCGCACACCGCCGGTCGCCTGGCCACCTCGAGGGGCTCCGCTCCCCGGGAATGGAAACGGCGCATTCCCGGGAGTCGCCCCGTCCCCTCGCCTCGAGCTGGGATCGACCGAGGGCGCCGCGCCGTCGCCGGAGTTCCTCCACTGCTACTGTTCTGAACGACGACATCGACGCACGACGAACAGCGACCTCGAGCAGCAGGTGAACGTCCTGCTCCTTCCCTCTTCCCCCGATCCGTTCGCTTCCACGCCCGCACGTGTGTGCATCGCCCATGCTCCTCCCTCCACTCGCAAGCTAGCCCCGATCGGCACCCCAGCAGTTGCTGTGAGCAGCGATGAGATCGCCACCGTGGCCTTCTGTCAATAGTTCAGTTCGTGATCTTCAGAAAATTCAGTAACGCGTTACGGAAACATAACCTGTCTGCATGTCTGTATCCAACAACGACCGCGCACCAGCGCAGCTGGTTCAAGTCTCACGCGCACAAGGCAGAGGGGGTGGGTTCGAATCCCACCCCCGCGGAATAAACCCTTTATTCCTCTGTTTTTTTCTAAAGCACTGCACAACCAGCAAATCACACCTAAGTCCCTGTATTTCTTTTCTAGGTCCCTGCAGTTTCCTTCTAAGTCCCTGTTTATTTTTCCTAAGTCCCTAGCTGCAATACAAATGGCAGAATAATAACAAAACTTGTAAAATGCATAAAAAATTCATACCAACTCCAATTTTGACTTTTTAAATAAGTTTTCAATACCAAATTAAATGCTCTACCCAAATATAAAATTTGTTTACTGTTTTGAATATTTTAAATTGGTGCAAAATTTGAAAACTTGTCAAATTCACTTAAATTTGCAAAATTCATAACTTGCTCATAAAAATTCCAAATTTCACAAACTAAATATGTTTTCCAATCAAATTTTCATGTACTTTCCAAATATAAATTTTGTTTGCTGTTTTGAATAATTTAAATTGCTGAAAACAACTGTTTCTTGTTTAATGCATTTAAAATTGCCAAAATAATAACTTGCTCATCTTAAATCCAATTTCCACAAATGAAATATGTTTTCCATGCAAAATTAAACCCCCTTTCCAAATATAAAAATTGTTTCATGTTTTGAATAATTAAAATTGGTTAAATGATTTAAACCTTGTTTAATTCATTTAATATTGCTAAATTTATAACTTGATCAAAACAAATTCTTTTGGAACATATAAAATATGTTTTCCAACCTAAAAGTATAAAATTTTCAAATATGAATCCCACTTAATGTTTTGAACAAATAAAAAATTCAAATAAGTTCATGTTTGAATTAAATTCATTTAATTCTTGCTTAAACTTGTTTAATTCATAATAAATTCATCCTAATTCCAATTTCAATATTTGAAACATGTAATCCAACTAAAATCTTGTTTTCTTTTCAAATATAAACTTTGTTATCTATTTTGAACAATTTAACTTGATGAAAACAATAATTGTTTGTGTGACATGTCTAAGTAACCAAAACTTTCCAAAATTAACAAATCATTTTCCAAACTTGTTTTATTCCTTTTCCTTTGCATCTATCATTGTTATTTTGTTGTTATCTTGTCATCATCATCATGCAAGCATCATGTTTAACCACTTACACTTGTTAATCAAATGTAGATCATTGCTTCCACCTTAACCACTTGCATCCATATGCAATTCACATTGCATATGGGTCCAATTAAATTGTGTTATCTTGTCAAGTAGGTTACTTTGATGCATCTATTAACATGACATGCATCATCCCATGTTTGTGCACCTATGCCATGATATTGATTGTTTATCTTTCTGCAATGTTTGTTTGCTTCTTCCCGGATATACGACGACGTTGAGACCGACGATACTTACGACATCCCTTCTAAGGATTTAGCTCAGTACCGGGCTACTGGGTTTTGCAGGCAAGTTATCACTCACATGAACCACTGTGTTCCTTTCAACATTGGTTACCGATACTTCCGTTGTTCTTTTCTGCTAGCCTTAGTAGTAGATGTTTCTGTTACGAACCCATCACATGAATCCCTTAAACCTGATATTGCCTCATCTCCCTTCCTACAACCCATTGTTTGAGCCAGTGTCTTACTAGCATGCTTAGGTTGCTTTTGCTCGAGTCTGTTATCCGTTACTTTCTGTTACTATATCTATTATGTTCTGGGGGCTCGATGTTTAATCAATCAATCATGCCAATGTTACTACAAATAATAATTTGATGATAAGGCACCGGCAGGAGGCCCATGAGAGGTTTTGAAGCCTGCTAGTGTCGACCCTAATAGGAAAAGGGTCTTGTCTACTGATCCATGATGAGCGCACTACCCGCATTTGGGAAGCGAGTATGGGCGCCCCCCTCAACTTGACCTGATTCGCATCTCGTCCAAATCGCCTCATTTAGTTCGTGTGTTCTATTTGCCGCATGCATGTTTTTGCGAGCCCAGGCCAGGGTGGAACTTTCGTAGTCGGCATATAGGGGGACACGTTCTTAGAGTGCTATGAGGGTCCATTTTCTTCTGGGCTCGATTAGCCGTGCGCCCAAGGTGCTTTGGGCTTGATGCGAGGAATGGTTGGTTGTGTTGAGTACCCCGCTTGGTGGAAGGGCCTTTCCATCTGGCGGGTTATTCATGAGTGTACGGCCAAATTGGTGCAACCCTGCAGGGATAATCTTCTCGAGAAGCCGTGTTTTCCGCGGTTATGGATTACTTGGTGAAAGTACTGGCTAACAAGTACTCAGGACAACTTAAACATAATGATCAAACATGTTACACCCAATGATTAATAACTTGACTAGTAATAGGCTTATTGACACAATAATTTGAACCATCATTAATTTCAACTGTGTGAGTTATCCTCGGATTGCTTCTTTGGATAAGGGGCGAGATCCAGGATGGGTTTGTTTGAAGTTATCTTTCAGTTGGTTACAATCCTCGATCTTATCTCCTTTCTGTTAGCCGGAAGTGGTAGAACCTCTGTAGTTGGTTAGTGCAGCCAGTTGCAGCATCTTTTATATCCCCTTCCTTTCCGTTGAACCCAAGGCATCTGTGCTTGGTGTTGACGGGTTACACTTTGGTGAACTGTGAGTCTTGCTTGCCAGTACGTTTATGTACTGACCCCTTTGGGGCTGTGGTTTACGCAGACGACGATTCCGAGGATCTACATGGTGGCTACTACGTGGAGTATGATGACGAGACTGCTGACGAGTAGATAGCGGACCCGGGCAGGATCCGAGACTTCGTGGATGGGCTCCGTCTTTTCGTTTCCGGCCTCTTAGGCCTATTTGGTTCTTGTCTGTACTCAGACATGTTGAATGCTTCCGCTGTATTGTAATGATGTATTGTTGGGGCATGTGCCCTCTGAATGATTGTATTTGCTATCTCTGCTCTAATGAGAGCCATTTGCAACTTATTTCAATCTTTTGTGTCGTAGAGATCTGTTGTGATATCACTTGTTAAACGCCGTTGACGTACCATGTGTGTATGGTTTGAAGTACGTCGACGGAAGTGCCTTTGATCTCTAGTGGATAGTTTACATCGACGATGGAATAGCAGGGCTTGTGTTGTCGCGCATAAGCGCAGGCCTACCAGGAAGCTGGGACGTGGGAGCAGTTATGCCCCATAATCCAAGCATCTGCTATCCAGTTCGTACGGTGAGTATCCCCTAGAAATCAGGGTGCGACAAATGGTATCAGAGCCTGTCTGCCTGTAGGATCCCTTTTTACTGGTCGCAGTTGAGTCTAGAAACTATTTTGTAGCTATATAGGAAAAATGAAACGTGAGAGTAGGAATTCTGTTCTTTTTCTTCTTTTCCCCACCCTCCCTCCCTTTTCTGGTAAGGAAGTGCAACGTTGATTTCTCCCTTCTCATCTAAACTTTCAAGTTAGGATTTCACGTATTCTGGTTTCTCTAGGATGGTTATATCTACTAGACCATAGGAATGGAGGTGGTTGTGACATGATTTATCATGTTGCCTACTTATGATTGAGAACGGAGGCGTGTAAGCCCCGGAAGCAGATCCTCTATTCCTTAAGCAGTAGATATTGATCCTTTAGAAGCCCGGATGGGTTTTTCCGTAGTACCTCAGGAGTTTTGTTCTCGTTTTCCCCGGTGTTGCTTCAATATCCTGTTCTTTTAAAGAACCTTTCGTCCGTTGAGATCTTGTTGTTATTTTCCAATTCAATTCTTCTACCGGCGTCTAATCAAAACTTCCTCGTAAACTCTTATCCAGTTAAAGTGTTATTTGATACCGGAGCATCACATTCCTTTGTGCCAACAATCTTTTCCACAACATACAACCCAATTCTGGTTCCACTAAGCAATCAAAACTCTGTTCACTCCCCGGGATCTCAAATGCTGACTTCCAAGATAAGTAAGAACAATCCAATTCTAATGAGAGGCCACATATTCCTCGTTACTCTCATGTTGATGATCCTGGCATTGATGCTATTCTTGGTGTTGCATTGATGTCAATAACTCCGTTCCACCCTTATTACAGATAGTCTATTCTCCAAATGAATCAAACTCTACTCAACCTTACACCCTCCATACAAAGACCTCTTCCTTCAATTGAAAATGTTCCGGTGGTTTCCAAATTCCCTGATATCTTTCCAGAAGAGTTGCCAGGAATTCCTATTGTTTTCAACTTCCAGTTAAACTATCCAATGTGCACGATGTGTTTCACGTGTCACAGCTCAAGAGGATCTTCGCAAGAAGTATCCGGACCTTTTCTTTTCTCAGTAGGAATCTCGGGGCGCGATTCCTTCAAGGGGGGGCGTTTTGTAACATCCCAAGTATGAAAACTACCCTATAGAATGTTTGATTTCCTGTTTAAGTTAAGTATTGCATCATGTCATCATATTGTTGCATTTGTTTCTGTTGTGTTGCATCTGTTATTCTTTGTTTTCACCATGAAAGTCAAACAATTTCAAATGCTTGTTTTCATACTTGTTCTGTTACAACTTTTGGAACCAAAATAACAAATAAAAACACCCCTTTTATTCTTTGTTTTTCACTTCTCAATTTGTTGCTTTAATCAAACCAATTTTCCAATCAATTAATTCAAGCAATTACTCTAAATCATTTCAAATTCAAACCAATCCTCAAAATCTTTAATCATTTGAATCCATGAAATTCACCACTAAATTTGAATTCCTTAAATCATTCTAAACCCTAGGGGAAACCCTATTGAAATTGCTTGTTTTCCTAATATTAATGAATATTGCAAATTTCAATCAATTTGGTTTGTTTTCCAAACAGCACCCAAATTGGGTCATAACCACTTTATAAACATTATCAATTCATCCAAATAATTTTAATTTTTTTAAAATTCATAGGGGCTACCCTATAAACATGCTTCTTTTCCGTAATGGTTCATTAATATGAAAATCTCCCAAATTGGTTACAAATACAAACATATTTTTAAATCTCAAATTTGGACTCCAAGCATGCAATGTGGTTCCTAATTAACTAATTAGTCTAACCTAATTTTGTTCTGGAAAATTTTGTCAAACAAAACCCTAACTCTTTCTTCCAAAAGCAATGTTACAAAAAAAAAAAAAAAAAACAGAAATAGGAAATTAGAAAGAGAGAGGGAGAAAGCCAGCAGCCCAAGCCCATCTATTTTCCTTGCTGGCCCATACCCCTTCGAGCATCTTCCACCTCCTGTCGCTATCTCTGTGTACGATCTCCTCCCTGGCCACACGATCACCTCCATGCCTCCTGGGATTGCTGCCGTACAGGTCCTCTTCCCCCTATATCTCTCCCTCCTGCTTGCCCCAGCAAACCCTAGTCCCTAACTAACCTCCCATCGCCGCCATCCTCTCTGCTATCACCTCTCTGCTATTTCCTCGTGTCTGAACCTGATCCCTGCAACACCACCTCGTCACCGGAGATCACCACCGCACCCCTCTGAATTTCGCACACCGCCGGTCGCCTGGCCACCTCGAGGGGCTCCGCTCCCCGGGAATGGAAACGGCGCATTCCCGGGAGTCGCCCCGTCCCCTCGCCTCGAGCTGGGATCGACCGAGGGCGCCGCGCCGTCGCCGGAGTTCCTCCACTGCTACTGTTCTGAACGACGACATCGACGCACGACGAACAGCGACCTCGAGCAGCAGGTGAACGTCCTGCTCCTTCCCTCTCCCCCCGATCCGTTCGCTTCCACGCCCGCACGTGTGTGCATCGCCCATGCTCCTCCCTCCACTCGCAAGCTAGCCCCGATCGGCACCCCAGCAGTTGCTGTGAGCAGCGATGAGATCGCCACCGTGGCCTTCTGTCAATAGTTCAGTTCGTGATCTTCAGAAAATTCAGTAACGCGTTACGGAAACATAACCTGTCTACATGTCTGTATCCAACAACGACCGCGCACCAGCGCAGCTGGTTCAAGTCTCACGCGCACAAGGCAGAGGGGGTGGGTTCGAATCCCACCCCCGCGGAATAAACCCTTTATTCCTCTGTTTTTTTCTAAAGCACTGCACAACCAGCAAATCACACCTAAGTCCCTGTATTTCTTTTCTAGGTCCCTGCAGTTTCTTTCTAAGTCCCTGTTTATTTTTCCTAAGTCCCTAGCTGCAATACAAATGGCAGAATAATAACAAAACTTGTAAAATGCATAAAAAATTCATACCAACTCCAATTTTGACTTTTTAAATAAGTTTTCAATACCAAATTAAATGCTCTACCCAAATATAAAATTTGTTTACTGTTTTGAATATTTTAAATTGGTGCAAAATTTGAAAACTTGTCAAATTCACTTAAATTTGCAAAATTCATAACTTGCTCATAAAAATTCCAAATTTCACAAACTAAATATGTTTTCCAATCAAATTTTCATGTACTTTCCAAATATAAATTTTGTTTGCTGTTTTGAATAATTTAAATTGCTGAAAACAACTGTTTCTTGTTTAATGCATTTAAAATTGCCAAAATAATAACTTGCTCATCTTAAATCCAATTTCCACAAATGAAATATGTTTTCCATGCAAAATTAAACCCCCTTTCCAAATATAAAAATTGTTTCATGTTTTGAATAATTAAAATTGGTTAAATGATTTAAACCTTGTTTAATTCATTTAATATTGCTAAATTTATAACTTGATCAAAACAAATTCTTTTGGAACATATAAAATATGTTTTCCAACCTAAAAGTATAAAATTTTCAAATATGAATCCCACTTAATGTTTTGAACAAATAAAAAATTCAAATAAGTTCATGTTTGAATTAAATTCATTTAATTCTTGCTTAAACTTGTTTAATTCATAATAAATTCATCCTAATTCCAATTTCAATATTTGAAACATGTAATCCAACTAAAATCTTGTTTTCTTTTCAAATATAAACTTTGTTATCTATTTTGAACAATTTAACTTGATGAAAACAATAATTGTTTGTGTGACATGTCTAAGTAACCAAAACTTTCCAAAATTAACAAATCATTTTCCAAACTTGTTTTATTCCTTTTCCTTTGCATCTATCATTGTTATTTTGTTGTTATCTTGTCATCATCATCATGCAAGCATCATGTTTAACCACTTACACTTGTTAATCAAATGTAGATCATTGCTTCCACCTTAACCACTTGCATCCATATGCAATTCACATTGCATATGGGTCCAATTAAATTGTGTTATCTTGTCAAGTAGGTTACTTTGATGCATCTATTAACATGACATGCATCATCCCATGTTTGTGCACCTATGCCATGATATTGATTGTTTATCTTTCTGCAATGTTTGTTTGCTTCTTCCCGGATATACGACGACGTTGAGACCGACGATACTTACGACATCCCTTCTAAGGATTTAGCTCAGTACCGGGCTACTGGGTTTTGCAGGCAAGTTATCACTCACATGAACCACTGTGTTCCTTTCAACATTGGTTACCGATACTTCCGTTGTTCTTTTCTGCTAGCCTTAGTAGTAGATGTTTCTGTTACGAACCCATCACATGAATCCCTTAAACCTGATATTGCCTCATCTCCCTTCCTACAACCCATTGTTTGAGCCAGTGTCTTACTAGCATGCTTAGGTTGCTTTTGCTCGAGTCTGTTATCCGTTACTTTCTGTTACTATATCTATTATGTTCTGGGGGCTCGATGTTTAATCAATCAATCATGCCAATGTTACTACAAATAATAATTTGATGATAAGGCACCGGCAGGAGGCCCATGAGAGGTTTTGAAGCCTGCTAGTGTCGACCCTAATAGGAAAAGGGTCTTGTCTACTGATCCATGATGAGCGCACTACCCGCATTTGGGAAGCGAGTATGGGCGCCCCCCTCAACTTGACCTGATTCGCATCTCGTCCAAATCGCCTCATTTAGTTCGTGTGTTCTATTTGCCGCATGCATGTTTTTGCGAGCCCAGGCCAGGGTGGAACTTTCGTAGTCGGCATATAGGGGGACACGTTCTTAGAGTGCTATGAGGGTCCATTTTCTTCTGGGCTCGATTAGCCGTGCGCCCAAGGTGCTTTGGGCTTGATGCGAGGAATGGTTGGTTGTGTTGAGTACCCCGCTTGGTGGAAGGGCCTTTCCATCTGGCGGGTTATTCATGAGTGTACGGCCAAATTGGTGCAACCCTGCAGGGATAATCTTCTCGAGAAGCCGTGTTTTCCGCGGTTATGGATTACTTGGTGAAAGTACTGGCTAACAAGTACTCAGGACAACTTAAACATAATGATCAAACATGTTACACCCAATGATTAATAACTTGACTAGTAATAGGCTTATTGACACAATAATTTGAACCATCATTAATTTCAACTGTGTGAGTTATCCTCGGATTGCTTCTTTGGATAAGGGGCGAGATCCAGGATGGGTTTGTTTGAAGTTATCTTTCAGTTGGTTACAATCCTCGATCTTATCTCCTTTCTGTTAGCCGGAAGTGGTAGAACCTCTGTAGTTGGTTAGTGCAGCCAGTTGCAGCATCTTTTATATCCCCTTCCTTTCCGTTGAACCCAAGGCATCTGTGCTTGGTGTTGACGGGTTACACTTTGGTGAACTGTGAGTCTTGCTTGCCAGTACGTTTATGTACTGACCCCTTTGGGGCTGTGGTTTACGCAGACGACGATTCCGAGGATCTACATGGTGGCTACTACGTGGAGTATGATGACGAGACTGCTGACGAGTAGATAGCGGACCCGGGCAGGATCCGAGACTTCGTGGATGGGCTCCGTCTTTTCGTTTCCGGCCTCTTAGGCCTATTTGGTTCTTGTCTGTACTCAGACATGTTGAATGCTTCCGCTGTATTGTAATGATGTATTGTTGGGGCATGTGCCCTCTGAATGATTGTATTTGCTATCTCTGCTCTAATGAGAGCCATTTGCAACTTATTTCAATCTTTTGTGTCGTAGAGATCTGTTGTGATATCACTTGTTAAACGCCGTTGACGTACCATGTGTGTATGGTTTGAAGTACGTCGACGGAAGTGCCTTTGATCTCTAGTGGATAGTTTACATCAACGATGGAATAGCAGGGCTTGTGTTGTCGCGCATAAGCGCAGGCCTACCAGGAAGCTGGGACGTGGGAGCAGTTATGCCCCATAATCCAAGCATCTGCTATCCAGTTCTTACGGTGAGTATCCCCTAGAAATCAGGGTGCGACAAGTTATACCTCTCTTATTGATGATCACGGACTCGCGGCCGTGGGGGAGTCGATGTCGTGGCGATCCGTTGATGTGGAAGCAAACTCGAGAGTTTAGGGCTTTGCCCTTGTATCCCTCTTTTGAGGTGACTCCTCTTACGAGGCTACTCCTATGTTGATGATGTTCATCTAGGATTGTATCAAGATCTCTCCAAGGAGCTACTCTCTCACATAGTGATTCTAGTAGCGCTTGCCAACCTTCCCCTTTTGGGCTTCTGTTGGATCGGTGGACCGGCCGGTAAGAGAAACGGTTTCAATTAGCGTGTTGTTGACTTGGGTTTGCGATCCCTCGTAGGCTTCACGAGTTATCTTCCCCCTTTTGTGTTTCCGCGTGTTTGCCCTCGATTTCCCCTCGATTCCCCCTCTCGTGTTCATCGTGTTCTTCGTGCGTTCTTCGTTCGTTCTTGTCGATTCGTGAAGATCGGGCCAACTTAGAGGTCAACACCTCATCATGCGGCCTGGAACCCGGCCTGAGGCCAGGGTGGGGCGCAGAGGCCTGGTGCCCGGCCTGGTGCCCGGCCTGGGGCCAGGGTGGGAGGCTGGCCCCCTCGGGCTGGTGCCCGGCCTGGTGCCCGGCCTGGGGCCAGGGTGGGAGGCCGGCCCCCTCGGGCTGGTGCCCGGCCTGGTGCCCGGCCTGGGGCCAGGGTGGGATGAGGAGGCCGGCCTGGGGCCAGGGTAGGCCGGCCTGGGGCCAGGCTAGCCCGGCCTGGGGCCAGGGTGAGGCCGGGAGCCTCCTTTTCCCTCCGTTCTTCCTCCTCGGAACTCCGATCTTGACGCCGTCTTCACCCACGTTCTTCCTAGCTTCATGCGCACCTTCTTGGATGTGTTCCTGAGCATCTTGGGCACCATCTTGGGTCTCCATGTGGTGATCCCACCTATGCATGTAGAGGGGTATTTCATGAGGTAGAGCACCGTTCACCAAGTCACCGGAAACGTACGGAGGTAGGAGTGAGTTCACCTTGTTGCGTATCGATGTTGTGCTTGGTGGAATACGGTGGGCTACATCAACACATGTCCCAACAAGTCATCATTACATCACAGCGGAAGCATCCAAAGTGTCTGAGTACAGACAAGATCCAAATAGGCCTAAGAGGCCGAAAACGAAAAGACGGAGCCCATCCACGATGTCTCGGATCCTGCCCGGGTCCGCTATCTACTCGTCAGCAGCCTCGTCATACTCCACGTAGTAGCCACCATGGGAAACCTCGGAAACGTAGTCTGCGGAAACCACAGCCCCAAAGGGGTCAGTACAGACAAGTACTGGCAAACAAGACTCACAAGATACCAAAGTTTACCCGGCAACACCGAGTACAGATGCTTTGGGTTCAACGGAAGAATAGGTGATACAAAAGTGCGGCAGCAGGCTGCTCTAACCAACTACAGAAACACGCTACAACTTCCGGCTAAAAGAAAGGGATAATATAGCGTATCGGAACCTACTACCACTAACCTCAAACAAACCCATCCTGGATCTTGCCCCTTATCCACAGAAGCAATCCGAGGATAACTCACACAGTTGGATTAATGAAGGTTCCAGTTATTGTGTCAATAAGACTATTACTAGTCAACATTAGTATTAATTAGGTGTAAGTTGTCTAATCCTTGTTAGCCAGCCCTATCACCAAGTCATCCATAACCGCGGACAACACGGCTTCTCGAGAAGATTTAACCCTGCAGGGGTGCACCAATTTGGTCGTACACGTAAGAATACCCCGCCAGACGGGGATCAAACCCACCAAGCGAGGCACTCAACACAACCCAACTCTTCTTCGCATCAAGCCCAAAGAACCACGTGCTGTGCGTGCGCGGCTAATCGAGCCCCCACGAAGAAAAGGGGGACCCTCATAGCACTGGAAGACCACGCCGCCCTAAATGCCGACTACAAAAGTTCCACCCTGGCCTCGGGTTCGTACCTGCATATGCGTGCATCAAATGGAAAGCCCGAACTAAGTATGGCGATTTGGACGAGATGCGAATCGAATCAGAGTTGCGGGGGGCGACCATACACGCTTCCCACATGCGGTTAGCGCGCTCAACATGGATCTAGAGGACAAAGACTTTTCCTGAGTTCGACACTAGCAGGCCTCAAAACCATACCCGGCCTCCTGCCGGTGCCTTATCATCAAATTAGCATTACCTCAAACATTAACACGTTGTTGTTTAACATCGAGCCCCCAGAACATAATAAATATGGTAACAGAAATAACGGACAACAGACTCGAGCAGTAACAACCCTAAGCATGCTAGTAAGACACAGGCAACAAGCAACGGGGTACTAGGTGTGGAGGATAGGCTATATCAGGGTTACAGGATAACATGTGATAGGATCGGAACACAAGCAACGAATCTTAAGGCTAGCAGAATAGACAACGGAAAGTATCGGTATCCAATGTGGAAAGGACACTATGGTTCATGTGAGTGAATACTTGCCTGCAAACTCAGCAGCCTGGTACTGAGCTAACTCCTCAGAAGTAGTGTCGTAAACCTCGTCTGTCTCAGCGTCGTCGTCTAATCGGGAAGAAGCAAACAAACAATGCAGAGAGACAAACAATCAATAACATGGCATAATGCACAATTATGGGATGATGCATGACAATTTAATTGATGCATCAAAGGTAAGCTAGTTGACATGGTAACATAATTAAATGGGACTATATGCAATTTGGATTGCATATGGAAAGCCCATGAATTAAGGTTGAATTAAATGATCTACAACTAACCATCATGTGAAAGTTGATTAGAATGATGCATGGATGAGGAAAACAAAAGAAAACAACAATAGATTCAATTTAAAAAGGTGTTTACCAAGTTTGAAATTTTATTTATTAAGTTATGAAATTTTGGCTTCTTAAAGGAGTTACACAAGCATTTGTTGTTTTCACCAATTTCAAATGTTCAAAATAAATAACCAACTTTATATTTGGTAAGAAAACCAAATTTTAGATGGAATACATGTTTCATTTGTTGAAAAAGGAATTAGAATGAATTAATTATGAATTAAACAAGATTTAAATGAATTTAATTCAAGTATGAAATTATTTGAATTTTTATTGGTTCAAAACATTAAATAAAATTCATATTTGGAAAGATAACAATTTTCTGGTTTGAAAACATATTTTATTTGTTCAAAAAGAATTTAATTTGACCAAGTTATGAATTTAGCAATTTTAAATGATTTAAACAAGGTTTAAATTATTTAACCAATTTTAATTCTCCAAAACAGGAAACAAAGTTTATATTTGGAAGGGTGGTTTAATTTTGCATGGAAAACATATTTTATATGTGACATTTGAATTAAATTTGAATTAGTTATGAATTTAACCAAATTTGAAATAGTTGTTTGAATTTGAATTTTGGAAACATTTGAAATATTCAAAACAGTAAACAAATGATTTAAACATGTAGATAATTAAATTTGGTACAAAATACATATTTTTTTTATTTAATTTGGATTTGAAATGAGGAAGTTATGTTAGTTTAAATTCCAGGGACCATTCTGTAATAAACATGGACTGGAACTTAAAAAAGAAAAAGGGCCAGAACGAATTACACCTCGCAGTGGCCTAGCCTAGGCCACTGACGAGGGGGCCCTGGGCCACGGTGGCGTTGCGTGGCAGCACGCGTCGCTGACAGGGAGGCCCCACCTGTCAGCGCGCGTTGCGAAAAAGGGTGGGTTTTTATCTGCGCGGACGGGGCTCGATCCCGCGACCGCGGGGGCGCGCGCGTGGTGCGTAAGCCACTGGGGTGGCTGCTGTCTCGTGACAGAACGGAGGCGCACGGGGTTTTGGGGTTCAGGTTCAGTCATAAGACTGACGAAACTGAATTTCGTGTCAGCTGTCTGAACCCCGACGAGGAGACGGTCGCCGGCGGCGGCTGCTGCCCTGCTGCTGCTGCGTGCTCGTGCGCGTAAGGGAGGTGGGTGCGTGCTCGTGACGTCGAGATGCAGTACAGAGGGAAAGGAAAGAGAGAGGGAGCGATGCTCACCGTGGGGAAGGAAGAAGGGCTCGGTGCGGGACAGTGGTCGACGGCGGCGAGAGGTGGACGGCGGCGACGATCCCGGCCCTCTCAGCCACAGCGGCGGTGTCGAGGAGGAAGACGGGAGTACGGGGCTTCAATTCCCGCAGCTAACCTGCGCGGAGGCTAGCCATAGCGCCGATGATCGCGGGCGTTGCTCGCTGCGGTGGTGCGATACAGAGACAGAGAGATGCAGAGGAGGGAGGAGAAGGGAAAAGCGACGGCGGTGAGAGGGAGAAAGGAGGGGGAAGCTAGGGCAGAAGGAGGAGCTCGGGGGTGAGCTTAAAAGGAGGAGGAGGAGCCGCGGTGGCCGTTGCCTTCCTCTGCCTGCCGACGTGGGCAGCGCCGATGCGCGCCGTACAGAGGTAAGGGACGAGGGGGTACGCAGGCCGTGGCTGGTGGGCTGGGCTCAGCCCACTGGCCTGCCCTCTCCCCTCTCTGTTATTTTTTTTTGTTTTTCTGTTTTACTGATTCTGTTTTTTTTTGCAGAAAAAGAAAAGGAGAGAAAAAGGAAGGTTTTAGGGGGTTTAAATTTTTGGTGTTTTAAAAATTTGGGATAATTGTTATAGGTTAATTATTGCAACAGCACAAATGTGCAAACTTTTGTTTTTTCAAAAATTTCAAATTGTGTTGCTGTTTGTATTTTAATTGAATTTGAGTGAAATTTGAATTAATTGAATAATTGAAAGAAGCAACTTAAAAGTGTTTAATTTCAAGTTTATTATGAACAAAAGATTGGTTTGATTGCAAGTTTTATTTGAAACATTGTAACAGAACAAGTATGAAACAAAAGATTTGAATTTTGGTTTGAAAATCAAATAGAAAAACAAGGGAAAACAAATGGAAAACAAATGCAAAACTTATGATGACATGATGCAAAACATAAATTAACAAAAAACAAACATTCTAAAGGTTGTTTTTCATACTTGGGATGTTACATCGGGGGTGCTTGGGATCTTCATCCCCGCTGTCACCTGGACTTGGGACACCCGAATCTTCACTTCCGGAGGGCTCTACATAGTGCACCATACCGATGAAGTAGCGAAGGTAAGGGAAAACGACAATTTTTGCGTTGGGTTTGGACCCGATCTTGCTTTCTGATCTGAAGGACGTCAACGTGGCGACTTCCTGGGTAGGCGTACGTCTCGAGTCTTGAAGGCGCAAAACACCCGTGCGAGTAGAACAGAAGTTTAGATCGCCGAACTTCAGGCTGATGCTTTGGCTGATGGAGTCAAAAGCCGAGCATAAAGCCATCGAGTGCTCGGTGAAGTCGATGGAACCAAACTTAACCGGTCTCCTCTCGATCGTCAAGTTGTTGCTTGAAGTTAATGCCTAAGCAGCCGCGAATCAACTGCTCTAGATTCCCACATGCGACGCCAAATGTCATGGGGGTTCCACAACATATCCCATGCTTGTAGGGTTAGGGTTTCGTACAAAGATGAGCGGTGGTGGACTACTAGGGCTGGCATGACTCAGAGGGCACGATTACCCAGGTTCAGAGCCCTTTGGGAAGGTAAACCCCTACTTCATGTCTGTCTGTTTATTCTGACGAGTAAGATCTTGGTTACAATAGATTTCTGGCGTGTTCTCTCTTCTCCCTTTCTCTCCTTGATTTCGTGTCGCTGCTACGACCCCCTCCCGACCTTTATATAGGAGGCCGGGTCTCAGGAGTTCATGTACAAATCAGACTCTATTTACAGTCGGTTCCCTATCTTCCTTCTTGACCCGCAAGGTAAGTATTATGGGTCGGTCCACCCGTTGATGGGTGTGGGTCTTGATAGTCAAGTGGGCCTTCTGGAACGTTTCCGCGTGTGTGTGTGTGTGTGTGTGGGGGGGGGGGGGGGTCCTTTGGGCATCCCCACGTCAATCACTTAGTTCCATACATTTAAAAGTTTGATGTGGTGGATTGGTGGAAAGTGGTCGTCACAAGGTACCCAACGATAAGGAAGGTAGCAAGGGATATATTTGCTATTCCAGTCACAACTATTGCTTTAGAATCTGATTTAGTATAAATGGAAGAACAATGCATAAACATAGGAGCCGCCTTACTTCTCACATGCTTGAAGTATTGATGTGCTATCAGATTTGGCTTAGAAAAAAGTACAAAGGTGAGCAAATGATGCATTTCTTAACATTGATCTCTTGTGTCACTTCTTATTTTACTTACGCTTGTGAACTTGTTTCATACAAATGCTCATATGGGCGAAGGCAACTTTTGGACTTGTCTTCAAGACACACAAGAGAATGGTTTAGTATGATTGTGTTTATTTGTACCATATTTTTGTGACTGCAATCCAAAATTAAGAACTTACTCATGCTTGCCAATTATAATGTAACTAGGAGTGATAGCTCTCAGCTATATGGCCTATTGTTCCTTGGTATCCTTGTCTTTCTTCCCGGTATGTTACTGTATACCTCTTCATTTACTGTATTGAGCTTGATATGCATCTGTTTCATCTTCCAGTATGAATATCATGTTTCTTGAATTATTCCATGAGCTTTCCTGTAAAAACAATGTCCACTTGCATTCAGTCTGAGGTACCGATTCTGTAGTTGGGGCAATCCCCTTGTAAGGCTGCTGCTTCTTTCGCAGACCTTCATCATCTGAATCGAGAAAGAAAATTTGTTGCTAGTTTTGTTGGTTTAAATGTATAGTCATGTGGATTAAGTAACAAACCAATTACTGATTTCAAGCTTAGATTCTAAACTAGTATAATTTAAGTGATGTTTGTCCTTCAGATTATTCGTAATGAAAAATGAAAAGATAAATACATCTTTTGAGTATTTTTCTACCATATTGCTTAAGCATTGTTATTTATTTGAAATGTATTCTATTGTAGGTTATACTTTAGAATGACGGGCTGCATTTGTACATATGCATTTCATGTCCACCCCCCTTTGTTTATGACACTAAGAAAACCACACGTATGCTAAAGTGTATCTCACATGTCTAATTATTTAGCATGGGATCTAAACACTGGTTTTCATGGGATAAATGGATCGAGCTGTGTGTTCATTTTGTATTTGTGTAGTGTCCAAAATAATTGTATTTCCGCTGAAACTTTTTGTAGAAACAATGGCCACTTTCATCACTGTAGTAAATTAATCATAGCGTAGTTCTACTCTTCTGATTGCACATTCTTCGTGTAAAAAAATCCAGTTGCATCACTCGAGTAAATTTTAGAACACATGCTACCTCTTGATATGTAACCGTAAGTTGACATCTCAATTATTATGGTGAAAACAAAGAGCATCCTACCCTTCAACATCTAAACTATTACGCTAAAATAAATATTTTCTCGGTTTTTAGTACCTCAGTTAGTACAATGCGAATCAGCGGACAATCATGTGCTTTGTTTTGTTTGTGGGAGAACTCTGCCTAAAACGACTTGTTTACCAGATACCGACTGATAACTAAGAAAAACTAGTAAACGTGCACGTGTACACACGTGTAATAATAGTAAATATAAATTAATAAATCACGGAATATGAATAATCTTATTTGTCAAAGTGAATAAAAAAATAACAAAATCCTCACACAGATATGATAAATGAAACGTCAAGATAAATTAAAATACATGAGATGAGATTTCAATTTTAGAAAAAATTATATCCCAGCGTGTTTTCTGTCATATGAATTTTCATGTTTTATTATTATTTTAAGTTCATCTCCTATACATATTATACGATCTGATGAATTTGTGATTAGTTTACTACATATTTAACGTAACTAATTTCTATGCACACGGCGCGGTTTATCAATTTTATTTCTTGTACAAAGAAGTCATAAGAGTATCACGGAACAAGAAAATACATGGCTTGTTTTAAATCAAATATCACCCATCAGGACTTACCAAAGAGTCCACTTAACTACGATATATTGTTCAGGAATGTAGTAGTTCTAACCATGTGGGGGATGCACTCGCAAGAAAAGTACCAGAATGGGCTAAAGAACTATTTTTTATCTACTACCGAAACTTGACTAAAACATCGTTTCGGATTATAAAGAACTCATCACATCAAACTTGTTAAATTATGAAGGTTCAAAATATGAGCAAGAGTCGCATATCATTCATATTTTTACAAGCAAACTCAGATGGACAGATATATGCAAAAGCACTTTATAGTCATCATTAATTCTATTGAGAACAGCCGAAATTCAAAAGAAAGATCTATACACTAAGGCTAAGGTGTACTTTATCACACAAGTGGCAATGACCATCTATGAAATCGTCATAGAAGGTATAAAAAGTCTGATAACCCTGACTTGTGACAAAGCAGTGTAGCGACTATCTCATGTTTTCAAACCCTCCCTTCACTCTAAAATAAAAAATAAAAGGACAAACGAATACCAGACCTGCCTTTCAAACACAAACAAATCACAGAAATACCCATTGTTCGCATATTTCGGTCGCAAAATTGCACAAGCGACTCATCCCAGCTTCTCTCTAGATTACTTCTCATGCCTTTAACTTTTTCTAAAGAGCAGTTCAGTGTGAAGTGACAAGGATCTTTGCACAATCCCTGAAAACATTACACAGATATTAATCATAGTTTTTATACTTTTGTAGTGTCCAAATATTGGCATAACAACTGCGAAGAATGCATATTATAACAAAAATTTCTATGTAAGACACTACTATCTAAACCTTTACAAGTTTACATGTTACTGTAACCAGAATGCGACGGAGAAGAAAAAAAACCAAGTCACGGCGATTCTTGCTTTTCATAAACATGCAAATCCTCAATCCTCAACGTAGCTAATTACTTTTCCTTTTATCACTAAACATTTTAGGACTAATAGAAACTTGTACCTTGCAGTTATGGCGGAGTATGAGCATGAGACGCCCATCGAGGCGGCACCTCAGGGTTTCAGCAATTGGCCAACCGACGAACTAAGTTGTGCTCTTGCAGGAGGTATATAAGTTTCCCAAAGCCGGAACTGGAAGAACTAGAGCATACCAAACATGAGGTATACAACACATAATGTGTTCCAAGAACTCAAGAGGCTGTGTCTGACACTACCACCTATGGCGTCGGCATTGGACCCCTGAGGCCGGCCAAAGCGACGGCGGACAGTGCAACCATTCTTGACACCTCCCTTCTTTCTAGTCTTATCTCTCATAGGAGTATCTTGGTTGACGGACAGCTAATATATAGGCGGGGCTGAAAGAATCCCAAAATATGTGCTGACCTGCTGCACTTGGAGAACACTGCAAAAAACTTTCATGTCAGGCTGGGGAACGAACACTTAAACAATGCAAGGAAGTTCAGAGTTGTGAAGGTTGTTCCATTTCCTTTTG
Organism: Alopecurus myosuroides; assembly: GCA_028641055.1. Taxonomy (NCBI): domain Eukaryota; kingdom Viridiplantae; phylum Streptophyta; class Magnoliopsida; order Poales; family Poaceae; genus Alopecurus; species Alopecurus myosuroides. The sequence goes on along the minus strand of CM054060.1, from coordinate 159,376,398 downwards.
ATGAAGTCAAAGATGACTACATGGGGTATCATTCCAGCAGATTCTAAGGTTGCAGAACTCTCAAACAGTTCACTCAAAAATAGTTGCTCTACAGTTCTCTTTAGCCTGTTCCATCCATCTTGTAATTTGGCTATTTAGGAAATGTTATTACATCAATGGTACTTTGGTCATTCTTAAATTACCTATAAAGATTAATCAAGGAGAACTGTATGACTTAAAGAATTTGCGGTTGAGTTATCACTTACTTACATGACAAGCTCATCAATGGGATACTAAAATTCAGAATTGAAGCTCTAGCGTTTTGAATAAGAACATGCAACTCTACAAGATCGTGGCATACAAATTATTGATGATGCAGTTATCCTCACTTTTAAGAACTGTCTTATTTTTTACATACATGTTCACAAAATAGCATAGTAAAAGATAATCCGGTGCGAATGCTATATGTGGACAATTTTTAAAAAATATGTGTGATTAATATAAGTAAATCATCAAGACATAAATATAAATATATCCACCAAAACAAACGGTCCACAAAATATTCGGCTTTCTAATCCATGAAATACACCTATATGAAAAATATGTGATACACTTGGAAACTACCAACTAAACATATGTCAAGCTCGCCCGAGGCACAATGTAGCGTCGACCAGTTGAGTCATGGGTTCGATTTTCCTTTTTGAGACGTCATGGAGATCTCCATACATGCAATGGGAATTGAGTGCAGAAGTGTTTTTTTTAGTAGAGGAGGAACTGTGTGCCATACATGCAATGGGATATTTTTTTTCTAACTACACGTTACACGTACGGGCTATGCTATGTTAAGGGGGAAAAAACCTACGGAAAACTCTGCCTAAAACGACTTGTTTACCGGATACCGACTGATAACTAAAAAAAATAGATACCGATTGATGGCCCTAAAACTTAAGCCCATATGCACAGTCCAGGCCCGCCTAGACTACCTTCTTCCACGAACGGAACTGTAGACAGAAAGGTTCCACCATCCATAGCACCTTCCGCTCGGCCATTGAAGGTGTGTCCACCGATTTGGCCCCCCCCCCCCCCCCCCCAATATTTTCGGGGCCATGTGCCGTCGCACATTTCGCACGCCCCCATCGACGACCCTACTTGGTGAACTTGTAACTTGTTTGTAAGCTGTTATTCATGAATCCCGAACTTGTAATTTATGAGATGTTATTTCTAAACTTGTAACTTGATCAGTGGACTTGTAATTAGCTGTCATGTGCTCGTCGGCTCGTGTACTCATGTGTCGGCGTGTCTGAAATTTTAAACTGTGAATTATATCTATTATGAATTGCATTTGAATTGTTGCACCAATTGTTGTGTCTTATTTCCTGTGAACTGCTGCCAAATGGCCCCGTGCAACTTGGCGGGTTGCATCGGGCCCCATAAACCTGACGGGTGACGGGTCGCAGGAAATTCTATACCCGATGATGGGTTGGAAGACGAGAGACGGGGGTGTGGAGAAGGTCCGGTAGAAGCCGGGTATGGGGATGACAAACGTGCCAACCATGCTCTGGCCCGTTCATTTAAATCAAACGGATTTGTACGAGAAGGAAATCTGGTAGCACCCATATAGCCAGGATTATCTGGGTCCTGTTTGGTTGCGGTCGGATATTTCGCGTTTCTCCACCGTCGGCTCAGCTGACCCTGGCTGGTCTTCGTGGCCCGCCTGTTCTGTGTCCCACTGAAACGTGGGCCCGATATCAACAGGTCAACGAGTGCTGACCAATCAACCTGGATCTCGGCGCCAAGTGCACGCAATGTCCCAGCGTCGCACGGAAGCATTCACCGACAGGTGGGCCGTCACGGTACCACCTAGTCACGGACGTGACAAATCACCCTCTCCCTCCGACGGTCGCGCGAACCCCGCCTGTCAGCTCGGTCCCTCCCCCAACCTTCGCAGGCTCGCAGCTCTGCTCCGCGCACCCTGATCGGGCCCACGCGGCATCGTCTTCCCCAATTCCTTCTCTTCTTCGGCGATGGTTTGATCGGATCCACAAGCCCGACCTGGCCCAGATCTAGCGCCGCCGCGCCGCCCGCCATGGCTGACCACTCCGACTCCGACTCCTCCCCCAAGTCCGCTTCCTCCTCCTCCTCCGCCCGCCGTCGCTCTCCGCCGCGCGTCCGGGCACACTCCGACGAGGGCGGCAGCAGCGACGGCGTCCTCGTCGAGCTCCCCTCACAGGTATCATCAGCGCTGCTGCTCCACTCGCTCCTGCCATCTCCATTTCGGTACCTGTGTCCGCGTGAACGAACGAAACGGCTTACAGAAGTTCCTGCCTCCGCGCCGTGTAGGAAGCGCGGAGCCCCGGCGCAGACCCAGATGCCGGTATCTTCGTCAGCATGCCCGCCGACGATACCACCAGCGGCGAGACATTTGAGGATGCCCCCGACGACCTCGCCACGGGCGGCTTCCGCACCGCTCGCTCGCTCGATGAATCCATCGCCGTCATCGACTACCCTGACGAGTCTAGCGCTGCTGCCGAGTGCCGCAAGTACAAGGTACTGCTTCTTTTGCCTCCCACACTAGTTCAGTTTCGTAATATTTAGACGTGATCCAGCTCTAGTTTGTGACTGTAAGGTGATGTGAACTGGGTTTGGTTCAGGAAGAGCGGGAGGTGTTTGCGCGGGACACGGCGGCACTCCGGAGAATGCTACAGGAGCTGGTGGGGCAGGGAGCATCAAGCTCCTTGCACACAGAGGATCCTGATGAGAGGGTGCTGGCGTCGCCCACGCCGCTGCACTCGATGCTTGATGATTGCTCTAGGCTTGTGCTTGAACTGAATTCAGTGGCGCGCTCAAGGGAGCAGGAGGTTGACATCTTACGTGCTAGGACTGCAGAGGCAGACGTATCAAGGGAGGTTGTGGACGCATACCTTGGTTCGTGGAGGGAGGTGTCAGAACTAGCAATTGGTCGAATGGCTGCATCGGTTGATGCCGTGGTTGGGATAGACGCCAACAGTTTTGATGGTGCTGATCAGGACGGGATGTCTGTTGTCGAAAGGAAGACTTTGTTGCTAGCAGAGCGGTACAGGCAGGTCTTACTCGGCATCGAACAACTTGAGCAGGTTTTAGCAGAGGTTAAGCCTGGTTTTGTTTCCATGGGTCAATGTGACCCTGCTACCATCTTGGGTATTGTTTCAGAGGAATTGGTCAGTAGCAAGAGAAATGAGGCAGATTTCATGCATAAGTCGAACACTTTTGGAGAAGAAAACAAGGCTCTTATCGAAGAGCTTGAGAAAGTGAGAGCTGCTCAAGATGCAGCGAATGCTGAAGCGGGCAAGGCCAAGGCAGAGTTTGAGCAGATGGAGCATAAATTTTTGACAACTAAGGAGAAGCTTAGCATGGCTGTCACAAAGGGCAAGTCGTTGGTGCAACATCGTGATTCCTTGAAGCAGACATTGGCTGAAAAGACAGGTGAGTTGGAGAGGTGCATGACGGAGTTGCAACACAAGTCTGATGCCTTGCAAGCATCTGAGGGCAGAATTGAGGAGCTCAAGATGTTGCTAGATGAAAAATCGGCCGAACAAGAGAAATGTTTGGACGAGCTTAGAGAAACGTATAGCGCATGGGAAGCTGCCAAGGCAAGCATTGGTCACCTGAATGAAGAAAACACTGCACTCACTTCTGTTCAGGCCTCCCTTTCACTAAATGATGGGGTTCTTCAACGCATTGAAGAGGTAATGTCAGAGGCAGCATTTCCAGAGGGTCTACTTTCTTGGAGACGACTGACAGGCTGGAATGGTTGGTTGAACAAAAGAAAATTGCTGATATGATCTTCTCGGAGCATCGGAAAGTTAAAGACATCCTTGGCTCAGTTGACTTTCCACACTCAGTCTTAACTGGCGAACTTGATTCACAAATCACTTGGCTAGTCAACTCGTTGAGCCAGGCCAAAGGTGATGCAGTGAGGATGCAGAACGAGTCTTCAGAGATTCTTCAAAGTGTGTCCGCACATGAATCAAAATTGGTCTCAATGCATGAGGAAATTGACCGCTTGACCATAGTTCTACTGGAAGAGAAGCAGGAAAAGGACATACTTGTAAATGAACATTCTGAATTAACGTCCCTATACAATGCTGCTGTTGATGAATTATCTGTCATCTCATCCCGGAATAATGAGCTTCTAAAGGCATTTGCAGAGGTTTCTGATGTCAAATTGGGGGACAATGAGTCCCTGGAGAGTGCCAAATTTGTAGACCAGTGCCTAAGCAACATTCAACGAAGAGAGAAATCCTCTCCTATTGAGTGGGAACGTCTTGAGAGGTTACAAACTCTAGTGTATACCCTAGATCAGGAATTAGCTCTATGTAAAGTAATTCTTGAAGAAGATATGACTGATAGATCTGAGAGGATGAGACTATCTGGTGAACTACAGAAAATGGAAGAGGCGATTTATGTTTTGACAAATGAAAAGGACTCTCTACAGAAAGAGTTTGAACGGGTAGAGGAAAAATCATCTTTGCTTAGGGAGAAGCTGTCAATGGCCGTGAAAAAGGGGAAAGGTTTGGTACAGGAGCGTGAAGGACTCAAGCAAGTTGTGGATGGGAAGAACTCTGAGATAGAGAAGCTAAAAAATGCTCTTGACGAAAAGATTTCTGAAACAGAGAATGTAAAACATGCTTTGAATAGGAATAACTCTCAGATAGAGAAGCTGCAACATGCTCTGGATGAATGTAATTCTGAGATAGAGAAGCTAAAGCAAGATCTGGATGAAAATAACTCTGAAACAGAGAATCTGAAACAAGTTTTGGATGAAAAGAACTCTGAATCAGATAAGCTAAAGCGAGATCTGGAAGCAAGGAACACAGAAACGGAAAATCTAAAATATGAGATAGTGTCAAGAGAATCTGCAAATACAGATCTCAGAGAACAGGTTGAGAATCTATCTTCTCAGGTTACACATTTGGATAAGCTGCAGTTAGACATTATTTCCCTTAGCGAGGAAAAGGGTAAAGTAGAAAGAATGTTGGAAGAAGCTAAAGTTTCCTGGGGCATTCTAGTTGATTCAGTATCAAACATTGCTCTTCCTGTTGATCACCCCTTTGAGGACCCTGTGGAAAAAATAAGTCAGATTGCCCAATACATCATGGAATCACAAGCTGCTAAGAATAATGTGGAGCAGGAGCTAAACAGAGCAAATGAGCAAGTTACCATGCAAGCTGGCAGGCTTGCTGATTCCCTTTCTACTCTAAAGATATTAGAAGATGAGTTAAGTAAAGCAAAGGACTATATTTCTTCTACTTCTGAAGAGAAACACCAAATACAATTGCATACTGCTGCTGTAGAGGAGGAGTTGGAGAAAACAAATGATGAACTGGCTCATAATGCTAACAAACTAGAAGATGCCAACACAGCTATGAACTCACTACAAGATGCGTTGACACAAGCTAGAACAGATCTTGCTATTCTTAATACTGAGAAGAATGAAGCTGCAGCTAAACATGAAGTGGAAACAAGCATTCTTAATGTTAAGCTAGCTAAATGTTTTGAAGAGTTGGATAAAAGTCATGGAAGCTTACAAAGTCATTCAACTGAACAACATAGTCATCTTGAGAAGCTTAGCACGCTTGCAATGGATGATAGTATTGTACCATTGATGGCTGAAGAATTTGGAAAGAAGATTGGCAGATTGAGAGATATGAGCCTTACAGTGAAGAGTATGCATGAACAACTCGCTGCAACGGGGCTCCAGATTGATCCAGTTATGGAGGTAAAGTGTTTTTATGAATATATAAATTTGATTGAAGATATTTTTTCTTAGTTTCATTTGTTGCAGTGTATTTAGTATTTTATCAAACATGCCGGAGCATAGCTATTGCTGTTCAGTCAGGACCCTGCCACCAACAATAATATAGTTAATGCGGTATTGGACTTAGTTGGGTGCTTTCGTTATAGTTACAGCTTTGTAATATAGTTCTTATAATGTAGCTATTGTTTGATTGGCCCTGTCAGCTTTGTAATATAGTTCTTATGTATGTAACTGATGGACTAGATTGTTGGATTACTTCTCATTTTGACCTGGTAACATGTCGTGTCTTGCCGTGTTAGTAAGATAGCTAAGGAAGAAAATAAGAATGTACCTATGTTCTAGCTTTGTGCTATATGGTAACTTAGACATTGCCCACTTAGTTCAATTATAGTACTTTGAATAACGATCCACAGTTACGCACACTATTAAGGAATTGCATGTGGTATTTAACTCGCTCCCTCCCTTCATGATCGTGTGTCTCTTTGTCAAGTTTTTGCCTTACTTGCTGTTGGAATTCTTTGCCAAGTACGATGACTGTGCTTAATTGACCTCATCATGCTCAAACATAACCTAACCATTTAATATACTCATAAGCAGGATCTAGAGTTCGGCACACTGTTGTCTCTTACGGACTACGATAACTTTGTTGCTGAAAGAATGCTTGTCGGCAAAACTAGAAAAGGGAATATTGATGATGCTTCATCCTTGAGTACTATTATTGAACAGTTCAGCAATCAAGCTGAATATTTCTCTGGTTTTTATAAAGATTTGTCAGACTACATGAATGCCAATATTATACTGCTGCACCGTGCTCTGCAGTCGGCAAACATCAACATTTCTCGTACTTTAGAAGAGCACGACCTTTTGAAGATTGAATTGGAGAACAAGGCTGCTCAGAACAGATCTCAAGAAGCTGAATTGTTTTCGCTGCAAACAGAGCTCAGGGCAATGTCATCAAAATGTATTTATTGCACTGAACAGATTCAAATTATTTTTAATGGCGTGCTTGATCTAGGCTATGCAATAGAGTTGGCAACAGGCAACTCCAGCATTGTATCGAAAGTAGAAGGAACCTTGTCTGTTTTGGAGGACGAAGATTCAGGTGATTATACAAAGGCGGCAGACAGTTTGCTATCTTCAGTGAACAAACTGAAGTCAGAGTCTCAAAGGTTATCTGATTTTAAAGGGTTATTGATAACTTCATTTGATGAGCTGAAAATGAGACTGAAACAAGCCGAGGGAGCTGCTGAAACTGCTTCAAATGATCACCAGCTGTATTTGAAAAGAGTATATGAGCTGGAGAAAGATCTCAAAACAATACATGATGAGCGTAGTGCAATGGAAATTAGGATTCAGGAATACCAGGAAAGGGAGGATGGGTTGAGGGCAAGAGAGTTAGAGTTGCTGTCACTTGAGCACACCCAAACTACAGTAGAAAGAGGTAATTTGCCATGAAACTGTTGTAGACATTCATGTATGGATAAATTTTTGTTCTGAACTTGTTTGTACTTATTTTGTTCTTGTCTTAACAGGTATAGATGATGCAATTTCAAAGGATCAGCTGGAAGCAATTGTTGAAAAAATAAATAAACTAAACATACCGTCAGGCGAGTCGGGTTTGCAGAGAGAAGTGGCTATGTTCTCTACTCCCATTGATAAACTCTTCTTTCTTATTGATGAAGTTGATGCACTTCAACGTGAAGTAGAGACCTTAAGATACGAAAATGAAGATTTACAGTTAAATTTTGAATCCCATGCCCGTGAAAATGAGCAGCTAAAGGAGGTTTGCAGAAACATTGATTCAAATCGTAGGGAGTTGGAATTAAAAAACAGTGAACTGCTTGAAGTAACAGTCAGTATGGAGCGAATGATTCAGCGGTTAGGAAATCTATCTGGGAAAGATGTGCTCGAAGATAACAAACCTACAAGCACACAATCACTCGTATCCAAGCTAGAAAAACTAATAATCGCCTCAAGTTTGGAATCTGGGAATGCCAAGTCTGTAAAACAGGAGCTGGGATTGAAGTTGCAGGCCAGGGATAAAACAGTTGATGAGTTATCAGCAAAAGTTAAGATGCTTGAGGACTTGTATCATTCTCGGATTGTGCAGCCAGAGGTTAGTAAAGACAGAGCATTTGAAGCATCTTCCTCTGCTATTGGTTCAGACATACCCGAGATTGAAGATTTGGTAAGCCCTATTTGTCCCATGGTTCCGCCATTGCTTTTACTTCTCTATGTTTTATCTAACAAGATATGTTAATGCTGTTCCCAATGTTTTTATACATAGTGACATTACTGATCTTTCATTCTGATTTGCCCTGGCCGTGGATTTGCTTTCATTCTTATATGGTGTTTCTCATATTAGTAGCTGTACCCTTTCTGCACAGGAACTCTCTTTCGCATGTCAGCACATATCTTGGCAGGTGTATGAAAATTGCATAGGTTGTAAAAATATTTTTATTCTCTGTAGGGACCAATGGGGAACGCATCAATTTCATCTGCCCCTAGCGCCGCACATGCTAGAGTAATGCGGAAGGGGTCATCTGACCATCTTATTCTGAATATGGGCACAGAGTCTGAACGACTAATTGCTGCACATGATTCGGATGACAAAGGTAATGTAGCCTACATTTGAGTTAGTTTGATTAATATTTTTATGCGTTAATAACAGTGCCACATTTGCTGCAATGAAGGGCGTATAAAACCATTGCATACATCTGGCTTGATTCCAGCACAAGGAAAGCACGTCGCTGACAGAGTTGATGGCATCTGGTAAGCTATTTTCAAATCAACAAGTAATAATGCTACTAAAACTGAGATGGCGTTGGAAGAACCAAAAGTCATAACTTGAACCAGTCAACCAAATAACTTGCATGATTGCACTAGATATGCTCTTAGTAGTGTCCCACTCCTGAGTTCGGTTATGTTCAGATCTGTGCCAGCTCAGATTTATTTCCAAGAGGGGAAACAAAGAACCCTTTGCTATACACATTATCCTGGTTGATTGCTTCTTTTCATTGACGACTCTCATGGTTATGGAAGGAGAGTACCACATATTACATATACACATACACAATTAGCTGATTTCAGTCTATGCGCCTTGTATCTTACTGCAGGGTCTCAGGGAGCCAAATTCTGATGAACCGGCCACGAGCAAGGCTAGGACTCTTGGCGTATTGGCTGTTCCTGCACTTGTGGTTGGTAGGAAGCATCTTGTGACACTGATTGTCAATAACCAGCCCCCTCACAATATAATTGTACAATAGCGCCTATCGAAAGGTTTACCTTTTTGTTCTCTTCCTATTTTTTTTACCCATAGAGAAATGCGATTCTTTTTATTTCCTGCCCCCTTCTCAAAATTGTACTCAAGCCGTATGTGTTGTCCGGAGCTAAATGGGATGTAATATGTGCAGAAGATAACAATACCATTCTTTGTTACGCTGGAGAAGTGAATGTAACCATGCGAGTTTATCGTGTTTCCTTTGGTGGGAAGCATGATGTCAAACTGTCTATATAGTTGGAAATATTACTGACCGAATTGTGAGCCTTTGAAGACTCGAGCTTTATTTTCTTGTCATCATTGTTCAGCGAGAGGTGTTCTGTTTGTCTGGAAATCGAATAATTATGCGGTGCCAAACCTTATTTTTTAAACATGTAGGTGTATCGTGACCTATCCAGCATTTGTGTTCTAAAATTTATTGATATGGTTAATGCAAGTTCTCGTCGTAGAACTTAAAAAGTTGTAGGTCAAAGCATTGGTACGCGAGGCACTGGAATAAAAATCTGTCAAAATATTCTGTTCTACAAAAGATCTCTTCAAACAGTGGTGGCAAAACATTCCATGGAACCGCGCCGCAATGTCTATCCAGTGAGGCCCCTCCTTAGATTTGCACCTACTCCCTCTATTCCATATTAGATGACTTCCACATATATGTATCTAGATATATTTTAGTCCTAGATACATCTATTTGAGAATCATCTAATATGAAATGGAGGAGCTCGAATACTTCTTTTTTTCCCCTCGTAACCCTTCGTCTGTCCGGCGACACAGCGGGCGACTAGGGTTTCGGTGGTAGACATATTTTAGTCCTAGATACATCTATTTGAGAGTCATCTAATATGAAATGGAGGAGCTCGAATACCTTTCCCCCCCCCCTCGTAACCCTTCGTCTGTCTGGCGACACAGCGGGCGACTAGGGTTTCGGTGGCTTGGCAGCGCCTGCGGATCTCATCGGCGGGGCGAAGATAGTGATCGTGACCGGAAGATGGCTTCATCTTCTGAACCTGGAGGACGGCGAGGCAATGAGGCCAAGTCGCAGGAGGCAGCGAGGGCCTATCTCACGGAGGCCCTAGGAAAACTAGATATCACTGAAGAGGAGGCTACCCCCTTGGTGATTGATGATCGGGAGGAGAAGGGTGTTGCGCAGAAGTGGATGCTGGCCGGGAAAGTTCTGTACCGCAATATCTTCCACATCCATACCATTGCAAGCACTCTCCGCCCAGCTTGGGGAAACCCTAGAGGTTTGTTTTTCCGATCCTTCGGAGACAATGATTTTGTGGCTGAGTTTGAGAATCAACGCGATCGCGACCGAGTCAGAGACGGATCGCCGTGGCATGTTAGTAAGAATGTAGTGATTCTAGCTGAGTTCAATGATTGCATGAGGCCATCAGAATTGAAATTTGACCGTCTGCAAGCTTGGGCTAGAGTTATCAATCTTCCTTTCAACCTGAGAACAGATGTGTGGTGTCAAGCCATCGCGGAACAGATTGATAAGCAGGCAAAATGAATTTTTGATCATGCTGGTGGATACCTTCGTACGAGGGTGACAATTGATGTGACTAAACCTCTACGAAGATGGGTCCTTATAGATTCGGCAAAGAGACATAGCACATATTTGTATGAAGTGCAATATGAACATTTACCTCACTTCTGTTTCTCTTGTGGCCGACATGGACATGCAAGCATGCTCTGTCCAACTCCGGGAACCCGGGATGCAAAGGGTAACTGACCGTTTGGGCCAGAGCTGCGACCAGTGGAAGAAAGGAGGAAAGCTGCGCCAAACTCAAATGGGAACTCAGCAAAAGAGCCGGCTTCCTCCTAGCAAACCAAAAGTGACACTAGGAATTCTAGTACTGCTGTAGAAAAGGGTCCAGAGGTTACCTCGCCGCTAAAAAATAATTCCAGGAATAACAAGAGGAAGGTGGGTTCCCCGACCAAGATTTACAAGCAGGTCAATAAACAGTTGTTGCTCACCAATACGCCAGCTAATCAGACGGGTGATGCTATTGCTGAGGTAACTACAGATGCGCGTGATGGGGAGGAGAATGAACTCGCTCGATCCGGGAAGAAGAAACGCTCCACACCATCTGGTTCGGAAAACTCCAATTCGGTCGCGGTTGCTTTGCAGCCCTGCCCGACTCAATGAATGCATTGAGCTTGTACTGTCGTGGGCTTGGGAACCTGGCAACAGTTCGTGAGCTTCGCAAAATTGTGAAGCAAGAAGGCCCCTCCCTTCTTTTTCTCATGGAAACAAAAATCAAAGGGACACGTGTGGAATCCCTTCGAACAACTCTCGGTTTTGCAGGGTGTTTTGCTGTCGATAGTGACGGCTTAAGTGGTGGCATTGGACTATTTTGGAGCAATGAAGTGGTGGTTGAGGTAAAAAATTACAGCAATGCGCACATCGATGCAAGGGTACGGTGGAAGAAACTTGATCTACCACCCTGGCGATTCACGGGGTTCTATTGAGAACCTCGAGCAGAGAACAGACATCATAGTTGGACTTGCCTTCGCACTTTGAGTGGGATCCAGCATGATGGGTCGCTATGTATGGGTGATTTTAATGAAACACTGCATGTCGATGAACACTTTGGTGCTAATTCACGTCCAGAGGCTCAAATGCATGCTTTTCGTGAGGCAGTGGATGATTGCTCTCTCCAGGACCTTGGATGGAGAGGTGTTCTCTTTACTTGGGATAATAGACAAGAGGGAGAGGCTAATGTTAAAGCAAGACTGGACCGTGCTCTAGCCAACGCGGCCTTCCTCAATCTCTTTGAATTCTCAAGTGTCAAACACATTAGTTCCACAGCTTCTGACCATTGCTATGTGTTGGCTGAGCTGAGATCAAAACCAGCGGGATCATGGCCTCGGCCTCAACGATCTTTCCGCTATGAAAATGTACGGCAGTCCCATAGTGACTATGATGCACTAGTAAGGAAGCTTTGGCTTAGTGGGGCTGTCCAAGAAGGACTAAGTGGTTTGGTGAGTGCCCTTGCTACGGTACAGCAAAGTCTTAGTTCCTGGGGGGAACACGAGTTTGGGAATTTGAATAAAAAAAGTGAGAAAACTTCAAAAGAAGTTGGAACAGCTGAGAGGCTTATCGGTGGGCCGAGGTCCACTAGAGGAAGAAAGAGCAGTGGAAGCCCAAATCCGTGAAGCATTGAGGCAAGAGGAAGTATGGATGCTGCAAAGGTCGCGTGTTCAATGGCTTCGCGAAGGGGACCGAAACAGTAAGTATTTCTATGCACAAGCATCTCACAGGAAAAGAAGTGGCTAATGGGGTTTTATGTGAAGATCCTGAAATGATCAAACAGGTTATTCAGAGTTTCTATCAAAGTTTGTATCAAACTCAAGGATACAATTATATGAATGAGCTTCTGGATGTTGTTGAACCGAAAGTAACTAATCATATGAATAATATCCTAGAAAAGGATTTTTCTGCCGAGGAGGTGTCGAATCTGCATCTCAACAAGTCCCTCGGGTGAACCCATATGGTTTCGATTAGGAGAACGTGTAGGCGCTGGTGACAATCGTCGGCTAGACAGGGGACACGATTTACCCAGGTTTGGGTCCCTCGTAGAGGTAAAACCCTTACTCCTGCCTCTGTCGATCTATATTAACGAGTAGATCGGTTACAATGGGGGGTTGCTCAAGTCGAGAATATGATCTCGATCTCAAGGCTTGGTGGTGCGGTATTGCTTGGTCCCTCTCCTGTGGTTCTCCTGGCCTTATATAGGTGACCAGGTCTCAAACCGTACCCAGAGAGGACTCGAACTCTAACCTAAAGTCGGTTACAAGTTTCCTAACTTGACCCGCAAGGCTTTGCGGGTGGGCTCCAAGTGGGCCTTCTAGAGTAATCCTTGACGCTTCCTTTGGAGCTTGGGCCGTGGGCCTGACACCGGGTAGGCTCATCCGACAGGCCTAGGATCCATCCCTTCGTCAGTAGCCCTCGAGCGTTTACTCGACTGAGAATCCGAGTGGACGCTTAGAACTTATCTTGATTTCCTTTCGACTGGTGGTTTTGATCGTTTGAAGAGGATGTGTATCCTGTATGCGATGCATTTCTTGTACTCGAGTATCGAGAAAATAGAGTGCCCGTGTATTCGGTTGTTTTTGCAGAAGGATGTGGCTCAGTTGCTTGGCTCTCCCGAAAGCTCAGGGCCAATTAATTGCATCTAGGGCAAAAACAGTTCTGGCCTACACAGATTCAAGACCTTCGACTCGAATCCGGTGAGGTGATCATTGCGACTGGGCCGTAGAGGTCTTACCGATTCGAACTTAACCTAATTGGGTACCCGGCGTGTCCGCTAGAATTTTTCTTCGTGTTGTTGACACGGAATTTACCGGAGGACGCAGCTTGAGTGCGATTCCAGGCCCTCAAGAGAGATCTTTTGGGTCTTACCTTCGTATTCGAAATAAATACGGCATCCGGATGTGCCTAGTCGGCTGAACAATCCGGGAGATTGATGTGTGTACATCGCATAGTCGAGTGGTAGGAGCTACGCACTCGCAGGTTTTTATCTAGGGATATTTCGAGTGAAAATTTTCTCCCTTGATTTTGCGCACAAAGTGCTTTGTGCTTTGTAATCTTCATTCCATACGAAATAGTTTTCGTGTTTGGAAATCTTGTCATGCCCATTCGAAAAGAAATTTCGTATCTGGGGCTTTCATGCGAGAGAATTTTCGCGTCACAGTTTGTCCATACGAAGTTATTTCGTGTTTGGAGCTTTATGCGAAGGAATTTTCGCGTCTTGACTTGCTCATACGAAGTTTATTTCGTGTTTGAGGCTTTATGCGAAGGAATTTTCGCGTCTTGATTTGCTCATACAAAGTTTATTTTGTGTTTGAGGCTTTATCCGAAGAAATTCTCAGCCTGATGATGTGCGCTATGACGTCACAACGCACTTTATCCTCCCGATGGGACGTGACAGAGTGAGAGCAGAGGCGTTGGCCCCCTTGTCACCTTTTTTACCGGAAACGAGACGTCGTTCCCGGTTTTTACGCGAACTGCGCACAGTAATTGCGCACGATCTTCTGTTAAGATCGTGGCACCAAACAGCGTTCACCGCCGTTTCGTTTCGGCTTCACGCGTGGCTGCCGTGATGAGCGCCACGTCGTTCTATGAGCGGCCACGATTAGATGACACCGTGTATAAATACGGCCCTTGGGTGAAAAGTGAAAAATTCCCGTCATTTGTCTCCAGCTTTCACCTTCCTAGCCTTCGTCTTCCTCGCGCCCCTTCTCTGTCCTCAAGCTTGCACCAGCGCTCATGGCGGGAGGCAAGAAACGAAGCGCCGATGTTTCCTCCTCGCAAGCGCCCGAGGATGCCCCTGTGGTTCCTGCTCCGCGCTCTGGCGACTGGCGCTCCGCCAACACCACGCAGAAGAGCAGCAAGGAGATGCAAAGGGAGGGATTGCTGCCTGTCGACGCCGAGAAGCATGTTCGCCTCGGCAAAAAGGAAGAGGTACCAAACCCCCGCGCGAACGAACGCGTGATCTTCGCGGATCACGTATCGCGCGGGCTTTCCTTCCCCCTCCATCCTTTCCTCGTGGCATTGTTGTATGTCTACGGCATACAGCTCCACGATCTGCCTCCAAATGCGGTGCAGCACATATCGTGCTTCATCGTTCTTTGCGAGTGCTTCCTGGGCATCCGCCCACACTGGGGCCTTTGGAAGGCCCTATTCAAGGTGCGGGTCTTCCGCGAGAAATCGCGGGTAGAGACTGAGCTCGGAGAGCCGTTGCGCACCGGCGGCTTTGGAATCCAGGCGAAATCGGACAACTGCTACTTCGAGATGCACTTCATCGACTCCGCGCAAGGATGGAGGAAGAAGTGGTTCTACGTCGTAGACAACAGCGAGGGTGGAGCTCATGAGTTCCACCCGTTCGCTGTCCTGAAGCGGCAGAAGTCCTGGGCGCACAAGCTTTCAGTCGAAGAAAGCCGAATCGTCGCCCCGCTACTTGCCAAGGTTGTCGTCCTTCGTGACCAAACCGCAGGAGTTGTGCTGAACGGCTTGCACCTAGCGAGCGTGTTCCTCAAGCGCAGGATCCAACCTCTGCAGGAGAGGCCCTCCACGATGTGGGAGTACCAGTGACGAAGGGATGAACCCTAGGCCTGTCGGATGAACCTACCAGGTGTCAGGCCCACGGCCCAAGCTCCAAAGGAAGCGTCAAGGATTACTCTAGAAGGCCCACTTGGAGCCCACCCGCAAAGCCTTGCGGGTTAAGATAGGAAACTTGTAACCGACATAGGGTTAGAGTTCGAATCCTCCCCGGGTATGGTTTGAGACCTGGCCACCTATATAAGGCCAGGAGAACCACCGAGAGAGGACCAAGTAATACCGCACCACCAAGCCTTGAGATCGAGATCATACACTCGACTTGAGAAATCCCCCATTGTAACCGATCTACTCATTAATACAGATCGACAAAGGCAGGAGTAAGGGTTTTTGATATGGAGTTGGACTCCCAGATTGGCCCGATCTTCACGAATCGACGAAGAACGAATGAAGAACACGAAGAACGGTAAGAACACGAGATGGGAAATCGAGGGGGAACATGGGGGAACGCGGGGCAACACACAAATCGGGATAAATCGCAAGAACCGAAAGATCCAACCTCCCGTCAACTAAGCCCCGAGGGCCGCCTACGGAACAATCGATCCAACTGAACTCACCTTGATACAAACCGTCTCACACCCGTAGCCGGTACCACTACGCCAATAGAACCTCAAGATAACGAGAGGAAGATTAGACAACTCTTGACTGAAACCCGATAGGGAGAGGACAAGTAGTTGGGATGCGCCTTGATACGATCCTCGACGAAGTCGAATGAGTAGCCTTGATACGTTCCTCGGTACACACCGGAGGAGTAGTTCCTCAAAGAGGGATACAAGAGAGTTGAGCTCCAAATGTTCTAAATTCAACTCTAAAAACCTAGATCTAGCTCGGGGTCGTCCTTATATAGCCGAGGGTCGAAGCAAGTGAAAACGGGGTCGAAAAGGCGTCATTTGCGTGTATTTCGGGTCCACGCCGGCCTGGGGGCCGGCCTGGCCGGCCATTGGCCGGGGTGGAGGCAGCAGGGCTCTCTAGGCCCACGCCGGCCTGGGGCCGGCCTGGAGCCCGGCCTGGGGCCAGGGTGGGGCGCAGAGGCCGGCCTGGGGCCGGGGTGGGAAGGAGGGAGGCCGGCCCTCTCTGTTGGGGGCCCGGCCTGAGGGGGGGAGGAGGCCGGCCTGGGGCCGAGGTGGAGGCCGGTCCCCTCTGTTGGGTGCCCGGCCTGGAGGTGGGGGAGGCCGGCCTGGCCGGCTCCTGAGGCCAGGGGGGCTCTTTTCCCCCTATCTTCTCCGCCGGGACTCCGATTGCGATGCCGTTTCTTCCGCCCTCCTTCGTATCTTCTTGCGCATCGTTTTGGGTGCTTTCCGGGGCCTCTGTGGTGGGTTTGAACCTGAGCACGCAAAGTGTGGAACCATGAGGTAGCGCACCATCCTCCACGTGACCTAAAGTATAGAACGAGAGGAGCGAGTTCACCTTATCCTGGATGGTCTTTGCGCGTGATCTTGTCATCGGTGCACTTGGTGGAGTTGGGTGGGCTACATCATCTCCCCCCCCTTGAAAAAGAGTCGACCTCGACTCGGCGTCGTCTTCATCACTTGGGTATCCATGGAAGGGAGAGAGGTCCTTGACATTGAAGGAGTTGTGGACGAGGTACTTGGATTGCGGTAAGTCGAGCTTGTAGGCGTTGTTGTTGATGCGTTTGATGACCTTGAAGGGGTCGTCGCCTCTTGGCTTGAGCTTGGAGTTGCGCTCTTCGGGGAAACGGTCCTTGCGCAAGTGTAGCCACACGAGGTCACCTTCTTGGAACACCATGGGTTTCTTGTTCTTGTTCATGATAGAGGCTCGGTGCTCGGAATGCTTCTCAAGCGTAGCTCTTGTGGAGTCGTGTAGCTTCTTGATGTAGTCGGTGCGCTTGTCGATGTCCATGTTTGCTCGCTCGCGTAGAGGCAAAGGGAGTATGTCGAGGGCGGTGTTGGGGTTGAAGCCGTAGACGATCTCGAAGGGACTCTTCTTGGTAGCTTGATGGAGAGCACGGTTGTAGGCGAACTCGGCGTGTGGGATGCATTCCTCCCAATTCTTCAAGTTGGGCTTGATCAATGCTCGAAGTAGTGAAGAGAGTGTGCGGTTGACGACCTCGGTTTGTCCATCCGTTTGTGGGTGATAGGCGGTGGAGAAGAGTAGCTTGACGCCGAGCTTGGCCATCAACGTCTTCCAAAAGCAGGAGGTGAACTTGACGTCGCGGTCCGAGACAATGGAAGTAGGTACACCATGTAAACGCACAATTTCCCTGAAAAACAAAGTAGCAACATGTGAAGCATCGTCGGTTCGGTTGCAAGGAATGAAATGTGCCATCTTAGAGAAACGATCCACAACTACAAAGATTGAATCCATGTTGGTTTTAGTTCGTGGGAGGCCTAACACAAAATCCATGCTAATATCACTCCAAGGTGCATGTGGGATAGGTAATGGCATGGAAAGACCATGGGGGTTGGAAGTGGACTTAGCTCGGAGGCATGTAGAACATCTCGTGACGTGTCTCTCAACTTGATGCTTCATCTTGGGCCAATAGTAGTTGGTGGAGAGCATGGCATAGGTCTTGTCGCGTCCAAAGTGTCCCATGAGACCTCCTTCATGTGATTCCTTCAATAACAACAAACGAAGAGAGGACTCGGGGATACACAATTTGTTAGCCTTAAACAAGAAACCTTTGTGAAGATAGTAATCATCAAAACCTCGGTTAGGCAAGCATTTCTCAAAGATAGGACCAAAGAAAGTATCGGAAGCATATAAGTCTTTGATATCATCCAAACCAATCACATTGATGTCAAGACGTGTAAGAAGGCACTCTTTCCTAGACAAGGCATCGGCTACCACATTCTCTTTACCTTTCTTGTACTTAATGGCATAAGGAAAAGATTCAATGAATTCTACCCACTTAGCATGCCTCTTGTTCAAATTGGTTTGGCTTTTCAAGTATTTCAATGATTCATGATCGGAATGAATGACAAATTCTTTCGGCCAAAGGTAGTGTTGCCAAACTTCTAGCACTCTAACCAAAGCAAAAAGTTCCTTATCATAGATTGGGTAATTTAGTTTAGCGCCATCGAGTTTTTCACTATGGTAAGCAACGGGACGTCCGTTTTGCATGAGAACGCCACCAATGCCTATACCACTAGCATCACATTCAATCTCAAAAGTTTTCTCAAAATCCGGTAAGACAATCAAAGGAGCTTCGGTTAAGCATCTCTTAAGTGTGTCGAAAGCTTTTTGTTGTGCATTGCCCCACACAAAAGGTACATTCTTTTTGGTAAGTTCATTCAAAGGGCAAGCAATAGTTGAAAAATCTTTGACAAAGCAGCGATAGAAACCGGCAAGGCCATGAAAGCGCCTTATCTCACCCACGGAGGTAGGGTTGGGACAATTCCTAATTGCCTCAATCCTCTTGTTATCTACTTCAATACCATTGGAAGAGATCACAAAACCCAAGAAAACAAGCTTGTTGGTGCAAAAATTGCATTTGGAAAGATTGGCGAAAAGTTTTGCGTTGCGAAGAGCCAACAATACTTGTGAAACATGATCAAGGTGATCTTCCAAAGATTTGCTATAAATGAGAATGTCGTCGAAGTAGACCACAACAAATTTGCCAATGAAAGGACGCAAAACTTCATTCATGAGGCGCATGAAGGTAGATGGGGCATTCGAAAGACCAAAGGGCATAACAAGCCATTCATACAAGCCAAGTTTTGTTTTGAAAGCCGTTTTCCATTCATCACCTATACTCATACGAATTTGATGGTAACCACTTTTAAGATCAATTTTGGAAAAGATAGTAGCACCACTCAATTCATCAAGCATGCCATCGAGCCTAGGAATAGGATGTCTATATCTAACGGTGATAGCATTGATAGGGCGACAATCCATACACATGCGGGAAGTAGAATCTTGCTTTGGAACAAGGATAACCGGCACGGCACAAGGGCTAAGGGATTCGCGAATAAAACCTTTTTCTAGTAGTTCTTGGATTTGGCGCTCAATCTCTTTAGTCTCCTCGGGGTTGGTGCGGTAAGGAGCGCGGTTTGGAAGGGGCGCGCCCGGAATGAGGTCAATGCGGTGCTCGATTCCTCGTAGGGGAGGAAGGCCCGGGGGGAGCTCATCGGGAAAGACGTCTTCAAATTCCTGCAACAAAGGCAACAAAGATGGAGGAAGATTTGTCATGTCGTTAGTTTCAAGTGCTTCCCCTTTGCACAATAGGACAAAGTGAAGTCTGGTTGGGTCATCTCGTAGCTCTCGCATCTCTCTTTTGGTGGCAAGTAAGGCAATGCCTTTGGCAACACTCGGAATTTTTCCACTCATATTTGGCTTGTGGCTCTCACTCTCTTTTAGGTGGGTCACTCTCTCACCACTCATCTCACGAGTCTTGAGCTCTTCTTGTTTACGTGCAAGGGTCTTGGCGTTGTCGGCGATCACTTGGCTAGGAGACATGGGACGAAGCACAAATGTCTTGTTATTCCACTTGAAGCTATAGTGATTTGTACGCCCATCATGGATAGCACTCTTGTCGTATTGCCAAGGTATACCAAGGAGAAAATGACACACGGTCATAGGAACAACGTCACACTCCACCGTGTCTTCATAGGGACCAATCTTGAAATGCACGGAGACCATGTGTTGAATCTTGAAGGTGCCGGGGTCACTAAGCCATTGGACATGGTATGGATGAGGATGTTGCTTGTAAGTCAATTGGAGTTTGTCGCAAAGCTCTTTGCTAGCCAAGTTGTGGCAACTTCCACCATCGATGATGACCTTGATTGACTTGCCATCAATACCGTCTCTAGTTTGAAAGAGATTGCACCATTGATCATGCTCATCTTGAGGAGAAGTAGTAAGGACTCGTGTGACCACTAGCGATGGATTCTTGTCCTCATCGCAATACACACTTTCTTCATCATCGTTGGGCACGTCCAAAGAGTTGAGAGCAACTTGATGCAAGGCATAGTATTCGCCTTTGCTCATAGAATCACGTTCACCGTCTTGGTTGACAATCATGATCATCTTGTTGGAACATTCAAAGGACTTGTGTCCACTACCACCACATTTGAAACAAGTAATAGTGCTTGACTTGACTTGAGGAGCACTTGAGCATGAGGTGGAAGGCACTTGCTTCTTGAATGGTTGGGAAGACTTGTTGGGAGCACTAGAGGCTCGAGTGTTGCTCTTGTTGGTAGTTGGAGGAGGAACTTGTGTCATTGGAGACGAGGATGATGGTCTTGAGTTGAAGAAAGCCTTTTGCTTGTTGTACTTGAGATCTTCCGCAATTTGGCGTTCCTCCTTGAGATCTTGGTGGACAAGGGCCACAATGTTGTCATACGGTTGATACTCGACGATCTTCCTTATAGGATAGTTGAGGCAATTGAGGAAGCGGGCCATTGTTTGCTCTTGAGATTCTATCACATGAGCTCGAATCAAAGATGTTTCCATTTCCTTGTAATACTCATCAACGGACTTCACACCTTGACGAAGTTCTTGGAGCTTCTTGAATAGGTCACGCTTGTAGTGAGGAGGAACGAATCGAGCATGCATGAATTGCTTCATCTCATTCCAAGTGGAAATAGGAGCAATGCGATTGCGGACTCGTTCGGCTTGTAGACGATCCCACCATAAGAGTGCATAGCCTTCGAATTCCAAAGATGCTAGAGAAACCATCTTCTTGTCGGTGAAGTTGTGAATGCTGAAGATCTTGTCAACTTTGAGATCCCAAGCAAGATATTCTTTGGGATCATTCTCACCATTGAACTTGGGACATTGAAACGAAGAGCACTCATGTTGTTGTCCTCTTGTGGAGATGGGGACGCTCATGTTGGCGCTCATGGGGGTCTTCATCATAAATGGGAGGTGAATCATCATAGGGGTCATCCTCATTGTCTTGGCGGTGGCGATCATGATGGGGAGGATGATGTCGGTGGTCATTAGGTGGTGGTTGTTGGTGG
Organism: Alopecurus myosuroides; assembly: GCA_028641055.1. Taxonomy (NCBI): domain Eukaryota; kingdom Viridiplantae; phylum Streptophyta; class Magnoliopsida; order Poales; family Poaceae; genus Alopecurus; species Alopecurus myosuroides. The sequence goes on along the minus strand of CM054060.1, from coordinate 159,355,303 downwards.
TGACGTAGCCTAGCTTCACGGCGTTCACTATCATCATGTCCATTGTGTTGTTGTCGAGGACGTTCTTGTTCTTGGCGAGGGTGTTGCGGAAGCACTTGTTCATCTCGAGGGTGTTGAGGATGATCATGTTCTTGGCGGTCATTGTTGTTGGGACGCGCATGGCGCCTAGGTGGCCTTCGATGTTGACGAGCATCTTCCATGAAATCATTGTGGCCATAGTCTTGAGCGTGGCCTTGTGGAGGTGGAGGATGATGCTGTTGTCGAAGGTCCGGGCGTTGCGGTTGTTGAAGAGGGTCACCACGGCCTTGGCGATGTCGAGGTGGTGGTGATGGCGAGCTATCCTCATACCAATTTCGTCATGGAGCTTGTTGAGGTTGGGGAGGAGGTGGTGGTGGTTGTTGAGGTTGTCCACCCTCCTCCACGTTGTGGCGATCATGGCGATCATGGCGACGAGGTTGGTGAAGATCTTGATTGTGGTGGCTTGAGCGACGAGACCTTGAGGACGATGATGAATGACGGCGATTGGCAAGATTAGCCAAGTTGATGTTGATGCGCGTCATTTGATCATTCAATCGAGCCTCTTGCTCTTAGAGTCGACGCTCATAGCGTGGCAACCCGTCCTTGACGAGTTCGCGGAGTTGAAAGTGGTCATTGTGGGTGACGAAGTTGGCGTAAGCATTGTCGTTGTAGAATGGATTGCCTTCGTCTTCCGAGCTCGGACTTGTGAATACTCCTTCCCTAGCCATCTCAAAAACACACACAAGGGTGATATTGAAGAAATGGACGCCTCACTTACCCAACGTTACCTTTCTTGGTCGTATTGAGGCTAGTGGACGAGCCTAGGTGCAGGGCGGTATGTCAAGAGCGAATCCAAAAAGATCAAAAGAAACCGCAAACGACAACACACACACTTTATATGGAAGGCAAATAGGTTAGGAAAGTGGCGAGGAGAAATCGACAAAACCGAAGAAAAGTTTGTTGTCAATCGCGGAAAAGATTCAAAGAAAAGTTAGCACAAAAACCAAACCTATAGGATGGAAATATGGTGGAACACACACACGCAAGGGAAAATGGGGTTAGTGCGACCAATGGACGAGCGAAGAACGAAATGGACCTAACGTAGACTAATGCTCAATGCCACACTAACTCAAGGAGGACGCTAGCTCAAACCGCAAATTTGAAAAGGCAACAAGATTCGCACCGTGGCAATCGGTCACTCTTTCTCTTTTGCGACGCAATGCTACACGTTCCTACAATGGAAAGCAATTGGCACCAATCCTTTTGCTTCTTTTTCTATTTTTTTTTTATTTTCTCTTTTTGATGGATTCCAAAGTGCCAATGCCTACTCGTAGCTAATCTCTCACAAGCCTAACATCGCACTCTCGATGCCACAAATGCGATGCCAAGCGGTGTAAAAAGAACTAGTCCGAATAGGTAAGTAACACAATGGGGTGGGGTGGTTCAAGCGGAAGCAAGTTATACCTCTCTTATTGATGATCACGGACTTGCGGCCGTGGGGGAGTCAATTTCGTCGCGATCCGTTGATGTGGAAGCGTAGGTGATGTCGTGGGCGTCGCGTAGCACTTTGTTGCACTCAATTCGGATAAAAAACGACAAAGAAAAACAAGTTTCAAAATCTGTCGGGAAATCGAAGAGCTGAGATTTTCTGAGATTTTGGCTCAAATTCGAAATTCCTTCAAAATCAAGAAATTTTTTGGGCGAATTTGGAAAAAGTGGCTGAATGGAAAGGTGGGGAATGGTATTTGGCAACAAATTTGTGAAGCAAAACCACGAAAAACTCAACGAATCAACAGATCGGTCGAAATCCCTTTGTGGCTATTTTTGTGAAATTTTCGAATTTATGGTGGATAGAAGAAAAATTGGTGGTAGGGGAGGGGATGGGGTGTCGGATTCGTGTCAATCTAGCTCTGGATACCAGATGATATGGAGTTGGACTCCTAGATTGGCCCGATCTTCACGAATCGACGAAGAACGAACGAAGAACACGAAGAACGGTAAGAACACGAGATGGGAAATCGAGGGGGAACGTGGGGGAACGCGGGGCAACACACAAATCGGGATAAATCACAAGAACCGAAAGATCCAACCTCCCGTCAACTAAGCCCCAAGGGCCGCCTACGGAACAATCGATCCAACTGAACTCACCTTGATACAAACCGTCTCACACCCGTAGCCGGTACCACTACGCCAATAGAACCTCAAGATAACGAGAGGAAGATTGGACAATTCTTGACTGAAACCCGATAGGGAGAGGACAAGTAGTTGGGATGTGCCTTGATACGATCCTCGACGAAGTTGGAGGAGTAGCCTTGATACGTTCCTCGGTACACACCGGAGGAGTAGTTCCTCAAAGAGGGATACAAGAGAGCTGAGCTCCAAATGTTCTAAATTCAACTCTAAAAACCTAGATCTAGCTCAGGGTCGTCCTTATATAGCCGGGGGTCGAAGCAGGTGAAAACGGGGTCGAAAAGGCGTCATTTGCGTGCATTTTGGGTCCACGCCGGCCTGGGGGCCGGCCTGGCCGGCCATGGGGCCGGGGTGGAGGCACCAGGGCTCTCCAGGCCCACGCCGGCCTGGGGCCGGCCTGGAGCCCGGCCTGGGGCCAGGGTGGGGCGCAGAGGCCGTCCTGGGCCGGGGTGGGAAGGAGGGAGGCCGGCCTGGAGGCCGGCCCTCTCTGTTGGGGGCCAGGCCTGAGGGGGGAGGAGGCCGGCCTGGGGCCGAGGTGGAGGCCGGCCCCCTCTGTTAGGTGCCCGGCCTGGAGGTGGGGGAGGCCGGCCTGGCCGGCTCCTGAGGCCGGGGGGGCTCTTTTCCCCCTATCTTCTCCGCTGGGACTCCGATTGCGATGCCGTTTCTTCCGCCCTCCTTCGTATCTTCTTGCGCATCGTTTTGGGTGCTTTCCGGGGCCTCCGTGGTGGGTTTGAACCTGAGCACGCAAAGTGTGGAACCATGAGGTAGCGCACCATCCTCCACGTGACCGAAAGTATAGAACGAGAGGAGCGAGTTCACCTTATCCTGGATGGCCTTTGCGCGTGATCTTGTCAACGGTGCACTTGGTGGAGTTGGGTGGGCTACATCAGTTTTACCTCTACGAGGACCCCGAACCTGGGTAAATCGTGTCGCCTGCCTAGCCGACGATTGTCACCAGCGCCTACATGTTCTCCTAATCGAAACCCTATGGGTTCACCCGAGGGACTTGTTGAGATGCAGTTTCGACAATTGGCGCCGTCTGTGGGAACGGCGGGCGCTGGATCTCCGGCATCTTCGGCTTCATCGACGACCAACTCACGCTGGAAACCTTCGACTTCGACTCTGACCAACCCAATTCGGATCGGATCTGTCGTAGTCACCCCTCACTTGCCGGAATCACGCCCTATATTCAGCGATCTGGAGAAGAGCGTCACCCTGACGTTCGGGAGCTTTAAGTTCTACACCAACAAAGAAGGGATCCTTCACTTCCCGGAGGAATCGGGATCTGAGTCAATTTCCAGCCCAGAAGTTGTCGATTCACGACCCTACTTGGCGAAAAGTGGCGATTCCATCCGCCTCAACACCATCAATTTCCATACCCTCTCTACAGAGGAACCCTCTAGGGTCAGGAAAGCCTTTCGAGTCACGCCTAGGACTCACAAGCCACGTCTGGCTCAGGTATGCATGGCAGGATCGGAACAGCCACCCACAGAAATTGAACAAAGCGCAAGAGAACGCGCTGAGATCAACGTTTCGCGAGACGCCTGGCTCCGAGCAAAGGAGGCTATCCGCACAAGCAAACCACCTGCGGCCGGGGTCCCACACGAAGACATGGTCGCCTACCACTACCATCTAGTGAGAGCGGCCACTGCTATCAAAGAAGCTCGGGAAGATCTGGCCGTATGAAAAAGATTGGCAGACGAGTCGAGCCAACGCCGAGCGGAGCTATCCCTAACGCCTTCCGTTGGGAACCGCCCCCAGAAGAAGGGACGCGCCTCAAGAACTGCGACCATGGACGGCGAGTCCTTGAGCGGAATCAGCAAATCACTCATGCGCGTGGACGAAGACGGAAACATCCATCCGCAAACTCCCGCAGCCGCGGTACTAGCCGCAGCCACCTACATGAAAATAAATCAACCAGAGGAAAACGACCCCCGCGCGGAACAATATAAGCAAGTGCAGAAAGGACTAGGCATGGCAGCCGCAAAACTCGCCTCCTACGACCGCAGGAAAGCAGTCGCACAGAAGGATAAAGAAGCGCCCCGTGGACATAGGGGCACATCACCCGCCAAGGAAAAATCACCCCGTCGGGCACGAGGAAAAGAAGCTCGACGACAAGGAGATAGCCCGAGTGGCAGCGATAGCAGCCCGAGGGGTCGAGGCCGTAGCCGCAGCCCGCAAAGAGGTCGAGACCGTAGTCCACGGAGGGATAGAGATCTCAACCCGCGAAAAGATCGAGACAGAAGCCACTCACGACATCGCAGCAAGGAACCAAGAAAAGACGTCAATCGCGACGAACCCGGATACAACGCGCGATCGGACATCGCCCAACGCAAGGTCGATAAAGGTCGGGCGGCCAGAAACCGTGCGCGCTCCCCATCTACATCCTCCGACGACGAAGTCTGCGGAGCATTATGCTTTGCTCACAGCATCCGCGAGGCGCCGCTACCCAAAAGATTTAAGCTATCCACAGAAGTGCAGAAATACGATGGTTCACAAGAGTCTTCGGCCTGGTTGTCAGATTACCTCACGGCAGTAAAATGCCAACATGGGAACAAAAACATAGCTATGCAGTACCTCAACCTACACCTAGTCGGTGCTGCCCGCAGCTGGCTCGAAGGAAGGACGAAGGCATGTTACAGATCTTGGGATGACTTAAACCTCGATTTCTGCAAAAATTTCCAGGCAACATACAAAAGACCGGCGACCATCGAGGAGCTACGAGCTTGCAAGCAGAAAAGTGGCGAGCCTACTCGCGAATATATTCAGCGATGGACCACACTCAGGAACACAGTGGGAAATATATCAGAATAAGTTGCGGTTGAAGCATTTGCAAAAGGAGCACGACGAACCTCTTTCAGGGAAGAACTGGGATGACTCGCGCCCAAAACCATGGGAGAATTGATGGCCATAGCCGACAGATGGGCAATCGGCGATAACGCAGTGCGCAACGAGAAAGATTCATCTCCGGCACGCGATGACGATCGCCATAGTCGAAAGAAAAGAAGAAAGAATTACGACCACGATGATCGAGAAGAATTTATGGCAGCGGAGTTCACGAAAAATCGCGACAACGGATATCGCGGAAAACGCGAGTGGAAGCCAAAGCAGGAAGACAAAACCCTCGAGGAGGACCTCGACGGTTATTGCACGCTACATCTATTCACAGATAAGCGTACCGGCAAAACTAAGGCAACACACCTTCTCAAGGACTGCCGAAAGTTCATTGATATCCATGAGGCCCTCTTGAAGAAAAATAGAGCAGCAATTAACCAGGGTTACCCGCAGCTTCCTGGAGGAGGAGCTCAAGGATTTCAACAGCCGCAAGCCCTGCCCCCAGCAGGAAACCAAAACGCGGTGCTAGCTACGCTCCCAGCGCCACCCGCCCCAAATCAAGGAGAAAATGGATACCCGAACCCAGCGGGACTCTTAGGCATGATACAGAAGGTCTGTCCATCGCGCAGGGCTCAGAAGACAAACACACGACAGTTATGCATGGCTGTCCAAACCCCACCTACGAGAACCGAGTACCTGAAGATGGCGGAACAACCAATAACTTTCTCCAAGGAAGACCACCCTCCGCGAGTCTAGCTACCAGGACACGCCGCACTAGTCATACAGGCGCAAATTGGCGATTATGAGCTGGCTCGCGTGTTCATGGACGGAGGAAGCGGCATCAACATCATCTACGCAGACACGCTCCATCGTATGAACAAGAATTTGGATGGACTCGCGGAATCAGAGACATCCTTCCACGGGATAGTTCTAGGAAAAGCAGTTCGTCCACTCGGAACAATCAACCTAGAGGTGGTGCTAGGCAATCGAAGTAATTACATGCGAGAATTTCTTGATTTCGAAGTCGTCGATTGGCCCTCACAGTACCACGCCATTCTTGGTCAAACCACGTTCGCCAGATTCATGGCAGTACCACACTACGCATACTTGAAGCTCAAGTTGCCTGGAGAATATGGCACAATCATCATCGACGGCGATTTCCAAAAATGCAATAAATGCGACATCGAATTCAACGAGATCGCCCAATCTTTCGGGATGCACGAAGAACAAGAGGAGATAGCAAAAACCACGGATCACTCTGTGATGCCTCTCACCAAGAAGAACGCTCCAGAGCTCGAGTTCAACACAAATAGCGGTACCCGCAAGCATCAAGTACACCCGACGGATTCTGCGAAGACGGCGATGGTGTCTACCACCCTCTCGCCAGCATAGGAAGGCGCGCTCGTCGAGCTCCTCCGTGAGTACTGAGAAATTTTCGCCTGGCAGCCTTCAGATATGCCAGGGATACCCAGGGATTTCGCCGAACACTCAGTCGAAGTCTTCAAAGACGCCAAGCCTATCAAGCAGACTACCCGAATGTTCTCAGAGCCCAAACAAAAAGCGCTCGGAGAAGAAGTAAACAGACTACTCGCAGCAAAATTTATTCGCGAGATCACCTGGTTAGCAAACCCGGTGCTGGTGCCAAAGAAGAATACCAACATCTTTCGCGTGTGCATCGACTACACGTCGCTGAATAAACACTGCCCCAAGGATAACTTTTCCCTGCTAAGGATCGACCAGATCGTGGATTCTACAGCAGTTTGCCAACGCCTCTCTTTCTTGAACGCCTACTCAGGATATAATCAGATCAGGATGAAGAAGGAGGACGAGGAGAAGACGGCGTTTATAACACCTCACGGTGTTTACTGCTACACGACAATGCCCTTCGGGCTAAAGAACGCGGGCGCAACATATCAGCGTTGCATGCAAAAATGCCTCGCCAAGCTCATTGGCAAGAACGTTCAAGTGTACGTTGACGACATCGTCATCAAGACTCGAGTAGAAGATACACTCCTCGACGATATCAGAGAAACATTCGACGCGTTAAACGCATACCGAATCAATCTCAACCCGACCAAGTGTGTCTTTGGCGTCCCCGCAGGACAACTTCTTGGGTACTTGGTCTCCGCTCGAGGGATTGAAGCTAACCCGGAGAAAATCCAAGCAATCCTAACAATGAAGGAGCCAACCAATCTCCGTGGTGTGCAGCAGCTCGCAGGACGACTAGCCGCCCTAAGCAGATTCATTGCGAGGCTAGGCGAGCAAGCGTTACCTTTCTACAAGTTATTGAAGAAAACGGATAAGTTCGAATGGACACCCGAAGCACAGACAACATTCGTAGACCTCAAGCGAGCATTGCAGAGCAGACTCGTCCTGGCAACACCACAAGAACGGGAGCCACTGTTCCTATATCTAGCCGCGAAAAATCAGGTCATCAGCACAGCGATCGTGGTCGAGCGGCCGGAGGACGGAAAGGCGTTTGGCATCCAGAGGCAAATTTATTACATCAGCGAGGTGCTTTCGCCCTGCAAACAGAGATATCCCCATTACCAGAAGCTCGCGTACGGTGTGGTGCTCACCGCCCGAAAGCTCAAACACTACTTCCAGGAACACACCGTCACGGTGGTAAACGACGCATCACTGGGTACATGAATAACCCAATGGCATCCGGAAGAATTGCGAAGTGGAGTATTGAGCTTGGCGCCTGGGACATCATATATGCAGGTCGCAAATCTATCAAATCACAAGTGCTCGTGGAGTTCCTAAGCGAGTGGACAGAACTGCAACCGCCATGGCCTCTAGAGTATACGAGCAACTGGATAATGTACTTCGACGGATCAAAGGGAAACGAAGGAGCCGGAGCTGGAGTAGTCCTGATATCCCCGAGAGGTGACAAGTTACAATACGTCCTGCGATTGGAATTTCCACCCGACGACCCGACGTTAAATAATGACGCAGAGTATGAGGGCCTCCTACATGGCATGAAGATTGCGATTGCCTGTGGAGCAACCCGACTATTGATCTATGGAGATTCAAACCTCATAGTGCAGCAAACAATGAAAGAGTGCGACGCCATTGCAGAAAACATGGTTGCCTATCGAGATATGTACAATCTACTCGAAGGAAGTTTCCAAGGGTGCGAACTAAAGCACATTGCGAGATCCAGCAACGAAGAAGCGGATAAATTGGCGAACATGAGTTCTACAAACACACCCATACCGCCTGGAATATACTTCGAAAGGATGATCAAGCGCTCAGTCAAAGTCAAAAGATCGGCAGAAGCACCCGCGACATTGGAGGCAGAGGTCAACCCGCAAACTGCTATGATTGAGCTCACCTACAACATCTCAAGACAAGTTTTTATGGTCGAGCCAGTCTGGATGCAGAAATACCTCGACTACTTATCCAACAAACAGCTCCCAGCAGATATTTGTGAGGCTAGACAGATAGTGCGACGCAGCAAAGTTTTTCGAGTACTCAACGGAGAACTATACAAGCAGAGCGTATCAGGAATATTACAAAGATGCATAGCGCCCGAGGACGGCAAGGAACTACTACGAGATATACACCAAGGAGATTGCGGACACCATGCTAGCTGGAAGGCAATCGTGGGTAAAGCTTTTCGCGTAGGGTTCTACTGGCTCACAACAGCCAGGGACGCAAAGGACCTAGTCGACAAATGCAAGGCATGTCAAAGATTTGCGCCCAAGCCGTACGCCCCTGCCACTGAGCTTCACATGATCCCAATCGCCTGGCCCTTTGCACAATGGGGGCTAGACATGGTAGGACCACTAAAAAAATCAACACCAGGAGGTTACACGCACTTACCAGTTGTAGTCGAAATGTTTCCGATGTAATGAACCTTGGGATGTATTCCCGTATTCTCTCTTTAATCGAAATGTTCTTTTGATATCTCAGATGCTTCTTGTGATTGATTGTCATGAGTTCGTCCCGATGGGAGTAGCCCCCGAGCACCTATCGAATAGGTGGTTTTATTTCTCGAATGGAGCGTCTTGAATTACTCCTTAACTTTTCTTATCTTCTTCCAGGTAACAGGCGTGGTCGCGGAGTCGTCGAGTGGATATGCTGCTCAAGCAGATCCTCTTGTTGCTGCCGTCGGTACTTTTGCCGGCCTCCGTGACCGGGTCGCGGATGATGAGCGCAAGCTAAAAGCTTTGCGTGGGGTGGCTGATGTAGCCAAGTCCAAACAGAAACTTGCGATTGAACGTGAGCAGCTTGTGATGGATGAATTGGCGGCTGTTGCCAAGGATTTGCTCTGTAAGTATCTCAGCCCCCTAATACTTCGTGTCTTTTTTCTTTCTTTGACTCTGTAGCTTTCTTTGCAGTTGTTCAGCCTGACGATCGGTGTGAAAAGCATTGGGTAGAAAATCATATTGTTCACGAAGCCGGTAGTTCAAAACCCCATGCAAATAACTTTTGGTCCGACCGTAGTCGAGGCTTTGTGCTGGCTACTTTGAAGTATCGTGTGAGCCAGGCGAAGATACTCGTTGATTGCTGCCACGAGGCCTTGATAGCTTTGAATGGCGCCTTTTATCCCTTTGAAAGGGGTCCAGAAGATTTGAGCCAAATACTCAGAAATTTTGGTCAAGTAGGCGAGATTCGGGAATGCGTCCGTCAACAGTTGATCTGCGGGTCGTTAGTAGCACTCTCGTTTGTTCGATTATGGCATCCCGAGGTTAATTTCAAATCCGTTGCCAAGCTCCCAAATGCTCCAGTCGATATGACATCTCATTATACAGTCGTTCGACCTGCTGCAGAAGAGATTATTCGACTGACCTCTGATGAGGTTAATCGGGTCTTGGCCGAAGAAACTGCTCGTCGCCATATGTAATTGTAGGATGTATGTATCCTGTTAATTCTGTATAGCTGTCTTCAAATTTTATAAGGTGCCAACCTTGTTTGTACTCTTATATTTGTAAATGATGCTAAATTAGGCGTAGCCCCCGTGTGTTTGGGGTGTATACCTGTTTTAGCGTGTAAAAGTCAATGGCTTGAGAAACTATGGTTGAGAAACCATGTATATTATTAATATGACTGAGAAGCCATGTATTGTCTTCGAGCTACAGCATGGCTAGTATAGCCTTATTTTGTTGAGTAGAATAATCTAAGAATAGAATTTGCGGAGGTGCGCAACATTCCATGGATTGCAGTAGATGCCACCGGTCTCGGGGTTCTTCAGTCGACAGGCGTCACCAGGGATAACTTCGTGTATTATGAAGGGTCCTTCCCACGGTGGCTCGAGCTTGTGTCCTTCCTTCTGTTTGAGTCGTAGCACCAAATCTCCGACTACGAAGGCTCTATGGCGTATACGACAGCTGTGGTAGTTGCGTAGCGACTGTTGATATACTGCGGATCTTGCGAGTGCAATGTCGCGTATCTCGTCGAGTGCATCCACGTCTTCCGCGAGTGCCTTGTTAGAGGTTTCTTCGTTGTAAGCGATGACTCGTGGGGCGCTGAACTTGACATCTTCGGGAAGGACTGCTTCAGCTCCGTATACCATGAAGAATGGTGTGTATTTTGTTGATCGATTCGGGGTCGTGCGGAGGCTCCATAGTACAGAGGGTAACTCCTCTGCCCAATGTCCTGCCGCTGGGTGCAGTCGATCTAGTAACCGTTTCTTTATTCCAGCCGAGACCAATCCGTTGGGTCGCTCGACTTGACCATTGGTTTGCGGGCGAGCCACAGAGGCGAAACTGAGGGTGATGCCCTTTTCCTCGCAGAACTGCTATGTTTACTTTGCTGTAAAATTGTTTCCATTGTCGGTGATGATGTTGTGTGGTATCCCAAATCTGCACACGATGGAGTCAAGGAATTTGACAGCGCATTGAGCGCTAGCCGAGGTGACTGGCATGGCCTCAATCCACTCTGTAAATTTGTCGACTACAACTAGTAAGTGCGTGTAACCTCCTAGTGTTGGTTTTTTTAGTGGTCCTACCATGTCTAGCCCCCATTGTGCAAAGGGCCAGGCGATTGGGATCATGTGAAGCTCAGTGGCTACGCGAAAAGCTTTACCCACGATTGCCTTCCAGCTAGCATGGTATCCGCAATCTCCTTGCCGTCCTCGGACGCTATGCATCTTTGTAATATTCCTGATATGCTCTACTTGTATAGTTCTCCGTTGAGTACTCGAAAAGCTTTGCTGCGTCGCACTATCTGTCTAGCCTCGCAAATATCTGCTGGGAGCTGTTTGCTGGACAAGTAGTCAAGGTATTTCTGCGTCCAGACTGGTTCGACCATAAAAACTTGTCTTGAGATGTTGTGGGTGAGCTCAATCATAGCAGTTTGCGGGCTGACCTCTGTCTCCAATGTCGCGGGTGCTTCTGCTGATTTTTTGACTTTGACTGAGCGCTTGATCAACCTTTCGAAGTATATTCCAGGCGGTATGGGTGTGTTTGTAGAATCCATGTCCGCCAATTTATCCGCTTCTTCGTTGCTGTATCGCGCAATGTGCTTTAGTTCGCACCCTTGGAAACTTCCTTCGAGTAGATTGTACATATCTCGATAGGCAACCATGTTTTCTGCAATGGCGTCACACTCTTTCATTGTCTGCTGCACTATGAGATTTGAATCTCCATAGATCATTAGTCGGGTTGCTCCACAGGCAATCACCATCTTCATGCCATGTAGGAGGCCCTCATACTCTGCGTCATTATTTTGACGCCGGGTCGTCGGGTGGAAAGTCCAATCGCAGGACGTATTGTAACTTGTCACCTTTCGGGGATATCAGGACTAACCCAGCTCCACCTCCTTCGTTTCTCTTTGATCCATCGAAATACATTATCCAGTTGCTTGTATACTCTAGAGGTCCCGACGTTTGTAGTTCTGTCCACTCGCTTAGGAACTCCACGAGCACTTGTGATTTGATAGATTTGCGACCCGCGTATATGATGTCCCAGGCGCCGAGCTCAATACTCCACTTCGCAATTCTTCCGGATGCCATTGGGTTATTCATGATAGTACCCAGTGATGCGTCGTTTACCACCGTGACGGTGTGTTCCTGGAAGTAGTGTTTGAGCTTTCGGGCTGTGAGCACCACACCGTACGCGAGCTTCTAGTAATGGGGATATCTCTGTTTGCAGGGCAAAAGCACCTCGCTGATGTAATAAATTGGCCTCTGGATGCCAAACGCCTTTCCGTCCTCCGGCCGCTCGACCACGATCGCTGTGCTGATGACCTGATTTGTCGCGGCTAGATATAGGAACAGTGGCTCCCTTTTTTGCGGTGTTGCCAGGACGCGCCTGCTCTGCAATGCTCGCTTGAGGTTTGCGAATGTTGTCTGTGCTTCGGGTGTCCACTCGAACTTATCCGCTTTCTTCAATAACTTGTAGAAAGGTAATGCTTGCTCGCCTAGCCTCGCAATGAATCTTTTTAGGGCGGCTAGTCGTCCCGCGAGCTGCTGCACACCACGGAGATTGGTTGGCTCCTTCATTGTCAGGATTGCTTGGATTTTCTCCGGGTTAGCTTCAATCCCTCGAGCGGAGACCAGGTACCCAAGAAGTTGTCCTGCAGGGACGCCAAAGACACACTTGGTCGGGTTGAGCTTGATTCGGTATGCGTTCAACGCGTCGAATGTTTCTCTGATATCGTCGAGAAGCGTATCTTCCACTCAAGTCTTGATGACGATGTCGTTAAGGTACACTTGTACGTTCTTGCCAATGAGCTTGGCGAGGCATTTTTGCATGCAGCGCCGATATGTTGCGCCTTAGTTCTTCAGCCCGAAGGGCATTGTCGTGTAGCAGTAAACACCGTGGGGTGTTATAAACACCGTCTTCTCCTCGTACTCCTTCTTCATTCTGATCTGATTAGAGCCTGAGTAGGCGTCCAAGAAAGAGAGGCGTTGGCAACCTGCTGTGGAGTCCACGATCTGATCGATTCGTGGCAGGGGAAAGTTATCCTTGGGGCAGTGTTTATTCAAGAC